>CAWUFW010004542.1:0-1200000 GCA_963921515.1 Calotriton arnoldi | reverse complement strand
CATTGTCACTGGTGCGGCTATCCTCGGATACAGTACGGCGACTCCGCGGGAGGGACTTCTGCAGCTGTTTGGTGAATGTTAGGGCAGCCTTCGGGTCTGTGAAAAATGTAGGTTTATCACCTGAGTCGATGCAGAGCTTTGCAGGGTACATTAGTGCATACGTTATGTGCAACTGCTGGAGTATGCGTTTGGCGGGTAGAAAGTCCCTGCGGGCTGCCTGGACGGATGGGGTGAAATCTAGGGAGAATGACAGTACGTTGCCCTGGTGCCTGACCTCCCCCATTTCTCTGGCCCTTCGAAGGATGGAGTCTCGGTCACGATAATTTAACAGGCGGGCAATTATGGGTCTCGCAGGGGCCCCAGTAGGGGGCTGCGAGCTAAGGGATCTGTGTGCCCATTCAATGAGGAAGTGTTCAGACAGGACCGAGCTGAAGAGCTCACGAAGCAGGGATTCAAGGTGTCCTCCATTCTCCCAGTCGCAGTAGATTCTGGAATGCCAATAACGCGTATGTTGTTCCTCCGGGATCGCGATTTGAGATCTTCATTCCTGGCACATATAATTTCGAGGACCTTGTCCATTTTGAGGAGCCTCTGCTTATTTTCGGCGCCAACGCCATCGGCCTCGGAGACCCTGGCCTCGAGTTGAGTGATGCGGGCATCATGAGAGTCGACCCGCTGCTTGACCTGATCGAGGCGTGAAGTAAGGTGATCAATCTTGGAGTCGATAGACTTCAAGCTGGATTTGACATCAAGCAGTATAGCATGAAGGCTGTCGTCTTGCTCCTCTGCATGATCTGTCTGAGTGGATTGTTTGCCGGCGTCAGGGGGCAACTCGCCACCTCTACCTGCCTCCGACCAGTGAATGTGAGCTTTGGTTGCTTGGCATCGGTTTTGCCCATCGTGGGCATGCAGGGGCGGCAGGGTGTGCAATCGGAGAGAGGCCAGGGAATGCTTGGAGGAGTCTCGGGGTGTCGGGGCGGGCCAAGCCCAGAGCACCCCGCAGGGCCTGGTGTGGCCGCTCCCAGTTATCCTGGGGAGCAGCGGGCGTGGGCCGGTAAATGGTAGTGTTAGCCTTGCTTGCGCCAATGGCCCAGGATATGAGGAGGACCGTAGGCTGGCTCATGCTGTGGAGGCCAACTGAAGACGCCACCAGAGGCGCACAGTTTGTCGGCTCGGGTCATGGCAGACACGTGGAGGCCCTCTCCGGGTCGAGCCAGGCCGCAATCAGAAGAGCAAAGCAGGGGGAAGTTCCAGCATGCCAGGCCCCAGCAGGTAGGGCGTCGCAGGGAGAGGAGATCTGAAGGAGGACAAGGCCTCTGAGTTATTTCAGGCAGTTTGCAGGTGGGTGTGTGGGGAGATGAGCACTGAGTCACCGGTTCTGCAGCAGAGGACGACCGGCCTCCGATTACCTATGATCGGGCGTGATGGCAGACCAGCCACGGGGCCCAGCGGCGTACAGCGCCAGCCTACAATGCAGAACCCAAGGGCAGAGCCTCTGCAGGTAGGGGCGCCATGACCGTTGTGGCCCGCGTCCGGAGTGGGCAGGGAGTCAGAGCCCGGGCAGATGGTTAGGAAGAGTGCTGCAGTCCCCACACGCTGCAACCTTACTTGTGAATGGAGGCCCATCCAGCCCCGCATCGCCGCTTCTGCTTTGGGTGATCAGCTCTCGAGGTGGAGGACATCCTTGCAGGTGTATGGAGCCCGAGGGTCAGGGCTCTCAGCTGGGCCGTGCCGCCGGGGAGTCGAGTCGTCCGCACCACCCAGCGGCAGAGATGTCCATGGTGCGGGCAGCGGGTGATGCCGGAATTGCCGGCCCGCTGGATACAGTCCGGCCCGGTGCCGGAGCCCCATGGAAAAGTGCAGGCCAGGTCTTGCCCAAAGCGGGGTCTCGTAGTCTCCACGTGGGGCCGATGCAGCCGTATGGGCCTGACGAAGCGCGCGCGAGGCCAGCCAGCCCCACACCCCGAGAGGTCCCGGCACTTCAGAACGTCAAGCTCGGAGGAGCCTTTGAAGGGGGTGTTTAGAAGCAGGAGGCATCCAGTTGGTTAGCGGCAGCTCCCCTCTGATGACGGATGATGACGGATTTCACTGGCTCGGCTGGCGGAGCTCGCTCTGTGCACAGCTATCTTGCCGCTCGCGAGACCACACCCCCGCCAAACGATCATTGATGTCAAATGGTTTTTCATTCGCCACTGTGCTACCACAGTCATGGTCAGGTACCCATATTCTAATCCTGAGCAGGACTTCGTATGGAGTTGGCCCCCAGGTAACTTCTTGGCATGCTGTTTAGTGCCCTCTGGACCCCATATCGGTGATTGATGCAACTGCCACCGGATCCTAATACCCTATCTGTTAAGGATTGCTTTAAGACTCGGTTCTTCCTCTCCACAATTGAATTTCCCTAAGGATGATACGGAGAGGAGTACCGCAATGCAACACCCATATTTCCCATGGCTTCTTTGTAAGACCGTGAGCTAAACACAGGGCCACGGTTGGAATGCAATGTGCCAATTTCGTATGTCCCTATGAAGACTCGCAAATCCTTCATAACAGTTCAGGCGTCAGCCGAGCGCTGATGCCAAACACACAGGAATCTAGAGCATGAATCCACTGTCACCAGGATGTACCTGTAGGCCCCGTCAGATTGTAAGGGGCCACAGTGGTCCAAATAGACACATGCAAGAGGTCTGTCTGATATCAGTAATGGTGTTTGTGGTGGACGTTCTATGTTGGAACCTTTCATCTGCTGACAGAAGTCGCACTTAAGGACATAACACTTGGATTGTTTAGTAAGACCTGGCCACCAATAATGCTGCTTCAGTAGAGAAATAGTAGCAGTGATACCTTTGCGTGCTGAACCCAGATCCCATTGTGCAGCTAGAATTAATCCTAATTTGCGATCCGTGTTTGGTATACTCTATCTTCCACCCCTGGAATTTGAGCATACAGAATGTTTTGCGCATCTAACTTGTAGGAGTACTTGAGTGGAAATCATTTGGCAAGGCTGAGTTGTTGCGCGAAGCATTTACAGCTATCATTATCTGTCCGTCTATTCTCATACTAGAACGAGTGATTGCAGCAACGGCAGCAGTTTGCACTGTCGCCTTGGTGGCTTCATCAGCCAGTGAATTCTCTTCAACGTGCACGCCAACACACTGATGACTCAATGTGTGAATTACATGAGCCCATGGCAAGCCTTTTTTCAGCTCTGCCACTTGTTCCCAAAGCAACTTGTGCTTTATTGTGCAACCTTTGGAATCTCGAAACCCATTCTGTCCCCAATAGTGAAGATATTCATTGTATGACTAGACACAGTAAAACGAATCGCACACAATGAGTGTGGGGAATTCCTGATCCGTATTTTTTAGTGCCAGTATCAGGGCTTTTAGTTCTGCCAGCTGTGCAATCTCCTAGAGACTGCATCTGTGTACTGCTAGGACGGAACTTGCCGTCCCACATACATCCCTTCACATTCACACATGCTGCGTTGTATTGCTCTTTACTTCCTACTGCAGGCTGGGCAAATCCATCTGTGTAAATGATGTATTCATACTGATCTAGAGGCATTATTTCATTCGGGAGAGGATATTCTTGTTCTTGCTTGCAGAAATGCTTGTGTTTTTAATGTAGAGTCAAATTTGTAGTCTACATCTGTTGCAGTGAGAGAATTAGCCCATTGTATCCATCGTGGATGCAGAGCTTTTGTGTTTCGAACACTTGCTTTGGTAACAGCCTCTAAGATTGGAACGGGAGTCACGACAATTGTGCGTTTCCCCTGTGCTAGTGCTCTTTCTCTCACTACAGCAGTTTGTACTGCTGTCAGTATTTTTTCTGTGCATGCAAAACGCATCTCAGCATTTGTGTACAATTATGATTTACATGCAATGGGTACCATTTTGCCTATATTGAAGGTGAGGTAAGTGTAATCTGATCGACCTGCGACTACACTGATCAAATTAGTAGTATTTACATGTGTGTGTGTAAGTGTTTAGAAGATATCATGTCAGCTTGTACAGAACAGAGAATTTCTGTGATTTCCTGTGTCCAATGTTGGACTGAAAAATCAGGTCTGATTAGGTCGTAGAAAGGTTTCACCTTTTCTGCGTAATCCAAAATATATGTTCTGCCAAAATTTAGGAATCCTTAAATGGATTGTAAGCCTTTCATAGTTTTCGCAGGTTGGAGCAGCGCACATTTTTCTAAATAAATTAGCTGCCAGGCTTTTCCCTTCACTTAATAGCTCATATCCCAAAAATAGGACGTTGAGGTGGGCAATTTTTGATTTTTTACAGTTAAATTTGTAGCCTACAGTGGCGAACCCCAAAATGATGCTGTTCACCCTGTGCAAGCAATCCAATAACTCATCGTCTGTTAGATAAATATCATCTACATAGGACAATGCCTCCTCATCACAATTTTGAAGTAACTCTGTTACTCTTGCTGAAAACAGCTTGGGCTATTCTTATACCCTGGGGCAGTTTATAGAATTGGTGTTGAGAGCCTAGGGCTGAGAATGCTGTCAAATGTCTGCTTCCAGGTGCCATATCTTGGCAGAAAAATTCATGTGAGATATCTAGTGTTGTTTTGTATTTCTTCCGCCCAGTGTTATTCATTAATGCGGCATTGTGTGCATTTTGTACTGCAAATGTCCATGTGCATGTGTTCAAATGGCTGTAGTCTAAAACTAGACGGTATGAATTGTCGGGTTTCATTACAGAAAACAAAGGATTATTCATGGAGGAGGTACAATTTTTAATCACAGCTTGGTATTCAAGTTGATCTAAGATCTCCCTGACCTGTTTCTTTCTGTCATGTTTTATTGGGTATTGCCTCTGTGGAGTAGTTTTAAATGGGATTTCATGGTGAGGTCACTCAGCATCCTACCCTACATGATTGCCGTAAAGTGCGGGAGCTAGAGCTAACGCTCTCTCCTGCGAGTCTGAATGTTTTAGTGACTCTGGAAAGAGGTCGAAGAAAGCCACTAAAATTACATGTTCCCCCTTTGGGCACTCCATCACGAACTCAGGCGGCCAATCTTTTTCAGCCAAAAGGATAGCGTATCCATATGTCAGGTTCTCCCAAAAGAGACCTTTCACTTCCCTGGGTATGTCCCCCTCCATTTGGACTGGAATTTCATATAAACTATGTGGGACACTTACCTTGTATCCGGTGTCTCCACCGTGATATGCTCATTCAACACTGCTGTCACCAGAAATTTCATCAGGCTCTGGCGAGCTATTATTTCTTCTGCTGCGTTGTCTAGCATAGTCAGAGTCCATTCTCCGTTCAGTAGTAGAGTCCTTAGTAGCCTGGGCATTTCTTATTTTACAGCCAGCAACCTTCTTCTTTTTAAATTGAGGTTTACTTTTGGGTTTCTCTTCTTGTTTGATAATGTAGTCTGAAGTGCGATATGTGTCCCTTGGCTTGGCTCGCTCTTCTGATCTGTGTTCTGACCGTCCTTCCCTCTCCAGGTTTTTTTTTTTTTAAGTTTCAAAAACCTTTATTGAGAAGTAGAAAGGTCACATCCACAGCGTTCTGCCTACATCCCAGTCGGGCCGGCAGCGCGGTTGTCAATGCCAGCCAAAGGCTAAACCGGGTGGGGAAGCACACAGCATGCCGCCTACAACCACTTCGGGCCGGCCGCGTTGAGGGAAAACATCAGCGATAGGGCAATAGCGCATCTGCAAACAGAACATAGCACCCTGTGACTGTGTAATATGCATAATCTTGTCAGTGTAAGGAAACCGTTGTTCTGGCCTGGAACGCGGCACAGAGCCCGCTAGCGGGGAACTGTAACATTGCAGGAGAGTGCAGGCGAAGTGGTGTCATATATTATGCGGTATATGGCCGATTGCTAATGATTGGGAAGGGTAGTAGGCCCCGATGGTCTGGAGCTGACATGGCCAGGCGTGCAATGGGTAAGTGCTGGGGGGGTCATGTGCCATGTCCCACTCGTTCTTCCCGCTTCAAGTGGGTAGTGGATAGGAGTGGGGAGGCATTACCACATCGACAGTGAGGTCCATGAGCTGTGCGCATTAAATGGGCACTGGCTGGTCGGGAGCCGACCACCCTAGGCCGCCTCGGCTGGCAAGAGCCCTCGACGCTGGCCGAGGAGTGCCATGGAAGTTGGCGTGAGCGCTGGTCTGCGGGGAACTTGAAAAGTGGCGTGACCAAGAAGAGAGAGAGAGAAAGAAAGAAAAGGAGAAGGAAGAAGAGAAAAAACAGTTCTCTGGCCAGCTGGTAGGAAGGGAAGGGAGGGCCTGGGAGGAGTGAAAGGCTCTCCACGGAGTAGTCCTCTCCAGGTTTTTTGATGAGCCCTGAAAGGAACGAGAGGAACACGTATCAGCATCCTGATACCTGTTAGGTTTTTTATTATTATCCGTTTCTAAAATTATTTTTTCTATCAGAGGGCTCCTGTTGAGGAGACCCACCCCGTTATCATGATGCATTCTGCTTATTATTTTTTGATTGTTTGTTATCCCATTTTGTTTTAGAAGAATCCGGTGCTTGCTTTGAGGTATCCTTTTCTGGATTGCTCGTTAGTTGTGGTTTCCCAAGTCTAGCTCCCAAGTTATCTCTACCCAGCGAAGTATAGGTTTCTTCAATAATATTTGGTAGTTCTCGCTCCTGTTGTGCAGGAGCGACTTCCCTCAGGAATTGCCGTATAGCCACCGCTGCTGCCTCTCCTTTTATGTTACCTAACATAATTGTTGATACCTGGGCAAAATTGCCTATCAGTTTCCTCCCCAAGTCCAGGGCAGGTTCTGCCCCGTACTCATTCTGTATTTGTTTCAATACTTCTGGTATGACTGCTATTGAGGGGTACCATGAGTTCTATTATAAACGGCAGTGAAAACTGAAAACTGTACCCCAAGTGGTAAAAAAACCTCTATCGGGGGAGCTATCCCCATTGGCAAGCAAATTGTTAGTATTCTATGTTTTTCTTGCAGGCCAGTATGTGGAATTATGGCTTCAAGCTATGCTATTTTCTGTGCTATCCAGAAAGGCATCTGCTCACGTTTAGTGGGCATTAATCACATAACCGCATTCAGCGTTTGTGGGCTTATTTTGGCGAAGTCTCTTCCCATTGCTCAGCTTCAGTGACCCTTTTAGGTTGAATTGTAAGTGTTTGCATTATGAACTGTGCAAGGTTTGTGTACAGTTTTACTGTCTCTTTGTAAAGTGTACGTAAGTCTGCTGCTGGCAATGCATCAATCTCTGGAAGTGGTGTGCCAGCAGCTAGGACTGGCCTGGTCGCTCCTTCTCTGCTGAGCAGGCCGAGTCTCACATTTTCTGTGGTGTGAGGGAAGGCACCTTCAAATAAATTAATATGTTCTTGGTAAGTTAATAGGATTTCTATGACCTCGTATGGATAATATACTTCAGGAGTTTCATCTGGAATGTAAGTATGAAACAAAGTATGTGCGTGCATTTGCAGGTGAGAATTTGATCCAAGAATAGAATACCTCTGTCCTGAATGCCTCGTGTGCCTCAATCACGAAGGTAACATTTCCATCCATTGCTGGGAGGCCATAATCTATTGATTTCATAGTATTTGCCATGTCTACAATTTTCTGTGATATTAAGAGCACCTTCAAGCTCTTCTTCCCGTGTATTCGCAACGCCGTCCAGGATGGACATTGCGGAAGGAAGTTTGTAAGAAAAAGAGATAAGGTTATGCACAATGTGGGGAACTATAATCCTTCAAGCTTGAACAAAGCTACAGCCAATTCATAGGATATACCTACACAGCTGCGGCGGATTTTCCCTTCCCACTCCAGACGTCTCTGGTAAAATGTGAGTAGGGGCCTCTGAGAAAGCACGACTGAACTACTCAGATTTTGCCGCTAAATAAGAACTAAACCAACGTTGGCGGCGCCATGTCGTGTAGTTCTTAAACATACATGCGACCTGCGCATTTAGACAACATAAACTAAGGGATTGGTGTACAGACTTATTCAAGACACCCCCAAGGGATATGTTAGCCTTTTATCTAGCTAGCTCACAGTGCCACCATAAGCCCCCTAATCTTAACAAGGAGAAATTAGTTTCTGGCCACTATCGAACATGATAACCCTTGATCCTTCAGGGATCGTGGAAACAGTGTAGTACTTTTTGCTCAGTCAATCGTGCTCACTTAGACGTAGAGAGATACACAGAATAAACAATGGGGAAGTTTTCAATAAGCATTTATTGAACCAGCATCTTTCTAGTATAAAACATGTTTGCTGCTACAGTCATTAGATAGAAACAAATGTATAAGTTTACAAGCACCAACAGAGTAAATAAAAGGTAGAATTCTACCATGGTGCTAAAACAGTGAATATATGCAGGCATATATATGTACATGACGGTATTCAAGCAAACTCCTATGATGCACAAGTGTACCTAAGTGCACCTAGCATGTATTTGGGTGTAAAGTCAAGAATCCCCTAGGAAAGAGCTAACCTCATTACCTGATGGGAGAGAATGAAGGACCCCGTCTTGGTCTTGAGTTGGACACCCCATGGAATGTCAGACTACTGCATGCTGGAGCTTCTGTGTGCAGGGACCTCAGCGTCTTGTGTCAGCTTGGAAGCTTCTCCTCTGTCTACCTAGTGTTGGTATGCTTCATTTATACCATACAGATAGCCTCGGGGTTCCTTACACAATCGATATGTTGTGAGTACGATTATGTAAATGAGCCTAAATCAATACCTGCAATTATGCAAAGTAGTTCTTTCGCTCTAGGATGAAGATGAACATGACTTTTATACAGAGTATGTTAATTCTGTTATGCACGTCATGTGCAGGGACTTTTCTAAGAATCCTCATGCATAATAAATGAGGCTAGTTTCAAGGAAACCAATCGACATTTATTTAGCATATAACTGGGTGAAGGGTCAGTGCTAGAACCGTTATGCAGAGCAAGGTAGGAAAAAATGTAGGCAAAAGGTCGTGTGGCTACTTAGGCCTAGATTGGGGTACATAACAATACTGTAGTTGCTTCTGTTCCTTTTTCCTCCGAGCTTTTGTAGACATTCTGTCTGTAGTTATGCAGATATTGTCCTGTAAAAAAATAGTATATTTGAATTTGTATTCTAGCCAACGTACCAACTACTTTACTACTGGCTTACACATAATACAAAAACTGTTTTTATGTTATGTTGCAGTTTTAAACCTACAGATGAACCTAGCTCCATTACTACAAGCACTTACTTCAATGCACCAAACCCAAACCAGAACACAAAACTTAATTTATTAGTTACCTTGTAATATTATAGCACCCTCTCCCACAACACAGCTGCACCATATCTCAGTTCTCACTTATACACGGTAAAATACCACTTTATCCAATTTGTAGTAAATTTTAAAATAAACATCAACAAAAGTGTAAAAGTAAATACAGTGTCTCAATACTGTAAATCAGAAAACACAACATAAGAGCTATATCTGTGCCTCTCTACCACTGTGTCACTGGTAGATTTAGTGTTTCAGTACTTTTCTACTTATATGTGCCAGATTTTAATTTTGAGAAATCTGCACATTTTCTGTATCACAGCATATAGCTCTCTAATTCTTCTGAGTACATGCAAATAGTGTATGAAAGGTCACATATATAATTCACCAGGTAGCTCTAAAAGAGTACATATTCCTCACTAAAACTTGTAAATGCATGTGTTTGTGGTTGAGTACAACAATACTCCCTAGATGATTGGATGAGTGCATACATAGCGCCTAGGTGATTCCTTTAGAACATAGGTAGTGCCTGCATGATTCCCTGAGTATGTAGGAATTACATTTGTGGTCCCGTATCTGCACAGTTAGTGCCTGTGTATTTGCACGACTATATTGCTACTATCTGGGTGATCGGCTGAATGCATGGGTGTTTACTGCATAGTTCAATGAGTGCATAATTAGTGCCTGAGTGATCCGAAGAGTACATGTGTAGTGCCTGGGTGATTGAATAAGTCTAGATATCACACTTGATATATAATTGTATATATGGCTCTCTAAGAACATACATTGCTCGGTTACTTAGCATATACATGCATCATTAAGTTTCTAAAAATGAAAACAACAATGCTCACTTTTTCAAGGCAAAAAACCTTTTTTTAATGGCATACCTACAACATTTTGCAAATATTTCGTTTCTTTAAAATATATATTCAGCCTTTCTCAAAGAAAAGTTACACGCCAAGTGAAGCTTGCACAAGAACTCTCAAGAGACATTCTGCACTATTAACCCTCCTCTATTTTATACATAGCATGTTTAAAGAAATACACTACCCTCACCATCTACATGACATTTTCAACAGCCTTAAAGAATATCGACCACCATGTAAACATATATCTGATTTCATAAAAGATATACACCTTCAGGCCATCTTTCCAAAAATATATAGTTCTCTGCATCTTTAAGTGAACTCAAGAGTCTCGTACATATAACTATCTGCAACCACAAAAACCATATCTCACCATCTAAGTATATGCAAACCAGTCATATAAGTTATAAACCACATTGACAAACACTTCCTAATACATTCCTAACAAGTATTACTACTTTATATACAGACACAGCATATTTTCTTTTCTTCTATTTCTGACTACACTACTCCTGTTTAATAATGTGACTAAAACTACCACAACTCCCAGAATGCAAATAATATAGATATATCTCTTCTGCACATAATTCTTAGACATTTAAAACATTGTCATTTTTAAAGGCATTGATTGTGGCAATTTTCAACCGTACTAACATCTTAAACACATACCTGCTGCCAGATACTGTTCATCTGAAATATTTGTATTCACCTCACTGCCATATTCTTTTTAATCAAACTCCCATATACATCTTCATTTCTAATGTACATTTTTTGAAATAATTAAAAAGTTATATACATAAAAGTAAATTGAGTTTGTAGATGATGTTGTTTTAGCTCTTTCTGGATAGTTTTTACACCGTTAAGGTTTGTAAAAACTAAGCACAAGAATGGCACACCACTCTCATAGAAAGAAACAATAAAATGGCAACCTCTTCAACTTTCCACTCTATGATCATGAGAAAGGCAGCAAATGAAATCATGTCTTTCATTTTAGACTAATGCATCTCCACTTGTGAATGGTTATCATCTTTTAACCCTCTTTTTCAAAATGAGGTACCAGTCCCCGCGTATTCGCAATGTTTTTGCGATGATCATGGAGAAATTGCAAAAAGAATGGGAGTCCAAACCTATATTTAGCTTCAGTTTTTTTTTATTTACATACTGCACAACAGTTTATAACATAGTTCTGAGTTGGAAATGAAAGTTTGCCATTACTTAAATTGTGTCATAACTCCTCAACTTTAAAAAAATGTTCTGTCTCTTTAACACCCTTCCCCCACAATACACTCTTAACTCAGTGTACCGAACAACCCAGTGGAACCAGTAGGTCACAAGTCCACAGCACATTCTAGAAGGAACATGTCACTTCCAAATGGGATACAGCAGGTGTGGTTTACTCCACAGATTCAAAAGCATATCCACATCTGCATTACATTTCTTTTTTTAAACAGCAGCCAATAATAGGACTTCTTGCTAAGGCATCTAACACACTACCTAATTTTATTCACTTTCATACTTTCAGCATCCAAAGAATTATATATGTTTTTTTAAAACAATTTAAAAACACCTCCATTTTAACTGCTTTTCATTTGGAAAACTACCTCATTCAGCTGCAGCCTTCTCCTGACTGCTTCAAAATGCTTAGAGTGTGGATTGTGGGCCACAGCTATGTCTATTGGGCTAAAGAGGCTGCGAAAAAGAGAAGAATTGACAGGGACTTGTGTTTGGCAAATGTGGCCAAAGAGGGTTAAAGTTTCATCAGTTGCTGGCTTTGATTAAATCCATTGTGGATTGCCGAGCTCCTCAACTCAAGATTGTGCACTGTGGTGGCAATGACCTAGGCCCATTGACAGGGTAGGGTTGGAAATCCTAATGAAAGATACCTTTGCAGAACTGATGTCGCTTTTCCCTCACACTGTCTTGGTGTACTCTAATATATGCCAAAGACAGAAATGGAAATGGTCAAATCAATTCTGTCTACAGATTAACAAAGCCAGGAAACATGTTAATAAAACTGTTTCTGCATTCCTCAGACACCATCGCATGGACTGTATCTATAACAACAATATGCGTTTTGACATGCATGGAATTTATAGAAATGATGGAGTGCACTTTACAGACGAAGGCAACAGAGCATTTCTAAGTAACTTGAAACCCCGCCACGAGGCTGACGCCTTCCCCATGTGCGGAGTTGCCTGCGATGCTGTGCGCCTGCCAGACCCCGGCAAGCTGGACCACAAACCCGTCAGGCCTGCCCCTGCACAGCCAGGCCACACTGATCACCTGCCGACACTGGCGTGTGTCAAGGAGGGCCCACCACGTGCTGTCAAAAGCTCCAAGCCTGAGGTCCGCGACCTTGGCAGCCACCTCAGACCATCACAGCCTCCACGACACAGGCCGGCTTTATTCCTTTTTTATAGACGTACTCTACTGCCGCCTTCGGCCTACTCTTCGGACCAGTAGGTCCCATATGTGAAACTGTGTCCTGAGTCATGAATGGCATTGACCCCAAATCCGGGCCAGCGGCCACAGCACCAGACCCCCCCGATCAGTGAGGCTTAGTACCATATGGGCATCTTGCGACACGTGGTGCCACTAACCCTGTTCAACACCAGCCGGCGACACGTGGATGAGGGACCAGGACTACCCTGCTGACCAGTAGGTCACACATCCAGCACCTAGTCGCAAAGCACGAATGGCGGAGTCCACACCAGTGGTCGTATGGAGAGGTGTAAGAGGAAGAGGCGGCTCAGTCCGGACGAATGCCGGGTCACATAAACGGAGGTGACCAAACACGTGGTGCCACTGAACCTGAACTACGCAGGCAGGTGGGGCCATCCAACCTATGCCAGTGACACACAGTGAATGGGCCTTGCTGACCGCTGCCTCAGGCCTACACCACGGTCAGGTAGGTCACACATTTGGAACTGAGTCTTGATTACACCATGGCAGCGAACATTATTTAAGGCAGAGAACTATTCACCATACACCCTTCGATGTGGTGGCAACAGGTCTGTGCATGGCATCACAACCACACGTGTCTGTCGGCCTACGCGGACCACTGCCCTCGGCCTATGCTGCGCACGAGTGGGATCACAGATTTGGAACTGAACAACGGTAATTCAAAAGGCTGAATACATTTCTTCGCACTCACGGAGGGGCGTAAGAGGATGACGTGTTGCAGTCCGGAGGGAACAGGATCATCGTCACGGAGGTGATTGAACACTACCGACAACTGCCACTGTGTCACTAACTCTGTGCCTCGCGAGCCAACGACCTGTGGCTGTGGGCCACTGCTGACTGCTGCCTCCCACCTACACTGCAGTCCGGTAGGTCACAGCGCCTTGATTTGGCATTCTTGGAGTTCACATCTGTGTACAGGCATCATCGCAGACTGCATCCCCTCCCAGCACCTGTGCCACTGAGTTTGTTCCCCGACATTCATGGACACTCACTGGTCGTACATTGGTGGCGTTTGAGTCTATGGACTAGGGGGTAGTTTTCATCCTCATGTAGCTGATCCCGAATTGTTGGTGCAAACGAGGGTTGCGCTTTCCACTCCTCCATTTGCTGCTTCCAGATAACATCAGACCTTCCGCATCATGCCCTGGAGGACACCTTCCACTGTCCCCCGAAACCCTCCACAACATACACCTCGGAAATTGATGGGGACCCGCTCAGGTCGCATGGCCCATCTGACTGCACCACAAGTCACCGTCCCGTGGCTGGGTGCCTGTGCCGGCCGCAGTGCATCCGGGGCCACTGACTCTGTGCTCCTCCGGCCTGAGACCCCTTCTTCTGAGACATTGAATGGCCTCTGTAGCGATGGTCTTGAGGTCATCAACGCCATGTGTCTGTGGCCCCGCGCTGTCCGCCTCCTCCGGCCCCAACTGTGGGCCACAAGGGCCCACACATGGCATCGAGTCTTGACCGGCCAGGATGTCGCATCACCGCAGGAGGCACACGCCACCACCGCAAGGACCACCTCCAACTGCCATCTGCCAGAGTCGAAAGGGTGGTCCTGACAGACCTACGGAGTTGCTCAGACCTGTCGTGGATGCCATCATCGGCCTGCTGCCCTGCTCAGCACTCCAGGTGCCAGTGACTCAGTGCACCGCAAGCCATTGTCCGTTACTGATTGAGTTTTGTGCTGTTGTGAGGTTGCGCAGCAGTGTCACCTCATGCAGTGGGGAAGACCAGGGACCATGAGGAGGAGGATGTGTCAAGTGTGCGGACGGGAGAAGGCACAGACAATGGGAGGGCAGGAGGCAACAGCCCCAAGGCAGGAATGCAGACTGGTGGCGGTAGTCAAGCTACACACCCGGATCTAATACTGGGTATTGCGCTGTGGACTGCAGATGCAACTGTCACCTCAGGCAGTGTGGGAGACCTGGGACTTTGATGAGGAATTTGATGCAGGTGTACCACACCCCACTGCATCTGCATCAGGACTAACCCGAAGGGACACAATCCTAGCAATTCCTTCACATGAGCGCGCTCTTCTCTAGTGTCCCTATCTCAGTGCACTGCAACTCACTGAACGTCCAGACTGAATATTGGGTGACCTCGGTCCTTACTCCGGATCCCTCCATGTTGCTCTGCATTTGACTCTGTTATGCTGGTGTTTTCTGTTTCCATTACACTGGTGTCCACTGTTCAGGTTGTTGCCAGCACCAAGCACTCCGTGCGGGCTGGTTTATACTCACCCCACACACATCCAGCACAGGCGTCACTGTACATGTGGCCCTGCCAATAAAGGGGCCGGGCGCACGTGCCCGTAGCCAGTTCAACATGATATGTGCATGTGTCTCTGTGGAGGTGTGGGTCTCCTTTGTGGGGTGTAGGTGGTCCCTGAAGGGTATTGGACACCCATGTATGTGTTCTAGTTCGTATTCCATGGGTTAGGCAACACCCTCACCTGTTGGGCCACCTCCTTTTGGCGTTCTGCCACCTGGCATTGGGGTGCCATGTGTGGGTGGGTGAGGTGTTGTGAGGCAGCCGTGATTGCGGGTGCTTCATGCTGTGTGGTCTGTTGCAGGGTCTGGGTTCTCCTCTGAGTAGCTTGTCTGCCGTGGTCCTGGTGGTGGGTTGCGTGGGATGTCCATGGGCTGTTGTAGGGCGTCGGTGTCGGGGGTGTGGTGTTCGTCTTGGGCATCACTGATGGGTTTTCTGTTCTGACCTGCTGGAGGTGTTGTTTGTCCCTCTGCATTGTGAAGGGGAGGTGCATGTTGGCATTGTGTTGGCGCCTTGTTCTTGTCGACATGCAGACTGTGTGACAATGTACATTGTGACTGTTTGGGCGGTGGTGGCTATTTGAGTTGGGACAGTGTACATTTGGCCTACATGGCTGATGTGGGGTTGTAGGGGTAGATGTGCATCTCACAGTTCCCTGCTCTGTCCAATGTGATTATTCTGTTTCTGCGCCTGGGTGGACCCAGTCGTGTCCCCTGTTCTGCAGTGTGGGCGTTGCACTTTGTGCCACATTGTCATGGTATGTTCTGTGATTGCTATGTGTGTGTGCTGCAGTGTGCTACGGGGATGGGGGACATGTCCCTGGGTAAATGTGGGTGTGCAGTGTGTTACACCTCATTGTGCATGTGTGGCATTGTGCCCATCACCCCCCATCCCCCCAGTCCCTGTTGGATCCTTACCCTGTTGTTGTTGTGTCAGGTCCTGTCGAGCTGTGTCCGTACTCCCTACTCCTTGCACCCTCTCCACACTGATGACTGTGGCCTGGGTTTCCTCCTGCTCCTCCTGTGTCGCTGGACTGCCACCTCCTGTCGCCGTTGCTGCCTTCCTGTTGGCAGCGGGTTTGTACCTGGTTTAGGTTGTCACGTCCTGCCCGTGCCTCTTGGCCTCCTGGATTAGCCTCCTGGGCACTCGGACTGCATCCCAGGAGGTCTGCTTGTGGGTCAGTTGCTGGTAGTGTTCTGTCGCCTCCGTGGCCTTGGTCTTGTTTTCCTGCGGTCTGCACCCCGTCTTCCTCTCCCTTTTTTCCTTGGCCTTCCCCGACCCCGTTGTTCCTTGCTGGTGGTCTGTGGGGGTTGTGGGGTTTGCAGTGCCCTCTGCGCTGGGTCAGGGTGCATCCATGTTGCTACGTGCTTTGGCTTGTTTCTGGTGTGTTGTGTCTGTGGTTTTTATGGTGCAATTTCCCGCCAGGCGCGTGGGATTTGCAGGCCTGAGGCTGGTTTTCGCTACTTTTTGTACCGCGTTTGGCCTCATCGCTTGATTTCTCACGTTCGCGTTTTGCATTTTTTTGGCGTGGCGTTGATTTTCACGCTGACATTTGACGCGTTATCTGGTGACTATCGCATGGTACCGCCTTGTTGTGAATTCCACGTTGACACAGGGATATTTTCCCGCAATAGGCTGCGATATTGGAAGTTGCGTTACGCTACTCTTGCGGTAGTTATCACACATTCTTGTGAATATACCCCTAAGGGTCTTATTACGATGTTGGTGGATGCACCGATGCGACCACCCTATGGGAGCTTGTGCTGCGGCTGTAAACCGGCTGTAGCACAAGCTCCCATAGAGAAATGGGAGAATCTGTTCATCCCTGCACCACGTTGCAGGCACCTCAGTGCCATATGGTGCAGGGATTAACGGGGGGCACCATACGTGCCCCCTCGGCCCACCAGCAGCTAGGGGCTCCCAATGTCACTTTCCAACAGGCTTTCCATGTCGGAAAGCCCGACATGGAAAGCCTGTCGGAAACCAACATCACAATCCCTACAGCGGAAACACCGTCCATAGGGATTATGTGCCGGTCTCCTTGAGCACATTGGAATCCAGTGGGAATGACGGGCCAGTTTCAGTTTAGACCACCTGCATTGTAATGCGGCGGTCAAAACTGAAGCCACAATGAATCTCCGAAAAGCTTCCGACCTGGGGTCAGAGGCTTTCCGACCCTCGTCGTAATTGGGCTGTAGGATTTTATTACTGTACACTTCAAACTCATGTTCTTCTAGTGTATTTCTAGAACAACCATCTCTAAAACCTATTTTCCATTTTCATGGTGAGGCCAGAGATCACAATGACATCGGTCATCGTGATCCCTGTGGGTACAGCGTGAAAGCGTAAAGCAAAAGTAGAAATTCAATAGCCACCACCACCACACTCAAAAATTATAACTTTATAATTCATTCTAACCATCACACTAGATAAATCACTATCTAAATACCTCTATAAAAACATTTATTACTGATTCACTGATATATTTTTTTACATTTCCACAAATATTTGCGTCATCGCAGCAATGCTCACGACGTCCACACGACGGTACACGGGGCTATGTTGGCGGTCGCGGTGTCGTCGCAAATATCTCGTGCAGTGAAAAAAATAAATTTTGGACACATAACTTGTGTCACTAACACACCCATTTCTCAAACATGGGGTCAGAGTATCTCCACCCTGACCCCTTATGTTACCTTTCACACAAATTTCCAGCCCCGGGAACCATTCCCAAATAATAAAATGGTGCCCGCAACTTTCTGTTCAGGTTGCGTCCAGCCAATCACAGCATTCCCGATTAATCGTGAACCCCCGCAAAATATCCGCGGCCAGAAATATATCTATAATTTCGGCTTAATTTCCCAAAAACTACTGGATGGATTTGAACAAAAATAACAAAAAGCACAATCTGCGTTACAACATCTACCTTTCTGCCAAATTAGGTGTAATTCCATCCAGCGGTTCAGGCTGTAGGCTCGCCAACGCATTTCTATGGGAATTAACATTACAAACGCAACCTTTTTTTGCACCCCTATTTCTCAGTCACCCACTGCACCGATCACCCCCAAACTTTCCATGATCACAGACCCGACTTTGACACACTTTGGGGAAAATTTCACGTAGATTGTTCAAACGACGCCAAAGTTATAGGAAAGTCAATGGAATGGAAACTATGTCCTAACAATAACTACCTACTGGCGACCAGTGTGTGTGTGTGTGTGTGTGTGTGTGTATATATATATATTTATATACATATATATATAAATGTATATATATATGTATATATAAATATGTATAAATGTATACATATATATGTATAATATATAATAAATTACATATATATGTGTACATATATATGTGTGTTTGTATATATGTATATATTAGTGTGTATATATAGGTGTGTGTATATATATATATATATATATTCACTATAAAAAGCAAAGGTTACAGGGACGTTATAGTTAGTGTCTGAATTTACACATACAAAACCATAGAATTCAGCTGTTATAGAGTTATTTGAAGTAACTATAACTCGTGCACTAAGATAACTATAATTCGCACTCCCACCATGCACAGTTTTTGCATCAATAATTTCACTGTAAATGTTGTAGTGATAATATCAATGAGGCTAGAGAAGATGTCATCAATGATGTAATATGTGTGTAAGTAGGTGTGCATGGTGAGTGTGCGAGTTATAGTTACCTTAGGGCACAAGTTATAGGTAATTGAAATAACTGACTATAACAGCTGAATCTCTATGGTTTTGTATGTGTAAATTCAGAACCTAACTATAACGTCCCTGTAACCTTTGTTTTTTTCAGTGAATTTCAAAGGTTTTTTAAATGCTAATTCTATCTATAATGGCCCTGTAACCTTAGTTTTTTTTCAGTGAGTTTTGATGTTTTTTATAATGCAACTGGGGTTGGCCGTGGGGCCTAGCCTGCGTCCAGGCCCTGTGACCAACCCCCCACATGCTGCCACATCCCACACAGCACACAGCCTTCAGCCTTGCACAGCGGAGGGTTGGCTGCAGGGCCTAGCCTGCAGCCATGACCTGAAACCAACCTCTGCATGCATCCGGCCTCACACCGCAAATGGCCTTTGTGTCTGCATGGGTCTATGTGTGGCTGCCTGAGTGTCTTAGTGGGTGGGTGAGTGGGTGCATGAGTCTCTGAGTGGATGTGAGTGGGTGCATGATTGAGTGGGTCAATGAGTGGGTATGTGAGTGATTCTGAGGGTTTGTGAGTGAGTGTATGAGTGACTGTATTTGTGTGTGAGTGTTGTGTGGGTGTGTAAATGGGTATGTGAGTGGGTGTGTGAAAGCTGTGGGGGTCTGTGAGTGGGTGTGTGTGGGGTTTTGAGTGTCAGTGAGTGGGTGTTAAGGACATCCTTGGGGGCCTATTACCCCTCCTGTTACCTCCAGTAAGTCCCACACAGCAGGATTGCTGAGAGGTTGTCAGAAGCCTCCGGAGAGTTGTTGGGCTTTTTTTATTTTTTGGCCCTCCTCCCCAGGCTGATTTTGTCCCTGAGGACCCCATACCCCAGGGCCTGTCTCAGCACTGGGTCCCTGGTCCCACCCAGGGCACCCAGTTTTTTCACGTTGTGGACCTGCTGCGGGAGCCAGCATTGCTTTTAGACAGAGGGAGCTGCTAACATGCAGCTCCCTCTGTCCAAAAGCAATTATGCTCTTGCTTCCACGAAGGGCACTGAAATAGATCAAGATATTGCTCCTGCCCAGTGGGAGCACTATAAATAGCTGTTCCCTGTGTTTGAGAGCAATACCATCTCATGCAGCATCTGAGGAGCTGGCTGGGGCTTTGTGTGCCTCAGGGCTCCCCCTGTGGCCCCCAACATCTGCATTTTGGGTGGCCTTGGTGGATACTGGAGCACCCACCTTTAATTGTTGTGGGCCCCAAGGGGAGGGGTCCCTGGGGCCGAATACAGTTTGGTGAGGGGGGCCGTGCAGGCCCCACCTTTCAAAATATATAGGCCATGGGGGATAGGGTCCTCAGGGTCATAATAGACTCAGGGAAGGAGATGGTGTGGGAAAGCATGGGGTTGGCTGCAGGTAGGGGCTTGGACGCAGGGCCTAGCTGCAGGCCAGACCCTGTGGCCAACCACCTGCCGTGTACAACTAGAAGCCCTGTGCAGCATGGGATTGGCTGTCTTTTGGGGGTTGATCAAAGGGTCTGGCTGCAGGCCAGGCTTTGTGGCTAACCTCCACCGAGCAAGTTATAGTTACCTTAGGGCACGAGTTTTAGTTACTTAAGATTACTATAACAACAACTGATGAATTTCAGCGGGTTTTACAGTTTAAAAAGTTATATGCCATAAGACACCTCTCCCTCTTGGAAAAGAAAATGGCTGTCAGAGGCAGAGGAAAATCAACTCCTATTTATTGTATCAGACCACTCCAAACAGGACAAGTTTCAGATGTTCAACAGCCTTTATCACATACCAAGCGCCATTTTGTAGGAGCCATATATACTGCACTTTAGCATAAACATATACAAAATACTGATGAGTTCTCGTTAAGAGTTGATTTTCCCCTGCCTCTAAGTGCGGTCTTCTTTCCGACGAGGGAGAGGTGTCTTGTGGCATTTTTCAAGTGCTTGTGGTAGTGCTTTCAACATGCACCACCAGTGGTCCAGTGCATGGCATCCAAAACTGCAATTCGTTCATGGAATATATAT
The DNA here is from genome assembly GCA_963921515.1 of Calotriton arnoldi. Lineage (NCBI taxonomy): Eukaryota > Metazoa > Chordata > Amphibia > Caudata > Salamandridae > Calotriton > Calotriton arnoldi. The sequence goes on along the minus strand of CAWUFW010004542.1, from coordinate 1,179,488 downwards.
ATATATATATATATACATACATATATATATATATATATATATACATATGAATGGGTATGTAAGTGGATGTGTGGGTGTGTGATTGAGTGCGTGAGTGCTTGTATGGGTGAGTGAGTGGCTGTGTTGAGGAGCTATATGAGTGAGTGGGTGTGTGAGTAGCTGTGTTGGTGAGTGTGTGGCTGTGAGTGACCGTATGTATAAGTAACTGGTTGTATGAGTAGCTGTATGGGTGAGGGACTGGTTGTGTGAGTAGCTGTATGAGTGAGTGACTGCGTGTGTGAGTGGCTATATGAAAGAGTGAGTGATTGTGTGAGTACTTGTATGGGGCTTTGAATGGGTATGCGAGTGGTTGTATGGGTTTGTGAGTGGATATATGAGGTTGCATAGGGGTGTGAGTGGGTGTGTGAGTGCTTCTGTGGATGATGTCATCAGTAATGTCATCAGTGATGTAATTTGAGATGTCATTAGTGATCTCACTGACCATGACATAAGTGATGTAATATGTGAGGTCATAAGCAGTGCATTGCGGGGGCGTAAGTTATAGTTAGCTCAGCTAATTATAACTGCTGAATTTCACTGTTTTTGTATAAGTGGAATCTGAGCCTAACTAGCTGTTCTAATAAAAAGCTCACAGGCATTTTGGTCCGTAATAAATGCACCCTTTTTAAAAGACGAATTAACCACGTCTTTAGATAGCCATGTTCCTGAGGAGGGTTGGGTCACACATTTTGAAGGCCTGTTTGGGGTCTTGGAGGAGGTATTTATTCAGCCTCCGCTTCCTAGTTCTGATAACGTAGGAATAGGTGTTTGCTTTACAGTAGACGAAAGTAAACACGCTCTCAGTCAATGTAAACGTGGGAAGGCACCAGGGCCGGATGGTGTCCCGATTGACCTTTTTTTAGATAACCAAGACCTTTGGGCTCTGCTTTTAACTAATGTTTTTAACAATATTTCTCAAATTGGAGCACCCCAGTCGTGGAAAACGACTGTAATTGTCCCAATTTATAAAAAGGGAGATAGGACATTGCCAATCAATTACAGGCCGATATCTTTGATAGATTCCACAGCAAAATTAATGGGACGGCTCCTTTTAAATAGACTCGAGGTCTGGGCAATGGAGAAGAATATTATTATCCCTACCCAATATGGTTTTAGGAAAGGGAAAGGAACGGTGGATCAGTGCCTGAACTTGAACTTGATAATAGCAAAATACACGGCTGCGAAAAATGGCCACTTGTACCTCGCCTTCATGGATCTGTCCGCAGCCTTTGACTGCGTGGCACAGCATAGGCTGTGGCAGATCATGGAGGCAATGGGGGTTGAGACCCAGATCATACGTATTATCCAGGATTTGTATAGTGGGGCCTCAGCTAATGTTCGTTTTGGGAAAAATGGTGAGTGTACGAGACATTTTAAAATTGCAAGAGGTGTACGCCAGGGGTGCGTTCTTGCCCCCTTGTTATTCTCATTGTATACCAATGCTGTCGAATCTGCCCTAATTGGTACTACGCCAGATGTCCCTTACATTAAGTCTATGCAGGTACCACTATTGCTCTATGCGGATGACGCAGTGATTTTAGCTCGTACTGGTAATGCACTGCGTCGGATAGTAAGGGAGTATATTAAATTTATGAACGATCTGGATATGAGAATTAATTTTTCCAAGTCTTTTGTGTTAGTGGCAGGTGCCAAACAGAGGAAACAGCCCAATATTCATATTGAAGGGGGTAAAATGGAAGTGGTAGACTCTTTTAATTATTTGGGGATTGTGTTTAATGGACAATGCAATTGGAAATGTATGATTGAAAATAGGTGTCTGCAGATGGAGAAGACTATTGGGGCCCTTAGCAAATTTGTAAAAAAGATTGGATCGAAACTATAAAGAAAGTCTATCAGGCTAAAAGTGTATCTGCTGCAACGTATGGAGCAGCAGTGTGGGGTATTGCAGATTGTTCGAAACTACAAATGATTGAGGATACTTTTTGAAGAAGTTAGTCTCCTTACCCAAATCTTGTTCTAATTTTATTTGTCACACTGAATTAGATGTCCCTTATATCTGTGACAAAATCTCTACCTCACCTGTCTTAATGTGGCATTCGATTTGGCGTAAGGAAACTCTTGCGTTGACTGGAGATATAATAAATGATGTCCAGAAGTTAGATGGGGCTAGTAGGATTAGTTGGATATGTTATGTAGAATCCACACTTAAGGCAGTTGGGTTACATGAATTGTATACTAACCCTGTGTCATGTTGTTCTGTCTCAAAGAAAGAGTTAAAATACCAATTACTGTGTAGATTACAAGTAAGGAGGCAGAACGCTAATCTTAGGCTGACAAGTGTTAGAATATTTTCTGCTGTCCCAAGTATTATGTCACTGGATCCTAATACAACCTATTTGTCATTTGTCACTAACCAGCAACATAGATTTATATTAGTGAGATTTCGGTTAAATTATATGCCACTGATGTTAGGTTTTCCTTCAAAAATGTATGCACTTTCTGAATTGCCTCTTTGTACATGTGATGATTTATCCATTCAGAATAATCTTCACTTTTAATTTTTTGGTAAATTTTATCAGGAACAAATAAAAAGGTTTATTTGTTCCTTATACGCAAAATGAATTTTAGACAGTGTCGTGTGGCCCTTTTTTACTTACAGCTATTGTCTGATCCTTTTACATGTTTTTCACTGGCGTCCTTTTTTTTGTCGGCATTGAAGAGGAGAAGATTAACTTTTTAATCTGTCATTTGATACACTTACTCAAGGATGGACTTATGCATAAGATTAACTGTTTTTTATATAATTGGGTTTGTTATGTAAAATTGTAATTATATGATTGTGCTATAATGTAATTGTTTTTAGTATACTTTTTATGCCACCATTTTGGTAGGCGAAATAAAGTTATTTTGACTTGACTTGTATGGGTCTTTGAATGGGTATGCGAGTGGTTGTATGGGTTTGTGAGTGGATATATGAGGTTGCATAGGGGTGTAAGTGGGTGTGTGAGTGCTTCTGTGGATGATGTCATCAGTAATGTCATCAGTGATGTAATTTGAGATGTCATTAGTGATCTCACTGACCATGACATAAATGATGTAATATGTGAGGTCATAAGCAGTGCATTGCGGGGGCGTAAGTTATAGTTAGCTCAGCTAATTATAACTGCTGGTTTTTCTCTGTTTTTGTATAAGTGGAATCTGAGCCTAACTAGAGTGAGTGAATGATATCTCGGTGGGTGATGAGGGAGTATGTGAGTATCTCAATGGATGTGTGAGTGGGTGTGTTTGAGTGACTGTATGGGTCTGGGAGTAGCTACATAAGTGTCTCACTGGGGGTGAGTGTCTGAGTGGGTCTGTGAGTGGGTGCATGTGTGTCTGAATGGGGCATGAGTGTCTGAGTGAGTGTCTTAGTGGGTCTGTGAATAGGTGTGAGAGTGTCTGACTGGGTTTGCGAGTGCCTCCATGAGTGTGTTAGTCAGTCTGTGAGTGAGTGCATGAGGATCTAAGTATGTGCAATAATCTCTGAGTGGGTCTGTGAGTGGGTGTGTGAGTCTCTGAGTGGGTCTTTGAATGGCTGTGTGAGTGGCTATGTGGGTCTGTGAGTGGGTATATGTGTTTGTGTGGGTCTGTGAGTGGGTGCATGAGTATCTGAATGGTTCTGTGAGTGGCTGTATGGGTCTGTGAGTGGGTGCATGTGTGTCTGAGTGAGTGTCTGAGTATGTGAGTGGGTGTGTGAGTATCTGTGTGGGAATATCGATAGCTGTGTGAGTGGCTTGGCCACAGACAACCCACACCTGCCCTTTTATGCAAAAACAGTCCACAGTTTTGCATGAAATATCCACCCAAGTAGAGTTCCTTCTACTGGTTAAATAATAAGTGCTACCTGCTTAGGTAAATGCCCAGCATGTATTCTACACTATGGCTGCGTAATGGAGCCCAAGAAAATGTCACCAGTGACCTTGTGTACATTTAGGCAATGTGATTATTCCTGTTGCATCTTTATCCAAATATATGTGATAACATGAATCCTCCTATATCAAAGACAACAAGCCTATAAAGATGTAAATCTCCACCAAACAAGGGTCCTTGCTATTATCTATATGAAATAAGTACTTCTTTGTTTGATGCAGATGTGCTCATATTCCACGGCATCAAGAACTCCTCACCAAAATCAGCAGAAAACGTGCTAGGGGCCGCTTGTTAAACTGTTGTAGATATTAATCTCCAGCTCGTAAAGCAAAGCCCACCTCATCCAATGTTGAGTGTTAGAGTTGTTTATTAGGAACAATGTACACAGAGATCCCATCCATCAGACAGCCAGGTCCAACTGCCTTTCCCCCAGTATTCTCAATTCTCAATTCCAACCCAGCAACCACCCACATTCTTGAGGTTTACATCATCCCATAGAAACAAGCTTTAATGAAGATGAAAGAAAGGTAAAACACCACAACACCTCCCTCCATATAAACAAAGTCCTAGAAAACAAGAAAACAAGTAAATAACCAATGGAGGAGAAATGCTGGTAATGAATTAAACAACTTAGGGCCAGATGTAGGTAAATGCATGTTTGCGATTCCTTAATATCGATTTTTAGGGAATCGCTATTAAGGAATCGCAAAATGCCATGTAGGTAGGAATCGCAATATTTTTAGCCATTCCTTAATATTCCTTAATTGTGAATCGCAAATTGCGATTTGCATTTAAGGAATACCTTCCCATTCATTCCTATGGGCCAAGCGGCCCATAGGAATGAATAGGAATTGCTCCCGCAATTTGCGAGTCACCAAGAGGCACTCGCAAATTGCGGGCGCAATTTCAAGGGTTCCAAAAGGACACCCTGTTGCACCCCTGAAATGTGCATGTGTGCACATGTGGCTCACATACATGCCCTAAGGGCATGAATGTGTGCCACATGGCAGTTAAAAAAAAGCAAAAAAGTGTTTTTTTAAAGGAAATCGCTAATTACCACCAACTTGAAGTTGGTGGTAATTAGCGATTCCTTAAGGGTAAAGTGCACTTTCTTTTGTGCTACTTACATTGCATTTAAGGAATCGCAATTTGCGATTCCTTAAATGCAAGAGCAAAATAAGGAATCGCAATTTTGCGATTCCTTATTTTGCTAGTAGGTTTCAACTTACCTACATTGCTCGCTGCCAAATAGCGATCGCAAACGCTGAAATTCTGCGAATTTCAGCGTTAGCGCTCGCTATTTGGCCACCTACATCTGGCCCTCAGTCTTGCAGTCGGAGTGGAATCCTTTTTATGCGTAGAGGCCTACCGTCATTCTCTGGACCAAACTGACTGTTGGAGACACCAATTTCCTTCCCTTGACATTTAGCTACCCTGTTAAGGTTCCAAATTTTGTGATCATGGGTTTTAACAGCATTCTTAAACAACTTAAGAACCTTGAACGGTTGGCTAAACTTGGACTTTCCTCCTCCCTCTCTCCTTGGAGACTTAGGGCCCGATTCTGATGCGGTTAGGAAATCTTCCCGATCAAATCGGTTTGGAAATGGTTTCCGTCCGACTCGGATCGGGAGAGTCCTACCGACCGAGTATGATGCATCCGGATGCTTCCAGATACGATTTGGTTGGACTCCCATTGACTTCTATGGGAAGCCTATGTTCCTAACCGCATCGTAATCTGGCCCTCGGTTGGGAAGACACGTTCCCGATCCGATTGGGAAGGAGCAAATGCCATTAGGAGGCCTTCCTAATCGCATCGGAATCAGGCCCTAGGTGGGAATGCTTTCCTAACCGCATCGGAATCAGGCCCTTAATCCTAACCCAGTCTCCCACTGACACAACAGTTTTTTACAGCCTTCCTCGCATCATACCACACTTTCCTCTTTTCCATCTTAGCTCTTTCTTTTTCTCTCTACCCTTCAGTGCTACCCACATACTCATCCATAATACTTCTTTTGGCTGTGACCCATGATGGAGTCACTTCATTATTGCCAATCCTGCCCTTTAACAAATCAAATGGGGCAACACCAGCGGTGGAATGCGGGTTAAATTTGTATTCACATACTTTTTTCTCATAGCCATCTCCCAATTTCCTTTAGATACAACAGCCTGCTGCAACACTTCTTTAAGCACCTTCACAAACCTTTCAACAACACCATTATTTTCAGGATGATACAAATAGAACCAACCAGTGAAGGTTTAGGCCTGATACCAGATGCAGAAACAAGATAACCCAAATACTCAATCTCACTAACATCAAACTTACACTTATCGGATCTGAGAGTGAGACCTGCTTTTTGCAATCTTTCTAACACTGACCTCAACCTCACATTGTGTTCTTCAAGATCCACCCCCACAATCAGAACAACATCCTGATGCACTTTGACACCATCAATTCTCCGCAAAATACTCTCCACTGCTCTCTGAAAAACAGAGGCTACAGACAAGAGTCCAAAAGGCATCCTCAGAAATTTAAAGGTGCCAAACAGCATGATAAAAGTAGTTAGATCTTGAGAAAGTGGGTGAAACTTGACCTGATTGTAGGTTGAAGATAAATCTAAGATTGAGAAATGTTTTGCACCTTCAAGAGAACACAGCATTTCATTTATATTAGGGAGTGGGTCATGGTCAACGACCACTGTCTTGTTCAGTTTTTTCAAGTCAATGCAAAGTTTAGCCTCTCCATTGGCCTTTCGAGCCATAACAACCGGATAGAGCCATTGCGTTGCTTCCACCTCTTGAATGATTCCATTTGCCAAGAGTTTGTCCAATTCGGCTTGCATGCTATCCTTTGCCAGCAAGGGAACCCCTCTTACGTTTGCTACCTTAGGATTGGCAGTTGACTTGAGTTTGATGCAGTGCATATAATTTGTGAGACATCACAGCCTTTTTTCAAACACATTTGGGAATTCTTTGATCCAACACTCACTCCCTCATTCCACTGAGCTAACGGAAGGAATTTCTTTCAAACACACTGAGGGATATTCATTGGGATCCAAATACACATGTAGGTCTTGTTGATGAAACCAACTAATAAGAGTCTCACTTCATTGAAACATATATTTTTGCAGGAATAATCCTTCATTTAAAATCAGTCGTGCCCCATACGTAGCCCAATAGATCGATAGACTCTCCACCATACCCCTTTGGTTTCCCAATAAGTTTTTCTCATAAAACTCCTTCGGGATAAGGGTAATCCTAGCCCCAGAATCAAAAAGCATATGCACAGATGCTTTATTGACCAGCACATCTTCAAAAGGCCCTTCCTCACCATTATCTTTAATCTGGAGAATGTTAACTTCCTCAGCAACTTCCTCATAGACTTCGACCTCTCTGACTTTCTTTGCCCCCTTACCAGATTTGCAGCATCTAGAGAAATGCCCTTATTTCCCACAGGTAGTACAAGTGACCTTCCAGACTGGACAATCTTTAAAATTTGCCATGTGTCCCACATTGCCACATCTAAAACATTTCCCTTGAAAATTCAAGCTATTGAAGGATTTGGTGACAGAGGTAGCAACAGTTTTGTTCATGGTGGGTTTGTTGTCCACCAGCTTGACTACTTTCCCTTATTTTTTTCCTGCAGTTATATCTTTGCGTATAGTGTCTACACAGGCCTTAGAGTGTTCATGCATCTCCAGAATTATAAGAACCTCTTGTAAAGACGGGTTATCTTTTTGCCATAAGCTATCACTAGCTTTGTCGAGAGTGCAACCCAACAGCAACTGATCCCTCAACCGTTCCTCCAAAGGCGCACCAAAATTAGACCTGAAAGCCAACTTCCGCAATACAGTGATGTACTGTTCTACTGACTCTTCCTGTCTCTGCATTCTCGTCCCAAAGTGATATCTCTCAAGAACAGTACTAATTTTGGGAAGATAATGCAAGCCCATTTACTTTATACAGATTTCATACTCATTCAGAGCAGTGTCATCACTGTCGGGAAGATCAGGAAGATGCTCGTAGACCTCTTGCCCTTCTGGGTCCAAGCAGTGCATGAATAAGAAGGTTTTCCATTCTGCGCTGAGGGAAATGCCGCTCACTGCTGTACCCTAAAACCTTTTTCCACCTCAGCCACGATATGGGAGGCTCACCCGGGGATAAAAGCAAAAACGGAGGAGTTGTAACGTTTTGCATAGTTACTAGAGAACACCCAGGCTACTCGGAAATTGATTGTGAAGTAAACCAACTCAATTAACCCACCAAAATTAGAAGAGAAAAATGTACCAACCAACTAGCAAATGTTAATAAACTGCTCAAACAACAGATCTCCTCTGGCTGATGTAGTTGTAAATAGATAATTAAATTGCACTGAACCTTTGAGATGTGGATTGTCAGCAGATTCAGTTCACCGCATATACTTCAACTTCAAGTAAATGTCGATGTGAAAAGGCCCAATTGTAAGATCGTATAGAGATCAGTTATAAGCTGTGTGCATCAGCGTTACTTCATGATGCACATTGACAGTGGAGGAAGATAAAAAAGTGGCATAAGTAGGAGCTGTGAGCGTCAGTGTAGCCGCGAGCACAGGTGCAGTGACTGTTCAACTAGGAGCTGTGCACGTCAGCGTAGCCATGAGCACCGGTGCAGAGATGAACGATAAGCGTGACATCCTGATATGCAGTGAGGAAATCAGTGGCTCCACCAGAGCCGTGCACACCAGTGCGTCCGTTACAGGAACTGCAGTCGTCCCGATCAATGATGGCCACTGTGTGTGCTCTGGGTCCTTTGTGCTCACATGTCACGGGACCTGCAGACATGACTATTCAGGCTCAGAGGCGGTCGCAGGAACGCAATATGCCACGGAGACTTGAGTGCTCTGCAGACGTGACCAATGAAGCAGAGGCGGTCGTGAGCGCGCAACTCGCCCCAAGCACAGAGGCAGTCGCGAGCATGCAACTCAGCTTGGAGAGCATTCACTGACCCTGTGCCAGGCTTGGGATGACTCGTGCAACCAATTGAAGATCGTCTCGTGGCGGACTCGTGCCAGTCGCTTCGGAGTGTTCTTGTGGCCAACTTGTACATGCAGCGCCACCGGCTTCCCGAAGTAAGTTCAATTGTCTAAGTTTCCAAAATTATATGGGGCCTTCAAACAGTTGTAGGAGCTTGGTCCTTTTCCAGTTGTCGCCAAAATGTAGAAATTAATCTCCAGCTCATAAAGCAAAGACCACCTCGTCCAGTGTTGAGGGTTAGAGTTGTTTATTAGGAACAGAGTACACAGAGATCCCATCCATGAGACAGCCAGGTCCAACTCCCTTTCCCCCAGCATTCTCAATTTTCAATTCCAACCTAGCAACCACCGACATTCTTGAGGTTTACATCATCCCAAAAAAACAAGCTTTAATGAACATGATAAAAGGTAAAACACCACAACAGTCCATCATCCTGGCAAAAGGCTGGAAGATGTTTGGACACTCCTAAGGTGGGCAGGCCAAACAGGGAAGCATCCAAGTGATTTCCACATTTGCATGCTTCTAGTAATTTAAAGGGAGAACCGTGGACTTTGCTCTCACCAGGAAAAGACAAGAAAGAACCCACTCGTCACAGTCACATACAGATTGCTCTCCAATAGATCAACGATGCAGTCACATCCACAAAGGGTTTCAGATAGTTTTTAAATATGGAATTCCCTAGAAAACACACTTGCTTTGCCTTTGCCAAGCCCAGGAATCACCTGTCCTTTACAGAAGAGGAGCTTCAAAGGGGGCACCTGCTATGTTTATATTTGTAAATGCTTTATGTTGAGGTTTAATTTCTATGAAATAAGCATCTGGGCCAGAATTTCCCCGGGGCCTGGCCACAACTTAATGGGGGAAAGGGGATGTGTTCCCCCCTCCCCGGTGGATTTTGGCCCCAAGGACCCCATTCACTGGGGTCTGGCAATGTGCCCTCTGTGCCCTGGTCCCACCCAGGGCACCCAGTGTGCAGGATGGGGACCGTGGGAGGAGTCTCAAGGCCCTAACTGTCCCAGCCATCTCCCAGCCTCCTGCGGGTGCTGGCATTGCTCTTGCATACAGGGAGCTGCTGGTAATGCAGCTCTCCGCATGTGAGAGCAATAGTTTCATCTCTTTCCCTGCGAAAGAGATAAAACCTCTGCTTCCAGCATGCAGGAGTGGTTTGACAGCACCCGCTTGCTGGAAGCAGAGTGTTTGCTTTTGCCCACCAAGCAAAAGCAAACATCTATGTCCTGGGGTGGACCCCATGGGACATAGCAGGAGCTGGCCCTGGGGGGTGACTGTCAGCAGGGCAAATAATGGCTTCAGGAGGGGGGCACGTGGCCCCCTTCTTCCCTGTGCATGGGCCTGCCCCAGGGAGGTGGTGGTCCCCAGGGACGTATATGGCCAGGGAGTGGGGCCCTTTGGCCCCCCTCTTTCATTTTTATTTAGTATTTGGCCCAGGGTAGGTGGTGGTCCCTGGGGCCTGTAATTTGAGATGTCATCAGTGATGTCATCAATGATGTCACTCACTATGTCATGAGTGATGCAATATGTGAGGTCATAAGCAGCGTATTGTGGGGGCGTAAGTTTAGTTAGCTCAGGTAACTATAACTGTATATTTTAATGGTTTTCTATGACTGAAATCTGAGCATAACTATAACGTCCCTGTAACCTTTGGTTTTTTCAGTGAATTTCTAACGCTTTTTTTATTTCTATTCCCGAACTATAACATCCCGGCAAACTTTGTTTTTTCATTTAATTTTGATTATTTTTTAATGTTATCTCCTAACTATATCATCCCTGTAATCTTTGGTGTATTCATTGAATTTGTAAGCTTTTAAAAAAAATGTATTTCCTAACTTTAATCTTTAACCTTTCAGAGTTGGTGTGTGGTTGGCTGTATAGGTCAGTAAGTAGGTGTGTGAGTGGCTGTATAGGTCTGTGAGTAGGTGTAAGAGTGCCTGAGTGGGACTGTCTGTGGGTGGATAAGTATCCGAGTGGGTCTATAAGTGTCTGAGTGGGCCTGTGAGTGGGTATGTGAGTCTCTGAGTGGGTCTGTGAGTGGGTGAGTGAGTATCTGACTGGGTCAGTGAGTGTGTGTATGAGTCTGAGTGGATCTGTGAATGGGAACATGAGTGTGAGTGGGTACATGAATCTCTGAGTGGGTCTGTGAGTGCGTGTCTGAGTGTCTGGGTGGGTCTGTGAGTGAGTGCATGACTCTTTGAGTGGGTGTCTTTGTGGGTGCATGAGTGAGTGAGTAGATATGTGAGTGTCTGGGTGGGCCTGTGATGGGGTGTGTGAGTCTCTGAGTGGATCTGTGAATGGGTGAATGAGTGTCTAAGTAGGTCAGTGAGTAGGTGTATGAGTCTCTGAGTGGGTCTGTGAGTGAATGCATGAGTCTGAGTGGGTCTGCAAATGGAAACATGAATGTGAGTGGGTGCATGTGTCTCTGAGTGGGTCTGTGTGAGTCTCTGAGTGGGTCTGTGAGTAGATGTATGACTGTCTGAGTGGGAGTCTGAGTGGGTGCATGAGTATCTGAATGGGTCTGTGAATGGATAAGTGAGTGTCTGAGTTGGTCTGTGAGTGGTTGTATGAGTGTCTCAGTGGGTCTGTGAGTAGGTGCCTAAGTCTCTGAGTAGGTGTGTGAGTGGGTGCATGCATCTCTTAGTGGGTCTGTGAGTGGGTGAATGAGTCTCTGAGTGGGTCTGTGAGGGGATGTGTGAGTCTCTGAGTGACTTGTGAGTGGGTGCATGAGTGTCTGAGTGCATCTTTGAGTAGGTGTGTGAGTGGGTCTGTGAGTGGGTGCTTAGGTCTCTAAGTGGGTCTGTGAGTTTGTGTGTGTGTCTGAGTGGGTCTGTGAGTGGGATGTGAGTCTCTGAGTGGGCCCATGAGTGAGTATGCAAGTATCTGAGTGGGTCTGTGAGTAGGCATGTGAGTCTCTGAGTGGGCCTGTGATGGGGTGCATGAGTGTCTGAGTGGGTCTATGAGTGGATATGCAAGTATCTGAGTGGGTCTGTGAGTAGGTGTGTGAGTCTCTGAGTGGGCCCATGAGTGAGCATGCAAGTATCTGAGTGGGTCTGTGAGTAGGCATGTGAGTCTCTGAGTGGGCCTGTGATGGGGTGCATGAGTGTCTGAGTGGGTCTGTGAGTGGGTATATAAGTCTCTGAGTGGGTCAGTGAGTGGGTGTGTGAGTGTCTGAGAGGGTCTGTGAGTATGACCATAAGTGTCTGAGAAGGTCTATGAGTGTGTCCATGTGTGACTGAGTGGGTCTACTAGTGGGGACATCATTGTCTCAGTAGGTCTGCAAGTGGGTGTGTAAGTATCTGAGTGGGTCTGTGAGTGGGTGTATGAGTCTCTGAGTGGGCCTATGAGTGGGTGTGTGAGTCTCTGAGTGGGTCTATAATTGAGTGTATGAGTCTCTGAGTAGATATGTGAGTGAGTGTATGAGTATGAGTAGGTCTGTGAGTGAGTGCATTAGTGTGTAAGTGAGTGTGTGAATGTACTTTTGAAAAATGTTTCAGTGATATTCGCGAATACCTCACAATGTTACATAGAGTGCTGCGTTGAGCATCGCAACAAGTTTGTGAATATCGGACGTGGAAGAAACATTTTTGGCGTCTTATACACATAAGGGGTCCAACATACACCCCTATGTTCAATCCCTGGGATCAGGGGTACCTCTACCTGACCCCTTCTATATTTCTCAATCTTCACTTTTAGCCCCGGGGACCATGTCCCATTACACAAAATGATGTCTGCAACTTTCTATACAGGTTGCAGCCAGCCAATCACAGCATTCCTGTTGGTGCACATATTCGCGGCGTGTCGCCATTATTCGTGACCATGAATTTACAAATTTAAATTTTCTTTAATATCTCAAAAACGAATGAATGCACTTACATCAAAAAACAAAAAGGGCTCTTTCTGGACCAAGAGTTAACTTTCTGCCAAATTTGGTGTAGTTTTGTGCAATGGTTTGGGCTGTAGTTGTGTTCAAAATTCCTATAGGAATTAACATGAAAAACACCCTTTTTTGTACCCTTCCTATTTCTCTGCCCCCGCTTGATGGATCACCAGCCCCGGGGACCACCACCACCTCCCTGGGGCAGGCCCTACAAAAACAAAGGAGGGGGCAGTGTGGTCCCCCTCCTGGAGCCATTAATATCACTGGGAACTGCCTTACCCCAGGACCAGCACCCTATGTCGTGGTGTACCAATCCCCGGAACATAGCTTTTTCTCTCACTTATCAGGAGCTTTGACAGCTCCTGCAGGCAGGAAAACAGATGAAAGAATTGCTCCTGCATGCAGGGAGCAGCATTTTTGGCTGCTCCCTGCATGCAGAGGCAATGAAGCTACCACTGGAGGCTGGGAGCCAGCAGGGACCACGGGGCATTGGAGTTACCCCCGCGGTCCACAACAGTGCTCCTGGGGTGCCCTAGTGGGCATCAGGCACCCAGCCTTAGTTTACTGGGCCCCCGGGGAAGGCAGTCAGATGGTCACTCTCCCCACTTTAAATTTGCACAAAACTCTGGAATCCTGCTGGATAAAGGAGCAGATGAAGTTCCATTCTGGCCCTGATGCACATTTCACAGAAATTAAACCTTAACGGAAAGCACTTACAAATATAAACATAGCAGGGGCCCAAATTGAAGCTCCACTTCTGTAAACGACAAATGATCCTAACTTCCTGGGCTTGATGGAGGCAAAGCAAGTGTGTTGTTTTTGGCAATTCCACATTCAAAAATGATCTAAAATCCTTCATGGAGGGGAATGCATTGTTGATCTATCTGAGACAATGTGTAGTGACTGGCGAGTGGGTACTTTCTTGGCCTCTACTGGTGAGAGCAGAGTCCATGGTTCTCCATTTGCATTACTATGAGTGTGCAAATGTTCAAATCACTTGGAAGCTCCAAACGTATGGCCCTGCCCTTCCACCTCAGTAGTATGCAAAGATATTCCCGCCTTTTGGCAGGATGATGAACAGCTTAGCAAGAGGCTCACCAGCACACTTCCCACCAATTTTGGTGATGCATTCTTGATGCCAAGGAATATCAATCAATCAATCAATCAATCAATCATCAATCAGAATCTTATAAAGCACAACTGCTCACCCTTGAGGGTCTGAAGGCGCTGGAGGAATATGAGGACATCTCCTCAAACAAATAAGCACTTACTTCATATAGTTAAGAGGAAGGACCCTTGTTTGCTGGAGATTCACCTCTTTCTAGTCTTGTTGTCTTCTCTATAAAAGGATTCATGTTATTACGGATTTCTTGATAAAGACGCACAAGGAACAATCACATTGCCGAAACGCATACAAGGTCACTGGAGACATTTCCTTGTCGTTCATTATGCAGCTGTAGAGCAGAATACAGACTAAACATTTAACCAACAAGCTAGCACTTACTAATTAACCAGCAGAAAAAAATGCAGTTGGGCAGACATTTTGTGCAAAATTGTGGACTCTTTTTGGATAAACGGGCAGGTGAAGTTCCTTTCTGGCCCTGAGGCTCTTTTCACAGAAATTCAACTTCAACGGGAAGCACTTAACAAATGTAAAAATAACAGGTGCCCCAGTTAAAGCTCCACTTCTGGAAAAGACAAATGATCTTAGCTTCCTGGGCTTGGCGTTTGCAAAGCAAGTGTGGTTTGTTGGTAATTCCATGTTGAAAAATTATCTGAAATCCTTGGTGAAAGTGAATTATCTTTGTGATGAGTGGGTTCTTTCTTGGCCTCTCTTGGTGACAGTAGAGTTCATGGTTCTCCCTTTAAATGACTATGAGTGTGCAAAAGTGCAAAATCACCTGGAGCCATTGCCCATTTGGCCCCACCACAACCATCTTAGTAGTACGCAACTCACAGACCCATACAGTCACTCACACACCCACAAAACTACTCACACACCCATACAACCACTCACACACCCACTCATAAACCCATACAACTACTCACACACCTACTCACAGACCCATGCAGCTACTCACAAACCCACTCACAAGATTACAATTTACATTTAGGAAATGAAATTTAAAAAACCTTCTAAACTCACTAAAAAAACAAAGGTTACAGGGATATTATAGTTAGGAAATAACAATAAAACCCATACAGCCACTCACACAGCCACTCAGAGACCCATACAGCCACTCACATACCCATACAACCACTCACATGCCCAATCCCACACATACACAGCCACTCACACAACTATTCACTCCCCCATACAGCTACTCACTCACTCACACAGTGATTCACACATCTATTCACTCATCCACAAAACCATTTACATACCCATTCTCACATCAATACAGGCACTCACGTGCCCACCCACTCACCTATACAGCCACTCACACATATACTTACAGTATCAATGTCATTTGAGATGTCATCAGTGATGTCACTGACCATGTCATGAGTGATGTAATATGTGGGGTCATAAGCAGTGCATTGCGGTGGCGTAAGTTACAGTTAGCTTAGGTAACTATAACTGCTGAATTTCTAAGGTTTTGAACACTCAACAGCGGGGGAACATGGCGGCCGAAGGCTAGGCGGTTGCTGGCACCATTGGGAAGAGGCGATACCGTGCGCTATGAACCGTGTACTTTAAGGACTCCTAAGGCTCCTAAAATGCCCTGGACTTGTGGGACGTACCCGGAGGCTCGAAAGGGGCTGGTCGAGCGGAGATTTCTAGGCGCTGGTGTGGCCGGAGCTCCCTTAGAAGGAAATGTAGGAGATAAACCTTCTAGGTATACTCTACGAACCAGGAATTTAGTGGGAGGTAAAGCTGGATACAATTTAACAGTAGACCCCCCACAGGGGCTAACACAGGAGATAAAGGATTCGGCTAAAGGAAGACAAGGGCGGCAAGGCAGAGGGATTACTCAAGGTAGGAAAGCTGGCAAATCCCCAGTAAAAACGCAGGGGAAAGGAGTAAAAAGTCCCCTATATTACCTATTAAAATAACACCCTCACTTAAATCCTTCTTTTGTGTTCTACCCAGTGTGCAGAGGGGAAGCTTGGGGGAAGCGATCCCCAAAAACTTCGGTGTAGTGGTACCTGATATGGAGAACAAAGGTCTTGAGAACGGTTTAAGAGACACCAGTAGGGCTCCCACCCAGAACGGTATAAGCGAACCCAGATTTGACCCAGGAACATCACGAACGAGCATAGTGACAGAGCCTATTAGTCATAGGTTCGATGCTCTGGCAACGATGATGTTTCCAGAGGAGTTGGAAGAACCTCACCCCCGGAGAGATGTGGCTGGTGAGACAGGGGAGGGGGCTACAGGAAATACAGGTGAGTCATTGGCTGGTATCTTATTGGGTTTGAAAAATGAAATTAAGACCCGTTTTGAAGTTTCAGAAGCCAATCAGGTTGGAATACAAGCTTCATGTTTGGAGTTAACACAAAAACTAGATGAGGTTGCCCTAAGTTCCAAGATCTTGGAAGATGAGATGGGGGAAATTAAACAAGACGTGACGAAGAACACTTCGGAAATTTCTAAAATGGGTAAGCAAAACCAAAGCTTAAGGGATGATTTTGAGAGGTTGGAGAACCATTCCCGATGGAATAATTTAAGATTCTTGAATATTCCGGAAGCTGAGGAGGGTCCAGATATGAAGGCCTTTATCATCAACGTCCTTCGTGATACAGTTTTAAAGGATAATACCGATATAAATCTCGAACAAGAAATCCAAAGAGCACACAGAGAGACCTTTCACCGCAATCCCCTTAGGACCAAACCCAGGAAGATCTTGGTGAACTTTCTCTCCTACACTGTTAAAGAGGCTATTCTTAGTGGGGCCCTAAAGAATGGTCCATATCAAGTCTTAGGTTTCTCTCTGGTAATTAGATCGGATGTCTGCAAATCTACGGAACAAAGGCAATGGGAACTTGGAAATAAGATGGAGGAATTAAGGAAGCTTGGGGCCAAGGTTCAATTAAAATTTCCCGCAATGCTCCGCATAATGTGGGACAATCAAATGTATTACTATCGTTCTGTGGAAGATGTTGATGCACTAATAGATTCTATAAAAAAGAAGTAATAATCTGATGAAAGAAACCAGTCAACTATAGACCAGCAGGGGCAGGAGTTCTGATTAATGGTTTCTGGGGTGTTAAAAGCACAGCAAATCTGTGGTTTTTTCCTTGAATACCTCCCCAATGGCTAGCCCAAATAGGCATTTTGAGGCCTGTAAAGATAGGGAGGGTTCCCCAGGGTAGGGTGGGGGGGAAGGGGTGGGATAGGGGTGGTGATGGTGCACGGGTGGGGAGCAGTGGGATAAAAATAAAAAATAAAAAGTCCTCACTATCACTAGGATTGAAATATTCCAGCAAGTTAGTAATAGAGCAGGGGGGATGGGGTGGACACGATGGCTAATATAGTTATTCTCACTTGGAACGTAAATGGTCTTAGGTCAAGATCTAGGCAGAGGATGGTCCTGAGGTACCTGGAAGAAAGGCAGGCACATATAATAATTCTGCAGGAGATGCATCTGGTGGCAGGCGAGTGTAGGGAACTATTTCGCAGGGTGGGTTGGGTCCAGAACATTTTAGTTTCTGATCAACTACAATGTTGCAAGGGAGTAGCAATCTTAATAAGGAAGGGTGTTGGGATCGAGCTTAAATCCTCAAGTACGGATAGCTCTGGTAGATGGGTTTCCGCTGTAATGAAATGGGCGGATTATGAATTTATTTGTGTCGGCTTCTACGGCCCCAATGAGGATGACTCGCAGCATATAATAGATCATGAGTTAAGATTAGTTGGGGCCGCGGCTCCACTAATTTTGGGGGGTGATTTTAATATTCTGTTGGAACCAGTTCTGGATCGCTCCAAACGAAGGGATGGTGCCCCAGTGCCTAGAGTAAGATGGACTATGAAAAACATGATGCAGGACTTAGGGCTAGTTGACGTATGGAGACACCTGAAAGGTCAGCTGAGAGGTTATACTTTCCACAGTAAAAAATATCGTCATCACTCCAGGTTGGATTATTTTTTGGTTGAAAGAGGTTTTGTGGTCAACATTAAAAAGATCTTTTACCATCCAGCCCACATTTCCGATCACTCAGCAGTATCAATGACACTACAGGTCCCAGGAAGGAAGCCTAATATTAGGTGGACACGTAAACACACCCTTCTTTTAAATGGGGAGGTGGTGCTTGCTTTAAAGAAAGTCACATCAGAATATTTTATAATTAACAGGCACCGCAACCCCTGGGGTAGAGTGGGATGCTTTTAAACCGTGTATATGGGGGGCTTTAAAAAGTCTTGGCTGCGCAAAGGGAAGAAAAGAGAGGGTAGAATTTGCAGGATTGGAAAGTGAAGTGGGTAAATTAGAGGCCACTATACAACCCTTAGGAGAGGGGGAGGACATGGAGAGGTTGGCAAGAAGACTAGAAGAGGCGCAACTTAATTACAAAATTAAATTGGACTCTGAGTGTAAGGCTAGGTGGCAGATAGGGAATTTGAGGCAATTTGACTATGGGGAAAAAGCTGGGGCTCTGCTGGCCTGGAAGGCCAGGGTAGAAAGATCCAGTAATGTGATCAAAGAACTGAAGGGCCCATTGGAGGAGGTGATTGATGACTGGGAAGGGATGCAACATCACGTGGTCTCCCTCTTCTCCCTGTTATATAAGGAAGACACCTTCCCTGAACCCCGTTGGCTTAAAGATTGGTTGGGGGCAATCGATCTCCCAATGTTGACTAGTGAAGGGAAGGGGAGTATGGAAGCACAGATCACTCAGGAAGAGATCAGGGAGGCCTTGACTAGAGCCAAGAATGGGAAGGCTGCTGGCTTTGATGCCATCCCCTCGGAAGTTTATAAACTTCTAATTGAAGAAGCTCTCCCAGTTTGGGAGAACCTGTTTAATTTGGTATATTCAGGGAAGGTGCGGGTTCCGGAATCATGGAAAGAGGCCACTATGGTCCTGATTCTTAAACCATCTAAGGACTCAGGGAAGGCAGAGTCATATCGCCCGACATCCCTGCTTAATGCAGACTATAAGATCTTTGTCAACATTTCAGCATGGAGATTAGTTAAATTGGCTCCTCAACTCATCCATCTCAACCAGAAAGGGTTTATTCCAGGGAGGCAAATTCATGAATTGACCCAGCAATTAAGTGGTTGAATTGATCAGGCCACAACGCGTTTGATCCCTTTGGTGATAGGAACTTTGGACGCCGCCAAGGCTTTTGATCGCGTTTGTTGGGTCTACCTATGGGAAGTCTTAGCGGCTATGGGGTATGTCCCCTTTTTTTATAACTACATTGAAGGCCTTATATGAACAATTAACAGCTAGAATCCTCCTTAATGGGTCTCTTACACGCAGTTTCCCGATAACTAGAGGTACACGGCAGGGCTGCCCTATCTCACCATTATTATTTGACATCGATATTGAACCATCGTCCCTGAAGTTGAGACAGGATGATCAGGTCATCCCTTTCAGCACAGGCACATACAAAAATAAATAGCTCTGTATGCGGACGTTCTGGTAATTTTTACTGCGGACCCGGTCCGAACCATACCCCGGGTAGAAACATTAGTGAAAGATTTCGGGGCATTATCTGGGTATCAGGTTAATAACGCAAAACCGGAATAATGTGTTGGAATGTATTAGATTGTAAGGGAAGTATACTGAATGAGCTTAGATACCTTGGAATTAGCATCATTAAAACATTGGAGAATATTCCCCAGTTTAATTTGGAGAGGATAGTAAAGGAGGTGGATATAATACTTGGTAGGTGGAGGACTCTACCCTTGACTATATATGGGAGAGTGAACCTAACTAAAATGGTTGCACTACCTAAATTGACATATCTTTTCAATTGTATCCCTCTCGAGTTCCCCAAATTAATGATTAATAAGATACAGGGGAAATTAGTGAGTTTTGTTTGGGCGTCCAAGGGAGTTAGGCTTGCTGGGAAGAAACTGAGTCGCAAGTTGGAGAAGGGCAGACTGGCCCTCCCAGACTTGAGGCTATACTGTATGGCATTTCAGTTCATGAACTGTAGAATCCTTCTTGGTAAACCATGATTTTTGGCATGGGGTGGATTGTTAGAAGAAATGGTGAAGGATTGGGGCTCTAAAGGCTTTCTTTACAAATTTGGGGCAAGAAACTTTTTTTAAAAAGTAAGGCTAAAGAGGCAGCACTTATTCTTTGGCTGAAGGTAAGGAAGATACTTAAAATTGGTTACTTCTCAGATTTTTTACCAATCTGGGATTCACCGGGTACACCTGAGTGTCTTCAAGATCGGTTAAGTCTTCCATTGAGGAGGGCGGGAATTGAAGTGTGGGGGGATCTTTTGACGATGCAGGGTTTGGTGCCCTGGGAAGTGCTGGTGGCAAAAATGGGTGATTCCCTCTCAAGATTCAAGTATCTCCAGCTTTCCTCTTGGGTGGTGACCAACGGGCAAGAGATAGGTGGTGTGTGGGAATTTGAATTAAACATACAGAATGAGGCTCCCAGAAAAAAGGAAGTAGCCAACTGGTACTGGATTTTGTTGGAAACTGAGGATAAGAAGTTAAAAGCACCATATGAGATCTGGGCAGATGATATTCAGATGACGGAGCCGTAATCAGTCTGGCAACATTTCTTAAAGACTCTTTATAAGGTGGTTAAACCGGCAAATTTGAAAAGAAATCATTTCTTCACAATAAACAGGCTGTATTGGTCTCCTAAGAAACTTGCCAAGTTTGTAACAGCACCAGCCCCAAGATGTCGAAGATGTGGTTTGTCAAGCGCTGACGATATCCACATGTTTTATTGGTGTCCTAAATTACAGGTCAATTGGAATACCATCGAGAACGTTGTTAATGATATCTTTCAGTCAAATATAACAATGAGTACAACATTGGTACTGATGGGATTGGATGAAGTTCCCAGGCAGCCACTCTCAGCAAATAGGAGAGATCTTCTCTTCTATATGATGCTTCTAGCCAGGAGAGAGATTTGTAAGAGATGGTTAGATCCCCTTCCTCCCAAGGGATGTAATTGGTTTCAGGCGCTGAGCACTATATGCAAAGTGGATATAGGACTTGAAGGGGGCTTTCATGGTGCGATTTGGGAAGACTATCTGAGCTGGCACGGAACAACAAGTGCTTAAACTGATGTCCAATGATTATCCCTGCATGAATCCAGTTGCCAGGAAACTGGTAGGACTGGTATGGGTGGGCTAGTTGTTAAATTGTAAGTGGCCTGAGGGCGGTACAGGTCGTATTTAAAGGCACAGCTTTGCAACACTGGTGATATGAGGACAAAAAAAAAGGTTCTTTACTAGTGAATTGTGAGCCTAACTATAACGTTCCTGTAACCTTTGGTTTTTTCAGTGAATTTCTAAGGTTTTTTTAATTCTATTTTCTAACTATAAGGACCCTGTAACCTTTGGTTTCCTAGGCGAATTTCTAAGGTTTTTCAAATTCTATCATAGAACTATAATGCCCCTGTAACCTTTGGTTGTTTAAGTGAACTTCTATGTTTTTTTGCTAGTAGTCAAGTTTGTGGAGAAAGGGGGCGGGGCCTCTGACCAGCTCTCAGAAATCCTGCTATTTCGGAATTACTGGAGGGAACAGGAGGGCTTCTGGGCCCCCAAGAACCCTTGAGGACTACATCCCCCAACCAGCAGTGTGCCAGGAAGCACATTTGCTGAGTGGTGGAGTAGGGGGGTGTGGCCTCAGAACACCTCTCAGCAATTCCACTGTGTGGGACTTACTGCAGGTAACAGGAGGGCTTGTTGGCCCCCACCTAGCAGTGCACCAGGAGACTTGTTTGCACAATGGTGGGAAAAGGGGGCGAGGCCTCTGAAGTCCTTTTCAGCAATCGTGCTCTGTGGGACTTACTGGAGGTAAGAGGAGGGCTTGTTAGCCCCAAAGAATTCTCAGTATCAAAGGGGATTTCATCCTACAACCAGCAGTGCACCAGGAGGGGCATTTGCAGAGTGGTGGAGAAAGGGGATGTGGCCTCCGTAGACCTCTCAGCAATCTTGCTGCGTGGGACTTACTGGATGTAACAGGAGGGCTTGTTGGCCCCAAAGGACCCTCTGGAGCCAAGGGGACTTCACTCCACAACCATCAGTGCGCCAGGAGGCCCCTGTACAGAGTGGTTGAGAAAGAGGGCGGAGCCTCTGACAAAGTCTCAGTAATCCAGATGTGCAGGACTTAGTTATGGCAACAATAGGGGTTCTTGGCCCCCAATGACCCTCAGCAGCCAAGGGGAGTTCATCCCCAACCAGTAGTACCCTGGGGGCCCCTGTGCAGAGTGGTTGAGAGAGGGGCAGGGCCTCCAATGCGGTCTCTGCAATCCAGCTGTGGGGGACTTACTTATCACAACAATAGGGGTTCTTGGCACCCAACGACCCTCAGCAGCCAAGGGGAGTTCATCCCCTAACCAGCAGTACTCCAGGATGCCCCTGTGCAGAGTGGTTGAGAAAGGGGGCGGGCCTCCGATGCCATCTCAGTAATCCAGCTGTGGGAGGCTTACTTATCACAACAACATGAGTTCTTGGCCCCCTCACAACCCTCAGCAGCCAATGGGAGTTCATCCCCTAACCAGTAGTACCCTAAGAGGCCCCTGTGCAGAGAGAAAGGGGGCTGGGTGCCGAAACGCTTCGACCACCCGTGTATCGCACTAATGGTGTTTAAAACTCAATAAAATCAACTGAGATGTCTAGAAGTCTGGAGTGCTGTGTGTGTACTCGCTGAAGGAAAAAATCAAAGTGAAGGATATATATATATATATATATATATATATATATATATATATATATATATATATATATATATATATATTCAAGAAGGTGTCCCCCTGCAAGAACGCACTTGACAAGCAGGCGAATACTGTAATTTTGACAGCACTCTTTATTCACAATAACCGGACATCATGTTGTTTGTCCCATTTAACAGCCCTACGCGTTTCAGCGCTCCTGCGCCTTGGTCACGGGCTCAATGCGATGTCAGTGGGCGGAGAAAAAAGCGGGCAATGAGTCACTTGTCTTTTAAAGGTCTCAGCTGATACGCCCTCGGGTGGGAGTTTCCTTAGCAGCATTCTGGGACTCGTAGTTTTGCACACTTTTTAAATAATGTCCTCTAGTGGATTCCGCCTCAACAGACTTCAATATTGCCAAAATATTTGCTCTCCAGTGAGCTTCAAGCAACAGACTCCGGTTTACTTGCTTGAAACCATGCTTGTCCTGCGCATCTCAAACACAGCCGGTCTGTGTGAGGCAGCCCGCCATTTCCTTTAGCAGGAGTGCAGTTCTCTCGGCCGGGACCGGCCGAATTAAATATTCAAAAGAAGGTGTCCCCCTGCGAGAACGCACTTGACAAACAGGCGAATACTGTAATTTTGACAGCACTCTTTATTCACAATAACCGGACATCATGTTGTTTGTCCCATTTAACAGCCCTACGCGTTGCAGCGCTCCTGCGCCTTGGTCACGGGCTCTATCGAGTTCAGTGGGCGGAGAAAAAAGCGGGCAACGAGTCACTTGTCTTTTAAAGGTCTCAGCTGATACGCCCTCGGGTGGGAGTTTCCTTAGCAGCATTCTGGGACTCGTAGTTTTGCACACTTTTTAAATAATGTCCTCTAGTGGATTCCGCCTCAACAGACTTCAATATTGCCAAAATATTTGCTCTCCAGTGAGCTTCAAGCAACAGACTCCGGTTTACTTGCTTGAAACCATGCTTGTCCTGCGCATCTCAAACACAGCCGGTCTGTGTGAGGCAGCCTGCCATTTCCTTTAGCAGGAGTGCAGTTCTCTCGGCCGGGACCGGCTGAATTAAATATTCAAAAGAAGGTGTCCCCCTGCGAGAACGCACTTGACAAGCAGGCGAATACTGTAATTTTGACAGCACTCTTTATTCACAATAACCGGACATCATGTTGTTTGTCCCATTTAACATATATATAAAATCCCGCTCCTTTTATACCAAAAACCTCTGCACTCGCGGGCGGGTGCTGGTCACACGAGGGCGCGCTCGTTGTCAATCCAGGCTCTGAGAAACAAAGAAGACCAGCACTCACAGGGGAGAAGTAATCCAAATTTTATTGGATCCGAAGCGTACACAGACGAGTTTCGGCAGTACGCCTTTGTCAATGTTAGCAGTCGCCATTGTTCAGCCGCTTTCTTTTTATGTCAATTTCGGTTACATCACAGTCATCAACATTCGCCCCCAGCTATGCAAATTTGCATATGGGCTGGTGGGAGGAGCAGGTGCTCCATGGTCCAGAAATGGATAGATGGTCATCACACATAGTTGTGTGGTTGCGTTACATATATGACCTTTTCATTTTATGGAAAGGTGACACCAAATCTGTTGATTCCTCTTTGAAATGTATAAATTCAAAAAGTCTGAACCTAATATTTACCAGTCGTACAAGCAACAATGAGATTGAGTTTTTGGATGTCAGACTTGAGGTCAAGGATTCATGCCTTTCGACAACAATCTTCCGTAAACCCACAGCAGGCAATACCACACTGCATGCCAATAGCTCGCAGCCCCACTCACTCAAGAATAGCATGCCCTATGGGGAATTACTTAGAGCCAAAATAATTTGTGGCTCTACTGAGCAATATGAGACATCAGAGAAGAAGATATGCAACAGATTACCAAAAAGAGAGTATCAACAACCAGTCTTAGAGTTGGCAAAAAACAAGGTCAGAGATGCAAAAAGAATAGATCTATTATTCAAACAGAAGAAATCTTACAGGGAGGATGTACAGGTTAACAGCTTTATCACCACATACAATCCACAACACAAAGACTTGAGAAAGGCTCTCAATAGAGAATGGCATTTGGTTAAGAGGGATCCTGTTATAGGAGGAGATGTCACCACCAGACTCGATATAACATTTCGGAGACCACCCACATTGGGGAATAAATTGGTGAAAACATACATCGACACACACCCCAAGTGGCTAAAACCCAGCAATGGTTTAAAAAAATGTACCAAGTGAAAGGCTTGCCAGCAAGGCAAGAATATAACTGAGATTAAAACTTGCTTTGGAGAACGGCTGACTATCTCAAAACCACTAAATTGCAAATCCGAATTTGTGGTTTATATGTTAGAATTATATGTTAGAATGTCCTTGCCCGAAGGGTTAAATTGGGAATACCAAGTTAGAAGCCCACAAGCATGTTTTGCAGCACTTGCGCGCAATTAAGAATGCGGATACAACATATCCGGTGGCCAGGCACTTTATGGAGTACCACAACAGAGGCTCCTCGAAGCTGACATATTGCATATTAGATCATGTGGAGAAATCCATTAGAGGAGGGGATAGAGAAAAGGTCCTCAGACAATTGGAGAGCAGGTACCTCCTCAGGATGGGCACAAAAGAGTCAAAAGGCATTAATATTGATGAAGAAAAGTATCCCTTTCTCTAAACAGTGTCTGCAAACATCCCATGACTTTTTTCGCTATTATTTAGAGATATCCTGTTTTCCCTCAATCCTGTCTTTATATCTTGGCACGTGTTTTGATTCTTGATTTTAATATTTCTATAATGTTTACAGTTCTTACGGCAATGTAATAACATTAGAACTGTTTATTTCTGTTTTAGGTTGTCCAGGATGAACATCGAGAGGAGATTACAAGAGAGCTAAAATATCCCCCAAAAAATTCTCATTTTCCTTTTTTGATTGTTAGACTTGGCAATTTTGTTCTATTCAGCATGTTGCCACTCGTGCTCTCAAGTATTCAGATTTGATGGGTGTGTGCCCAATGGGGCGTAATCTACTTCTCTGTTTGAGAGATATATATATATATTTTTTTATAGCTTTTGTTTGACATTTTCACAATATCTTTGATATACCATTGACATTTCTCCTCGAACTTACTGATTTGGACATTCCTTAAACAAGGGATGTATCTCTAATAATCACCCACAAGAATGATTAACTTGCCCAATGGGGCTTTATATTGATGTATAGCTTTTGCTAGGACCATCTATTTGATTTGGAATAAGCCCAATGGGGCAATATTGCTTGCTTGTTTAGTTTGCACTAAATTAACTTTAATTAAAAATATTTTTAGTTACTGATAGATGAGAAATATCATCATATACATTGTTTCTATATGGACCTGCTAATATGGACAGGGATTCATGATGATTTTTTGTGCAACCAACAAGGTATGCGTCTATGTCACAAGATGGCCGACATTTATATGCAACAGTGGTAACGAATTTGGGGGCATATTAGCAAGGGCTTTATCGACGCTTTAGCGGCACTTTTTGCCGCTAAAGCAGCGATTTGTTTATCGCCCTATCAGCAAGTTGTCGCTAACAGGCGTTAGCGACAGCTTTCTGGCGATAGTGGCCGGTTTCCCTAACGCCTTGCATGCCAGCGATAATTATCGCTAATGACATGCAAGGTATGCGTTCCCAACTAAAAGCGACTGAAAACAGTCGCTAACATAACTTCCCCCTATTAGCAACGCAGGCGAAGCGATAAAAAATTAACACCTGCTAAAAACATGACTTACCTGTTTCTTCAATGGGAGGTGGATTGTCAGGCTAAGTCCACCATGGCGTTAATGCGTGAATATCGCTGGATTTCCAGCGATATTCACGCATTTCGCCGCTATCGCTAGATATTTTATCGCATTGGAGATAAACGTTGCTAATACCGTGTTATCTCTGCAATAATATCCAGCGACAGGCGGCGATAAAAAAAAACGCGCTAAGTGCGGTTTGCGATAATTATCGCAAGTTGTTGCTAATATCCCCCCCAGACGCCTCTTTCTATGTTTATTATTTGTGAAAACTTTATTTAACAATGACTGTTTGGATCAAAAAAACTTCGTGAACAAGGCTGTTACAGCTGAAACGCGTAGACGTTTGTCTGTCTACACGCCACCTTTAAAATAAAGAATTTTCCGTTCCACGGAGTGCTGTCTCCTTTTCAGTTTCTTGGGAGCTGTACCATGATCAAGCTTGCGGGAGTGCAGGCGAAACGCGTTATGCTGGGCACTTGCCACTTATCTTTGATGCACTGATATCACCGAATAAAAGCACTTTTTTCTAAGGATTTGCCCCGTGTGGTCCGTACCTACTGTGCTGCTGTGAAGTTGGCGCTTTAAGGACTTTTGGTTTTCCATATATATATATATTATTTTTTTTCAAACAAAGTGCCCTCAAGCAGCGGGAGGTCACTCGACAGCGCTCTGCCACCTGGCTTAAAATGCAGCCTGCTTTCATGCTTCACTTCAATATTGTTTTCGCCAATGCGTTTCAAGGTACTTGACCCCTTCTTCCTGGGCTGCTACAAACATTCCATTTGAGGCTCACACTGATTGTATTTCCAGTTAATTTATTCAAATACAAGCCCCCAGTGGGCGTATGCTCAGTGCAATCAGTTTCAATGCCTTATGGGACACGGAGTCCCCAAAGTGAGCATAAAAGTCTCCTTCTGGTAAGTTCAAATGTTCGTTTGATATTAAAGCATCTTCATTTCCTTTAGTAGGTTGTGACTCACCAAAGCAGGCTCCATCAGCATATCGAGCGCTGTGCCACAAAGTCTTGAGCAGTTCAAATCTACAGCCTCAGCCAGCTGGATATTCATTTTCTCCCAGCTTGGCGATGGTGCTCCTCCCCACGGACAGGCCGCCGTGTAAATGTTTTGAAACAAAGTGCCCTCAAGCAGCGGGAGGTCACTGGACAGTGCTCTGCCTCCTGGCTTAAAATGCAGCCTGCTTTCATGCTTCACTTCAATATTGTTTTCGCCAATGCGTTTCAAGGTACTTGACCCCTTCTTCGTGGGCTGCTACAAACATTCCATTTGAGGCTCACACTGAGCGTATTTCCGGTTAATTTATCCAAATACAAGCCCCCAGTGGGTGTATGCTCAGTGCAATCTGTTTCAATGCCTTATGGGACACGGAGTCCCCAATGTGAGCATAAAAGTCTCCTTCTGGTAAGTTCAAATGTTCGTTTTGATTTTAAAGCATCTTCATTTCCTTTAGTAGGTTGTGACTCACCAAAGCAGGCTCAATCAGCATATCGAGCGCTGTGCCACAAAGTCTTGAGCAGTTCAAAACTACAGCCTCAGCCAGCTGGATATTCATTTTCTCCCAGCTTGGCGATGGTGCTCCTCTCCACGGACAGGCCGCCGTGTAAATGTTTTCAAACAAAGTGCCCTTGTGGTGAGATACAGCTTTGCAAAATTTCTCGCATCTGTGATTTCTGTTTATATAGTCCCGCCCATCAGGGCGTGTTCTCTAGTGCATGCTGGTTCTTGGAGTTCGTAAGTATTGCCATAGTGGTGCTGCTGTGTTTTTCCTCCATCAATTAAAAACTGTCGGGTCGCTGTTCAGTGCATGACTGTCATGCTGCTTTTCTTGTGCCAACCAAACCGGCAACATCACTCCTTAGGTGCGCATGAGAGTGAAAGCGCAAGGACCTGCTGATACACAGTGGGGCGTCTTCGTGGCCAGAGCAGGCCACTATATATCCAATCGAAAACTGCTCAACAGTGAAGACGCCACACGTGATGTCAAAACTTCACCTTTATTGTTTGGCAGGCAGCAGCACAATCAGTCATGGCCTTCCAGCGCGATATCTGCCGACTTGCCATACGCGTTTCAGGATTCTTCCCTTGGTCACTGGCTCGGCTTGTGGTGAGATACAGCTTTGCAAAATTTCTCGCATCTGTGATTTCTGTTTATATAGTCCCGCCCATCAGGGCGTGTTCTCAAGTGCATGCTGGTTCTTGGAGTTCGTAAGTATTGCCATAGTGGTGCCGCTGTGTTTTTCCTCCATCAATTAAAAACCGTCGGGTCGCTGTTCAGTGCATGACTGTCATGCTGCTTTTCTTGTGCCAACCAAACCGGCAACATCACTCCTTAGGTGCGCATGAGAGTTAAACGGCTAAGAGTGCGCTGGGATGACATTCGTGATGAAGCTGCTGCCTCCCAAAGAACAAAGTGGCTTACTTACACGTCGTGTGTGGGGTCTTCAAGCTCTGGGCATTTTTGATTGGATATATAGTGGCCTGCTCTGGCCACGAAGACTCCCAACTGCAGACTGATGCAGGTCTGTGCACTCGCACTGTCGGGTGCACAACAGGAACGACGTAGCCCCCTTGTCAGGCGCAAGCGAAGCAGCGGCATCACTGCTGCCTGCCACAACGACCCGATGGATTTTCACTACTGGAGGGAGAAGTACAGCCTTTTCCATTACGGATTCCACTGAACCAAACTACCATGACCACAATGCACTAATGCACGCGCCCAGGGGGGCGGGACTAAGTTACACAAAACCGCGAGTGCACAACGTGAAAGGCTGTTTTCCACCATTGCCAAAGCAAGTGAACAAGGGAATGACTCCTGAAACGCGTATGGCGTTAAACGGCTAAGAGTGCGCTGGGATGACATTCGTGATGAAGCTGCTGCCTGCCAAAGAATAAAGTGGCTTACTTACACATCGTGTGTGGGGTCTTCAAGCCCTGGGCGTTTTCGATTGGATATATAGTGGCCTGCTCTGGCCACGAAGACTCCCAACTGCAGACTGATGCAGGTCTGTGCACTCGCACTGTCGGGTGCACAACAGGAACGACGTAGCCCCCTTGTCAGGTGCAAGCGAAGCAGCGGCATCACTGCTGCCTGCCACAGCGACCCGATGGATTTTCACTACTGGAGGGAGAAGTACAGCCTTTTCCATTACGGATTCCACTGAACCAAACTACCATGACCACAATGCACTAATGCACGCGCCCAGGGGGGCGGGACTAAGTTACACAAAAACCGCGAGTGCACAACGTGAAAGGCTGTTTTCCACCATTGCCGAAGCCAGTGAACAAGGGAATGACTCCTGAAACGCGTATGGCGTTAAACGGCTAAGAGTGCGCTGGGATGACATTCGTGATGAAGCTGCTGCCTGCCAAAGAATAAAGTGGCTTACTTACACGTCGTGTGTGGGTTCTTCAAGCTCTGGGCGTTTTCGATTGGATATATATATATATATATATATATATTTATATATATATATATATATATATATATATATATATATATATATATATATATATATATATATATATTCAAATCCACTACTCTACCACAGAGAACAGAGACACACTCCCATTCAAGGCGTCCTATATTAGGCAATTTATTGGCAAATCAGGTACGAGATACATGCAAAGGCCCAACGCGTTTCAAACCTTACAGTCCTTGATCATGGGCCAAATGTTTGACAATCTTTGCAGGCTCCGTTTTCAAACCTCTCATTAGCATAATTCCAATTTAGCCCATGTGAGCGTCATAGTAACTTCGCCATCACTGATGCATTATGGTATTGAAAGTTCGCAACTTGAAATGTTCATTGATCATCCTGTAATAGGTAAGTATATTGTCACCCAAACATATCATGCCACATACCCAGATTGCCATTACAATATTTCTTTAGCTGAATGTTCCATAAAAAGGCAGTTACATCAAGCCACATGGACCCGCTTCAATCCACGGTGGTGCGTCTCCTGGCTGGTTACCATTCTATTTAAATCCACACCTCTACCACAGAGAACAGAGACACACTCCCATTCCAAGGGTCCTATATTAGCCAATTTATTGGCAAATCAGATACGAAATACATGTAAAGGCCCAACGCGTTTCAAACCTTATAGTCCTTGATCACGGGCCAAATGTTTGATAATCTTTGCTGGCTCAGTTTTCAAACCTCTCATTAGCATAATTCCAATTTAGCCCATGTGAGCGTCATAGTAACTCCTCCATCACTGATGCATTATGGTATTGAAAGTTCGCCGCTTGAAATGTTCATTGATCATCCTGTAATAGGTAAGTATATTGTCACCAAACATATCATGCCACAAACCCAGATTGCCATTACAATATTTCTTTAGCTGAATGTTCCATAAAAAGGCAGTTACATCAAGCCACATGGACCCGCTTCAATCCGCAGTGGTGCGTCTCCCGGCTGGTTACCGTTCTAGTCAAATTCACACCTCTACCACAGAGAACAGAGACACACTCCCATTCCAGGCATCCTATATTAGGAATTTTATTGGCAAATCAGGTAAGGAATACATGCAAAGGCCCAACGCGTTTCAAACCTTACAGTCCTTGATCACGGGCCAAATGTTTGACAATCTTTGCAGGCTCCGTTTTCAAACCTCTCATTAGCATATTTTCCAATTTAGCCCATGTGAGCACCATAGTAACTCCTCCATCACTGATGCATTATGGTATTGAAAGTTTGCTGCTTGAAATGATCATTGATCATCCTGTAATAGGTAAGTATATTGTCACCCAAACATATCATGCCACATACCCAGATTGCCATTAAAATATTTCTTTAGCTGAATGTTCCATACAAAGGCAGTTACATCAAGCCACATGGACCCGCTTCAATCCGCAGTGGTGCGTCTCCCGGCTGGTTACCGTTCTAGTCAAATACACACCTCTACCACAGAGAACAGAGACACACTCCCATTCCAGGCATCCTATATTAGGCAATTTATTGGCAAATCAGGTACGAAATACATGCAAAGGCCCAACGCATTTCAAACCTTACAGTCCTTGATCATGGGCCAAATGTTTGACAATCTTTGAAGGCTCCATTTTCAAACCTCTCATTAGCATAATTCCAATTTAGCCCAGTTAAACTGCACTTGTTTTTACAAATTAAAACAGAAATACACTGACATTCACAACGTATCTTTAGGTACTCAACCTATAACTCATACAGCATTCAAATCATAACATGGACACAAATTGCTATGCTCAGGACCTCACCCTTAATTAAATAGATTAGACAATTACAAATGCAGTAAATCATCTTACAGATGGCTTTACATATCACACAACCCTTGCCACTTTGGCAGACGCGGCTATCAATGTAGAATTATCTATTGGTTTGATTATGTGTTGCTGAATTACATTTTGTTTTTAGATGTTGCTTTTCATCTAAATAAATAGTTTAAAATCTTTATGATTGCAAGCAGGGCAAAAAAAAAACAGGGAGTCTCAAAATCAACATATTTTAATTCTCATTGAATTTTTTTTACTCCTCTATATAAAAATGCTAAACGGAATAAAGAGAAATTTGGCATAAAGGTAGAATGTTACTCAATGAGGTGCATTTGCTTGATTTGGTATAAATCGGTTCAGCAGTTTTCTAGAAATTTGTGTTTAAAAATTATCTTGAGCAAGGGATCATGAGGGTAAATTTTAGAGATAGCCTGACTATTCATTTGAGGAGTTCAGCTATCTTGGGTCTGAAGCCTGTGCAAATCCAAAAATTAAAAAAAATACTTGAATCCACTTAGATCAGAAAGATTTTTATCCCATCATCCACTTCGGTTCTGGAAACCTTTAGTTGAAGAGGACCCCTCTGATTCGCTGGCCTCAACATCAGGTAAAAGTTGCTGGAATCCGCAAACCCTAAAAATAGTGCAGAATAAAAAAAAAAAATGATAGCGTGTGTATGTTGACTGTGTGTTGTATGGGTTGGTCTGTTGTGACGGTTTGGGCACAGGGCCTGGCCAAAGGCTAAGTGCTGTAGGGGTTGTCTGACAGCCACAGAAGTTGGTTGAGTGCACACCCTGTGAAAGCTGTTCAAAGTGGGGGCTACCCGCTCACTGCGGTTTGAACCACCCCCCACAGCTGGTTGGACACATGGCTTGGAACGCAGGCCAATTCTTGAAAAGGAATCTGTAGAAAAATATCAAAAACTTTGAAAAGGCACAAATATTCAAAAACAAAGTTAAAAGTACAATTATGGTTAGCATGCTTATGACAACTTATCATGTTTAAAAAAAAAATCTCTGAAATTCACTTTAAGACCCACAGTTCAAGTGTAGCTAAAGTGTAGCTATGGTTACAAACAAGATTAAAAAAACACTGAAATTTGTCACTTATAGTTAGGTAAATTAAGAATAACTTGGTAGTAATAAGAGAAAAGGCTGTGTTGCGGGTGGCTAATGCATTGTGATGTTGTGTTCTTTAAAGAAATGATTCTTTAACTGTTTTCTAATTTGTAGCAGTATTGGGGCAGTCCCTTTGATTCCAGATCCTTAGTGCACAAATAAGAAAGGTCTTCTTTTTTTTCACTTCTGAGTCTGCAGTTTGATGGTGGTCTATCAGCAGGTGTGCCAAGAACTACCATAGATAGTGAGCTTTTCTGCAAGATAAGGAGTGTGGGGGGTTGCTGGTTACATACTACAGGAAAGTGCCTCTTTTGACATGGTTAACCCCCACTTTTTGCCCTGAACATGATGTGACTTTGACTGAAAGTGCACTGGGTCCCTGCTAACCAGTAACCCAGTGCCAGATCTCTTTCCCTAGACTGAGTCTTGTTCCACCATTGGCACAACTTCAGCCCCCTTGTAAGTCCCTAGTAAATGGTACCCCTGGTACCTAGGGCAATGGAACTGTAGAGGGTCCACTGGGGCTGCAGCCTGAATTGTCCCACCCTAGGGACCCCTCACCAAGATCATTCACATTGCCAGTGCAGGCTGCATGTCTTGGTGCAGACAAAACTGAAGATTCAACATGGCACACATCCCTATGTGCCATGCTCACACTGTATGAGCTATAGGCTACCTGGGTGAATATGGCCCTACAATCTCCAAATCCATTCCTGGTAATTGCAAGTGCACTGGGAATCCAGAAAGAGACCATGGGCTGAATACTTCTCATTACGAGTTCCCCAGCCCCATGATGGCTTCACTGCATCCACAGATGTGTGGTACCAGACATTTTGTCTTAATAAATCCCCACCAATACCAGTGTTGTATTTATTAATAAATGCACACAGAGGACACCTTAGAGGTGTCCCCTGAAAATCTACCAACTACTAGTGGGGTTAACAACTGGTCTTAACCAGCCTGCCACCAGTAGACATGTTTCTGGCCTCCTGGGGTGAGTCATTCGCTCTCAGAGGCCAGGAACAAAGCCTGCTATGAGCGGGGTGTTTCACACCTCCTCCAAGCAGGATCTGCCGTCCAGGGCAGGAAGCTTCAAAGGACATGCAGCCTTTGAAATGCAACCCAGGCCTCCTCAGTTAGTGGAGAATGCCAATCCCCCCTGTCCTGACCCTACTTTTGGCAGGAGAACAGGCTGGAAAATTAGTAAGATTAGGAGGTGGACCCACAGTCAGCCAGCACCACCCTTCAGGTGTAGCAGGTGATAAGGACCCCACTTTTCCCATTCCGCCATCTTGCATTGGAGAGAATTAGCCTATCAGGGTCAGGGTTGTGCTCCTCCCCTCAGGAAGTGGTCACTGGCTACTACCTATCACTACCTATCGCTCCCTTTAACGCCCCTAAATGTAGTATTTAGTTGGCATCCTTCAACGCAGATCTTCAGATTCGATGAACCTAAAGCAGATCTAGACAAAGAAGAGCTGCTGAACCCGAGAACAGATTGCCTGGTGCAGAGTTTTGGTGTGAAGCCCTGCCTGCTGCTTCAAGACTCAGCTGTTTTGGTTTGCTGTGTCATCCTGCTACTTTGAGGCCTCTAAGAACCCCAGAGCTTTTTTTTTAAACTCTTTTTATTAAACATGCTCATCGTACAGCATAAGGTCTGACAATGCAAAGCAGGTACAGGAGTGCAATGGGACATAACTGAAATAGAATGCTTGATACAGTCAAGATAAATAGTCTGAGTAAAAATCGATGCATTCAAGAAATATTGTACATCTAATTTCAAGGCAAACGTTACCTACAAGAAGGGTCCAATGAAAAATAAAAAGCAATTTAAACTCCACTTTCAGACACCTGAATCTTTGGATTTTACCGATTATCCTTTAGTTCTTCATCAATGGTATGTAGAAACAACAGTGTTTATGACATTATTTTAATCTAAAAAACACAATTGGCAAGTTTCTAGGAAATTAGATACACATAGATATATTGTGTAAATGAATACTAATTAAAGCCAGAATTGCACTAATGACATTTTTAATTTCCGGCAGTCATGATACAATCAGACAGAAAATATGACAAATTATAATAATAAATGGTATCATTTCAGATCAGAGAAGGAGGGTTGAGACTAGCCCACTTCCACTCAATGAGAAGCATATCTACCGAAAAACAAATACATCGGAAGCACACAGTGAATAGAAGAACTTTTCTGACCAAGTTATTTAACTTGCCTTTTAATCACATTGAATTCATACTGAAGGAATAATGGTCTGCAATCAAGTTTTGGGTTTGCCGAGACATGCAAGTAGTCTTATGAACTGTCAACATACAGATACGGAAACAATCAGATGTAGGGATGTTTAATAGTCAAAGACTCTCTCTCTCTCTCTCTCTCTCTCTCCCCCCCCAACACCCTTGATCAGTTGCAGAGCTGTTTTAGTATAGAAAGTGCAAATGTATTGGGGGTATTAAAAGAACATTTCCTTCCTAGCATTAGCGCCAAAGACACTCTTGCTGGACCAAGGCTCTCGCTCTCTCAGGCCCTGAGCTTGATGCAGAATGGTACACTAACAAAGTTGGACTTACATTAATATTGGCTTTATACAATATTTAGATTTCTTTAAAAAAATCAGTATTCCAGTGTAGATAAAAAAAGTTTCAGCTTTTGTGTTAGCCTTTAGACATGCATTCATGCACACGGTGTTCAGTTACACTGGTGCACATGCTTAGCAAACGTCTTACTCCCTTTCCTCAATAGGGAAAACAGTTTATTTTTATTAATCATTTTTTTAAAAACATCGAATCAGAGAGCAGAGACAGGAAGTGACATAAATGACATGTCCAACTATGCATTTTTTCCTCTTAGTGGTCTCATACCTGCTTGGTTCTAGCATCATGATTTTTGCTTCTCTCCTCTTCCTTCTGACTTTCATTTGAACGACATCAATGGACTATCTCGCATTCTTTCTTGTTTTACTTCCCATGACTGCTTCCGAAGCCTCCTTCCTAACTCATGTTGTCCCCTTTCTCGAGTCTCTGCAGCAGTTCCGTTCTTCCCACATATTATTATCCGCTTCTGTCACTGTCTTTTATATCTCCATATCATGTTCTTCAATCTCACAAACCTTATCAGGGCACAGCTCCGTTCCCTAATATTCACATGTTGAAGTTCTATACAGTTCCAGTACTGTTACTTGTGAAACAATATTATTTTTTTTGAGGTAAGAATATATTTTTATTTAAATCTTTTGACGCATCCATATTTAGGCAAATACTTCAGTTAGTGGCATATACACCAAGTCTAGTCTCCCAGCTGCTGGCCAGTGCCCTTCTCTGAACCACAGATACCATCCGATAACTTTAGCATTCCCTTGTAGCATCAAACTGGTTTCATATTCAATGGGGGATATGTACAAGGACTGGCAAAAAATATCGCTAACGTTAGTTAGCGGCAGTTTTCCTACCGCCGTGTACCGCTGAAAACTATCGCCATGTTAGCGACGTATTTACAAGCCGTCGCTACATGGCGATAGCTTCAGGGATCGCGGCGAAAACTGCCGCTAACATTAGCGCGATGGCGAAAACCAACGATAGGCCCATTAGCGGCAAAAAACGCACGTTAGTCAGCCCAATGTAAGTTTTTTTTGCCTCTAATGGAAAAAATAGCCCATCAGTCGACCTCCAATAGGAAAATAGGCAAAAAAAATGAAATGCAGAATGGAGCAGCCAGGGCCAAGTGCAGCACACATCAACAACCCCCTCAAGCCACCCAACATCCAGGATGACCAGGAAGAGAGCCTGGATGCCTCGCAGGACCTGCGCCTGGTGCCTGGATGCCTTGCTGGACCTGCGCCTGGAGCCTGGATGCCTTGCGTGTCCTGTGTCTGGAGCCTGGATGCATCGCTGAACCTGCGTCTGGAGCCTGGATGCCTCGCTGGACCTGGGTCTGGAGCCTGGATGCCTCGCTGGACCTGGGTCTGGAGCCTGGATGCTCCTGCGCCTGGAGCCTGGATGCCTCGCTGGACCTGCGCCTGGAGCCTGGATGCCTCGCGTGTCCTGTGTCTGGAGCCTGGATGCATCGCTGAACCTGCGTCTGGAGCCTGGATGCCTCGCTGGACCTGGGTCTGGAGCCTGGATGCCTCGCTGGACCTGGGTCTGGAGCCTGGATGCCTCGCTGGACCTGGGTCTGGAGCCTGGATGCTCCTGCGCCTGGAGCCTGGATGCCTCGCTGGACCTGCGCCTGGAGCCTGGATGCCTCGCTGGACCTGTGCCTGGAGCCTGGATGCCTCGCTGGACCTGCACCTGGAGCCTGGATGCCTCGCTGGACCTGCGCCTGGAGCCTGGAGTGGGATGCGGAGGAGCTGTGGAGTCGATGAGCCGTGGCGGTAGACATTGAGGTGTGGCAATCGCCCGTACCTGGTGGTGAAGTCTGGCCGGTCGCATGGAGACACGTTGCTGACCTGTGTGAGAAGACTGCCTTGCTCCCCTTGGAGCTGTGAATGGTAGAGGCGCTCCTGCGCACCAACGTAGGGAGGTCTGCATCGCATACTACGATCCACCACTACACCGGGGTGCACCAAGGGGATTACCAACGGTGGGCGGTGCCTCTCTGCATCACAGGCCGGATGATGTTGCGCTGGCCGGACGCTGTGGAGGGTGAGGCCCCTGAGCTGCGCCGAACTTGTGTGGCGGGAGCGCTGCAACTTCACGCCCAAAGGGGCCCTGCTGCATCAACTGCAACGGGAGGTTCACCAGCGGACTTGGCGGCGACTGCTTTACCCAGGCTTGTGAAATCCCACCTGGCTGAGGCTCCTGCTGGCTGAGTCACAGATTTGGAGAGAGTGCAGCGGATTGCGCCACGGTGTCAATGTCCAGGTAAGGAGAAGGTGGGACGCGTAGCGGAGGAGGCCTGGGGGTCGAGTCGCCCAGGCCTAGCACCTGTAGATGACGCACCCCCAGTGGCTGCTCATCCGCTTTAGTGGAAGAGCATCACCCCACTGATTTCAAGCAGTGCAAGAAGAGGAACAATCATCACATGATGATAACTTCCTGATGTAATCGTGCCATGTTTCCTTTGCGGGCGGGAGGGTGGGTAGGGCTGCTCCACTCACGTAGCGGGGCGGGGGCGGAGTAGCATGCCCACTCAAGTGCACAATGACTGTTTGGTCGGCCCGCTCAGGCCGCCCAAAGCAGTCATGCGCACTGTCCTGTTCGCAATGCAGGCTGCATTAGAGCCTGCATGGAGAACATGCCCACCCAGCCAGCCCCTGGATGAACGCCTTGTCCCGGCGCCAATGACCAATCCCAAAGCTGCATTGCAGCATTGTGATTGGCTTAGGGGAGGGAGCCTGGCTGCCTACTTCCTGTTCCTGGAAGCAGACTCAGAAGAGCAGGAGCAACGAAGACACGGGACCCGGCCTCGAGGTAATATTTCTCTCATTTAAATATTCACAACACCTGCTCACACACACACCCCCGTGTCCACGCCCCATCCAGTGTAATTTCCGGCGTTTCCCACCTCCCACCTGTCCAGCCCCACCCTCAGTACCTTTCAATGGCGGCCGCTGTGCGGCCATGCGCAGCGGGCGTTACACTGGTGTGCCAAAGGTATATATGAAGTTACCACACATACCATTACATCGCATTTCATTACAATGCATACCAATACTAGGCATATTGCAACAGTAGGGAAGGTGTTGTATAACAGAGATGTAAATATGACTATTCCCACTTCTGTGAGTGCTACCCTAAAACTAACCCTTGCACCCCAAAACACACCCTGAACCCTAAAATACATCTTTGAGCCCCCAAAACACACCCTAAAAATCATATTTGACCCAAATGCACACCCCAAATTCATAATTG
Source organism: Calotriton arnoldi (assembly GCA_963921515.1). Taxonomy (NCBI): domain Eukaryota; kingdom Metazoa; phylum Chordata; class Amphibia; order Caudata; family Salamandridae; genus Calotriton; species Calotriton arnoldi. Next base: position 1,140,843 of record CAWUFW010004542.1, on the reverse strand, counting down.
ACCCCAAAACACACCCTAATTTTCAGATTTTACCCCATAACACACCCCAAATTTCATCTCCGACACCCGAAACCCATACCCACCGTAAAACTTAAAAACTACCCCATTACTGACCTCACAATGCGTTGTAATGGAATGCCATGTAAAGGCACCTGTGTTGTTGGAGTTGCGTTGTAAAGGCATTACGATGTAATGCCTGCGTTGAAATGGACTTCTCCCGTGCTAAAGGCAAGCCATAGGCAAGCCCGTCTGCGTCCGTCTGCCCCGGACCGCGCTCAGCAACAAGGACCCTTCCTCTCGGACACTCCACCACTACGACGCCAACCCCTCCTCGCCATCAACCCTGGATGCCACATCGCCTGCCAGGACCAACCGCTGATCCGGACCAGACATCGCCATCGCCATCACTGACAGCTACTAAATCACCCGCAAGGACCACCCCGACCGTCCAGGAGAAGGCATTGCCACCACCTACAGAAGCACACTCCGACTGACCACGCACTCTAATGACCCAATGGTGACCATGAAACCCCACAACTCCAGATCCCGACCAGCCCCAAACCCATCCTCTGCAGCACCCTCATCTGCAGGTCCCCCGGGCCATGGACCCCCATTATCCAATACCATTGTAGAGCTCATTGCACCCCAGGCTCTTCCATCCACTGACGACATCCTACTCGGTGAACTCAAGTTCCACCTGGACAACTCCAGTGACCAGAACACCACCCCCTCCTGGGGAAGCGCCCCAACATCAGACTCAAGCAGCTAGTCACCGCAGCAAGCCACATAGCAGGACACACTGTCAAGCACGTCTCCTCCGCCAGTGGGAACTTCAACTACAGCCACAACACCGGACTCTCCTGGACCGACCATCATTGTATATATCACGTCTTCACCATGCCCACCGTACACCACCGCCATCATCGCTCCCTCTCGCAGCTGGATCAAGGCCACTGAAGAACGTCTCGTCAACTCCCTCAGCACCACCACTCCGCCAACACTTACAGACGATGACACCGCAGCGCGCAACCGCCACCGATGGATCTCCAACTGCGCCGTCACCCTGGCACTCCTCAAGAACAGACCAGGCAAAATCTAGCACCACGTTGCGCTGTATTTGCAAAGTGACGCATGTAGTGACCTTGTGAAGCCCGGTGCCACATCATACCTGCATCAGGGTGTGCGTTCCCACGCAACAAGGCCTCATAGGAGTGGCACAGTGAAATCCATCAGATTTCACTGCGACAATTGTGGGACGGCACTGCGTTAGTACCTTGCGCCTGCCTGATGGCAGGCGTAAGGGTGACGCAGTGCCACAGGGATAGGCTGGCTCCATGCATTGCTGGAGTTGCGTCAATGCTTGTGACACAACCGCAGCAATGTGTGACTTTAGTGCTGACAGATACGTCAGTATTCCAGACGTATCTGTCATTACTTGCGTCATGGAGCGCTGTCCAGTGAATCCAGCGCATCCATGGTGTCGCAAGAAGGGGGTAGTGAAAAGTGTTGCAACGCTGCCTTGTCGCAGCGCTGCAACACTTGTTCATGAGTGAGGCCCAGGAATGCGCACTATCTTATTGATGGTGCGCACATTCCTGCCCTGTAATTTTGTCGCAGGGCAGCGCAGCAACATTGCTTGCAGCGCGGTCCAGCACCAAAACCTGCTGAAATGAGGCCCCAAGTGTTACTCCATTTTTAAGACCAGCTATTTCTGGTCTTAAAAAACTGCCTCTAACTGCAGTTAAAGGCAGTTTTTTTGGTCTTCCACACTTCAAAAATTCCCTTGTAAATATCGTGAAGTGGGGTTAGCGGCCGTTTTTGCACGGGAACGCCTCCCTTGCATGTCATTATCGCTAACAGAAGTGGCAATCTTTAAAATGGATGTTTTCGCCGGAAAACTGCCGCTAACAGAGGTTAGCGACAGCTTGTACATACGGCGATAAAAATATCGCCGCAAAACTGATGGAAAACTGCCGCTAAAGCGGCGTTAACTCCTTGTACATATGCCCCTATATTTTCACTGAAGTCAAATATGCAACAATAAACTTTACCAGCCCCTTATTACCCAATGCCTTATTTTTCTAACGTTAGTGTTCTGCCCAAGCTGGCTCTGTGACTTCTCTCTATCATGCAAGATATTTCTAATTCATTTCCATTTTTCATTTTTTTTAATGCATTTACAGTAACATATCTGCATTAATGTATAGGATGTACTCGGTATGCTCAGCGTAATTTAGTGGAGAGCGTGAGTGTAATCATAAAAGGGTTTCAGGAATTGACGAGGGTCACATGGCGCCTGATCTTTGAAGCTGGGAAGTGTTTATCGTGAGTGCAGGCCTGTGATCAATCTGGCCTCGCGTTTGCTACTTAGCCGCTGTATAATTTAAGGCACAATAGAGAGGTGAGTTTTAGTTTAATGATGGTTGAGGCTATTAGCAAGCACGGGAGGTTTCTGCAAAAGACTAGGAGATGGGATATTTCATCTGTAATCATGCACGAAGACCCTGAATCTAGGACTCATATATTTGTATGTGGCAAGCCTCAGCTTACATGTTGTTCCATTAAAAGGTCAAACAAAAGATAAAATCCTTTTTCGGGGAGTGCAACCAGGTAATCAGTCTTTTTAATAGTATCTTGTGTCCTGTTAATGGAAAACAGGACTGCACATACAGAGCTGCTTGAAAGGCAAGGAGACAGCATATTGCAAGCCATATCCAGGTCGCTGGGATTTTAAGTGTTTGCGCGCCCTAAGGGGCAGATTTACAAGCCCCTTGCGCCACTTTTGCGTCACTTTTCCCATGTTAAAAATGACACAAGGGGCTTGTAAATAAGCCCCTGAGTTTATAACAAAGCGCTATGGTGGGGAAGGTATTGTCATGTAAATGGAGTAGAAGTTTGAAACCAAAACTAACATTATAATGCACGCTTGCATTGACTTTGTGAGGGCATATCCAGGGACACTGGAATTATGCAGCAGGGGAAGACCAAACAAGGCGACAGGGTTAACTAAACTATGCAGCAAGAAAAGGCAAATAATGCAACGTAATGCAGCATAATTTGTGATAACATGACGTCATTATTTTGTGATTTTTTTTTTACACATTATAAGTCAGTCTGGACAAAGATTTCACCTTATTCGTCCCACTTTTGGACCCAAATAAAGCAATACGCAATTGAAAGACAACCAGTCAACATTTGCGATGGGCGAAACATCTGTTGCCGCGTTTTTAGTAACTTTTGGTCTGTTTGAGGTACAAACATTTTTTTTTCTGCAATCTGAGTATCAGGCAGAAGTTGATGGATTGTGTGGCAAACGCAGCAAATCAGTAATAATGGATAAAACACCATTGCTGCAAAATCGTATAATTCCAGTGGACCTGGGCATTGCACAGATTTGTAGTAAGACTTATTATGTTGGGCATTCATTACCTCTTTCTTTTACACGCCTAACTTGTGTCTCTTACTATGAGCAAAATGAAGCCACAGAGTAGAACCATTAATATTTCCAAGTCCTCCACCTGCAGGTGGCAACCTTAGAAGTGGTGTGATTCTTGGACGTTTGGGATCAAAAACTGCCCTTCAGTGGCAGGAAACGGGTCAGCTCAGCCCCGAGGGACAGCCCAGTACTGTTCACTTTTCAGCTGGGTATATTGCTTAGCTTGAGTGCTCTAACATAATTATTCTACTGTTCACTAGTGACATTTTTTAACATACCAGCCAGATCATTATTTTGTTGAAAATACAATTTCTACAGACTAATCTAATTGTAAAAAAAAAAAGTACCGTAATTCATTTTTTAATTTCTCCTGGTCCCTACATCAGATTTGTTTAATTTGTGTGCTCTTTTAACTACATTGTATTGGGAATTTTATCATGTTGCTTTCTTACTTTACAATAATCTTTAGTGCTACTTTTCCTACACCACATTATCAGGCTTACCAGGGTTAGGAGGCATTTGAAGACATGGAAATCTTTCGCCGTATTCAATCAAAGCTTGCAGATAAGAAGACACACATTAGGATTTTGGTAACTATGGTTTATAGTGACATGGCAATTATATCTTTCAGGCGACACAAAATTTCTTTCTGGGTCAATAAGCAAGTAGTCAATTTTCAGTTTCCATTAAAGTGCCTTGCTAGCTTTCGTGTTAGCTTTAGAGCCTGTAGGTTTGCAAATTGACACCTGGTACCTTACAGATCATGAGCACAGACTATATGTATGGGTTGTTTGACCCCCTGTAATATTCCTTTGATGGACGTGATTTGCACACAGTGATTACAATTCAATTTGAGAATGTGTAAATTTTTATAATGTTGTGCATAGTATTTAGATGTGCATTCATTACATTATTTATTTTTAAAGACACATTGGATGTGCTAATATTTGTGCTAAAGCAGTGAGCGTAGGAGCCAGGTTCACCAAATGTTCACATGAGCAATCCCATGGGAGTGCAAGATGGCAAGCATGCCCCTCAGGATACCTTTGCCCAGAACCATGACAGAACCTCGTCCTCGCCGTCCTTCTTCTTAGATAACCCCTACGTTGTACGTCTTGCGCGTGCGCACTCGCAAGAAGTACAACGTAGGGGTTATCAGAGAAGGAAGGAGAGCGACCATAGCGAGGATGAGGCAGCCATGGCAGGTAAGTGCCATTTTTATAACTTTATAATTACTTTAGGAGGGTGGAGGGGCCGGCTAACTACACTCTGCCAAGGAGTTATAGTTTTGCCTAAACTTCACAACGGAATGCAGAGTAGGCAAAACTACGTAAACTACGCTAGCGGAGCGAGTTACCCGCCCGGGCTTAGTATTGACTGGCATTCTTTAATGCACTAACATGTTCCTTTAAAGCACATTCACATTTGGTGATTCATGTATATTGATTTTTTTATTTGTGTTCAGTTCTGAGCAGCCGTGTCTATGTCTGTGGGGTAAATTATGTATTTAGAAAATATTTAAGTGGTCCCTTTTCATGACATGTTAAAAATGTATCATAAGTGTTGGAAATGTTAATGAAAGATATGTGATTAAATTTACGGTGCCAAGATGAATCAATTTTCTTGTCCTTGATTCCAAAAGGCAGTGGGTTAAAAATTACAGATAAATCCTGCTTGTGTTCAGAATTATTAGTGGCCCAATCTAGCTGGGTAGGGGCCCAACCCCTTAGTGCATAACTTTCTAAAAGTAGCATTGTGAAAATTGTACTTTAAAATCTGACGTCACCATAAGAGAGGATTTTTCATTGCAATTCAAAAGACACCAATCATGAAATAATTACATGTTTCCATTTGGAAATTACAGCTTATTAAATGTGATAAGGTAACTCCAAAGTTATCAAATGGGAGAGGTAGGCTTCCAGTAGTGAAAAACGGATTTAAGAGCTTTTCTCTATCAGGACACGCAAAACTTAAAAGTACATGTCCTACTTTTTAACTACATTGCACCCTGCTGCCTGGGTAGTTCAGGGCCTACCCTAGGGGTAACTTATATGTATTAAAAAGGAAGGTTTGGACCTGGCAAAAGATTTAGTTTACTTATTGCTCCTGGTGTTACTGATCACTTGTTGCCTGGCCACACAGCTCATGAATCTATAATTTCCTTATATACACAATAATGCAATGTAACTCAAAGTTTGTTTTATAATATCTACAAAGTTCTTATTTAATATAACATTTCTTCCATGATATCATCCATTCCTGAACACATAAACATATGGAGTTTGTAACAATGTGCTCCTGACAAAATAATGCTAATTGAAACAGGATGAAAAAGGCCTATTTTACAATTGACAATTTCATTTCCGAACGGTTTTTGTTTGTTGCCCAATGCATTTTGGGATTCTGTCCCTTCTTCAAGGGCCACTGTGAAAAATGTAAACAACAAGAGAGGAGGAAATATCACAAGTCGAGTGTATGAGTTAGTTGAGATATTGAAGATAAGTAAGTGAAAAGGATTCCAGAATTTATTGATACTGAAGTTATAGAAGAGTTTCATGAGGACTGGAAGGGATCCCCGTGCCTCGAGAATGGAAACAATATATGATTGCCCGAAAATATTAAATGTAAAGTGAGGATAGCTCACTCAACAAAAAGATTTAGTTTGCCAGGTGAAAATGGCAGACCTGAGACATGTTTAAAGTGCTACATAGGTGGGTGGCACAATCAGTGTTGCAGGCCCACTAGTAGCATTTAATTTACAAGCCCTGGTAAATATGCTAATTGGGTATATGCCAATTCTACCATGTTTTAAGGAGAGGGCACAAGCACTTCAGCACTGGTTAGCAGTAGTGATGTGTGCAGAGTCCTAAAAGCCAACAAAAACGTGTTCAGAAAACAGGAGACTGAAGGCAAAAAATCTGGGGATGACCCTGCAGAAGGGCCAAGTCTAGCAGAAGCTAACAAAGAGGATTTATTTGTGTATAATGTTGAGGCCATCTGTATGAGCAGATGGATTTTATGAAGGATGGTACAGTCATATGAGTTGAGTTCTTCAAGAATGGGTGTTTTTGTGGAGTCTAGGCAGAATCAGATAAAGACCAAAACAAAAATTTTATAAGTGAAATGCTTGAGTTAATCTGGTCAATAAAACTAACGGCAACAATGCTAAACCTGCAATGTGTCACAGAGTGATTACAAGTAGTGGCAATCAATTCAAATATTCATCCTTCACTTTTTGTGCAGCTTCAGAGCTAAAAAGCTCATGTACATTCAGCTTATAGTGAGAGATATGTTCACAAATCTCATAAGTATTTTGGTGTCAGAGTTAATGAGGAAAAGAGAGCAGTTGTCTCTGGGGGTCTAAGGGAGTGATAGGGTGTGATATGTATGAGGTTGAATAGTAAGCATTTGCAAGGTGTATGCATGCGGCAGTGCTTAGCACTGCATGATTAGACCAGTGGGGGAATTCGAAGCACTTTCCCCAACCATTTTGTGGCACTTCGACACTCAAATAAGGAGGCACCACCTGTAGATGTTTTAGCTCTTCAGTAAGACACCTTGAGAGCAGGGTCTTAGTGCATGCAACTGTAAGCCAAGGAGTATACACAACATGACTCTAGAGGACCAATATCAGCAGCCAGGCACTCCTCTGGAAGCAGAAACTAAAGGTATAGTTTCTTTTTTTTATTTTCGGTAGTTTTATATAGTGCGGACTAGACCCAAAGGTATTGGGTATCAGAGCGCTTTACATAAGCATCAGTTGCTTACATAAGGACACATTCATTTTTGTTAGGCACGGGGAGATTATGTGATAAGCCCAGAATCACAGGACGTTGAGCATCATTGCCGAGACTTGAACCCGGTTGCCCAGAATTGAGATCATCCACCCTAGCCGTTAGGCCACATCCCCTCTTTATTCCTCTGCATAAAACATCTACTTTACATAAAATATTGATACAGGGGGGACTCGTCCATCATGGTGCAGTGGTATTATATTTTTAAAATGCTGATTTTAGGAACACATAATTTGTTATGAAAGGCATATACATTTTGCTCTTATTAGTTACTTTTTTGTCTTTTTCAGCATGTTTTCCATTTTAGGAACTGCTCTTATCCTCCATATCAGGGACTGGCAAAGAGAGTTGTATTTGTTTTTACTTTCGCAAATGTTTTAGAAAGTACCTAGCAGTTTCTATAATAATTGTTTTACAGCCTGCAATCAAATAATCTGTTAGTCTTGTGTGCGGAACAAAGCTGTGTGCAAAATTGAAACTCATATCAAAGGTTAAAATTAAATAGACTTGATGAAAGTATATTTCAAATGTAAACAGTAGAGACAATTGAGGTTTCAAATAAGACAATACAATTGTCTAATGTGAGTTATAGGTGAGGAGCCACAAATAACAAGGTGGTTTTCAAGGTACATCAAATGGACATCAAATACTCAACAAGAGTAGTCCATAGAGTTTGACAACATCACTGAAAACATCTATTTATAATTTCATTTTGTGTATGACCATAATCCTCCTACCTACTCAGATAAGCAGTATAGAGGTAGAGCATATTTTGTGCAGGGAGGGGGTCACTACATGGCCTCACCTCGCTCAATCTTGCTTAAAATTAATTAGTATCCTGCCACCCACCCAACAACCCTCTGGAAATGTTTACTCTCCCCCTTCTCTAATAGAATAAAGTCCCTGGTTATCTGCCACTTCCCAGTTTACGATCAGCAGTACCCTGCCCTCACCCTGCACACCAATATAATGAAAGACCTGGTATCTTGCTACCCTTCGTCACCACTCGCTGTGCCATCTCTCGCCCTCCTTACCCAAAGCCACACTCTCTGCTCTCAATGTTGGAGGGGAGTGGGCAATGCACTGACGACATGCTAATGAGCCACAGACCTGCAGCTGACATTCAGACAGCATTGTTGGACACCTGCAACCACCCATCTCCCTCGGGTCTGCTGAGACTCAGTGGAGGTGGTGGATCATGACCCACAAAAGCACCAGCTTCTGAGTACAATCTTTCTCTCCTCTGATCATAAAGTGAATGTCACTTAATTGGAGGCCTACACAACACACAAAAGAAGAGATTATCGAAGACTATAATCTACAAGTAAAAGAGTTCTTTGAATCTATTAAGAAAATAGAACTATTACTTTCCATTTTGTTGTAATGTAACTACTTAGGGACCGGTTTGATAAAAGATTTTTCCGAATCTTTTCCAATGCAAATCATTTTGCACATGCATATTCAGAAATGTTTGTGCAGGCACGAAAATACAAGCATGTTTCCAAAAGCATCTCATCAGTTTCTGAATATTGGTGATGGAGTGGAAATTTCATTTTTACTCGTAGGGGTGCATTATAATCACGTGTAGAACGCAACCGCATATAATCTTGCAATTTATGTTAACATGAGGTGTTAGAATTGTGAAAGCGTATTAACGCAATTATGTGACATGCTTTAGGTTATGGATAAGTGTCATGGAAAATTAACTTAGGAAATAAATGTAACCAGCAGAAAAAGTTAACATGCAAAACTCTTGCTGTGAACCTGACACTAATCACTTATCAAATCTGTTTGACAAATGATATTTCCTAATCAGTAGGTAAATGTATTAATTGAAATGCTATAATGATTATGCAAACCTTAATGTTTAAAGTGACACGTCCTTAATTTAGCCGAAGTTATAGGCCTGAAATGCAAGCCCCTGAAAACTCTCACTTTGGAATTAATAGTTGAATTTCATGTGTACTGCAGATTCTGTTTTTCTCACGTTTCTATTGCAGGTAGAGAAGCATTTTTTAGGAAAAGTAATGTATTTGTTTTAGTAACTAGGCAAGGAGAGAAGAAGTTACAATTACATGGGTTGGAGGTGATAAAGACAGAGACAGTTTCACACGGGAGAAGGCATGGGAGCCAAGGACAAATTGTTGCAAAGAAGACACATGGACAACACCCTGAAAAAGTACATCCAGAACTGCACCCAGAGTGGATGGCATGATGTGAGGTGCATCATGGGAATGCTACCTGTGGATAACTGATTGTTGGAATTGGGGAAAGTGAGCACTTTTTTCTTGCCTTAGGAGAGAGAGCATCTCAGAACTAGCTCTTTCCATTGATGATGGCTTTACGCTACTTGACCTATGGATGGTGGAGAGACTTCTTAGGAAGACTCCATTCACTGACACCTTTTTCCGTCCCACTGAAAATGCTGATGTAGGGATGTCACATTAGTGCTAGAGTAGGGATATATTGATGATTTTACCCATAAAGCCTCGATGCAGGGAAATTTGGACTCATGCTTTTTGATTTTCTCTATCCTACTTCTTGAATTAATAGTTCTGTTCATGCTGCACCGTCTAAATTGGATGCGTAGATTTGGCTTCATGCAGATTCCTTTGTATTTCTATACCCTCTTGTTAAAGTGCCTTTATGTCCAGTTAATTTTGGTGTTGTAATAAATTAACTAACTTTATCTAGTTGTCCCTGGATTATTATGTGGTAAGAAGAATTGCTGATTAATTGAACGTGTATTAACGATTTCTCCCCTTTACACTTTCATGCTGTGAAAAAGAACCATCGGTTGTGTGTCTGTAGAACAGGTCTGTGGGCAGTACCATAGCAGTGGTGTCCTAATGTGGAGTTAAAAAATGACTGGAGGGGTGTTTAGAGAATTCAATGATGAAAAAAGGCCCTCTGTCATTAGTAAAAACCAAGAAGAAGGTTCTCTAAACACCCCTCCAGTCATTTTTTAACTTCACATTAGGATATCACTGCCACTCACCCCCACGCACACTTATGGCTTTATCTAAAAGATCTCTGAAAAAGTGACCCTTCGGGGGACCCGTAGGGCTTTGCAGCGCCGGCCCGACGAGGAACAATAGCCCAATGATGAAGCATGACATCCTTCGGGGTGTGTGAGGGCATCAAGAAATAGGACACACTGTCCCCAACAAACACAGTAGTAGAACGACAACAGCTTTCTTGTCTTTACCTCTCTCTGATAGGAACAGTGACTCTCGTTGGTTATAGAGTACTTCTCGGGAGCACGAGTCACCGGACCTTTATGTAGCTCCCTTTGTCCCCCCTTCACTTGATTTTGTATAAGAGAATATCTCCTTAGCTGATCATAATCAAAAGCGACAGGCAAAGTTGTGCTAGGTTGCATCCTACTTTAAGTTATTCAATTTCATCAGATCATGTGAAAAAAATGTCCTAATTATTATACATAGGGCCTAAAAGGTAAGGTAAAGAAGCGCGCCCCTTGTTGGGGATGATAACTTCAATGAGGTATTTATTTGAGACAATATGGAAGGAATATCTCTTCAGAGTCTGTCCGCGGGCAGAGGGCCAATGCTTCTTAGCACCGTCTGGTGTTATTTCTCTTGATAACCGGGGTGTAGTATCCTCTTCCCTTTTTTTACAAGGAAACATGAAGTGGATTAAAGTCTCTGGACCACCGAATTCACAGTTGCAAGACTCAAGCAGGTCCTTGTCTGCATGCCATCTTTCCAACACTGCAAGCACTGATAGCCCAGCTGGAATTCGTGGCTTAACTTAAAAGAGATAGTTCAAAATCAGCGAGGTTATCCTCCAGATAGCAATATAGCATTTCCCTGCTCTAGCATTTCGTATGTATTGTGCATAGATTACATCCCAGTAGTTTGGTTTACTTACTGCTGAGCTAGATTAATTTGTAATGATTAGACTAGTAATTCTCATAAACTATTGTTTTTAAAGTTGTTTCAATATGGCACATCCATTCAATTCTGACAGAGGTGTCAGGAGACACAGAATCTTCCAGGATGCTGTGTCATCTTGTGCCGTTTCCTTTGGTCATAATTTGTTCCAAAAAGGGATTGAGTTTTATTTAAATTAGTTGCTCTAACACTCACCAAAGTTGAGGCAATAAATAAATATTCCTTTAAATTCTGTATCTATCAAATCACGAGCTGTGCTTCAAAGTCACATGTGACATGTTAGGCTATGTCTTCTGCTGCTTATTTTTTAACATAGAGACTGGTGTTTACGGACTCCTCTCACTTTGCAGTCGGAAAATTGAAATTAAGGGAATTATGTGACAATCCTTTTAGGTTATATGAAGTGTTAAAAGGAAGCTAGAGGATGTCATTTTTTCATAACACAGCAAATTGTAAAAACCTGTAAATGAGGTGTATGTACACAATCAGCAGTTGGGAAAGTAAATGTAAGCAATTTTGTTTTGTAAATTCTGAAGTGTGATGGAAACAAAGATTTTGGTAGAATCAGAACAAATCAAGACATTTTTCTTGTGATACAAAAATAATAAATATTCACTGAAACCCAATTTCCACAGATTATCATTCGTATGGATATAATTTTATCTATAAAACAGTATGTCTGTGCAAATTTAGTGACCATTTCAACTGAAGATTTGCCGCAAATAACAGTGGGCCACCACACCATGCTTTATTACATTAAAAAATCGACGACTCATGTCAATTGAAGATAGGTGTGTAGCTAAAGTTTGTCGTACTAAAAAGTGGGCCGTGATTCTACAAAGTTTGTGAAGCACTGCTCTAACCTTTTAAAGTCCAGCTCAAGCTGTAGACTTTCCATGGGGGTTCCCAAAACCTGGAGCAGCAGAGGTCAAAGAAAACGATTTTTGACCCTTTTCAGGTCCTTAGCATTTCTATATCTCCATAATTTGGCATTGTTCAAAACTGAGGAAAATGTTTTCATTCAGGACAGGCGTAATGGCATATCCACTGATTTCTGTGTTGCAGTGTAGTGTAGCTCTTACGTGTTGGTTCATAATAATCACTTTCTTTGCAAGATGCTTTTTTCAGGTTAGCTTATGGTGAAATGATATGCCAACCTAATCAGAATGGACCACTTGCTCCAGAAAAATTACTCAAAATGTACTGCACGTGTTTTTTTGGGTTTATTACCATACATTTTGTTTTACATCCCTAGATGGTGATTTTTTTTTACTACAAGTTTCTAAACCTTTCATTAAGCGATGCATGCTGAGTCCTCTCTGTGATAAAAAGACCACATCATAGGTGAAAACTGGAATTTGGATTTTTTATTTTCCCAGAGAAGATAAAACCTGCTTTAACTTAATGAGGTAGGTGGTACATCATTTATATACAAATTGAAGAGCAGGATTATTTTTTTAGTTATTTTATTTATTGAGTTTTATATAGCGCAAACTTGACCCGAGGGCATCAAAGCGCTTCAGAGAGTTAGCACATGCAGCATATACTCGAGATACATTTGGAGTAAATACAGATAAATAGTGATAGAAAATGACAAGGTAAATGAGGAATTGCATAAGAAGCAACTACCTAAGATACATTAGGAGTAAACACAGAGACATGATGACAGTATGTGAAAACAGATGTACATTCCCTTGCCCAGACATAACTCGGTCAGGCTCTAGGTACTGCCCTAGGCTGGATCCGATCGTTCCTCACCGGAAGAAGTCAAAGGATCATGCTACCTCCCTTCCTCTCCGCCACCACGGAAATTACCTGCGGAGTCCCGCAGGGGTCATCACTGAGCCCGACCCTCTTCAACATCTACGTGGCCCCCCTCGCAGCCATCTGACAACACGGCCTCAACATCGTATACTACGCCGACGACACCCAGCTCATCCTCTCCCTCACCAATGACCCCACCACCGCAAAGCTCAACTTCCAGAGAGGAATGCACGACGCCGCAGTCTGGATGACCAACAGCTGCCTAAAACTCAACGCCGAAAAGACAGAAGTCCTCGTCCTCGGAACCACCCCTTCAGCATGGGACAACACCTGGTGGCCCACCGCCCTCGGAACCCCACCCACCCCCTCAGACCACACCAAAAACCTCAGCATTGTACTCGATTCATCACTCACCATGAACCGACAGGTCAACGCCGTCACCTCCAGCTGCTTCAACACCCTCTGCATCATTCGAAAGACCTTCAAATGGATCCCCCCAGAGTCAAGAAAGACAGTCACCCACGCACTCATCACCAGCAGACTGGACTATGGAAACGCTCTCTACGCCGGCATCAACAAGTCCCTACTCCGCAAACTCCAGACGATACAGAACACCGCAGCCAGACTCGTCCTCGGCATCCCCCGGCACGAACACATCAGCCAACACCTGCATAGACTCCACTGGCTCCGCGTGGAGAAGAGGGTCACCTTCAAGATCCTCACTCTCGCGTACAAATGCCTACACAACAACGGACCAAAATACCTCAATGACAGAATAAACTTCCACGTACCCAAAAGAAACCTCCGATCTGCCAACCTCGCACTAGCTGAAACCCCATGCATTCACAGAGCCAGAGCAGGCAGAAGATCGTTCTCCCACATTCGAACGAGCTGCCGACAGACATCAGACGGGCCCCCTCCCTAAACACCTTCAGGAAGGCTCTCAAGACCTGGCTCTTCGGCTGAACGGATCTGCGTTCCCCCCCTCAGTGCCTTGAGACCCTCACGGGTGAGTAGCGCTCTTACAATTCCCCTGATTGATAATTTGGCTGTGTAAGTGTTGGAAAAAGGCCCTATGTAGTGTCACTCCAAACTTTTTGCCTACCTCTTTCTCTTTTTGCTGAATTCTTTTTGTTGACCTTAGGACTCTGAGTACTTTGCCACCACTAACCATTGCTAAAGTGCATGTGCTCTCTCCTCTGAACATAGTATAATTGGTTTAGACCTTTTTGGAATATTTAATTTACTTGCAAGTCCCTTGTAAAGTGGTACACCATGTACCCAGGGCCTGGGAATTAAATGCTATTTTTGGGCCTGCAGCACTGATTGTGCCACCAACACAGGTATCCCTGTAAGCAGGTCTCAGGCCTGCCACTGCAGAGCCGATATATAGAGGGTGTCTCAGCCTTATTAGGAGGATCTGCCCCAGTTAATAACATATTCATATGTTGTAATATACACACATAATAATACAAGGTAAAATCTGGCACTGCCCATCCACCTTGATCCCGAGGGAGAACCATAAAACGCATAGCTCTGGGGGACTTCCCCTGCGCCCATAAAAACCTAGCACAGATCGACTGAAGTGCGGCCAGTTGAATACGAGAAATTTCTAATGGGACCGATCTAAAAAAATATAAAACCTTGGGTAATATTAGCATTTTAAGAACATTACATCGCCCCAAAAGTGAGAGATGTAAACATTCACAGCGGTCCAGTTGTTTCTGTACAGAGTTTAAAATATTGGCCCAATTAACGTCTACAAGAGACTTTAAACATGTCTTTATTGTGACACCCAAATATATCACCTCCTCCATGATTCTATGATCTTCATAACCTACTTGATTCAGACATAAGATTTGTGTCTTTGATTGATTTAGTTTGTATCCTGAAACTGCTCCAAACTCAAGAGCCAATTGTTCTATAATTGGCATGGCCATCATAGGGTTCGGAGTGACAACTGCATCATCATCTGCATACGCAAAGACCCGATAATGCTCTTGTCTAACAATTACCGCTTCTATCCCGATATTCCGTTCTAACATCTTCAAAAGAGGATCAATATAGAGTGAGAACAGTAAAGGGGAACACGGGCATCCTTGAATTGTACCACGCATAATATATACAGGGTTTGATTCTAAGCCCATTATACAGATTTTCGCGGTCGGAGACCGATAAAGAGCTTGAATAGCCGTAATAAACCCTTGCTTAAAACCCGCATCTCGTAATACCGCCCATAAAAACTTCCATGCGACCCGGTCGAACACTTTTTCGGCGTCTAATAAGATCATACTAAATTTACTCCCCGAGTTATTAGCTATATCCAAAAGAGTTATAACCCTGTTGATATGATTAGTTGTACCTCTTTTAGGGATAAACCCATGCTGTTGCATCGATACTAACGGAGTTAAAACATCCGCCAACCGGGTCGCAAGAATCTTGGCATAAATTTTGCCATCACAGTTTAATAATGAAATAGGGCGGTAGGATCCTGGTTGTTCCGCCGGCTTATCTTTCTTTTTAAAGATTATTATGTTCCCCTCATCCCAAGACAACGGCGCCCCGCCTAATTGTGCCTGTTGGAAGGTAGCGAGCATATCGACCTTAAGTTCACTGAAAAAGGTTTTATAAATTTCCAGCGGCAACTTGTCGGGTCCTGCTGCCTTACCAGTAGCCATATTATTAATTGCCCCTTCCAACTCCTCCATAGTTATGGGTGCTTCCAACATTTCTGCATCTTGCGGAATGACTTTTTCGCCCTTAAGACTCTGTAACAGCGCTACCCCTGCATGTATATCTAAGTTATCACTAGAATAAAGTGCCTTATAAAAATCATGAAATACTTTTAATATCCCAGTATCAGTTTCTACGGTATTACCTATAGAATCTGTTATTGCTCCAATTCTTTGGGCCGATTCTCGTGATCGAAGCCTTTGCGCTAAACAGCGACCAACTGCCTCCCCATACTCATAGCTTTGTTTTTCACCCATATAATACTTCTTAGCAATTTCTTTACTCCAATGGGAATTTATTTTAGCCTTATGCAGGGCAACCTCCGTCTGAAGTGTAGTAATCTCTCCCCCTGCTAAGATCCCCTGCATGAGGTTTTCTTCGGCCACTGCAAGATTATTATATAGTTCCTGTAGTGCCAATTGTAGCAGTTTTTGCCTATGTAACCCAAAGCTAAGGGTCTCCCCTCTAAAGCCAGCTTTTAGAGCGTCCCATACCATAGCAGTCCCTGTCGAGCTACGGTTTAGGGCCAAAAATTGTCCAATCCAGACCTTCATATATGTCACATATCCTTCATCTAACAGTAATTTTCTATCAAATGAAAATGAACGCAGTTTATTTCCACCCATACACATATATAATTTCAATACAAGAGGTCCATGATCTGATGAAATCCACGGATACACCTGTATATTTGCCCCGAAAAGTAGTTGATTTGATAAAAAAAAATAATCCAACCTTACTAAATTCTGATGTGGATATGAATAAAATGTGTAGCCAGGGTCTGAGCCCCATAAAACCGCCCACACATCTACCAAGCCATGATCTTTTAATAAAGATTGAAGCGCCTTAAATACCTTGGGCTTCCTGCCTTTATATTGCTTACTATCATCCTGTAGGCCCTTTGGCTCCAGATGTATATTCAAATCACCACACAGAATTAAGGGAGTGGGCCATGTTGCAAGCTCCATTTCAATCTTTCTATTACAGATGCATCATCAATATTTGAGCCATATATAGAACAAATTGTATACTTTATAACACCCATTAAACATTCCACAATGGCCCATCTCCCATAATTATCCACCAATATTTTCCCCGTACCATGTATATGACTCTTAGCCAATATCGCGACCCCACGTGTAGTGGTGGACTGCTGTGTATTTACTAGGACCGAAAAACCAAGTTCCCCCAACAGCTTTCTTTTCCCCCATGAAATGTGGGTCTCTTGTAGGCAGATCAGGTCGGGCTGAATAAACCGAAGTTCATTTATAACCCTTTGCCGTTTATTGTAGTTGTTTAGCCCACATACATTCAAAGGACAAATCCGAATCCCACTGCGTAGGTACCTATCCCCCATCTAGCTTTCTCATTTCTTTATGCTCTAAGACCGTAAACCAAAAACCACTGAGTTTCATACTTTGTTCCAATATGCTATCATGGATTATTTTTCCGAGTGCCACCCCCCCACCGCCCCCTTGAGCCCAACAACCCACCCCCATACCAGGCTTCGGCCGAAGCCCGGACCCCCCACCCTTTCCCAACCAAGAGGCTTGGAGGCTCAAGTCTCTAAGATGGAACGAGCTTCTGCCCTCCCAGGACCCCTACTCCACCAACCTTAATAAACACCCTATAACAAGAAGAAAAAAAAAAAAAAGGAAAGAGAAAAAAAAAAAGAGAAAAGGAACAAGGTACCCCGTGTTTATCCCTAACACAACCTACTACCAAGTTAACATAAAAGATTTTAACTAATATTGTGACTACATTTCTTTTCCCTTTCTATTCCTTCTCCCTTCCCCCCTTATTCTCTCCTATTTCCTTTCCCCATTTCCCCCTTTCAAATTCAGTTTCTCTCATATAGACTGCAGATATTCTTTAGCCGCTAGCTCAGCAGTAAAGAACCGCACATGCTCTTTATGAATAATCTTAAGCTTGGCGGGGTTAAGTAAATAAACTTGTGCGCCTTTGTCCCGAAACGGAGTAATGAGCTGGCGTAATTGCCATCTCCTCTCAACAGTTAAGGGGCAATAATCAGGGCGCACAAAAGATTCTACACCTTTCCCCTTCATTTTTCGATCCGGTCGTGCCAGATCATATACTGCTTCTCTTGCCAAAAAATTATTAATTGAAATCAATATGCCCCTCGGTCTAGAAGTGTTCTTCCCGGATCTATTACGCTGTACAAACGGGAATCTATGTGCTCTCTGGATCTCTCGGTCCCAGTCCCACTGAGTTAATCCAGGGAAAGCCTCAGAGAAGAGCTCCACCACAAATTTCCGCGCATCCTGTCCTTCTATTCCCTCCGGAATATCTAATACACGGAGATTGTTCCGCCGAAGGCGATTTTCTAAGTCCGTGATCTTCCAGAGAGTGTCTTCTTTAGCATTGCGCAGAGTTTCTGTTGTCGCCTTCTGAGTAGCAAGCTCATCTTCCAAGTTGGAGATGCGTGTCTCAGCCTCAGTAAATCTGACCGCAAACTCCGAGCATGATTTGGCCATCCTGCGGACCGAGTTTTGAAGTTTGCGACAAGCGCCCTGTGTGCGCTGGCTCTCAGCGCGAGTCTCTTCCCTATGTGCCATTATGCTCTTATATATGACAGCATGGGTAATATCAGCTGGTTTCTCCACATTGTGTGGATCTGATTGTGCCCCATCAACAACATCATTAATCCCTGGTTCACCCATGTAGGAATAGTCCCATTGAAACAGATCTCCGTTCTCAGTCATCTGAAAGCCAGCGCCAACACCTGCCCCCAAATCGTCCCTTTTCCGCACCGTTTTCGGGCTACTCTCCGGCATGCCGGGCGAATCAGTCCCCCAGTCTGTAACATCATCCTTCTGTAGGCTGCTGGACCCCTTATGCGTAATACCAGGAGTTTTTTTTTTAACCGTTTGTCCAACATGCCTGAATCAATTTCATCTCCAGGAGTATCAGAAGGATCAGAAATTGAAAAAAAGGGACATTCACCAGAGTCACAATCTTTAGTAGGGTACTGATCAGCTAAGCTTTTCTCTAGAGTCACCAGGTTAATGGTAGCCGAACCATTACCCTCTTCTCCATCCCCTTCTGGGTCAGTCCCTGTATTTTTAAAAAGACCCGGGGTTGCATCACCGGCTATATCCCCCTGGACGGGCAAAGAAACAGCGCAAACCCCCTTGCCCGAGGAAGCAGAAGCAGGAAGGGGCTGTTTTTTCAGTTTCCCAGATAAAAACAAAGCGGGAACTACCTTCTTACCGGCGCCATCCCCACGAGTACCGTCCTTCTTTTCAACATTTAAATCCTGCCTTTTCTTCTCTGCAGCTCGCCCTCCCTCGGCGTTGGCCGCATCCGGAGTATTACGAGCTCTGCCACGTCCGGGTTTCGGGGGCTTCCCGGCGGTGCTTGCTGTTGACCCGGCACCAGTCCTTCCTTCCGGCCATCTCCACAGCCCGTCCTCGAATGCGGAAGTATACCTCACGGACGTCACCAGCCGCCAGAGAGCCGCCTGAGAGATCACCGCTGCGGGACAAACACTCCAGAGCATATCCGCCGACACTGTCCCGTCTACATTGCCTCACTCCTCACTCCACATTCCAGGTCCAATGGGTGGAAAGAAAAGCACATGGGTACAACAGTCTGGCAGTTACAACACGGTAGGTGAGGTAGGGTGGATACCCGGGAGCTCGAGCTCACACGACCGTGTTCACGGTCGCCATCTTGCCTCGGACGCAATTCCGCCACTGCAGAGCCTATGTGTGCAGTTTTACTGCCACTTCGAATTGGCATTTAAAACCCTCTGCCAAAGCTCTGAACTCCCCTTTTATTACAGATAAGTCACCCCCAAGGTAGGCCCTAGGTAGCCCATAGGGCAGGGTGCTACTCAATTAAAGGTAGGGCATGTATGTAAGACCTGTCATCCTTAGGGTGGACTTCCCCTAACTTTTTGCCTGCTTACCTCCTCTTTTTGCTATATATTTTTGTTGTCCTTAGGACTCTGAGCCCTTTACCACTGCTAACCACTGCTAAAGTGCATGCGCTTCTCCACTAAACATGATGACATTGGTGTATACATGATTGGCATATTTAGTTTACTTATAAGTCCTTTGTAAAGTGGTATACCATATATATATATATTTATATATATATATATATATATATATAAATAAATAAATATAATATATATATATATATATATATATATATATATATATATATATATATATATATATATATATATATATATATATATATATATATATATATATATATATATGAAGACATGATCCCGATTCACCACCACAAACGGCACGGAGAAAGCAGGTACGGACCACCAGATGTATTTCAAAGTTGCAGTGCTTTATTTTCAGAGACAATCCATCAAACAGCAACCAGTCAGGTAATGCCAAAATAGAAGGGTTCCGCCTGGAATCAAGCCCGTGGTCAGGTGGTGCGCACCTGTGGCGGAACCACAGCCGGACAATGGTAATCCAAATACAATTAGATAGAGCGCACACTCAAACAACCTCTGCTAGTGCAAAACGAAATGTATTCCTCAGTTGCAACGCGTTTTGGCAAAACTGCCTTGATCACACGCTGAGCAATGGATAGAAAGTGCATTACATAGACAAATGATACAAACAAAGGACTATTGCTCACAATAGTTAGGATGGCTGTGTAACAGTGGCGGCCATATTTGAATAGGTATTCGTTCATGGTAAATTCCGTTTCAAAAACATGTTCACAGGCATTTGTTACGTTACAAAATGTTTGATCCTGATGGGAATGATTGTGGCCATATTTAGTCATGCTACTATATTGAAATCGCAATTGAGGTACAATTGGTGTGACATGCCGGATTACTTGTGTTGGTAGGACAGGTTTGTACGGCGGCCATCATGTAGTGTAAGGCTACCACATAAATGCCTGTTCCCGGTAGCGAAACACATCAAGCTTGCTGTGGTAATGCAGGTTATGCAAAGTGATTTAAACAGCTTGTATCATGAATTGTTGTGTTTTATGAATATATATAAGAGTAAACGGTCTCTAGGATACAGTGCAAAATGACGTACCAGTATAACAGTATGTACACGAAAAGCATTACCGTGCATGGCGGTATGAGTGTTGTCCCGGCATGGTGATCCTAAGTAGGTACTACGTGTCATCGTGAAGGATGAGCATGTTGTGATTGCCATGCAATCATATATAATGAAGACCAAAACCATACATTATTTCAGTCGCCAAGTGGCAATTCCATATGAACATGTCATGATTGCAAAGGCCATAGGCCTGAAAAACAGAAGCCATACAAGGCAGTTTTGCCGAAACGCGTTGCAACTGAGGAATACATTTCTTTTTGCACTAGCAGAGGTCGTTTGAGTGTGCGCTCTATCTAATTGTATTTGGATATGTATATATATATATACCACCAGAGGTCAACGCGCAAGTGAAACGACGCCCCCGGGCTCGCCTGGAAAACTCATGGATCCGGAAAGGATACTTCGCGTTTGACCCCCTTGAACCCGAATACACCCGAGAACCGGAAGCAAGGCTGTGTAACACCGGGTCGGAGTACACGGCAATAGCAGTACGAGCTGAGGTAGGAACAAGCGGGTATTCAAGGGAGGGAAGGTGTTCGGTATGTGAGCAGGAGAGCGGGATTGCCACATAGCTTAACCTGCCATCC
This sequence comes from Calotriton arnoldi, assembly GCA_963921515.1. Classification (NCBI taxonomy): domain Eukaryota; kingdom Metazoa; phylum Chordata; class Amphibia; order Caudata; family Salamandridae; genus Calotriton; species Calotriton arnoldi. The sequence goes on along the minus strand of CAWUFW010004542.1, from coordinate 1,119,543 downwards.
TTGGGAAACTACTCGAGGAATTATATATTGCAAAGATGTCGGCCAACACAGTTAGAGAGAGGGTGGCTGCTGCAATGGACATGTTCTCAGACAGCCCCCCATCTACGTCAGGTGCCAAACAACCAGACGCTGGTAATAGAAATGTAAATAATTCAAACTCCTTAAAAGAAAAATTTAAAACACTTGAAAAAAAGTGCAGAAGCGAACAGAGCAAATGGTGGGAATCACACTCGTTACAAAAATACATAGAAGTGGGCAGAATTCCGAGAGGTTTGCAAATTTTAAATGCTCCGAGCTATGAAGACCCAAACCCCGAACTTATGCGTGAGTGGGCTGAAAGTAATTTGGATTCTTCCCGAAGACTTGTTTTAATCTTAATCAAATACGCTGATATAGATAGAGCCCAGCTCCTTAAAGAAATAGACGAACTGAATGACGAATTGGAACAAGGAGAAGAAACTGATGAAATGATTAAAATGAGGAAAGAAATGATGGTGCACCTTAAAAAAGAAGAAGACAAAATTAAAGACAGAAAAGCCTACAAGTTTCAAAGAGATCGTAACGATTACGAACTTGGACAAATATTCACCTTTTCCAAGAAATACGATGGTTTCAGAGCTACTAACAGCAAATCAACACAAAAGATATGTACAGCTAAAAGAAATCCGGACACGGGACATGAAACTTCAAGATCCGACATGAGTTCAGCAGGAGGTAGTGATTCAGACTCCGAGATGAGAAATCCAGACTCCGCTGATAATCTCAAAAAACCATTACCAGGAGAGGAGTTAGTTTTTTTATGTCAACAAAGGAGACAAACTCTCCGCCCCAGACCTCAAAAACAAAACGAAGAGCCACAAACTACAGGCGCAGGCAGAGGCGCAAAGCAAGCAAGAAGCGCACAGAACTATTCAAGGAAAAGGGGATGGGGTCAGTGGCAGAAAAAGTAACTATAGAAGAAAAATCAAATCAAACCATAATTAACCTCTCCAATGTCAAACTGTCAGCAAAGGAAGAAAGCGTCTTAAGTCTGGGTTTAACGTATTCCCCAGGTGCCAATTTTGATTATGCATCCACAAGACTCGATGTGTACAAAACAGTGAGAAAACTCAAGCTCAAGAAATTCCATACATTATCTAAACAAATGAATTCCAATGTGACAACAGAACAAGTTCTGGAACAAAACCCAAATTTATCACAGACAGATATACCGCTGCTATTGGAAATGGAGAGCCTTTGGGACCATAGGGAACAAGACTATCACCAAAGTCATCCATTTAATTCTGACGCAATGGAAAACGTGCAAATGATGAATGTCAATAAAGGACCATTACAACCAACTCCATTTAAACAGAAGTCCACATTTAATCCCATTACACCTCGGGATTCTATTGATGTCTTTCACGAGACAGTGACAACACAACTGAAAAAACTGAATAAAGAAGTAGGAATGACTAAAACTAAATATAACAATCAACAGCGACAATATCAGAATTTGGTCACAAAATTAAAAAGAAACAAAGGTATTATAATAAGGAACAGTGATAAAGGTGGCAATGTGGTAATTTGGCCACAAGAAGATTATCTCAAGGAAGCATTCAAGCAACTGAATGACAAAGAATGCTATTTGAAAATTAATGCGACAAACCTGAAAAACATTCATGCCTCATATTACAACAAATTGTCTATATGGAAATCAAAAGGACTTATTACTGTCAATGAATACAAATTTCTTAAAACAGATAACCCTGTAACACCAACGATATACTTCATCCCCAAGGTGCACAAAAATCCGTTAACACCACCTGGTCAGTCCGATCATATCAGCCAGAGGGGGACTTTTGGAACATACATCCATGTATGTGGATTTCTTTTACAGGACTTTGTTAAGAAATTGCCGTCTTATGTCCGCGATACTGCAGACTTTCTTAGGAAAATCAACACTGTGGAATGGAAAGAAGGTTATCTGCTAATGACTATGGACATAATGTCATTATATACAAGTATTAAACACGATGATGGGATCCAAGCCATAAAGCATTATTTGACACAAAGACTGACATATCATACTGAACATAATAGTATGTTGGTGGAAATGTTAAAATTTTGTTTAACCAACAATAATTTGATGTTTAATAACCTTTTATTCCAGCAAGTCAGGGAGTGGCCATGGGGCCAGCTTTTCACCCAGTTATGCCTGTCTTCATATGGGCTACTGGGAAGAGCTGGTCCTCATGGGCACACATTGTCATCTTGTTGAGAACCATGTCCAGACATGGCTTCGATATATAGATGACATATTTGTAATTTGGCGAGGAACACAAGATGAGGCCATAGCTTTTGTTGAAAAAATCAACTGTAACCAGATAAATCTACATTTTACATCTACCATCAGTGCCAGTAAGGTTAACTTTCTTGACACTGAGATTTATGTCAAACACAATAAACTTGAAAGTAGGCTCTTTCGCAAAGAAACGGCAGGTAACACCACGCTACACGCAACCAGTGCTCACCCAAGACATTTAATTAATAGTGTACCATATGGTGAGATGCTGAGGTTACGCCGTATTTGCAGCAATGACCATGACTTGGCAATAGAACAACAAGATAGTTACAGGAGATTTAAGGAAAGAGGATACAATGACCTGATTATATCTAAGGCAATATCTAAGTCCATGCTACTGAGTAGGGATTCCTTGCTTTTGGATAAGCAGACTGATGCACACGTAGTGAGCAAGATACTTGAACCAAATAAGAAACACAGAGAAAACACGTTCCGAATGATAACTAGATTCAGTAACCAACACAACAAAATACAAAAGATCATACAAAAGAACTGCCCACTGGTATTGAATGATGCAATCATTGGACCCCTGCTACCGCAGAGGGTATCATTTACTTACAGTAAATCAGCTTCTATGAGAGATGCATTGGTCAATACTAGCCCTGAAGTTATTGAGAAAACTAATTGGTTACAGACTAACAAAGGCTTTTTCAAGTGCAGGACGTGTAAAGCCTGTGTCCATGGTATTAACAAAAAAACATACCTAACACCTTTCAGTAAGAAGGAGCATACAATACAGAAGTTCCTCACATGCAAAACTGAATATGCTGTCTATGTGCTGGAGTGCCCATGTGGCCTCCAGTACATAGGCAGCACCTAGTTGCAGGTACACAAACGTGTCCTGCAACACCTTCGTGCTATCTGTAATCAAGATAATACTTATCCAGTGGCAAGACATTTCAAAACAGCCCATAATTCTAAAAATACAGATTTGAAATATTTTGTAATTGACAGTGTTCCCCCTAGCAGACGAGGAGGAGATAGAGAATCCAAATTACGTAGACTTGAAAAAAGATATATACTACAATTGGATTCTAAGGCACCAGGAGGCCTTAATGCTATGGAGGATATGTACACATGTTTGGGTTAATAGAAGGCAGGAAAGATCAAGTTTAGACACATGGGTAACTAACCATGATGATCAATATATAGAATCTAATACAATGAATTTGACACCAGATTATTTGACTTAACATCGCAATATGAACATGGGATATTTGGCAATATTTTGCCACTCAGTGCTATACAGTACATAATATCCTTTAAACACTAAGCACAGATAAATATATATTTTTGGATATTAAAAAATTGTTGACATATGTATACCGATTATCGGTTTAGAATTTATGTCAGCGTATTTATCAATATTTTTAGATATTTATAGAATTTATCTATTTATCCATTTAGATATTTATGTATTTATTGGGTTGCATTTTTTCAAGTATATATGGATGACATTGTATTTATGTTGATTTTAACTTTTATAATGATATCTATTTATATATTTATATATTTATCTATTGCCAAGTTTTGCACATTCTATGCGACACAGTTAGCTATCAATCAAATAATCATGTATCTATATTCTTAATAATTGGTCAAGTAATAACAGTCTATCCCAGCAGTTGTACATATATTTCAAATCCCTCGGTTTGGATGGCAACATACATTTGATTTCAGTATAGTCTACGCACTCTGTTCGCAACAAATGTAATTTATGACAAGAGGATTAACATACACTCGTCATTTGTAAGGAGTCTATTGATTTTAAACCACTGATTCACATTCTTTTTTTACACATTGGTAGCACTTAATGACATGGACTATACGTAATGACAGAGAAACACTTCCCCAAGCCATTTATGGTTGTAGTGTTTAATACTTACGTACCAAACAATAACTTTGTATTTAACCATAGATTAAGGAACATAGGATTAATCATATAAATGTCATTCTAGTATTCCTTAAAACATGATATTATTTAACTTATTTGCAATGGGTATTTTACCATTATACTAAGCAAATCGAATCTTTAACGTACGTGTGTAACTGTTATAGTTCTGAACAAAACAAATGTGGTGATGTAATATATTTCTTCTATGTCTATGAGAGAGTTTCTCTTTTTTATATACAACTGTTGGTTTTTTTAACCTGCACTTGTCACTTTAAATTCCCTCACAACCCCTCCATCTGTGTCATGTGATCAAGGCTCCTTGGAGCCGAAACGTTATGGCGGCACAGCAATAAACTATTGAAGATCGACTAAACCTGGGTCCTTGTCCGTAATTTCAGCGGATTACTTGGAGAACGCGGAGTTCGGAGTAAAGTTATATATATATATATATATAAAGCTCCAAGTTGCCCGCAGGCAGGACCGCACTCTCCAGCAGCCGACCGACGGGTAAGGCTAAACACTGCAACTCCACGTGTTTACAGTCCTGGTGTTAATGATCACAGCCTGACGCGTTTCTGGGCTCTCGCCCTTCATCAGAGGCTTAACAACAGGTTTGTGCATATGGACACACCCACTTTATTCACAATTAACCGCCCACGGATGGGCCAGACAGATGAGTGCCACGCTATGACTTGTGGGACTAGTAATCCATTATCCAAATGGTTGCACGAAAATGATGAACACTGTCACTTTAAAGCCCACGATGGGCCTGGAACTGCGGGATAGCCATTGATCCCTGCATTGCTGGTCCACTTTCAGGACTCTGATTATTCGAAGCCCTGTGCCCCCAGTCCTCACGGGGTGGTGCGAGTCCTCGCGGCCGGGCAGCTGCGTATAATATAAAGCTCCAAGTTGCCCGCAGGCAGGACCGCACTCTCCAGCAGCCGACCGACGGGTAAGGCTAAACACCTCAACTCCACGCGTTTACAGTCCTGGTGTTAATGATCACACCCTGACGCGTTTCTGGGCTCTCGCCCTTCATCAGAGGCTTAACAACAGGTTCGTGCATATGGACACATCCACTTTATTCACAATTAACCGCCCTCGGATGGGCCACACAGATGAGTGCCACGCTATGACTTGTGGGACTAGTAGTTCATTATCCAAATGGTTGCACGAAAATTATGAACACTGTCACTTTAAAGCCCACGATGGGCCTGGAACTGCGGGATAGCCATTGATCCCTGCGTTGCTGGTACACTCTCAGGACTCCGATTATTCGAAGCCCTGTGGCCCCCAGTCCTCACGGGGTGGTGCGAGTCCTCACGGCCGGGCAGCCGCGTATAATATAAAACTCCAAGTTGCCCGCAGGCAGGACCGCACTCTCCAGCAGCCGACCGATGGGTAAGGCTAAACACTGCAACTCCACATGTTTACAGTCCTGGTGTTAATGATCACAGCCTGACACATTTCTGGGCTCTCGCCCTTCATCAGAGGCTTAACAACAGGTTCGTGCATATGGACACACCCACTTTATTCACAATTAAGCACCCTCGGATGGGCCACACAGATGAGTGCCACACTATGACTTGTGGGACTAATAGTCGATTATCCAAATGGTTGCACGAAAATGATGAACACTGTCACTTTAAAGACCACGATGGGCCTGGAATTGCGGGATAGACATTGATCCCTGCGTTGCTGGTCCAATCTCAGGCCTGTGTCTGCTGTTTACTGCCACTTTGACTTGGCATTTATAGAGTGGCCAAACCACGGTGCTCAGACCAACCACAAAGCTGCTGTCATGGTGACAGCAGCGTCATGATTAGGGATGGGCGAAGTTCGCGGTGTCCCACTACACAAAAAAACTCAGCCGCGATATGCATAGTTCCGCGTTCAGGCAGAGTTTGCTGGCATGCCCGTTCGCATTGCATTGGGAACACGGAGTGCATCTGGGCCCTCCAAAATTGCTCATGAATGGTACTATGCAGTCCTGAAGTGTGCTCCTGTTCTAAATCACGCGTGAACAGCATAACGCGGTCCGCATGGGCGGGCCATCTTGTTTATCTGCTCTCTGTTTTGGTGCTAGGCCTAATTTTCAATCTCTTGTTAATCTTTGTGATCCTCCTCCTTTATTACATTTCTACCCTAATTTTTACTTTTTACAATAGTGTGAATCTCTGAGTTTATGTATTTTACGTTTTTGTGTACAATTTTTTGTGTTTTTGTGAAGTTTTTGACTTAGTTTATTTCCTCTTCTTTACTTCTTTTTTTCTTCTTTACTTTCCCTTCCTTTCCATTTTTAGTTTATTATTTCCCCACCCAGCACCAAGGTAGAGGTGCGGCTTCCATGCGGGCAGCGCTGCTGCCCAGGTGTGCAGCCCTGGGTGATCTTTGGAGAGGAGGAGGTGGAAGCTCTAGTTTTTTTTGTGCTGCGCCACCTCCCATCTATGCTGGCAGCAGGCGGCAGGCCCGGTAGCGGCTATTCCCTGCTTGAGCATCCGCAGTGCTGGGGGACAGTGTGCCAGTGCGTGCGGCACACCAGCGAGGTTCGGCACACCACACAGCAGCTGAGGCACCGCTGGGCTGACATTCTTGAACGGGAGCAGGACTTGCTCGACCTGCTAGGCATCGAGATTCCGGGGCTCGGTGAGTATTAATTATTTGTTGTGTTTGTGTTCTACAATTCTAAAAAACAAAATCCGAATAGCATGCTGCTCACATTCAGAGGTAAGTTATGTTTAGTAAAGTTTACGCTGGTATATTATTATGTGATCCAATTTCTAGTTTCTGCTATGCAGATGCCACTACCTAATCACATTCATCCGGCACTCGCTTTGGCTCATTAATTAAGAAGCCATTGCAGACTGTTTCTTCTGTCCTTAGAGTGAATCACTGAGTAGTGCGTTCTCTATGTGACTTTGTTTATGTAGCTCATACAGTTCCAGGTTATTTAATTGAATTCACAGTGATGATGTGAAGTATGCATCTATGCATTGCAAAAAAGGGAGACTGAGTTGATTTATCAAGGGTGTTGAGAAATGGGAATTGAATAAAATCAAAGATCATTAACTGCAATACATTAGTTCCAAATGTAGTTTTTGTTAAGGAGATTTAGAATATGGATTTAACGACAGTCGATAGACTCGAGTCAAAAGAAACTAGTAGTACTATAGGTGATATATTTCAGCGACTGCATTTGCTTTTCATAAAACATTTTGTGGCGATTGTTAACATAATCACTAATCTATTTTTATTTATCTTCTATATTCTTTCATTGGCACTCAAGGGGAAGAAGAGGGGCGATTCCAAGGGTCGGGGGCAAGCTGGTCAGCCGGCGCTGACCACCAGTACCGCTGCCGAGGGCTATGCAGATCCCAATAAGTCCTTTTATGATTGTTTTGGACTTCTTAGGGTAGAACCATAGAATCTTGGGGTATTTAGTTGTCTATTGGAATGTTGGTGCTATCTATTGTGATTCGTGAAGATTCAGATAGCAGGCCCAAGTAAGCTAGTATTTATAATTTTAAAAAATCACCATGTATGTTTGCTCAGAATGCTTTCCTTTTCCTGCTTATGCCTAGCTCTAACACAGTTCAGTTCATGGGACAGTGGCCATGGTCATCATGGACCAACCCCACCCAGTGTAGTGTGCTGCAGACCCGTTTATTAATAGTTACAGTACACCACCAGTTTCCAATGAAAGTGCAGCGAGGCTGGAAATAAAGTATGAGGTCCCACTCGCATTGCATTTGCTACCCAACACACCTGGCTTGTATAACTTTGCGAACCAACCAATCAAATCCCCGGAGTGATATTTGGAAAATACGTGCTAACTGAGCTGTAGTGCTGCATTGCTGTTGTATTTGGGGGTTGCGTATCTAGAATCTAAATTATGTGTGATGTTTTATATTCTAACCAAACAGAACATCGGTGATGCCAGCTCCAGTGTCGCTGCAGGAGGAAACGGCAAGTGCTCAGTTGTAGGGGGTGAAGCGGCAGCAGGGACGGGCAGTGATAAGTCACATATTTCTTGCAAATACTATGCTCAATAGCTACTGCCATTGCGTCGCTCGTCGTCATCAAAAATGACTGTGAGGTGACCCCCCCCCAGCTTTACCAGCCACAGCAGTGGTTGAATTATTATGGACTCTTCTATCTGCAATGCAGCAAAATCTCACATAATGAGCTTTGATGGCTTGAGGGAGACATGAAAGAATGGAAGGTAACTTAAAAGAAAGGAAATGGTATATGAGTGAAAGGGTGGGTGGACCATTCTTGGCATGTGCCACGTTTAATCATGTGATTCCAGAACATATATCATGGTTTCCCATAACAGATTAATTTACACTTGTTCAGATTTTTCCCTTTTGAATTGAACTGTTACTGAATAAGCCAAAGATGACGAATCGATGATCTGTACAGTGGCCCAACTATTATGTATAAAAAAAAGCTCAACCCTATCTGTCTAATCCTTCTACACTACCCCCTGCAGTAGAGAAAATCAAGTTTACTTTCCTTGGTTCTTGCCCAGCAAATTAATTTGTTCAAAAGCATGGTGGCGGGCGAGACCGCAGAGTAAACTGGGAGTAAATGCATGATTTGATATCAAGTTTGGCATATGGTATACACAGTGGCGAATAGGCCAAATAAAATCTATATAATGTGTTCCTTTACCTGTGGTACAGTCCATTAGATTCATTTTCCTCAACGTCTACTTACGGCAGACAGGATAATATATTAATATCCGCATTTAATACATGAGGTGTGTGACTGATGTAGTATCTTATTTATTATTCAGCAGCCTCTTTGGAGACAGGGTAGAAAGAGAAATGCATTTGGAGAAGAGCAGGGCCATTGGAATTAAAAATAGATAATTGTCAACTACAGCTGCAGCCAGTAGTAAACTAGCAAAGGCGCTGGCTAGCAATGAGCATGGCTTCATTATTTTAGCTGTAACATCCAGTGACAACTCCCTTTGGATTGAAACTCAATCAGACACTCCCAGTCATATAATTTAGTCTAAATCAATTCCATATGATCCTTTTATTTAGTTGTATATATTATAATTAGGATAAAGAGTGCTGTATAATATAATTGGTAGTGGAAAGATTATAATATGGATATTTGTGTATTTTATAAAGGTATCAATTGCAAAAGTTTACTATGTAAAAAAAAGACAAGCAAGTCAAGTCTTGATAAAGGTGACTTATATCTGATTTATACCACTGAAACGCGTCTATGCATTGAATAGACTACATCTGGTAGACATACTGGCATGTTTGATGAAATTTTACATTAATCAGATGCCTACTATGATTATTCAAACCGATTAGACAACAAACAAAAGCCTCAAGTGTACTGTCGTATGTGCTTTCTCTCTAATTTCTCCTCTCTATCTTTCTTTTTTTATATGGATGTGTAGTGTTTTTACATTGTGATTATAATATATATGTTGAAAATGACTGTCTGATGATTTGTTGTTTATGGATTTCAGTGGTGCATTATACTTCTGAAAACAATTGATCATGTTGTAGTATTTTCTGAAATTGATTGCAATTTTATGATGATTTTTATTATTGTGAAGAAACAGTGTGGATCACATTTGTTTTAATAAATATTTTGATATTAAATATTGTTGTGTGGTACCATAAGCGTAAGCAGGGTTTAGATGAATATATGGAATTGAATTTAGACTGAAATTATATGACTGGGAGTGTCTGATGGAGTTTGAATCCAAAGGGAGTCGTCACTGGATATTACAGTTTACATAGAGCCCTGTTCCTTTGGTGTGAGGTGCCTCTCTCATAACATTTTCATTATTTTAGCACCACACACAACTTGTACTCCAGAATAGTGCACAATGCCATACTCATCAATAAGAAGTCATTTATTTTTCAACTCAAAATGTCTGACTCTGTTTATAGTTAATTGAAAAGCCTTTAGAAGAAAAAGTAATCCAATCACTGTTTTTTTAAATCCGGTGATGATATTCTCTGCCTGTTACTTTTCTGCCACTCAGTCACTGCTTATTTAATGCTTGGCAACATGTGTGGGTAAAAGAAAACATAAAATTGGCCTTGTGATTCTCCTAATCATAATCATCACATTAAATAAATTCCAATGGCCCTAGGGGACCAGCAATTTACTGCTACTGTGTCACGCTGCTATTTAAAACAATTGTTTGCACAGAGCATTATTTACAATTTGTCTTTTTTGTTTTTCTTAATATAGCTGCTCCTGCTGGCCCAGCCAGACCACCCAACAGGCAGGAGAGAGCGTCTCATTTGCGGCAGCAGAGGCTGGAGCATATCCAGCAGGAATACCGGTGGCTGATGGTCCTGGAAGAGGAGGAGGAAGAAATCAAAGCACAGCTGCTGGGCCTTAGTGCAGCTGGTCCCCCTCAGCCTCCAGCCTCACGGCCACCCCATCGCCAGCACCGCTGCCGGCCAACTGCTGCCACTCCCTACCAGAATGGCAACAGGCCATTGCTGTCCCGCATCCTGCAGAGGCTGGACACTATCGAGGGGCGGCTCACCTCGATGAAGCAGAGCATGGACCAGCTCCAGACCATCGTCTATAATGCCCTCTTTTGACCCTTTTTTAAATATTTTGTTTTGGTGGCAGGGATTTGTTTGTTGGGGCAGGGTGGAGAGGGTGGGAAGGGAGTTGGGCGTGGGACTCAGGAGACTTTCTTGAACATTTTGAGTTTTGGGGCTTGGGTCAGTTTTGTTTGGGAGAAGGGTGGGCATGTTGTTTGGGTGGAGAGAGTGGGTTGCTTCGTAAATAAATAAAGGGGGAAACAATTTTTTCTAATCTAAATTTATAGACTTTGCACTGCTGCCTTCAAGTAGTTTTACACAGCCTGCATATGTGCCTGTAACTTAAGACTAGAGATAGCTTAGTTATAGAGTCTAGGCTTATACTTATCTAACTATCTTGACCATTATGGGGAATGCTGCCGTGATGAGATGACCTAGGTTATATTTTGTCGAGGATCTGAACTATCTAGATAAAAAAACAGTAGCAGTTAATTTATTTCTTACTAAGTTAAATTACATCCATACTAGTTGCCTTACCTAAATATACGTGCAGCAATAACAGGGGAGGCATCACAACTTCACAAGCAAGGTCCCACTTCCAGTTCCAACCAGGTGAGCTCTACCTGTAGGCAGCCGCGGTCCATGCAGGTACAGCGGTTGGGCGGTGGGGCCATGTAATGGTGGATTTCGAGGGACGGTGCTGTGGGAAAATTAATTATTTATTTAATTTTCCCTCAGCATCGTCCCTCGAAATCTCCCCTTACTCAGCCCCACAGCCCCACCGCTGTTACCTGCACAGACCATGGCTGCCTGTTGGATTGATCTGAATGATTTATTGATTATCCATCGTAGGCAACTAAATGGAAGAAGAAAGACTGAGTAAGTGGGTTATATATTTATCAAAGATTTGCAAAGAATTGACACCACCTGAGTACTACGTGATGATGATGATGACACAATGAGAATGCCTGATTGTGATAAAATAGAAAAAATAGCAATGCTAGTAAGTTTTGGCTAATGTGGAGCTAACAGTATTATTTGTGAAATCTAAAAGTTATCACAAATGGACTCAAAGTCTGGAGTCGACAAGCTTAGGTTAGGTATTTACAGTTAGGCAACATAAGGCCTTAATAATGATGCTGACGACTGATGTTCTTCATTCTATATCTAAAAAACTATGGATCATTTTTAATGCACGGATTAGTAGTGGGCTGGTGTGGGCTGCTGCTTGGAAGATTCTACAGTAAGTTGGTGTTGCTTTCACCACATCTGCCCCACCAAGTGTGTGATCTATTGATGGTGTAATTTAAGGTACACCTCAATAAGTCACACAGCTCAGGGGAAGAGGGTGAGGGGTTTGATGAATGGATGGGTAATGGGATTTGGGGAAAGGTTTTACAAAGACAAACACTACAACACAAGGCCAACATTCATCTGGGAAATAAGCAGCAGCACATCATTCGCCATCAATCTGTTGTTTGAAGAAAACAAAGGAATGAGTAAAACAGAGTACAGATACATGCATTTTAAACAGTCCTTCTGCCCCCGTGACCCAATTTACCATATATCTAAATGTTCTGTCTTCTAGGTTAGGGAGGGAACCCACCCACCCACTTCTCTTAGATAATATGATTGTTAAAAGAAAAATGATACTGTATGGCAAGCTTGGGTGGTGCATTCTCCTCAGGAATGTCCATTTTTTAGGGCCTCTCTGCACTGGTCCGGTAGGTAAGAAAGAGTGTTGTTGAGTTCAGTTAGCTTTCGCCTTTCGTTCGTGAAGGAGACTAGAAGAAGGCCTGCTGATTGTAATACATAAACTGTATTTTAGAGTCAAGGAGAAGGACAGAACGAAGGTAAGCATCATGAGGAGTGTATCAAGGTAAGAAGACTGTGAGGCAGAGCAAACAAAAGAAAAGGGGGACTCAGAGTTTCACTTTTGCCACAAGTCTAACACACACACACACAGAGCAGCATTTCACAAATGCACCTCTCTCCTTTCCAAATAGCTGAGTAGTACTAGGCCTCAGACTCTTGATTTACCTTTGAACTGAAGTCGATATTTGATAACTTCTTGCTTCTTGCTGTTGATGAGGTAGTCCTACAGCTCCCAGTCCCTCCGAGTTCTTCCATGATGATCCTCCAGTGCTGAGTGACTCTGAGTAACCCCATACCAGACCAATCATCATCATGATCATGAATCGCGAGAACCCAAGCAAGATAGACGTGCAGTGCAGTGCACTGCAGTTGAAGAACAAGTAGCGAATGAAACAGAATTGCAGTATTTTGTATAGGTTTTTGTTTGATAACTAAAGTGACTGTTCTGGTGTCTGAAGAACCAGAAAAAAGGAGAACACCCATGGAATTAAATAAATCTGGCTAAGAGTGAAAGGGCTGATCATCACCTACAGGAAAAACAAATACGCACCCATCACTCAAGCCCCAAACAATGCAAATCAATAATCATCTCAAGAAATTTCCCATATTACAGTTCAACACATGTGCGTGTCTGCCACCACATGAATCATCAATCAACTTAAATCATCACTCACGCAATCAGTCACTCACTATTGAAATAGTTGAAGTTATCTCATCCAATCCAAGCACGGGTAGTACAGGTATTGGGTATTCAATCATCTTTGATGCAGGGAACACATTAGAATTTGGTATTGGCAGGCAATCCTGTACATAATAAATGATTTTATGGGGCAGCCCTTCTAGTACTAAGTGATGCAAAAAGGGATAGGCATTAGGCAATAGGCATGCGAGGAGGGCAGGCATTGTCCCCAATGTCATGAAGGAATTATGGAGGTTTCTTTAATGCACACTGGTCCAACTGCAATCCAGCAATATATATGTGACTAATAAAAAAAATGTGGGGCAGCATAAATCTGACACAAAAATAATAATGTTCCTCTAGCAAATTTTTGTTGTTTTTTTCTGCAAAGAAAGAAATAAATTCAATGAGAAAATACATTTTAAAGTTCTATGGGGGCGCTGGCATACTTAGTAAGGGAAGTAGAGTCTGTCCTCAAACGTAGGTGGTTCACACAGAAGTTGGTCAGCTAACACATTGATTCAATTTCGGCCCAATGACCCTCTTCCTCCTCCTGTGCTGCTGTTTCAGGAACAGTGTATCGTGTGGCATAAAATGTTGGATCATTTTGATCATAGTCAATCTCTCCACATTTTGAGGCAAGAGACTGGTCCTTCTCACTGTGACGACCACATCAGCTGCACTGAACACACTTTCAGCAGATACACTGGCTTCAGGACAAGCCAGATACTTTATTGCCAGCCTGCTGAGCTCTGGCCATTGGTGCATCTTCCCATACCAATACATCAATGGATTTTGATCCACATAGACCTCTTCTGGATCATCCAGATACTCCTGGAATATCCTGTGGATGGTCATTGGTGTTGCCACTAGCTCTACCTTTTTTGCCATCGCCTCTGAACAGGACTTAAACCCTTCCAATTGAAACCAATACAATGCAGAGGTTGAGTCAGGTCCTTCTTTTGGTGTTGTTGCCAGTGCTCTGGTTGATGGTATGGTTGGCTGCTGTGAGACAAGATTGCCTGCTTTGGAAGTTGAAGGCAGCACCCCAGAAATGCGGTGGGACTTGAAGTTCCAGCCATTCTTCTTCCAAGTCTCCGGCTTGCTCTACAATCCACCTCTTGTATTTTAAATCATCCCCTTCAGGAAAAGGGATGAAAGTGGGCAGAATTGTTTTGTACCATGGATCAAGTAGTGTGGCACATATGTACTCTTTGGACTCTATGATGTCATGTTGCAGCCATATATTAGAAGCCAAGCGCAGGACTAAGCTCTCAGCCAAGGCATGTGCTTCTGTGCGTTCATTCACACCTGCAGAGGCAAATCTTTCTGATGCCTTCTTTACCTAATCTTGTAGGAGATGCAGCAACAAGATAGCTTGCCCCATCGTCCTGTCCTCCTTTCTAACGTCCCGCGTGAAAACCTCAAAAGGGAGCAGCATCTGCATCAGGCATTTGACTAGGCCCCATTTGTCCGCGTCTATGGTCATAGCTTTACCAACTGCATCCCCTCTTCTTTGAATGACATAGTCATTTATCTGTTTGTACTGCTCAAACAGACGTTGCAGCATGTAAAAGGTGGAGTTCCAAAGTGTTGGCACCTCCTGTAGCTGGGCTTTAACTGGTGCCATAATATTATGCTGAATAATCCGCAGCTGCTTCCGGGCTTTAAAAGAATGTCTGAAATGGGTGCAGATTCTTCTGCAGATGGTCAGTATGTTGCTGACTATGTCTTCCTTTTTGAGGAAGTCGTGCATCACCAGGTTAATGCAATGGGCCAAACACAGGACCTTGAAATAGCCTCCGTCTGACATGGCCTTGTCTATGTTACTGCTTTTGTCCATGGCAATAAACCAATTCTAAGACCTCTTGGTCGCAGCCCTTCATACACCTTGCTAGTAAATTCCTCCAAGATGTTTACAACTGCATGTGATTTCTCCATGGTGAACATGGCCACTGTTGCATGCTGCCGAACGCCCTTAAAACTTTCTTTAGGGCCAAGACCTGAAGATATCGTTTGCTTTACCCCTGCAAAAGAAATCCAGTGTGCAGTGATGCACATGTAATCAGTCGCCTGACTACTGGTCCACATGTCTGTCATCAGGGGGATGGTGTGAACAACACTTTGCTGCAAAGCTTGTCCAACCAACTGCAGCACATCGTGATGCAGCACTGGAACAGCCACTCTGGCGAAATAGCTCCCACTTGGTACCTTCCATTTTGGGAAGATGGCTGCCACAAATTCTAAAAATCCCACTTCTTCCACAAATGAAAAAGGGAGGAGGTCCAGCGCTAACATTTTTGCCAGCTTCCCATTGTACAAACGTGCGGTTGGGTGGTTTCTCTCATAGGGCCCCTCCTGCCTAAACATGCCCATATTAGCAGCCTGGATTTTCCTGTATTCTTTGGGGCACTGACACAGGCATCTTTTGAAAAGTAGATGCTAGTGGTAGACTCAATGTGCGTGGTGGTGGTGGGGCAGTCACTGTATGCCACGGTGTCTCCATCTTCTCACTTTGAATCTTCTTGTGCCATTGTGAAGTCGCTGAGGTGGATGAATCTGCTGGCAGACTACTGGAGACAGGGCTGCTTTGCGTGAAGAAGATGTCACCCTCTTCTTCCTCATCATCATCACCTTCCCCCATGATTGGACTTGTAGCTAATGTTCCCCTGCTCTCCCCACCACCACAACCACGTTCAGAAATTTTTTAAGGTGCTCTTCCCACTTGATTGTGTGGTGTTTTTTTCATATGGGTCGCCTGGCCTCCAGTACTATAATATGTACTAGGCTTACCTCGATGAACATTTGTGTGGCAAATGGTGCATACTGCAATGTGCTCCCCCTCTTTGCTAACTGTAAAAATGTTCCAGACTGGGGAGGAGTAATTTTTTACCAGGCCACTGCCAATGCCTGAAGACAAACTGGAGGTAGGTGGGCATGTCATAGGTTGCCTCTCTGGTTCTCCTGAGGCAGGGGTTGGTGCTGGTCTCAGCTGGGACTTTGCAAATATGGGAGCTGGTGCTACCTATGCCACATCCCTCAGAGCTGGTTAAATCAAATCACTGACAAAATATCGAAGGTCAGAATATCGACCTACAGAAATATCGACGCAAAAATATCAAAGTCAAGAATATCGACATCCTATCTACATTATGGTAAGTACAAAAATATCGAGAAAAAAATATCGGTCAAAAATATCGTTGTTAAAAATATCGTTTTTATTTAAGTTAAAAAAATAGTGTAAATAAAGTAAATAATACATATAAGTAAAATAAACATAGTTAAAAATATTTTAAAAAGTTTAAAAATTATAAGTAATATATATGTAATGTAAAAATAAATTAAACATATATATATAATATATAATATATATACTTACTAATAATTTTTAATAATTATTTTAATAACTTATAATTTTTAAAAAAATATCATTTAAATTATAAATACATCTATACACATAAAACAATAATATAAATAAAAATTAAATAAATATATATAACAAATTAAAAAAATTAAAATTATTTTTAATCTTTTAAAAATGTATTATATACTACATTAACTAAAATAATACAAAAAATATTAGATAGCGGAGGTAATAAAATTTCTATTCCAACTCCAAACAGTGCAACAGTAGGGAAAATGTTGGATAGCGTTGGGGTAAAAATTACTATTCCCACCCCAGTGAGTGCAACAGTAGGGAAAGTGTTGGATAGCGTAGGGGTTAAAATGACTATTCCCACTCCAGGGAGTGCAACAGTAGGGAAAGTGTTGGATAGCGTAGGGGTAAAAATTATTATTCCCACTCCAGGGAGTGCAACAGTAGGGAAAGTGTTGGATAGCGTAGGGATTAAAAATACTATTCCCACTCCAGCGAGTGCAACAGTAGGGAAAGTGTTGGATAGCGTAGGGGTTAAAATTACTATTCCCACTCCAGGGAGTACAACAGTAGGGAAAGTGTTGGATAGCGTAGGGGTAAAAATTACTATTCCCACTCCAGGGAGTGCAGCAGTAGGGAAAGTGTTGGATAGCGTAGGGGTTAAATTACTATTCCCACTCCAGGGAGTGCAGCAGTAGGGAAAGTGTTGGATAGCGTAGGGGTAAAAATTACTATTCCCACTCCAGTGAGTGCAACAGTAGGGAAAGTGTTGGATAGCATAGGGGTAAAAATTACTATTCCCACTCCAGGGAGTGCAACAGTAGGGAAAGTGTTGGATAGCGTAGGGGTAAAAATTACTATTCCCACTCCAGTGAGTGTTCAAGTTAAGTTTATTTGATTTAGTTCTCGGCTGAGAACAACAAATATTTAATACATAAAATTTACCATTAAAATTTAACAATAAATTGATAAAAATCATCATTCTAGTACAAAGTTAAAAAAGATTTTAAAAATGTGAATAGATTGTAGCAAACAAATTCATTTGGCGGTACCTTACAAAGCAAAATCAAGGTCTGAACTGAGTTAATTTTACATTTTCTACGAATGGGTTGTATAAACCTTTTTCTTGAGTCTACAACTGTCACATTTGGGCAAACAAATAACATGTGTTCCAGATCTTGCTCCCCACCATTACATAGATTACAGTAAGTGCTAGTTTCTTCTTTTGGGAGCCACTTGTAGGTAAGAGATTTTAAAGGGAATCCCAAGCCGGAGTAGTATGATCGATCGCCTGACACTGTGCTTTAGGTTAAAAAAGATATACTGCTGTATTTTCCAATATAAAATTGTTTCAGCATGATATTTAAATAATGTCAATTTGGAGCAGTGCTGTGTATCAAGTTCAAAGCTTAACCTTGGTGTCAGATGTTTTAAAAAGAGCTTCAGTTGGGCCGGAGTCCAAGATTGCAACATATTAATATTAACATTTGATATTTTAAAAGCAATTGAGACATTCCTGTGAAATACATATTTCTGCGAACCTTGTTCAAATGTCTCTATTTTTAATAGGGATCGTAGCGTTCCTTGCTCCGCATGGATGAGGTTATATGCCCATCTAATAATATTGCTAATTCCTCTAGAATAAGAGCTAACCAGTGAAAGTTCAAGGTGAAGAGCTTGTACCGGAACTGCTTGAGACATCTTTGTAAGTTTCCGGAGGACTTTCCCTTCTTTTAAGTCCAGATATTTCCATTGACTTAATGGGATGTATTCAAGAGCGTAAGATAGTACTGGCGGAATCTTAGCACTACATACCTGAAGAAGAGAGTAAAAATGCCTTTGACCGGTCGAGGCATATAATCGTAAGAGTGCCCCCACGTGGATGTCGACTTTCCGGTTCAGATTCTGCATGTGAAGCAAGTTTTGCAGTGATTTAGAAAAAATTCTCCTTAAGTAGGTGTGTTCACTTGCCACTTCCAACAGTTTACCCCCTAGAGCCCATTTGTAGTTAGCATACCATTTCCTTCCCGAAAATGGAACTATTTTTGTTTTTGCGGTATTCGGTATGAAGTAGTTTTCTTCAGTGTATTCATAGAGTGCTTGCAGATTCCTTTGCAGGCCAAATGGTGTTAAATCTAGAATGACTACGTCGTCTGCATACATCATAGTGTGGATTTTGTGCAATGCAATTTTAGGAGGAAAGTTGCAGACTTGTTTAAAACTTTCGGGCAGATCACTAAGATATAAAGAAAACAGTAAGGGAGCAAGAAGGCATCCTTGTCTGAGGCCGTTTGGTGTAGGTATTGGGTTCGTAAGACCCTTCTCCCTCCCCATTTGGACTTGACACCAAGTTCTGGAGTACAGTGATATTATTACATGGAGTAGGTTATCCGGGATACCCATTTTACGAAGTTTTCTCCAGAGTGTTCCTCTGTCCACCCTGTCGAATGCGGTCGTGAAATCGACGAAAGCAGCATACACTACCTGAGATTTTAAGGTTACATATTTGTCGATTATTGGTTGCAGCACAGCAATGTTGTCTGTGACCGAGTGTTTTGGTCTAAACCCAGCTTGATATAAAGGAATTAGACCTGATGAAAATGCCCAGTCTTTAAGATGATCTAGTACTGCTGCTGCAAATTTTTTTCCTGTTGCGTCCAGGAGAGCTATCTGCCTGTAATTACCAGGTAGCAACCTAGAGCCCTTCTTATGTATTGGGATTACAATGCTCCCCTTCCAAGATTTTGGAATTTCCCCTGTGTCAAAGATATGGCAAAAGAGGGGGGCTAGAAAGTTACTCCATTCTTTGGGATTGGTTTGGAGGACCTTAATTGGAATTTGGTCTGGTCCCGTTGCTCCCGACGTTTTTGCCTTTTTTTTATATGTAACTCAATTAGAGAGGAAGATGGAGCTCCTTTATCTAAAGTATTTACTCCAGGAATACTTTCTGGTCCATTTGTACTTTCAGGACTTTTATTTAATTTATATAAGTTGGTTAAATATGTTACCCATTCTGAAGGGGGTACTGGGATAGCTTGTAATGATTTTTTTGTGCCTGTTCCTTTAGCGATTATATTCCAGTATGCAGGTTGGTTATTCTGTTTTGCTGCTGTCTGGATATCGATCCAGTTTTTATCCTGTGTTTCTTTACGATTATTTCCTTTTTTCAGGTTGTTAATTTCTAATTGTTTTGAGGCAGAGTATTGGAGGAATTGAGACCTTATTAATTTATTTAATTCCGTGGCATTAGTGTCTGGACTCCAACTTTTATTTTGTTTCACTCTTGGGCCCCGCTTTATTAGATTTTCTTGCAGAGATTGTACCAGGTTTTTGATGACTACTTCAAAGTTTGTTATCGGATTTGTAGAGTACGTTATCTGTAATGGGTGAGCCATCTCGATTGCATTAATCATTTTATTTAATGCCCTTGAATTCCACTGTATCCGTCCTTGGACCTGGTTCACCAAGACAGTACTCTGGAGCTACATAATGTTACTTGAGGATGTAAGTTGTGTTTTCCACTCTGTAGCCAATTGAAGGATTGCATGATCACTTCCCGGTGCAAAGTTAATTTTAAGGTATAAGACTGAACTGAACAGATCCAAGCTACAGATCATATAGTCCAGGGTTGAGGCGCTGGAGTTCCCTTGTCTTGTGAATGACGCCGGAATATCACCTTCAACGTTGTCGTTTAGTGTTACTCCGTTTAGCAATGGAAGTGAGGCTAGCAAGATTTTACCTCTTTTGTCAGCTTTGTTTTCTTTGGGGAATAGAGGGGTGGAAATTCCCAGGGCTTCTTCTTTTTCATAGTTTACCCATTTTTCGAGTAACTCGTTCGATATTTTTCCATTAAAGTCGCCTGTTATGAAGACTGACGGGTAGCCTTGTCCGTCTATTACCTTTTCAATTTCCTCGAATATTTCTATGGCTAGTGCATCCATTTTTGACCCGGGGGGAAAATAGACATTAAAGATAAGGAGATCTTTCCGAGTTTCTAGTGAGTCGTTCCCAAATTTGACCTTAATACATTGGAAGTTCTTTGAGTCTATGGGGATAATTGCTTGGTCCCACTTAAAATCTTCGTTGAGAAGAATTGCAATCCCACCTTTCGCATGTCCCCGTTCGACCTGCACTGCAGGGATATCATATACGAAGTAGTCTTGTTGGTCAAAAGTTGTTATTGACCAAGTTTCTTGTAGGGCCACTATCCCCGGTCGGTCTTCCAAATTTAAGGCTAATTTATCCTGTGTTTTTCCAGCGATGTTCCAGGAAAAGATGGTCAAATCTGCGTTAAAAAGGGCGTTTGATTTCCTTGCCCTGTTTGTTACCATTCAGATTCCCCGCAATCCATGCCCATGAGTATTCATTTGTTGTTATTTCCCTCTTTGGTGGGTTTTTGCTCCAGGTTCTCCTTTCTCCATTCTTTATCGAAACAGCTATATTTTCTTTAAGGAAATTTGGGGGATTATTTATGGCACTGTACTTTAGGATCGATTGCTGAGATTTAGTTTTGTTAATTTCTTCGGAAGTCTCCAACATTTGGGGTTCGCAATTTTGCACTGGTGTCAAGTCATAACCATATTTATGAAGAATCTCAGTTTCCTTTAATATTATTCCTGGTATTACCGGAGACCAGAATTCTACAATCGCTGTTGTGGTTTTAGATTTTTCTGGGAAAGTTACTAGTTTTATTTCGTTCTAGATAAGGAGTGTAACGGCTGTATCTGTTGTAGTAAATTTGTGATTCTCTCACGATTAAGCGGGACGTCGCCTGAGGGGAATAAGTCTGTAATTTCAAGGCGGCATGGCTTGATGTTCTCAGACTGTTTGTGCGTCTTCCCAGTAGAATTGGTTCTTTGTGGGAGATCCTTGTGAACCGGCGTCTTTGTTCTGGTTTCTAGTGCTGAGAAACTTGACGCCATAGGGTTAAGTTGGTTACAGTTTCCCCTTGGTACATCAATTGAAGTTTTCTGCTCCTTTTCTACCAGGTTCTGCACCGTTTCTGAGCTTTCTTCTTTTTCTAAGGACTTAGGGGCCGATTCCGATCTTGGCCGGTAGGGCTCCGAATCGGATTCGGCTTAACCGGATCCGATTCGGAGCCCTATTTCCCGACCGAATCGTACGTGCGTCTGGGCGAGCGAGTACGATGCGAAATCGCCGACCGACTCGTCCGGGCGTCCCGATCGCTCCGACCGACTCGTTCCCGGGTCGAACCGCACCGACCGACTCGCTCGGACACGACTCGCAAAGCGCAATGGAGACGTTCCCCGGCTGGGTAAGTACGATGCGCGCCGCGAACAGTCCGACCGAGCCGCGCACTCCGGCTCGAAAGAGCAGTCGGAGCCGTACTTTGTACGCGTAGCCGCGCGAGTCGCACACAGGGGGGACCCATGGGTCCCCCCTACCTGTGCGTGTACGGCACGAGTCGCTTTGCCGCGTACACGCTGTAGGGGGCGCCCTTGTTTGCCTCGCACCCATTGAGTCAATGGGAGCCCGCGTACGCGTTGTACGACAGGCTCCCATTGACTTCAATGGGAGTCCGACCGACTTGAGTCCGATGGCATACGTGCGCATCGTACTCGTTCGGTCGGGCTGCACGGGTCCGATTCGGTCGGAAATCTCTCCGGGTCCGGCTCGGTTGGAGAGATTTCCGGCCCAAATCGGAATCGGCCCCTTAATCGTGGGGGAGAAGGAGTTCTGGAATTTTGTCTTCCGGGCTTTCTTCTTTGCGATCCTTCTTATCACCCTTTTCTTTGTCCTTTTCCGATTTATCTTTTTTTGATTCATTTCATTGTTCGATGTTTCTAGGCCAGCAGAAACGATGGTTGAAATTGCAGTAGTTTCTGATGCTTTTTGAATAGATACAGTTGAATTATTTAATTTTAATTGTGTTTTAGTTTTTATGTTGGTGAAAATTGGGTAATATGTTATGGCCTGTTGGTGAGTATCCAGCTTATTATTTTCCTTGAAGAGATTTCTCAAGGAATAAATCTGATTGAGGTCTTGTGATCCCTTTTTTGCTTTTGGTAGACTCCGACTTGTTTGAGTTGCACTTCATTCTTCAATGGAGAAAGCTCTTTTGTTGTTGGTACGTCTTTAGGTTTGAAGAGGTGTTCCGCTTTGTGTTTTTCACCTTTTTCTGCTGGAAATGTTGTTTTTAGTTGATCTTTCTTCCTTTTTTTTCCACTAGGTATTTTAGCATTCCTATTTGGGTGTCCAGCATCTGATCGGAGTTTTCCAAAATATTCCCAAGATGGGTAAGGACTGATTCCCAAATTTTTTGAAGGGTGAACAAAGATTTAGATACCGGAGTATGTTCTTTAAATAATCCTGTGTTTTTTAGGAGTGAAAAATCTGGTGATTGACAGAGGGACCCTTCTGGGTCGAATGATTTTTGTGGCGTACTGTTTTGGATTTTCCGTGACTCCTTTGGTGCTTCTTTATACAAGATCAAGTCCTTAATATTGATATCTGGACAGGTGACATCATAGTCTAGAGTTTGCTGTGTTTGATGAATTTCTAATTTTGTTGATTCCGAAATTGTAATGTTACTGGTTGGTTCATCCAGAAATCTAGGGGTGTCTTTTGTATCTGCCTGTAGTACTTTTTGATTTTGAATGAAATCATTAGAATCTGCTACTTTCTTTTCCTCCTCTTTATTCGTATTATTTTGTATAGTGTTGGATGGCGTAGGGGTAAAATTACTATTCCCACTCCACTGAGTGCAACAGTAGGGAAAGTGTTGTATAGCGTAGGGGTTAAATTAACATACTTATTAATAAAGTAATTTTTGTAAAATAAATAACATATCAATAATTAATTAACTAAAAAATTAATAATAAATACCAATAAAATAAAATTAATATTTACTTAAATAACATTAAATTACTTCCTACCCTATTCCCCCATAAACACACAACCCGCTACACATAATAAAGAACACAATTAATTTAATTATCAATTAATCAATTAATAAAAATTAATTACCAATTAATAATACATTAACAATAACAATAAATAAAAATAAATAAAAAATTAATTATAATTAATATAATAATACATTAATCAATTAATATAAATAAATTACCAATTAATAATTAATTAACAATACATTAATTATCAATAACAATAAATAAAAAAATATTAATTAATTAATTATACTTAAATTACTTCCCACCCTATTCCCTATAAACCCACAACCCACTACACATAAAAATTAACATAATTAATTTAATTATCAATTAATCAAGTATTACAAATTAATTACCAATTAATAATTAATTAACAATAAATTAATTAACAATAACAATAAATAAAAATAATTAATTATAATTAATATAATGATAAATTGATAAATAAAAATAATTAATTACCAATTAATAATTAATTAACAATAAATGAATAATCTATAACAATAAATAAAAACATATTAATTAATTATAATGAACTTACTTCCCACCCTATTCCCCTATAAACCCACAACCCACTCTGATACTAAAACGCAAAATTTACTTTAAAAAAATTACTAATTTCTAAACATTTAATACATATATTTAAAAATAATAAAAATGCATTACAAAAAATGTTAAACATACATATAAAATACATACTAAAATACATAACACTAATATAAATATCGATATTATTAACAACGATATTTTTGCTAACGATATTACTTACTTAGATATTACTTACTTCGATATTACTTACTTCGATATAAAAAAAAACGATATTACTTACCTTAACCCGTTGCGTGCGTCCGTCGGCCAACGGCTGTCGCGAGCACTACCTCTGTAGTGCTGCGAACGTCCGTTGGCCGACGCGGCCCCGCCAACTGCGCTAAACCGCCACACCGCGGCGGAATTGCCGCAGCGGTTAAGCGGTTAAGGTCGATATTCTGGTCACCGATATTCTTGACATCGATATTCTGTCCCTACGATATTAAAAACTCGATATTAGTGTAGGTCGATATAAAAAACTCGATATTTTGACTGCGCACCGGTTAAATAGCAATGTCAGATTCATCTGTGTCACCTTACACCATGACTACCTCGTCATCGTCATCCTCCTCTTCATTCCCTTCCATGAAATCTAAGTCTTTCTGGAACTTTTCTTTTCCCTTGCCTCTCCTGTTGTCTCCTGGTCTCTGTCGGGATCCACTCCATGGATCAGAAGTGGTGCTTGGAGAAGATGGTGCTGTGGTACCCTTCCTTCTGCTTTCTGGAGATGTGGGAGCCAATTATTCTAAAAGAGGAGGTTCAACTTCTTGCTCTGAAGGAAGATCAACCTCCTGTTCTGCTCCAACATCAGACAAATCCATTGCTGGCTGTGGCTGCTGTTCACTTTGCTGTGTTTCCTGAAAAAATTGTGTACTTCTTTGCAAAAGGGACAAATCCAATTCAACATCACTACTCGTTGGCTTCGACATGATGGCACAGGCTGACTTACTGACAGACATGGTCCTGGGGTTAGGTTGGGGAGGTGGTGCTGTTGATGCAGGAGTGGTGGTCTAAGCTTGCTCCCCGGCGGCCGGTGTGGCAGGCACAACTTTCCTAAAAAAGGTTGCGGTTGACATGCCAGTGGTGGAAACCTGCTTCTTCTGCTCCCCACTAGCCGCTTTGCTGGCAGCACCTTTCTTTGGGGCCATCTTGAAGCTGTCATTTGGCAGTGGCACTTAGCTTCACAACAAGCTGAAGAGATGACCATGTTGCATAGTCAGTCACGCGTAATGTCCTTCACAGCCCTTCTGTCTGACAGTACTGTAGGTGATATCTCTTCTCTTGTGAACCTAAAAGCAAACAAGCAAGAAAAACATCAGTCAAACATGGCATTGTTGCAGTTCAAGTAGTAATACAAACAAACAATATCATTTAGTGTGGTTACTTAAGTTATTAGAAATAATGAACAATAGTATACAGTGTTCACTCGTAAAATGGAAAACTACACCAACATAAACTTTCATGGTGATTGTACACTCAGGAAGGATTGGAAAGAGCAACAACAACAACAAAACAATATAACTGTAACTGTTTGCTTTATGTACAATGCATCACATGGGATGTGGCACTCAGGGAGGTGCAGCTGATAAATCATTTGTTTTAATTTATTAAACTGCTATCTCATTGCTCCACCATCCATGCAAGCCTATGACAAAGGGCAACACTGGCTGGACACACAAAATGGCTGCCTGCCATTGGCAAAATGGTCATCAACAACAGCAAAGAGCAAATAGACTTTGGGAATAGGAACAAATAGAAGAAGACATGCAGGCCTATGGCAAAAGCACACTGGCTACCTACACAAAATGGCCACCGACTGACCACATGGTGAACCAGCAAGCAAGGAGACATGGCCACAACATAATGGTAGAAGAACAACACATGCAAGCCTATGGCAAAAGCACACTAGATGCCTACGCAAAGTGGCCACCAGCCACATGTTCAAACAGCAAGCAAGGAGGCATGGGGAACAAAGAGAAGATATGCAGGCCTATGGGGAAAGCAGTAGCACACTTGCTGGCTACACAAAATGGCCACCAGCCACATGGTCAGAGCAACAACAACCAGCAAGGAGGCATGGTCACAAACAGAGAAGACATGTAGGCCTATATCAAAAGCACACTGGCTGGCTACACAAAATGGCTACCAGTCACATGGTCACAACAACAACAGCCAGCAAGGGGGCATGGGCACAAACAAAGAAGATATGCAGGCCTATGGGGAAAGCACACTGGCTGGCTACACAAAATGGCTGCCAGCCACATGGTTACAACAACAACAACCAGCAAGGGGGCATTGCCACAAACAAAGAAGAAATGCAGGCCTATGGGGAAAGCACACTGGCTGGCTACACAAAATGGCCACAAGCCACATGGTCAGAACAACAACAAGCAGGAGGCCGGGAAAACAAAGAACACATGCAGGCCTAGGGTGGACACCGACTATAAAAAATGGCCCCTGGTCACATGGCATAATGATTCTTGAACAACAAAGGCAAATGTTGCCTATGCCAAACACCCATACACACACACATAGTGACCAGGCAAAAGAGGCATGGTAACACAGAGAACACAGCATTTATTCAGCAATGCCAAAAATGAAAATTAACAGGGCTAAAAATGTTCACAACAACACACATCCTTCAAAGGCATTACCCCAACTAAAACACTGATTGCAGGGGGATAAAACGTAAAAAAACCATAAAAAATACTTTTTGTATTTTAATCCAATGCCATCCATGGCCTAAATGATGTTTCAAATCTACAGACACCACAGAAACAGTTGTTTCATGCACCCATGAATAGTACAGGGCCTACTGGTTGGAATGCCCATTGGCAGACAATGCCACATAGTGAATTAAATCAATCAATATTGCAAACTTATTAAAAACATGGAGAAGAAAATGTACTGAACTGTGCAACATTTTTCTTTTACAAAAGAAGGTAAATTTCATTCACAAAAAACTAGGTCCCTACTAAAACTGCAGGCCACCCACCACAATAAATTTTAAAAATAAAATAAAAGTACAAACAAATCCAGGGGCATGCCCCCAGTCAAACAAACAACACCCTAATACACCAATTTTTCAACTTACTTGTGATATTTCAAAAACAAAGTCCTTAAATCCAAAGCTGTATATATGCAGCAGACAAGGAGAGTGATCCTTCCAGCTCCAAATCCCATTGAAAAGTGACCAGGAGAGGAACAAAGCACTAGGAGGAGCCTGCTGGACAGGAACAAGAAGTTGGAGTCTCTGGGGCACTTCCTTCCGGTTTGAAAAAAAAAATGTTTTTTTTAAAAAAAGTGTTCTCGCACAAAAAAACAACTCTCAAAGGGCAGTTTGAGAAGAAGATCCACTCCAAATGCCTCTCAGCTGCATTCTCAAGCAGAAAAGCTGCTCGACTCTGTTTGCTATCGCGATCAGCTCTAAGAATGCTAGATTGGTGCTGTTGCATCCGGAAGCCGTGCGAGTGAGCACGAAGTCTCGCAGGAGCTTGCTAGTGGTGTGAGAAGTCTCGTGTGCACTCGCAAGTGGCCCAAGAGTCTTGGCACTCGCGGTTGAGTGGCAAAAGAAAACTTGAGCATGAACGGACAAAAACTTCACTTTGCGCCCAAATGGCGCAATTCAGGAATTCCGCATTCCTCTGCAGAGCGTGGAGTGCCCGAATTACACAAACTCCATGAGCCGGAGTGGAGTTTACCACCCGGGCTTAGTCGTGATTCACTTAGTGGAGCCTGGGTGCTGCCAAGAGAACAAAAAAAGAAGACTTACCTTGTCATTGCCGGTCAACAGTTGCAGACTCTTCTCTGTCCTCTCGGCTCCCGGCAGTACCCAGTTCAAAGGCACATTTCGGTATAAGTACCGGCGCTCTGACCCTACCAAGACAGTACACTACGAGACCTGTGAAGACCTCTGCCAGCAGTAAAGACTGCTGTGCTACAAGGGTTGCCACTTAGCATAACTGCTACTCTGAAGGAACTGCTTTCTACATTGGTGGCTTGTGCTGCTGCCTGCTGATCTCTGCCTTGCTGAGGACAAGGTCCGAACCCATCTCACTGGAACCCAGAGTGACTCCCTGTTCTTATGTGTCAGGGCCATCAATGACTTCATTCCACTCTGCAATCACACGTGGACTCTGCCATCTGTAAGTGCTGCCCTGCCAAGTAGTGCCAATCCAGTCCTGGGCCCTTGAAAGGTGATTTCTGCTGTCCAGACCCATCAAAATCGGTCCAGTGACAACTTTGCGCAGATCGGAACCGACTCATTCGATGCCAGCACAGGAGCCGATCGATGACATTGCCTCAACGGACAGCGTGGCTCGATGGCGATGCATCATAAAGGAGATTGACGCCAAAGCCTTCATCGACTGCGTGGATCGGCACCGACGCTTTGCTTCCTTGCATCCACTCTTCAACGTCAACGCTTGCTCCATGCAAGGCACTTTTTCAGCGGGACCTGCGTGAGTCCTGTACCCGGCCTGCCCTCCATCACTGTTGGCCTGAACTTTGGATTTGCCCCGGTACAATGCAACCTCAGGTAACCCCTTAGCTCTATTGACTTCTAAGCACTACTCTTCGATTTATTCTTTAAAAACTCATAACTCTGGTTCTACTTATTGAATTTTTGCTGCTTTGCTCTAGTTTTACTCATAAAATTATGCTCTATTTTTCTAATTCTTTGTGGAGTATTTTTGTAGTATTTTCCTTGTGCTACTGCTTTTGTGTGATGCAAAAAGACTTTACACATTGCCTCTTTAGATAAGCCTGCCTTCTCTGTGCCAAGCTATGAGAGGGTGAGCACCGGTTTTCTGTTAGTGTGTATCTTGCTTACCCTGCCTAGGATTGTGGTCCCTACTTGAACAGGGTGCATACATCTGCCAACTAAAGACCCCATTTCAAACAGTGTACTTTTAAGTTTTGCATATTCTGGTCGTGAAAATCACCCAAATTAATTTTTCACTATTGTGAGGCCAACTTCTCTCATAGGCTAATATTGGGAATTTCTTAATTGACTTTTGAGCGGTAATTCATGATTAGAAAGGAGTAGATGTGTCATATTTTATATCTTTGAATGATAATGATAAATTCTCTTTACCGGTAAAATTAGATTTGACATTAGAATTTTAGAAATGCCACTTTTAGAAAGTGGATATTTCTTTGCTCTCACATCTCTGTGAGCCTGAAGCCTGTCTCCAATACATGTCTAGGGTGGATGAGAGCTACACTATGTGGATTCCCTCTAGACAGCCACAAATATAGGATGGTTAGGTGTGTCTGAGTACTCATCTCCATGTTGTTGGCCATTTCTGGGCAGGAGAGGGAGGGAGGAGCTGACACCTACACCTGAATAGGCAGTGCCTGGTCCCCACACAAAGGAATTATTACCCCCCACAGCTAGTCTGGAGTCGGGGCTGGGAAGAAAGGGCTTCTATGCACTTCAAAAACCCTTCTTTGAAGTCACCCCCACTTCAAAGGCACAACTGGGCATAAGTACTGGAGTTCTGACCCCATCAAATCAGACACTTCTGGACCTGTAACTGAACTCTGTCAGAAGAACTGCTGTACTGCATCAAGGACTGACACTCGGCTGAATGCTGATCTGGAAGACCTGCTTTTCTGCTGTGCTGCCCTGCTGCTCTTTGACCCTGCTGAGGGAGAGCTGGACTCTGCCTTGTAACCAGAATGATCTCCAAGGGCTTGTTGGCTTGCCTCCTGTTGCTTGCGACTCAGGGCTATCAAAGTCGCTACACCTGGTGCCGTGCCGGGTTCACTGGAAGTGGACTCAGATACTTGCACCAGAGAAATTGATGCATATCCAGTCTGCGTGTAGCAGAACTGGTGCAGCGACTCTGTTGCTGGAGTAGAATTGGCACATCGCTTTCAGAGCCATCGCATTGCCTTGAGAGCCCCATGCATCAGAACCGCACATCGCTGCCACAACAGTGTGGAAATATTGAAGTCTCCCCTCAACTACGTGGAGAAACCCGGCACATGGCACTTTGCAACTAATACATCTTGGCTTTGTGCTTAGTCTTCTGAACCGACGCATCGCTGCTACTACGTGGAGAAAATTGATACATCACCTTTTACTTTGGGCTCGACATCGATGCGCCACACGTCTGTACCCCGCATCTCACTGTTGCAACCAGGATCAAGGTACTCTGTTCACCAGGCCTGCATGGATCTTGTTGCCAGCCTGCGCTCCATAGTGGTAGGCTTGGACTGTTGACTTTTCCCCGGTCCAGCGTTCCTAGATAACCCCTATTGGCGCTTATTGCTTCAAAGCACTAAAACTCTTTTTATTCTTTAAAAATTCATAACTCAACCTCTATTGTATTTTGGTCATTTTGGCTTTGATTTATTTATAAAAAATATTGTCTATCTTTCTAAACTGGTGTGGAGTCTTTTTGTGATGTTTTCATTGTGCTGCAATATGTGTGTGTTGAACAAATACTTTACACATTGCCTCTTTAGATAAGCCTGACTGATCTGTGCCAAGCTACCAGAGGGTGGAGTGAGCACAGGATGTCTTTTAGTGTGTATTAGATTTGCCCTGACCAGGGTTGTGGTTCCTGCTTGGACAGGGCTCATACCTCTGCCAACCAGAAACCCAGTTTCTAACAGCATGCATATCAATGCTTTGAGTATATCTCCTGGCATTCCCATGCTTTCTAATGTTGGCCAAAGATAAAAGCAATTTACCAAACAAAGGCTATTTTAAGGTCTATAAGGACCAGCCAGAGCAGGGTTTTCTACAGTTTCAGGTGTTTGTCCTAATCAAGAAGAGCCTGAAGGCTTGTTCGAGTGTTCCAGTTCCCATTCTAAAGCCTGCTTAAGAGGCAGATATATTTTGTTTCATCATCTATTCATTTTAGTAAATGCTCAATATACATTTACCATGTATCTTCCCTGCTCCGTCGAGCAATAATATAGGTCAGTAGTTCCCTGGCACCGACTATGAGCCCTTCTGAAAAAGTGGTACAATTACTGCTGGTTTCCAGGTTAGCGGTACTTCGCCTGCTTTGAGGGTGGCGTTGAATGCGATTGCGGGTCCACATTTCAGCTCAGTTACAATATACATCAGGAGGGACATGGCCAGGCCCTCCCCTCCACACACTAGTTGCTCTGTGATTTGAAGTACACATGCAGAGAAAATGCACTCACGGATTTGCGAGGAGCAAAATGTTCCTTGCAAATGTATGACTATGTAATTGAATCAGGCAAACTTTCGTTCAGTCAGTCATTGTAAGTTCACTGCTTTGCACAGCCATATTACACCTTGGTGACACACCATAATCTATTGAATTGGAGAATAAAGATGAAATGATTGTTTTGGATGAACACAGCTTTACAAGCGAGAATTTGCTGCTCATGGGAATGCACAAGGGCACACACTAAAAGCATTAAAGGCAACAGAACCCATCAATAATTGTTACTGTGTGTCTCTTTTATAATAGCAGATTTCTCGCTCTCACCCGCATTTGTCCTGGGAAGAGCGTTGCTAGACACATGCTCAGCTAGCTTCCCTTTCATTACACAGCTTTGGGTTTGATAGAAATAAATGCCCAATCAAGGCAATCAAGCTTCTTTCATCAAATCCCAAAATGTGATGCTGGACTGTTAATCGCAAGGCTGATGCATAACGTTTCTGCAAGGAAGAATCTTAAGGATTTCAAGCAATATAGGCTTGCATTCAAAGTGCAGCTCCATAGTATGGCATACAAATTCTAGTCTCCATTACAGAAAACCACCGAAAAACAAAGTTTAATTAAAGTTGCATTTCTACGATGTTGGGTAATGAGATAAAATACTATAAAACAAACGTAGATGAAAAGTGAAAAGGGCATTTGGATACACCCTCCCCTCCGCATTTCGGGGCATATTATCAAGAACAGCGTTAAAATTATCGCCGCTTTAGCGGCAGGAAACTGCCGCTAAAGCGGCGATAATGGGCTTGATAATATGCCCTTGAGAATTCCAATAGAAGCCCATGTTGACACCAGAACATGGGCTTCTATTGGAATTCTCAAGGGCATATTATCAAGCCCATTATCGCCGCTTTAGCGGCAGTTTTCTGACGCTAAAGCGGCGATAATTTTAACGCCGTTTCTTGATAATATGCATCTTAATGAGCTAAAATGTCTGAGATACAAACCATGGGGCATATTAGCAAGAACGGCGTTAAAATTATCGCCGCTTTAGCGGCAGGAAACTGCCGCTAAAGCGGCGATAATGGGCTTGATAATATGCCCTTGAGAATACCAATAGAAGCCCATGTTCTGCTGTGATCCTGGGCTTCTATTGGAATTCTCAAGGGCATATTATCAAGCCCATTATCGCCGCTTTAGCGGCAGTTTCCTGCAGCTAAAGCGGCGATAAGTTTCACGCCGTTCTTGCTAATATGCCCCCATATTGTAAAGATTTCATGATTTCCCTTTCTTGCTTTAGTCTTTGAAACATTGGTTAACAAAGAGTAATCTACTTGGTGTTACCTTTGCATGAATATAATCGGTCTGAATCTTCTTCAACATTGGACACAGTGGCCTACATGCTTGTCTCGCAAATTATTTGCTTTCGCTCACTAAACAAGCATTGGCAAAGCCAATAGGTATGCCTTTGTCCGACAGCGTTTTGGCAATTCCTGTTGTTGTTTTGTCTTGGTTTGGGAAGCTACCAGGTGTTTTGTCAGTCAAAAAAAGACATTGATTACAACAAGAATGTTTTTGCTCCAAAAAAACAAAAGTAAACATTGCCATAGTAATCACTGGCACTCAAGGGGACTACTATGTGTGTGGTTGTTCTCATTATGAAAAGACAGAATGCTGTCAATCATTGTAAATTCAGCCAATGGCTGAAGTGGGGTGATGCATTGCCCCTTGATGCATGGTTGAGAGGGTTGGAGAAAAATATGAATGACACAACCACAAACAAATGGATGAAGTGTGGCTGAAAACCCCCAGTAACTATGTCATACACGTAGTTTTAGTAAAATTAAAAGGTCTTGGAAAAGAAAGAAAGAAAGCAGAGAAGAATGAAAGAAAGAATTAAAGCAAGTAAGAATGAAAGAAGTAAGGAGAGAAAGACAGAAGGAAGGAAAGAAAGAAAGAAAGAAAGAAAGAAAGGAAGAAAGAAAGAAAGAAAGAAGGAAAGAAAGAAAAAAGGGAAGAAGGAAAGAAACAAAGACAAAGGAATACAAAAAGAATGAAACAAACAAACAAAGGAGGAAGGAGGAAATACAAAAAAGTGTTACAAGTGCTGCAAATTAAACAAAATAAAGGCTGCCATTTTTCCTGGGCAAACTCATTAAAGAATAATTGGTCAAATTGACTACAGAATTAATGTGTTCTGAAGAATTGTCCCCTTATGAATTCTGAATTCACATGTTTATTGAAGCTTTCTGTTTGTGTACTGCATGCATAATAAAAAAAAAACATAAGTTAATGCAGAACAGTTTCAAATGGACCCAATTTTCTATGCTGTGAAATACCAGCAGGAAGATAACAAAGGATACTTCAAAAGGAATTTGCAACAGCATTGACAGGAGCAGATACGTCGTGGAATGTGACACAAAGGCAGCACTAAAGTAATTATAAAGTAAATACAAAAAACACTAGCACAGAAGGAAACTACCCTGTATGCTGATGCGCTCATTGTGAAAGAGCAAAATGCAGTCACTCCCAGTGAAGTTAACCAGTGGCTGAGGTAGGCTTACCCATTGTCCCATGCTGTAGTGGGCAAAAGCAAAATGTGAATGACACAGCAACAGACCAATGGATGAAGACAGGTGGCTAAAAGCTCCTTTATGTATACATATAATTTGAGTAAAATAAAAAGGTCTTTGCTAACACCAGACTTAAAATGACAAGCCTGATGTACTAACATTTGACACAACGCAGCAAGAAAACTTGCTGCATTGCATCAAATGGAGAGAGCAAGAATGCACCATATTTCCTAAGATATGGCTCATTTCTGCTCTCCCTCCGCACTGGCGCACTGTATGCACCCTAGCTTCAATGCAGACATCATTGGGCCATGGCGAAAGGGTGCCATTATTACAGGCAGGATTTTTTTTGTGCAGGAAGGAATACCTTCCTGCACAAAAATAATCGTCAGAAGCATTTTCCTCTTTCAGTGTGCTGCATAATGCAGCACATGTAGAAAG
The DNA here is from genome assembly GCA_963921515.1 of Calotriton arnoldi. NCBI lineage: Eukaryota > Metazoa > Chordata > Amphibia > Caudata > Salamandridae > Calotriton > Calotriton arnoldi. The sequence goes on along the minus strand of CAWUFW010004542.1, from coordinate 1,085,172 downwards.
AGGAAATAACTAGGAGAAATAAACATATTTCTCCTTGTTACACCTTTGTTGGAATGGTGTAGCACTTTGACGCATAACCAGGTTTACTTTTCTTAGTTAATCTGGGAATGCGCAAAAGCACATCAGTGGATAAGTGGGAACACCCACACTCCACCCATGGAACCCCTTTCCAATGCAGAGTAAGGCAAGGCAGCAATTTGCACTGCCTTGTGTTACTCTGGATTTACTAAGCCATGCAGAGCCATGATTTATGTGGCTTAGTATATATCACTTAAGCCCTTGTGTTGCCTAGTGTCACCTTGCATAATGCAATGGCAACGCAAAGGCTTAGTAAATCTGGGCCATAGTTTGCTTGACAAAGTGACTTTTAAACATAGCAATGTTAATATGGAAAAAGTTGATGCTAACATTAAAAACAATACATTCATTCATGAGAACGAAATAGCATCTTCATTAACGAATTCGCCTGTTGTGAACTCCACATCAACCCCAACTCGAAAATACTTAGTCAGGCAAGTTCTGAGACCTAGGCGTGAGGTTACTGATTGATAGGGCACAGGTGGGGTGGCAGATAGCCGGCAGACAAAAGCACAAACAGGAAACCTTAGATCAATCTCACAGATAGGCGTTGCAACACTACAATGGTCAAGGAAGATTGGCCCCAAAAAAGCACACATGGCTGGAGGGGTATGCGCCCTTCTAAAACACCATAATGTCAGATGCCACATGAGTTAGGAAAATATAGCCAGTCAGGATTCAGCACACGCAGTGATCATGCCCCCATGCCGGACATCTGGAAATGTTACCCACTGGCCACATTGTGTCCATGCAAGGTCGAGGTCCACCATTACTTTCCATTAGACAATTAATTTTTGACTCCCAAGGCAGCAACTTACATTCCTCACCATACATGGATCAGCAGAAGTTCGTTATTACCTATGATGAACTGTAAAAAGGAGGCCACAGACCGATTATAAATTGAGACAGTCCTCAGATCCTGTGCCTGTAACTGTTCTCCCGGCCACTCTGTTTAATCAAACAAACTGTTCCTGTTTTGCCAAACACCTTTTGTCTCTTGTTTTTTCAAGGTATTTCATGTTCAAGCAACATTTTGGTGAGCCACCATCATAGCTGATTGGTACCTCGAACCTAACTTCAGCCAAAGGAAGGAGACCCTGCCCAGATGGATTAACATTTGCATATCAAGGAAGGTGAGCAGACACTGCAAATGATTGAAAGTTCTGTTCAATCCACGGGCGGCGTTCTGTCCTGAAGCAGCCATCACAGAGGCTAAGATAATACACCAGAACCTAATGTGAAGCATTTGCGGTATGGTAAATAAGGGAGAAGCGTAAAAAGATAACCTGAGCACCCTGACACTGACAGAATCTGGCATATTACCTATTTGATATGTCCTAGGTGAGAAGTCGCAAGGCTCGGAGGTGATCCTGCGAAAGTCACCTTTTTTTCATAGTCAGCATGCTCGGAAAGGTGAGTATTTATTGCATAGTCCTTTATGGCTCAAGGGATGCTATTTTGATGATGGAGCTATCCTGATTGGGTGGAATTGGCACTTCGATCTAGTACCTTTTTAGACTAAAAGGCTTTCTCAGTGCTACTGGTTTCTTAAAACTATTGGTATCTGAAAGGAGTGAGAGGTGTTGGTCGCTTGGACCACTGGGCGAGACACAGATGGTACGCTTGGGCCCTGGCTGTGATACAGGGTGCAATTTGGACATTAGGGAAAAAGATTTGGACCTGGGAAACTAGGTGTAACTTGCATTTGACAATGAAGGGCCTATGGTTCTCGAGTTGTTTCTTTTTCCATAACTATTACTAATACCTTTGTCCCGGAATTGATATTGGCAGACTATCAGGCTCACTTAGGATCGTGTGCTGCGCAGAGCTTCCCCTGGTTGCAGGATGACATGCACTAGGAGCTGGCTAAGAGACTTTTGACAAAGCAATCATTTTTTCTGTCAGCTTTTTTTGAGTTGGTGTAATGTACATATGATGTAATGGTGCTGTCATTTATTGAAAACTCTATAGACTACAAAAATCTATATCATGCAGATACTGTCCTAGTGTTGCATGTTTTTTCACCTATGTTTTAATATTTCATATAACTGTGCTGTTATTCATTGCAAATTGTATTTTGCAAAAAAGTTGACAAAGTCAATATACTGTTTTTATTGCATTGTTTCGCCCATGTCACAACCCTTTATATGATTTGTCATCTGTATTTATTGAAATGTTCAGATTGAATAAATTGTTTGATGCATCTGTAAATAGCGCTGAACTCATAGTATGTGAAATTGTAAGAGTGCACCATGTACGTTTGTCCCAATGATTAGAACAAACAAAGACTCTCAAACATATTTAAGTTGTATTTTGTCCACAAAGCTACTAAAATTGTTATGGATTCCCCATTAAAACACATGGAAACCAGGTTTCCCACATAGGCAAAGAAACTTAATAACCTCTGCCTAGAATTGCACGAACACACAAAGAAACACACATTTCCCTTGCCTAAGCAGGGAACATTTGACACTAATCCAATTGAGCATACTAAAACAAACATAAAAACTAAATATATGTCTAATAAATCATGATTGAAATAGCTCCCACCTTGGCTTCACAATATGCTCCCGGAACATTAACAGTTTTACTGTGAAATCCCAATCTCCTGACACGTTCAAGTTTATAAAAAACCATGAGACCATATTCCTCCAGGAAACATGGTCGGAGACAAGCATTCCAATAGAAGGTTACCTGGAATTCCGGTCCTCCGCCTTAAGACTGCACAAGCATGGCAGACCCCGAGGTGGGCTTTCAATATACGTCGCCAGCAAGTTAAACTTAAACATCAACCAGCTTGAATTCGAAGAAGACTGCATTATCGGCATTAGGATCAGAAGCCATAACTCCATCAAACAATTGCTCCTGATCAGAGTATATATTCCATCAAATGCCAGAGTGAAAAAGGCTAAACTGGAAGACCTGATCCAGGCTATGTGCAATCTAATAAGTGAACATGGAAGCACACCTTGTCTAATTTCAGGTGATTTTAATATAAACCTCTTCCAAAATATACCAGAAGAGCTTGATGATATATATCCGGGGGGCACTCAACATCTCATGGATCAAATAAAGCCCACTGGTAACAGGCACAGTAAACTAAGAGAATATACGGTCCTACAACCTAGTAGTTTGGGTTATACAATACTGAATGGCCATTTCCCCTTGGACATACCGCCAAACTGGTCAAGAACAAACTGACATACCCAATCATTTTTAGATTACACACTATGCAACAACGAAATGCTCTCCTTGATAGAAAATTACTCCATCACGACACAGGGAGAGAGCGACCATCGCCCCCAAGTAATCAGTTTGTCTTTCAGTGTCGCCCGGCACGAGGCAACAAGTCATACAACAAATGGAATCTTTAAAGAGAACCTTAAAAGGTTAAAATGGTCAGATTTTCCAGTCCTTTTCAAACCAATTATTCAGCAAATTCCCATCCACTCTACAAAAACCTTCAACCTTCAACAAGGAATCTACTACTCACTTCTGCAGAGACCAAAAAATAAAAAATCCTACGTAATTCAGCTATACGACATGCCCGGAAGTGCCTGGGGGACGCTCAGCTATTTAGCATCTATAAGCAAGCCCAAAAAGCATTTAGGCAAGCAATACACCAAGATAAACAAAAAAGCTCTGACCAGTTCTGGTTAAAATTAGTACATGCAAGCAAAAACCCTAATCCAAAGTTATTCTGGTCTCTTGTGAACAGGAGGACACAAGGCCCGAGAGGGCAAAGCAGTGCTAATATAGGTGAAGAGGAATGGGTATCATTTTTAACAGTTCACTTCAAAATGTCTAAAAATGAAGAGGGACGATCTGCTAAACCCATATCACCCACCTTCTCGTCCACCTCCAACTATTCGCAGCTCTCCCTGGACACAACACGCACAGGAAGGCAAGAGCAACCAACAGATACGGCTGCCCAGACACAAGTTGCAAACATTACCGAAATCTCGAATCAGCAAGATGAGCCTCTGTCTCAGGCATCAAAGGCACCTGAAGTTCTGAGAACCAAAATAGCACGAATTATAAGCAACGCCCGGTCGGATGGGGCTCCTGGGCCAAACGGTTTTTCTCAGGCTTTGTACAAAACAGACATCAAGCTGTGGCCTGAACACCTGGCACCCCTATTCTCCTATTGCTGGTTCAGTCAGCATATATCAGAGTCCTGGAATGGAGCCGTCACCCACCCAATTTTTAAAGGGGGGAGGAGAGCTGACCCCAAAAACTACAGGATGATAGCCCTCCTGGACGTTGAATCCAAATACTATGCCAGTCTGTTGCTCGAAGAGCTGTCATCCTGGGCATGCAATAACCATCTTTTACCCTTCAATCAGAGCGGCTTTGTGGCAAAATCAGGAACCACAACAAATCTGCTTGCACTATCTGTATTGATGGAGAAAGCATCAGCTTCAAGAATGCTACTCCACTGTTGCTTTGTCGAATTCAACTCGGCCTTCGACCGCGTGCCCAGGGGTCTTCTATGGCTTAAACTGCAGAAATGGGGAATCACTCCTGCTCTCCTAAAGGTTATAATCCAGCTTCACTCCAATACCTGTATCCGCTTAAAATTGGGGGACTGATCTTACGTCTCAAGGAAAATACAAACATCCTGTCGTGTAAAACAAGGATGTGTGCTGGCTCCCCTTCTTTTCAACCTTTTTATCTCAGATTTATCACTGCAATGTGACGATGTTAAATCCTACTCTCCAAAACTTGGTGGTGCCTGCTTAAGCAATCTGCTATATGCAGATAATCTTGTTTTGATTAGCCACACAAGAGTCGGCCTGCAGAGGCTTCTCGATAAGCTGCTCCCCTACACAATTAGCAATGAGCTGGAATCAAACATATCAAAGACAAAGACAATTACCTTTGGGAAAAGGAAGCTGCTAAGTGGCGGGTGGCAATTTAACGACAAAAGCATTGAGAACACAGCCTTCTACAAATATTTGGGGGTTTACATGGACTCGAGAGGCACTTTCTCCAAACTGAAGGAAGTGGTCGGGGCCAAGGCTCTGTCAATCAAGGGAGCATTAACGGAGCTCCCGAGGCAGCTATCCGGCCCAAGTCTGACCCCGCTCTTAACTGTTATGTAAGCTAAAACTTCCAATTACTTATCGGTTGGCCAGGAGATTATGCTGGGGAAAGACTCCCATATGGTGAACAAGACAATAACAAGAATTTTCAAGCGAGTATGGCATCTACCGAAATCTTCATCCCCAGCTCAGTTAAGACTTGAGTTCGGCCTTGAAGACCATCGAGGGGTTGGGGCCAGCGCTTTCATTAAGCTGTGTAATAAATTGCGCACCTCAAGTGAAGGAAGACTGGAGGCTATGCTGTGGCAAGAAATATCGTCCAGCTAAGTGGGACAAAAACATCGCTGCTAACTAGAACACTCATTGCAAATGCTCGTTGCAACCGAATACTGGGGAACTAACCCACCCCAGCAGGCCCTAAAAACGTATATCAAAAAAAGAGTCCAGTCTTGGTCTTTTCACACTGACAGGGCACAACTGGCAAAACGGAAACATGCCTGGATGGTTTTATCGGGGTTTAAGCCAGGTGTGGCGGTGCCACATCTATTATGAACCTATGCAGCAGCATGGAAAAAAAGATTCTTGGCACTCAGGATGGGTGAATGGCCTTTCCTGCACCATGTACCAGATTGGCGCCGTTCAAACGACAATACAGTGTGCAGGAAGTGTGGGTGCACCTCAGAGTCGATCGAGCATGTGGCATGTGTTTTTCCCACCTTACTTAACGATCGAAGGATGCTGCTATGGGGAAAATGGAATAGACCCGGTGTTCGCTCCTGCCGCCAAGCCATCATAGCAGCCATGAATCCGGAGAACCCGACGCTTAACATCCGGTTCACCAGGTTCATACCAAGAGCGGTAAAAACTTTAGCGCAGCAGTAGTGCCAGTAACCTTATCCCCATTTTTTACTGCAACGGGTCGTTTCTCTTTCCCAAACGACAGTCAGTCGTCATTCTTTTTTCTGACTCAACCTGTTAGCTGCACTGTGTGGTCTATTGGCTGCTCACTTCATCGCATTTCCCTGAGTTTCTCGGAGACATCTGAGACCATATGGGACCTGTGCCAAGTCCGTCTTTTTTACAGTGTTTTAATGGAACTGCTCCCTTTTTAGTAACGAAGCTTCTGCAACCCTCGGCACACATCTTTTTATAGACAACGCATGTCGATGGAAAATCCTGAAAACTTAAATCTGGGATTTTTGACCTTGTGCAATATTGTAACTTCAAATATTTTAACTTTTTTATCATCTGCTCTCTTTTATGCCCTTTTTTTACTCTTCAAAAAGTGCTTTTCTATTGTAAAGGTTTTAATTAATCAAACAATAAAGTTTCTTACTTGAAAGTTTAGTAAATCAAAAGAAGTGGCAGGGTAAAAGCTGCACAAAACAGTGTATTACAGTGTCTCTAGAAGTGTATCTGTGATGGTGCTCAAAGGACCCGACTGAGCCACAAAACCCTTCCCACATTTGAGAAAAAATCTTCAAACTAGTTAAATTACAGTCCTTGAACCCTCAATATTAAATCAAATTGTGGTAGTCCACACAATTTTGTCATTGTTGTCGTTCTTTCTTTTATTTGTTGCTGTATTCAAAATATCATGTAGCAGAAATCACAAACATGATGCTTTATTTTCTATTCATATGTATTCAATGAAAGCTCACACTTTCGTCTATTGGTATTCAAACCAGTGACTTTATCAGTGCTACAGAGAAAAGGGGAAGGCAATACTCTCATATTTATTACTTATTTGCTCTTCTTATATCTGCTATTCCATCACCACAGTGAGTATTAGTATTTCTACATATAATACCGCCATTGCCAGAGGTATTATACAGCGTCTACTGTCCATAGAGTCCTTAAATGTTTACCCTAATATTATCATTCCAGATAAGTCTTCAAGATCGGATATTGTATATCCTAAATCACCAGTATCTAAAAAAATATGTTATATGCGTCACATCAGTACTAACAAGCACATTACATAGAGTAGTCAATCAATCAATCAATCAATCAAACAAACTTTATTCGGCTTTCACATATGAAACCATAAAAGTATTCTAAAATGCCGTACATGATAAAAAGGATAAAATATTTATACAGACGTCACATTGAAGACAATACTACCCTAGAAATTCTTATACAATGCATACAATCTGTTATAAAATGCATATATTATAAATCATGAAAGATAAAAGGACAGTCAAAAAGATGATTCAGGAAGCCTCCTCTAGACTATATATATTATAAATCATGAAAGATAAAAAGACAGTCGAAGAGTTGATTCAGGAAGTCTCCTCTAGCCTATATATATTGCCAGAGTGGCTAAAATAGTAAAAAATATGCCCTTATAGCTACAAACATTTAATCAAAGCAAGCTCTGAGCTTCACTGCAGATTTTAAGAAGTTAAGAACAAAAAAATAGAATCTTCATGCAATAATTGTAAATGAATAAACGCTGGGCGCACCTGCTTAAATTTTCGTCCTCCTTAGGACCGGAATAATAAATGTTTTACGGGGAGCTACATAATAATTACAGAATATTAAAAAATGAAGCATATCCTGTGGAGACTCACCGTCGCAGCCACAGGATTCTAAAATCTGGCCTCTACTACTCCCCCTTGGTAGGGCCAACAGAAGGTGAAACAAGTCCAATCGGAACCTAGTCAATAGAAAATGTTCATACGTGCTAAAGGCTCCCAGAAGATATGGCTCGATCATTTGTGTTGTTTTTAGAATTAAAAATTTACGGGCACTGGGTTTCCTCAGTTCCAGCTCTTCCCTCTTCATTTTCCTTAGGGTGCAAAAGGACTCCCTGATCCACCTCTTCATCACCATTTCTGGGTTTGTAAAAAGTTCCACTCTTGCCAAACTTTCAATACTACTTTTGATGTATCTGAGCCAGGGAATATAATGGGCATAATCAAGGGACTTACATTCCTTCAGGATTAAACGACTCAAAGTTGTACCCTCATTCAGCCAAATCTTTAGCCAAAATGTTAAAGGGCGTAAGGCCAGTAAATCACAAAGTTAGGGCACCCCCAGTTCCGCATGAGCCACCATATTCGACGTTCCTTGAGGCACACCTAGTAAACGCTTCAAGAATGAATTCTCAACTACTTGTAACTCATTCGTGGAAACATAACCCCATATTTCGCTGCCGTAAGCGGCTTTAGCGAGACTCTTGGCCTGGTATATCTTTAAAAGTGCAGCAATCGGTCTCCTGCCTAATTTGGAAGCAAAGTTTAAAACAGCCATATTTGCACACACTAGATCTCCCCTTTTCCTCTGTTTTAATGGGCCCCAATTTATTTGATCATCCATTAGGACCCCCAAGTACGAAAAAACGTCAGTTCAAGGAACTTGAGCAGATCCAACCATGAATTGAAAAGGCTTTTTCGGGCAAAGTCCCACCTGCATCACATAAGATTTAGAATCATTTATTGACAAGTCCAAATTTGCCATAAAGGAGGAAAAGGAGTCGAGCAATGTTTGTAACCCCCTTGGGGTCCTAGATAAAAGTACCGCATTGTCTGCATATAATAAAACAGACAGACCACGTCTGCCTATCTGCAGATAATCTACCATTGTCTTCGTTAAAACTGGGGAACTGGGGGTGCCCTATCTTTGTGATTTACTGGCCTTACGCCCTTTAACATTTTGGCTAAAGATTTGGCTGAATGAGGGTACAACTTTGAGTCGTTTAATCCTGAAGGAATGTATGCCCCTTGATTATGCTCATTATATTCCCTGGCTCAGATACATAGAGTAGTCTGTATAAGTGAGTCATGAATATAACCAGGGATATTATCAGAAATATCTAATGATCACCATGTAAAGTTATTCGTGCTGCTTAGCCAGTATAATCCTTGTGTGTATATGAAATAAGTGTAGATTCCAGGTTGTGCCTAAAATATAATTTAGAAACATGCTTAATAATACACCAAAATATACGTAAATTATGAAAATTATGTGAAGAGGAACGATAACCATGTCAGTACCGCTCTGAATATTGGATACAAATGTTGAAAATGGTGCAGTAAATTATCATTATTCGTAAACATCAGAGGGTCCGAAGGTACTGTTCAGAAATTACGGAAGTACAGATTACCAGGATATTCACACGTATACAAATCCCATAAGCCAGCAAAAATATCAAGTTCTAAACAGGTATAGTTATTTGGAAACATTGGAGGGTCCTAAGCTACTAAATTACGGGAGTAAAGATTACCAGAATATCATACGTATATAAATCCCGTAAACTAGTAATTATATCAAGTTCTAAATGGGTATTGTAATGATGTATTAAAGCAACGTATTAATACTTCTAACCTCTATGTGAGTCAAACGGGCTGCAATAGTTGAGTCGTGTGTGTGGTCTTGGCGTGCTGCATCAACGCCATCTTAGGGTAGTCATTTATATGCATATAGAGTAACGTATAGAGGATGGATTTGTTTTCTCGACCCTGAAGCAGCACCATTTTAGAATGGTAAATCATAGCTAGCACTCTAATCCAATATAGAGTTAAGTATCACATATATTTTGCCTAGTTAAATTAGTCCAAGCTGGGCAAGCAAGTATGTTTAATGCACATAAAACCGACCATATATATAGTATTGTATTATTAGTTAAATTGAAACAGAGCCAGAACAGGCCCAGTATGGAATACTACACCCGTGTGTGCCTAAAGTATAAGAGTTAAATCAATGTCTTAATAAACAAAATTGTGTAAACACAGTACACACTCTATAAAATGTGATAATGCCTAATGAGAAATAATTAAGAGGAACTATGTAAAGTGACTAAATCATTCAATATTTATATACAATATAATATATATTTATTATATATATATATTATTTGTGTAACCATGTGAAAGAGGGTAGAGTAAAGACTAGCCACTTTGGAATTTCAGCCATATGTCTATGTCGATCAGGGAAGGGAGGAAAAAAGGCAGATAATGGGGGGGAAGAGCGGGGTGCTATATGTCATAGGTACATCCCATCTAAAATATATCTCTTTACATAAATATGTTTTCATACACTATATTGGTTCTTTGTCGAATAAGAAAGCCCTATAGAGGTATATATCATGCAGAAAAAAGGTAATAAATTGAAATAAGTTCTGTATCGGTTGCTGTCAGATAAGGTGACATAATCGAGGAGTTATCATGCAGGCAGGAAATGGTTACCTCCCCTTACATCATTCTGTATAGTTTCAATCCCATGAAACATAAAGCCCGGGTATGAATCCTGAGCCTCACAATCTTTATTGTATACTGCAATAGGATATCTGTCATCATGTTGTTTAAGTGCTCTAAAATGACCTAATAGTACTTCACAAATATATTTTTTTTACATTCACAAACCACGACATACACTACAAACTTGGCAGTACAGTCAATATGTGTGTGTATCTCAATTTGTTTTACTTATTGTAAGAAATTTCAGTCATACCATCAATAGCCAGTCTGCATATATTGCAATGTCCACATTTATACGAGCCTATGTCTCTCTTATGTAACCATGTCTCACACATCTGTTGTTTGGGGTAACTGGAACTGATAATATTTCGTATTGTATTGCCTCTACAATATGTAATCCCAGGGGAGTTGGTTATGAAAGGTCTCAGTGTCTGGTCCTCCGTGAGTAGCTGCCCATGTCGTCTTAGCGTGTTATATACCTTGTGTGAATGTGGGTGATAGTTCGTAATCAACCTCACCATTGTCTTATCATACTTTTAACTCTCTTGACATGCTTGAGAGTATCAATACGTTTCACTGCACGTGACTTCTTACATGCTATAGAAACTGTATCCTTATCATATCCTAGTAAGAGGAGTCGTTCTTCAATTTCATTGATGTTATGTAAGAATTCAATATCGGTTCTGCAGTTATGTCTAGCCCTTTCCATTTCTCCATATTGTATCGAATCTTTTTGACATCTAGGGTGAGAGCTGCTCTCATGGAGCAGAGAATTACAAGCAGTAGCCTTTCTATACATCTTACTTTCAATCTTACTTCCATCGATGTAAAGTTCCACATCTAGAAATACAATTCTTTCTTGGTTGTACTCCATTGTAAAGGCCATATTATAGGGATTACCATTCATAAACATTAGGAACTGTATCAGTTCTCCAGTACTGCCCATCCAGATCATCAGGCAGTTGTCAATGTAACAACCCCAATAGTGTATATGCTTGCTCCAATTGGCACCCGGTGGGCCCCAGATGTGCATCGCCTCTAACCATCCCAAGAAAAGATGGGTGAAAGACAGCGCAAATCTGGAGCCCATCGCAGTAGCACAGCTCTGTTTATACCACCCTCCATCGAAAATAAATACATTATTCTCCAGTATGAGCTGGGCCATAACTATCAAAATATCCGAACGGTTCTTGTATTCAATTGATCTCCTATAGAGAAAATATCTCAAAGCTGTGATGACAAAGTGGTGTAGTATATTCGTATATAATGACACTACATCCATGGTACCAAGAGTCATGCTGTCTTCCCATATTACGATATAAAAACAATGGTTCTGTTGGGGAAACACAATTGCTTTGCTTACTGTATATACTGCAATCCGAACTTACAATTTCCAAACGTGTCAAAAACAATTTCAATACAGAATTGATCATAACCATAGGGGAGAAAAGGAAACACACCAAAGGAACAATTTTTCAACATGAAGTTATTTACTAAATGATTGATTTTGACAAAAAATGAATATGGCTGTCAACAAAACATTGATAAATACGAAAATGTAGAGCAACTGGAGTGCAGGATAAGTGACTTAAGGTGACAAGTGAAATAAACTGTGCTATACAAACATGACACAAAATAATTAACAAGGATAAGCTTAATTTTTCTCTATGTCCATTCGTTTTCACATAAATACAGGACCCAAAATAGTTATTTTGTGTTTAGGTCAAGTAAGTTGCATGGACTAGTGTGACCATATCGTCGACGTTTCGACCCTGGAATATAGCGCAGTCTGTAAAGCGTCAGAGGTGGGTCTTCATCAGGGCTATGGGGGATGGGGTGTAGACAGCCTCACAAGGGGTCTTGGATTCTATTCCAATTATGTTAGAAATCCGTAGAACATTTGTAAATTCAGAGTTTCAAAACGGTAAACTTGTCGACCAACACCAGGTGGTTGTGGTCTGAAATGCCGATTTAATGCTAAGTATGGTAGCTCCACCAGCAGGTTGGAAACGTGCCTAATCAGTTTAATCATGAGAGCCGCCCAAGGCGATCATACAAGATCGTAGATGCGTCCTAGTCCATTGCTACCAAATCCTCTTCGAGTACTGGCCGCGCTGGGAGCTGTCAGTATTTGACAGTTCTCGTGAGCCGGCCGGCACGTCAGCCCGCGAGTAGTGCAGCAGCTATGGCAGGCTGCGGTTCAGGTGGTGAGGTCACTGCTGACTCACTAGCTCAACCAGCATGCGGGAAAACATGGAATGGATCATTTCCATGTTTTACCGCACGCTGGTTGAGCTAGTGAGTCATTAAACTGATTAGGCATGTCTTCTTCATATCTGGTAAGAATCTCTTCCAGAATATCATAATTTTTCTTAGTGGCTTCTAGTAAATTGAGGTCCAAAATCTCTTTCTCAATGGTATCAACCTCTTGTATAAGTTTGGTAACTTTCCTTTCTAAATTTTCTATCAGTATATTTATTAGTTCAAATGAATTACTGGTAAGTTCTTTTTCCCAAAGCAGTAATAAGTCTTTGCCCAAATCATCATACGTTGGGAAGATTTGGGGGTGTAGTCCCCGTGGTATCTTATTTGATTTCTGGTATTGTTTGAGGGTCGCACCATCCCACCGTTTTGAGATCTCTGATTTCTTGAGTCTTTCTAATCTTAAATATACAAGTCAAAAGAGAGACAGGAGAGAGGCATTGCTAGAGTTATGTACCATCTTCAAAGAGGCCCAGAGAGATAACCCTACACTACTGCTAGCAAGCAGGCGTCACCGCATCCCCCATCATATGCAGGAATGGAGGTGCTTACGCCAGCTACCCCTGCATTAGGATATTCCAATCAACCAATAGTAGGAGCCGGCGAGCCCCCCACCAAAAGACAAATAGTTAGACCCAAGCATGAGAAACCAATAGGCCGAGTCCAGACGCTTCCAGCATAACCCAAGTCCCTCGAAAAAGTCCCCAAAACCTTGAGCCACTGTCTACCATGTCCAACACATAGAACCTCAGCAGCATGGAGAGCACACAGCCCCACAGTTTCAAATGAACATATACGAGTAACAGGTAGGTTTGTGGTGATTCTAGATAGTGACCCAGCAAGTGAAGAAAAGGAAGGGAGCACCAGTCACCTGGGAACCAATGGCGAGGATGAGTCTACAGGATTTGCCCACATAGCCAAGGAGATGACAGAGAGTGAGTTTGAGGGCGAAACCCAGCCAAAAAGTACAGCGCATAGTTCTGAGCGAAGGAGGTAAACTAGGTGTGATGAGGAAGAAAGGCTTGACTGGAGGATAAAGAGAAAAGAGCATGCACCCAGGAAGTACAGCAAGAACACAGGGCAATGTGCTCTTCATATGAGGGAAGTGGGGAAAGGTACAGAGCATCAATCGGGGAACAATCAGAGGCAGAATTAAATGAGAGGCTTTTAGCAGTGATGAGAGCCTCACCAATCATTCGACAAAGGAGAGCGGCTGACCAGGAAATAAAAAACCAAGGCAGCCTGGTGCTAACCCAAACAAAATGCAGGAAAAATAAGATGGTGCCTTTGCGTACACACGAGGGGAGCAGCGACGAGGATGCATGCTGCTCCACATAAGCGCACAAAAAAGGAAAGTTAACCCCGAGGGAGATAGTAGCATGAGAGGAATGTGAGATCTTTGAGCACCTATTCTGCCACCTATGAGCCTGCTTGACTGAGGAAATGGACCAATATTATACACCTTGGCTGAAGGAAGGATAATTTGCACCAGAGGACATGGCTCTAGTGGAGGAGTGCATCCAACATGGAGGAGGAGACCCCAAGTGGAACTTCCCCTACATGCAGGAATGCCTACAAATATGGGAACGCCATGCCAGGGAGAAACCCGTAGAGTCACCTGAAATAAGAATATACCCGTTACTACTGAGGGGCACGTTGGGGATCATTTATATGCCATGAGCTCAGGTGGATAAAGAGGGGTTAAGGACAAAGTTAACGTCACTGCTGGATGGAGCAGGGAAATGGATTTAATGCCTTGAAAAGAACACCACAGGAATCAATCTAGCAATAGGTGACATTAAAAGCCTGCTAAGCAGCTTTATTGGGGAGCAGACTAACATGATGTTCTCCCAAGCTTGCATTCCAGCAATTACACTAACAGAAACTGAGCATGACGGGGGCAGCGTTTAATTCATACAGGCACCGGATATGGACAGCTCTAAGAGATATGTTCCTTGACCACCCAGATGTAGGAGGGCTAATGGCAGAGACTATGAAGCAAAGGGAGAGTATATCCGATTTCTTGGATAGAATGGAGGAATGATGGGGACAAGAGACAGGATAACCATTGATCTGTACAGGCCCTCAAGTCACATTCTTCTACAATATTCTCAAAAGAGAGCTACCCACGAGGTACAGAGTGGGCTGGACAGAGTGACTGGGTGAGATACCAAACTCTGGCAGGAGATACAAGCCTATATATATCACATTACCACAAAAAGAAGCAGGAAAAGTATAAAGAGAAACAAGAGCAAGCCCCAAGAGACACCGCTAAATTAGCGTTTGCTGCCACTGTGCAAATGGCACCAGTCTCCAGGGGAACTCCACCATATAACCCCAGAGAGTTTCAACCCAGCTATGGCGGTAGAGACCAGAGTGGTTGGCAACAACCAGACCCCAGGGAGTGTTTTGCTATTGCCACAGGCTGGGCCACCTGGAAGACAGATACTGGTTAAAGGCATACCATGAGCACAGATCGATGGGCCAGGGCCAGCCACAGCAAAACTCCATGAATGACCATCCACAAAATCAAGCCCAGGGGAATCAGAATGCACCCTACACACAAATCCACCATGCCCCCCGCAGCAGGAATCAGGTAGTTGGACAAACACACAGCAGCAGCTACCACACATAGAGAACTCAGAACATACGGGACCAGGGCCACAGCCCTGGCAGGGAGGGGTAACAGTATGGGGAGGTAGCGCCCTCACACAACCTCAGAACCAAAACTCACAATAGACTAGACAAGTAATAACAATATTGCCAACACAACCCTAGCAGGCAACCAATAGCCCCCTTACTTAAAAAAAAAGGAAAAAATAAACCTACAGCAAAAAGGATCCATAGATTTTTTTGGGAGTCCAGGAACTTTGGGATGTTATATGTGTTCTGTCCACCGGGTAACCTCACTAGAGTTTGACATCAGGGGTGCCTCTGGGAGCCAAGGCCCCACTCTGCTGCTGATCGCCCAGGGCGGCGTTGGCTGGCGACAGCCCAGAGGCATGGCAGTCTGATGAGGGAACATGGTGGCACCCAGAGAATGTATTTAAAAAGCAGAAACCCAGGTCCCTGCATCCAAAGTCAACATGGATTGGTTCCAATCACCAAGTCAAAAGGTCTTCATTTGCAGGCTTCCGGCCCGGGACCAATGTCCCCTGTATGGCGTGTAGTCGCAACTGTGCCTCCAATGAACTAGAAGCCTCCGCCCAAAAGATGCCACCTTTCAATGCTAAAATGTAGTGGTCCTCTGTGGCAGGAACCGGGATTCTCATGTGCCTAGGAGGATAGAATCCCAAAAACCTCCACAGAGCGTGCAAAAAGAAACAGCAAGAGGTGACGCATCTGCATGATGTCGAGCCAAGTGGGGGCTCACCAGGGTAACCAGGCATCCCGGAAATGCAAAGGCAGCCCCGGATTCTTGTTTTCATCATCACCCAGCAGACTCTTGCAATTTTTGATCAAAGGCCCCGAATCCCATGTGTTTGAGGTTAAAAGGCACATGCCAACCTAGCCAGCCTTCTACTATGCTTTATGAATTATCCTGCATTTCAAAGTTCGGTCGCCATGCCCTTACAGTGCACAACCATAGTGATCATAAACACCAACTTGGGACAGCAGGCCCAAGTGCACTGAGAGGAAGCAGGGTGTAGTCCGAGTGAAAGGGGGTACCTAGGGAGAGCGATCCTAAATGCCTGCTGCAGCTCCAGATGAAGGTATGGCACAAGATGCACCCATCCCCTGATCAGGCATAGCAACTAATAAAAGCTCCAAGCCTTGCATGCAGCATTCAGCGAGAGCAGTTGGCCCCAATCTCGGACACGGAGTAGCCTCCGACCGCTTTCCACTTGTGACAAATGAGACAGTAGCCCAAAACTAAAGGAAAACAGCCCAAAGTTAGCACAAAGAGAGGTTTCCAGATAAAAGGTGGGGTCAAGATATCTGGCACCTCAACAGAGGGTCACATGACACACCATATGCTGGGAACTGAGAGATACATACACATGTGATCTCGGGGCACGCTGCAACCACTAGCGGCACTATATAGCAGCACGCCCCCTCATCACATATTCCGGTGCACATGTAGATGAAAAAGATGCATCTCACACCAACAGCACTTTCGTGCACACACCAATCGAGACACGTTCCTGGAAAACTAGTAACACCCACTGAACTCCTGCTAAAGCATGATGCTATCCATCCCTACTCTCCTGAGACCACACCCAAATATCTTGCACTAATCAAAGCATCCATTTAGGAAGAAAAGGGGGAGGGGGCTCAATGGCTCATAAAAGAGACTAAACTGCCTGGATAACCAATAATATCCTTTATTCCCCTATAACTATCAAAACATACCCGACTGGGGGACTTTGCTTCCAGTGCCTCACAAAAATAGCGACTAGTTGAGTGTGGAAGACATTGCTAGGGAAAAAATACAGGAACTCATGAAAACCATTGATTAGGGCGCACATGTAATGTCTCTGAGTTAACAACGAACCAAGTTCTTATCCAAACAGGTCAGCCACTAAATCTTCAAGTGCATGAACTCCCAGCTGCCATATAAGGCACCCAAGCACAGAAGTTTACATTTGAAAACGTTGAACTAACAATGCAAACTTTTTGTTTGGACTGATAAGGCAAAACCACAGCCACTGGAGGACTACAGACGTCTCCCAGGGGACCCATACCAAGACCTGCAATTTCAAATGAAAAGTTATGTATGATTGTATTGTTATGTAACCTCTGTCTACTATGGGTGATACCCCACTTTTCGGCATATTCACAACAAAGTGGCAAAGCGTGTCGTTAAGCCAAGAAGGCTAACGACAGGCTCCATCACTTTAGAAACGCAGGGCTGCACCATATTTACAAGAATATGGTGCAGCCCTGCATTTCTCCCTGCGCTGGTGCTAAGTTTTGCTACCTATCGCCAATGCAGGCACCCTTGCACCATAGTGCAAGGGTGTCTGCGTTGAGGGGAAGATTGTTTATCCGCAGGAAGGCAACCTTAAAGCAGCACACATAGAAGTTACAAAATCTCATTTTTTTAATGATTGTTTATGTGTAGGAAGGGAGACCTTCCTGCACATAAATAATCATTGGCATGTTGCTGTGTCCATGTGTGCTGCACATAGCACCACACATTGAAACAGAAAATAACGACGAGAAATAACGCATTTCTCCTTGTTTTACCTGATTAAGACCTATTTACACTACCCTTGTAAATATGGGGCAGCATCAAAATCAATGGGTGTTGCGGTGGAACGTCCACCACAACACCCATTGCCCTCCCCTTTCACGCTAACTATAGTTTGAAAAGGGGGGCGCTAGAGTGCCGGCTGCAAGATGGCCACCACGTAGTGAGGCTCTGCAGGCTGGATTGTTAATCCATCACTTATCCTGCAGTCCGGGGGCACATCGAGACTCGCAAACTTGGGTGCGATCTCCTCATGTCATGTAGCTTGCACTAACGTGTGACTGGCTGCTATTGGACAACTCCTGCGGCTCTACCGGGGTGCTGGGCTGAGGTCTGCCTCCTGGATGAAAACGGCAGCCCCGGCCTGAGCGAAGCGCATGTGGGAGCGCTAGACCCCGATCCAGCGGATGTCCCTGATGTGGCGCGAGGTGCCTGAGACTGCACTGGTGGAGGCGGGCGTCTTGCTGGTGCCTTTGTCGTCTGTGGGGCTGCCTGTCGTCGGACCTCGCGGCGGCCCGTCGTGAGACACTCTGGGAGCTGTGGTGCGGCCTGGTCCCCCCGCCGAGTGGCCCGTGCAGGTGAGGTGCGATCGGCCGGGAACTTGCCCGGCGGGGGTGCTGTAGGAGCTGCTGGAAGGTGGACTGCAGAGTGTGGCCGGCCCGAGCGCTTGTGAGGCGGCAGGCGGACTCTGAGGCGTGTGGATTCGGCCCGACCCGGCTGCACTGATTCGTCTGTTCCCTTTGAGTGCAGGGGCCGACGCGGCCTGCGGGAAAGGTGAGGGGCCCTGACGCAGCGAGGAAGCGCCGTGGACTGACAAACATCAGAGTTGCTGAGGGCGAGAAGCTGTTGGCCCTGGGGATGCTGCGGGTAGTGCAGTGAAGCCCTGTGTGCCCTGAACTGTGGTGCTGTCTGGGCCCTCAGCTATGCGGCCTGAGCGGGCGTGGTGCGTTCGGCTGGGAATTCGCCCAGCGGGGGTGCTGTGAGTGCAGCCGACAGGTGGACTGCGCTGCGCAGCCGGCACGGGTGATTGTAAGGCAGTGAGAGGGTCGACCGCTTCTGACGCCGGTCCTGCCGGGTCGGCACGCCTGCCCCTGATGGGCGTTGGGACTGGTGCGGCCTGCGGGGTGAACTGCTGAGACCCGCTGAGGTGAGGTGCTGCGGCGGACCGTCGGCTGTGCCGGCTGCGGACAAGAAGTGGACTCCCCTTGCGGTAGGCCAGGGGGGGTGCTGCTGGCCCCGAGGTGCGGCTCCCCTGCGCTCCGGACAGCCTGATTGCAGGGTGGGGGTGCTGGGGTGCGGAGACAGGGCCCCTGGGTCTGTGTTGGTTGCCTGCTGACAGACCTCTGGCACCCACCCTTTTGCCAACATTAAATACTAGCCCCAGTGGCCTCTGAGACTGTGCTCTGGTGCAAGTGGGGGGCCCTGCCATCTGGGGTGTTATTGGTGGACCTGCCCTCCATCCTGTGTCCTGCTGCTGGTGTTCGGCGCTTCTCTGCTCCTTGGGGGAGGAGCCCCCCAGTCCGCTTGAGACCCCAGAACTCATTGTGTCGACACCTGCTGGGGCGCGGTTGGGTGGGCCTTCCGTGGCTGCTCCCTGGGGGCCGCACTACTGGGCGCGAGCATATAGGGTCCTGTCCCTACATCATTAGTTGGAGCACTTTACCGGACTGGAGAAACTGCTGCCTGCATTGCCGGTGGGTCAGGGGGTGGCGAGCCCTTGGGCCCCTTGACGCTGTCCCTGAGGTGCACAGACATTTGGCGGTGGACTGCACTGGTCCGCAGCAGGGTGCGTAGCCGCACTGGAAACATGGTGGCTCGGTCAACATACTGATATAGTGCCTGGAACGACAGGGCCGGGGACCAACAGTATTGGGCAGGCCGTGCCCACTTCTGATTCCGGGAGCAGAGGGTCTGGAGTTTCTCCTTGGGGCTCCCACTGCGGCTGAACCGGCTGCTCGACTCTAGAGTAGACCACCCCGGGCGAGGTGACTGCGGAGTGCGTCATGGGCAAGGTGGACACGAAACAGCCAAATATCTCCTTTGAACAGCGGAAAGCCACCAGGAGGGGCACCTCCTCAGCGGAGGAGCAGGCCGACGCGAGTATGGCTGCGGCGCCTACCACTGAGTCCAGTATCCGTGCCATGTTCGTGGACCTGAAGCACTCCCTGGCAGCGATTGATCTAAAAATTGACTCGATGTCAGACCGGCTGGATCGACTCAAGGATAAAGTGACGAATCATGATGAGCGCATTGCAGAGGTCAAGCAGCAGACCTCTGCGCTGGAGGACGAAGGCGTGGTGGCTCGTGAAAAATTGCTCAGAATGGAGAAGGTGCTGGAGATCATTAGGACCAAAAATGAAGATTTGGAGGCTAGGTCCCGGCGCAACAATTTGCGCATTCTTGGGGTCCCTGAAAAGACCGCAATGACCCGCGTGGAGGACTACATTGAAGACATGCTTCGTTCTCTTTTTGGTGATGCTCTCTCAGCAATGTGTGTCGTAGAGCATGCACATAGATCCCTGGGACCGAGACCTCCCCCGGGCGCCCCGGCCCGTCCCATCATCGTGAGGCTCTTGAATTACAGGGATCGGGACACGGTGCTGCGCAAGGCCCGGTACCTACCAGACTCCAGACACCAAGGCAATGCTTTTTCATTTTTCCCAGATTTCACCCTTTCGGTCCAGGCTGCCCGTTGAGAGTTCACGCCGGTGAAGAGAATGCTACAGCAACTGGACATTAAATACTCACTGCTCTACCCGGCTAAACTGCGAGTCTTCCATGCCGGAAAGACAACTTATTTCACGGATCCTAAGCTCGCCGTCAAATTCACCCGCTGCCTCAAGCGCCCGAGGCCTGCTGCCTCCGAGGACAGGGACCAGTTAGAAGGGGAGCCGCTCAACGAGAACGATTGAGTAGTAGGCAGCAGCCCCGCGGAGCTCGCCGGACTGGGGTGTCCTCTTGGGGCTGTCTAGTTTGAACTCAGCCGGGTGTCCTTCAGATACTGTCTCGCACCCGCTATTTGAGATGGGCAGGAGCTGTATTGGGTGCCTGACTGCTTGGCCAGATGACCCTTATGGGCGCTTTTGTCCAGCCACCCAGCTATTCATGGCTGGGAAACACCGAGCTCCCTGGTGTTACCCCCTGGGATGAGTCCCTTGTTGCTGGTAGAAAGGTGCGCCTGGTGGCAGCGCTGCTTAATAGACATGGAGCGCACATTTGCTTTTTACAGGAGCTGCACCTGACAGGAGACAATTGCTCGCGCTTGCGTGCGGGGTGGATGGGTGAGAAATTTATAGCTGGATACTCTAACTATGCCAGGGGCACCGCCATCATCCTTAGGAATGGACTCCCTTGGCATACGCGCACCACACTCTGTGATCCTTGGGGTGCGTCCCGTCCGACTAGTCTCGGTATATGGTCCCAATGTCGATGATCCCCACTTTTCAGTGAGGTATGGCGGCTAGTTGAATCTCTGGGTCCCGGCGCGATACTGTGGGGCGGGGATTTCAATGTGATCCTAAACCCTGAGGATGACCGATTGGGCGATTCACGGCAGCCCCACCCACAAGCTGCGGTGCAGCTCCAAGTGATCATGGAGGACTATGGCTTGATTGATGTCTGGCGACGTCTGCACCAGCATAGACGTGAGGGAACTTGTATCCCCGCTGCGGGCCCTATGTGGTCCAGAATCGACTATTGGCTTGTCTCCTGAGACGCGGACACCTGGGTCAGGCATAGTGCCCACCTGGCGCGTACCCTGTCGGACCATGCTCCGGTGCTGCTAGAACTTACATTACCGGAGGCGTCCAGCAGGACCTACACTTGGAGGCTCCCAGCTGGCGCCCTGCGCGTTCAGGTATTTAGGGAAAACATTCGGGCTGCCATAATGGAGTATTTTGAAATGAACGTCGGCTCTGTGGACTCCCCGGCCATGCTCTGGGAGGCTTTCAAGTCTGTTATTAGGGGCCAGTGTATAGCTAAACAGGCCGGAGTCCTGCGCACCTTGAGAAACGACCTGCGCTGACTCTAAAGCGAGATACGTGCACTTGAGTCCAGTTGGCTTTCAACTCTCGGACAGATCAAGGCAAAAATAGCAGCATTTGAAGAAGCGGCCCAAAGGGAAACATGCTTCTTGGGAAAAGAGGCGCATGCCCGTCAATATGGCGAGCGTGACAGAGCCGGCAGGACTCTTGCCGGCCTGTTAAAAATACCATGGGCAAATGGCTACGTCAGCGAACTGCGGACGAGCAAGTATGAGACAGTGGTCGGGCAAAAGGCGGTTCAGGCCGAAATGTTAACATTTTATTCCTTGCTATACGCTGCTCGCCAGCCAGTGGTACTCCCTGATTTGCTGCCCCCTGATTTGCTGCCTCTTTTTGAATCGATCGAACTGGTCTGGCTCAGCGACGCCCATCGGAAGTACCTGGATGAACCCTTTTCCGAAGAGGAGGTGATCGCAGTCATCCGGGCCATGCCTGGGGACAAAGCACTGGGGCTAAAGCACTGGGGCTGGATGGGCTCACAACCGCCTTCTACAAGGAATTTGCACCGCTCCTTGTGCCCCACCTCCTCAACATGTATGAGGACTCGCTGGAATAGGGTATTCTCCCTCCCTCCCTTCGCGAGGCGCTCATTGTGACTATTCTCAAGCCCGACAAAGATCCGTTACTGTGCGACTCTTACAGGCCATTATCCATGATTAACATTGACAATAAAATACTAGCAAAACTTCTGGCCTCGCGCCTGCTGCCCTTGCTCCCCACAATACTCAGGCCTGATCAGTGCGGCTTCGTTCCGGGCAGAAGCACTGCCCACAACCTCCGCACCCTCTTCGCTGTGATGCAGGGGGTGGACCCTACCCTCCATGCGGCTGCGTTTTTTTTAGACGCAACCAAGGCATTTGATACGCTTGAGTAGCCCTACCTATTTTCACTGCTCGCACGCATTGGCTTGAGCCCAGCGTTTCTTAAGAAAATTGCTCTACTATACACCGCACCCACTGCCAGATTGCGGATAAATGGGGTAGTCTCCCAGCTGGTGGGGGTGGCCCGTGGCACCCGACAGGGGTGTCCGCTCTCCCCCCTCCTCTTTGCCATTGCTATGGCAGCCCGGCTGCAACAGTTTCACGTGCAAAGGGGCCTTGATTTTACACCCAGGGTGGTCACCCTCTATGTCCAGCACCAGGTGACCAATCTAGATCCCCTTATACGTGAGATCATCAGGTTCGGTGGCCTCTCGGGCATCAATATAATATGGGGGAAGTCCATAATTTTCCCGCTTACCGCTGCCCCGGTGTAGGAGAGTAGGATCTGTCTCTTATGGTTACCCCCACTTTTTGCTGATGCTTCACTGTATTTTGACTTTAGTCTGGCTGGGGCCCTGCTAATCAGAACCCCAGCCTAGCTGCTTCCTCTCTAAAATGGATTCCATGTACCTTAGGTGCATCTCTAATTGGATCCTGGGGTGCCCTTATAAGTCCCTAGTATATGGTATACTATGTACCCAGGGCATAGGTACCCCAGAGGCCTACCAGGGGCTGAAGCATGTATTGTGCCACCCCTGGAAGGCCCTCCAAAATGACACCACAGGTCTGCTACTGCAGCCTGGGTAAGGTGGTGCATGCACCCCTTACTGTGATATAGGCTACCTGTATCACTACTATTGCACACACATATAAACCTATAAGTCACTCCTAAGGCAGGCCTTAACAATCCTGAAGGCAGAGTGCTTGGTTTTTATGTGAGAGGGTGCCCCTGCATGAGCAGAGCCCCTCTGCAGCATTTGGAGTCAATCCTCTGGTGCTGTTTGTGGTGCAGCCTAACTTTGGGATGGCTGCACGGAAACATGTCGTGTTTGGTGTCAAACATCTTGGACTACTACCCCCCGCCAGTTCTGGCGGCGGGGGTAGCATTCCACCCTTCTAGAGGGAGAGACATGTACACACCGGTATACCCGGTGTCGACTTTCCAAAGCCCTGGCATCACAAAATGGATGCCGCTGCCACAGACACAAGTCTGGCCTCCTGCTGCTGACCGAAACTCCGGCAGGGGAGGCCTGTACAATAGGTTTCCTGTTGCAAGGAGGTGTAACCACCTCCCCAGACAGGATAGTGTGTATTGGGGCTGGGCGGGAGCACTCCCTGGTGCTGTGAAGTCCTGCACTGGGGGCACATTTGGTGTCCCTGTGCATAGTCCAGTTCAAACCGGTTGCAGGGGCTACCTGCCCCTGCTCTGGCGCGAAACTGGACAAAGGGAATGGGTGTAACCACCCCTCTTCCCTGACCCTCCCATAGGTGGGTCCCCAGAGTATGTCCAACCCCCTACCTTAGTATAAGTATGGTACCCCAGTCCTTAGGACTTTAGATTACCCTGGATGAAACTCTGAAGCCAAATCCTGGACCTTCGACGCTCTACTACAAGATTAGAGGACTGAAGAATCTCCCTTGGGGTCAAGGAGTGACTCCCCTGCTTGGCAGGCACCAAAGAAGCAATTGTCCGGTCTGCATCGCTGAAGCTCCCGCCAGACGCCGAAGTCTTTGCATCACCAGAGGTGGATTTCCAGACTTCCACGAGGCTGCCCTGAGACCCCAGCAAAGCTGAGGCACGTAGCTGTAGTGGGTAACGTGGGACCGTGACCCCCTGGACACCGATAACTTTTGCAAGTGCATCCTCTTCCTGGTCTCCCACGAAGTTGTGCTTTGGGCTCCGAGTAGACCCCGCCTCCAGCACCGACTGCACTGAAGATCACTGGTCCCCACTCCACGAGTGTCCTGTGAGCCAGCTCCAAGTGTGTCCACTCGAGGCTCCTTTGCGGTCGCTAGTCCATTGGCTAGTGGGCCCCTTCAAAGGCAACTTTTCTTCTGCTTGGGCTTTCCTGGTTGCTCCAGACGTGCCCTGACTTACCCTCGCTGGGTGAGTCCCCAGACCTTGCTGGTCTGCATCAACGTCCTTTCTTCATTTCCACGTGACTTGCCGTTGCCAAGGCTTGTTGGGTCCAATCTGGTCGCCGACACCGCAGCAATCGACAGACATCATGGAACAGCTCGAATGCAGCTCTTGGCCATCGTCGACACCTCCTGGACCTCATGGCTGAAGAGTCAAGATGACCGTCAACCTACCTGAAGCACCCGACATCGGTGGGCATCTGCTCATCGCCTTCCTGGTCACTGGCTAGTGACCCAGACTCTGTCCCCTCTGCTTTCAGATTCTTCAGATCTTCGATCCAACCTTGGATCCACCCGAACACTTTCGACTTGGCCGCCAGCAGCACTTTGCAGCAGATCGCCATTGAAAACGACGACGAAACCCGACCCCGAAAGACACCTATGCACCCGGCTCCCCTGGGTGAGGTAACTCGAGTACTCCGGTGCTCCCGTGGGTATTGACTCTAGAACAGCCTAGTTCTAAAGGGGTTTGCTCTAAGTCCTCTTCTAAGTGTCCTTTTTCTTTAAAACTCCAACCGCGATATTCCCCATAGAAGTTAACGGTGATTCGCGGCTGTGTTCTCACACTGCACGCGTCCCCCGTGGGTCCCCTGTGTCACTACCTTGGGTGGTTCCTTGTGGTCCAAGCACTTCTACAGGCTCTAGGCCTTGTGTCTAGCTCAGTCATGGTTCTTATACCACTTTATTGGTATATGGTTTGGTACGCCCCTAGGGCTCAAACGTGTATTTGTGCTATTACTGTTGATATTCGACTTGTAACTTATGTACTTGGAACTCTAGCCTCATAAAGAGACTAGAGGGGTGTGTTTACGACTAAATACATATATTTTATATATATACCTGGTGTGGTCCTCTTTCATTTGGTCACTCAAGAGATTATAGACTGGTAAAACAATCTGCTTTACATTCCTTCAAGACTTAGCCTGAAGGCTGCTCTCCATAGCTACCACTAGGATAGCTTTCAATAAAGGTTGTCTTTAACCTATCTCCAATAAGGGGTTGTTTGGACTGGTGCAAGGTGCCCACTATAATTAGTGGACAGCATATACCAGGCCAACTTCTCACATTGGTGTGCAGCGTGTGGGATTCCAGCTTGCTATTGTTTTACCAGATAATCTCAATTGAATTGATCAACTGAAAACCACTAAGGGTACCTTAGGTACATATAATTCAAGCTTAGGATACAGTAAGTTCTACTGAACTTAGAGTTGTGTGTTAAGGGCTAGCACACCCTTTCTACAACTCAAGAGAGTTTAGTAGGCCACACTAGAGTAGGTAGTGCAATACACCACACCACACTAGTAATGTCTTCAGGGCCAGGAACCAGTGGGTCCCTGCCAGAAGCCAATGGGCTTCTTCCCTCCAAGTATGATAATCTCCCATTCTTGGAATTGAGAGCATTAAGCACTGCTAGGAAGTTGAAGACAGGCAAAAGTGCCAACACCCAACGCCTCATAGAGGTACTCCTGTTAGATGATCTCAGAAGACCCTTAGGGTCTGAAGGGTTAAGCAGAGAGGGTGGGGCAGAAGATGAGGAAGGGGCCAGGGATGAACCAGCCCAGGACCTGCCCTCTGAAACTGGCCAGGAAGGTGACAATGACCTTGACCTGGACAATCCAGCTACTTCTGCAGAGGAAGAGGAGGATCAGACTGACCTCCCCTTTGTCCCACCAGGAAGAGTTGTGAGTGTGCCTAGTAGGGCAAGATCTTCCTCAGGGGAATCTAACCACTCTAGCACCTCAGTAGGGACCTCTGTTTCCTCTCATAGGAGGGAATCCTTTCATGAAAGGAAAAAGAGACTGCTTCAGTATGAACAAGCCCAGCTTGAGATCAGAAAACAGCAGTTGGCTATAGACAGGGAGTCCCTAGATCTTTTTAGACAAAGAAAAAAGTTGGGACTAGAGTCCCATGGTGGCAGCAATTTCCCCAGAGATAGGGAAAGGTCTTATGACCATAGAAACCTGAATAAGATTGTCCCTCCCTACCAGAGTGGGGATGACATCCACAAGTGGATAACTGCACTGGAAAGGGCCTGTAAAGTTCAAAGGGTCCCCCAGGAGCAGTGGGCAGCAATCTTATGGCTCTCCTTTGCAGACAAAGGTAGAGACAAGCTCCTCACTGTAAGAGAAGAGGATGCTGATGATTACCAAGTCCTGAAGAGTGCACTGATAGATGGGTTTGGCCTAACTACTGAACAATACAGGTTAAAGTTCAGAGAGACCCAAAAGGCAAAGACACAGGACTGGGTGGACTTTGTTGATTGTTCTGCTAAGGCTCTGGAAGGTTGGTTATTGGGCAGTAAGGTATGTGACTTCAAGGGATTGTATAATCTTATCATGAGGGAGCAGATTCTTAATAACTGTCAAAATCAGCTGTTGCATCAGTACCTGGTGGACTCTGATCTGACCTCTCCCCAAGAATTGGGAAAGAAGGCAGACAAATGGGTCAGAACCAGGGTGAGGCAGAAGGTACAAACCAAGGTGGTGACCAGAAGAAGACAGATTCCAAAAACTCTGATAAGGGTGGGGAGAAGGGTAAAGACCAGAAGTCTTCAGAAGGCCCCCAAAAATCTGCATCTGGTGGGGAATCCCAATCCAACAAAGGAAAAGTCCAAAGGAAACCATGGTGCAAAGTCTGTAAGCAAAAGACACACTGGACAAGGTATTGCACCAAGTCCAAAGACTCCACTCCATCCACCATTGCCCCTAAGGCAACTGTTCCCCCTAGTCCAGCTACAAATGGTGGTGGAAATACTCAGAATAAGGGTTTAGTAGGGTTAACCCTGGGTACTGAGATGGGCTCTGACCTAGTCAGAGTGCCAACTCAGGCTGTCCTAGTCTGTGATGGGGGCATGGATATGTCCCCCTTTGTAAGTCCCAGTAATTTGGGCAAATACAGACAGCAGCCTTTGATTAATGGAAGAGAGGCTTTGGCATTCAGGGACACAGGAGCAAGTGTCACCATGGTGACACAAGATCTTGTGGATCCTGGGCAGATTATACTTGGTGAAATGTACCAAGTGACCAATGCTAGCAATGTCAGAACAGACCATTCTCTGGCAGTTGTTAACTTCTCCTGGGGAGGGGTAACTGGCCTTAAGAAGGTTGTGGTGAGTGCAGACCTACCAGTTGAATGCTTGCTTGGCAATGATCTTGAAACCTCAGCTTGGGCAGAGGTGGAGCTCAGGAAACATGCAGAAATGCTAGGGATCCCTGCACATGTCTTTGCTGTGACTAGGTCACAGGCAAAAATGTCAAAAGCTGAACAGGCCCTGGATTCTGGAATAATGGACCAGGTGCCTCCCAAGAGGAGGAGTAGTAGGGTTAAGGCAGTGCCTTCCCCCTTGGCTCAGGAGGAAGATCAGTCTCTTGAGGGAGATGATCTCAGGCCTGAAGAAGGAACTGTCCCAGAGGAGCTTGAACCTGATCAGGTTGAGTTCTTGGGGACAGGGGGCCCTTCCAGGGCAGATCTGAGCCAGGAGCAGCTGAGCTGCCCCTCTCTTGAACCCCTCAGACAGCAAGCTGCTGCTGAAGCTGCTGGGAATGATAGTGGAACCCATAAGATCTATTGGGATGATGGACTCCTGTACTCAGAGAGTAGAGACCCCAAGCCTGGTGCAGCCAGGAGGTTGGTTATACCTTTGAAGTTCAGGGGCTTCCTATTGACACTAGCCCATGACATTCCCTTAGCAGGTCATCTGGGCCAGAACAAGAATTGGGACAGGATTGTCCCTCACTTTCACTGGCCCCACATGTCTGAAGACACCAAGGAGTTTTGTCGCTCCTGTGTAACCTGTCAAGCCAGTGGGAAGGCAGGTGGCACCACAAAGGCCCCCCTGATACCACTACCTGTGGTGGGGGTGCCCGTTTGAGAGGGTGGGGATTGACTTAGTTGGACCTATGGATCCCCAAACAGCATCTGGGCACCGATTTATCCTGGTGGTGGTGGACCAGGCCACCAGGTACCCAGAGGCCATTCTCCTAAGGCCACTACAGCTCCTGTGGTGGCAAGGGCCCTCCTGGGAATTTTCTCAAGAGTGGGCTTTCCTAAGGAGGTAGTATCTGACAGAGGTGCCAACTTTATGTCCAGTTACTTGACTGCAATGTGGAAGGAGTGTGGAGTGACTTATAAGTTCACCACAACCTATCACCCACAATGCAATGGTTTAGTTGAGAGATTCAACAAAACCTTAAAGGGCATGATTAAAGGGCTCCCAGAGAAGCTTAGGCGGAGATGGGACATACTCTTGCCCTGCCTTTTATTTGCATACAGGAAGGTGCCTCAAAAGGGGTTGGCTACAGCCCTTTTGAACTTTTGTTTGGCCATCCTGTCAGAGGTCCATTGTGTCTAGTGAAGGAAGGTTGGGAGTTACCTCTCAAACCCCCTAAACAGGACATAGTGGACTATGTACTTGGTCTCCGCTCCCGGATGGCTGAATACATGAAAAAGGCAACCAAAAACCTTGAGGCCAGCCAGGAATTACAGAAAGCCTGGCATTACCAAAAGGCTGTGCTGACTGTTTACCAGCCAGGGCAGAAGGTGTGGGTGTTGGAGCCAGTGGCCCCAGCAGCCCTCCAAGACAAGTGGAGTGGCCCCCATACAATTGTTGAGCAGAAGGGAGAGGTTACCTATCTGGTAGACCTGGGAACTCCCAGGAGCCCCCATAGGGTGCTCCATGTCAACAGGCTGAAGCCATATGTGGACAGGGCTGACATGGGCTTGCTCATGGCAACTGATGAGGGACAGGAGGAAGAGAGTGACCCACTCCCTGACCTGCTCTCACAGAACCCTGATGATGGGTCAGTAGATGGTGTAGCCTTGGCAGGCAGCCTCACTGCCCAGCAGCAAACTGATTGCAGACAGGTGCTCAATCAGTTCAGACACATGTTCTCTCTGACTCCAAGTCAGACCACCTGGTGCACTCATGAAGTGGACACTGGGGACAGTCTGCCTATTAAAAGTAAGATTTATAGGCAACCTGACCAGGTCAGGGACTGTATCAGGACTGAAGTCCAGAAAATGTTGGAACTGGGTGTCATTGAGCCTTCAGATAACCCTTGGGCTAGTCCTGTGGTCCTGGTGCCTAAACCTCACACCAAAGATGGCAAGAGAGAGATGAGGTTTTGGGTGGACTACAGGCGCCTCAATGCAGTCACTAGGACTGATGCCCATCCAATACCCAGGGCAGATGAGCTAATAGACACTTTGGCCTCAGCCAAGTATCTAAGCACATTTGACCTAACAGCTGACTACTGGCAGATCAGACTAGCTGAGGATGCAAAGCCAAAAACAGCATTTTCTACCCCTGGTGGGCTTTACCAATTTGTGGTGATGCCCTTTGGTTTGAAAAATGCACCTGCCACTTTTCAGAGGTTGGTGAACACAGTCCTTACAGGTCTGGAAGCCTATAGTGCAGCATATCTAGATGATATTGCTGTCTTTAGCTCCACCTGGGAAGATCACCTGGTCCACCTCAGAAATGTTTTGGAGGCCCTGCAGAAGGCAGGCCTCACTATCAAGGCCACCAAGTGCCAGATAGGGCAGAGTCAGGTTGTGTACCTGGGCCACCTTGTGGGTGGAGGCCAGGTTCAACCATTGCAGAGCAAGATCCAGACCATCATGGACTGGGCTGCTCCAACTACCCAGACTCAGGTGAGAGCCTTCTTAGGCCTGACTGGGTACTACAGAAGATTTGTCAAGGGGTATGGATCAATAGTGACACCCCTGAATGACTTAACCTCTAAGAAAATGCCCAAAAAGGTTCAGTGGACAGTTAGCTGTCAAAAGGCTTTTGATGACCTGAAGCAGGCCATGTGCACTGCTCCCATTCTGCAGAGCCCTGATTACTCCAAGAAGTTCATTGTCCAAACAGATGCATCTGAATTGGGGGTTGGGGCTGTACTGTCACAATTGAATGATGAAGGTCAGGATCAGCCAGTAGCTTTCATTAGCAGAAGGCTGACCCCTAGAGAGAAACGTTGGTCAGCCATTGAGAGGGAGGCCTTTGCTGTGGTTTGGGCTCTGAAGAAGTTGAGGCCATACTTGTTTGGCACTCACTTCCTTGTTCAGACAGACCATAAGCCCCTCTTATGGCTAAAACAGATGAAGGGTGAAAACCCCAAACTTTTGAGGTGGTCCATTTCCCTACAGGGGATGGACTATACAGTGGAACATAGACCTGGGAGTCACCATGCCAATGCAGATGGACTCTCCAGATATTTCCACTTAGAACATGAAGACTCAACTGGTCAAGGTTAGTTTAATGTCCCTGCGTTTGGGGGGGAGGGGGTTGTGTAGGAGAGTAGGATCTGCCTCTTATAGTTACCCCCACTTTTTGCTGATGCTTCACTGTATTTTGACTTTAGTCTGGCTGGGGCCCTGCTAATCAGAACCCCAGCCTAGCTGCTTCCTCTCTAAAATGGATTCCATGTACCTTAGGTACATCTCTAATTGGATCCTGGGGTGCCCTTATAAGTCCCTAGTATATGGTATACTATGTACCCATGGCATAGGTACCCCAGAGGCCTACCAGGGGCTGAAGCATGTATTGTGCCACCCCTGGAAGACCCTCCAAAATGACACCACAGGTCTGCTACTGCAGCCTGGGTAAGGTGGTGCATGCTCCCCTTACTGTGATATAGGCTACCTGTATCACTACCATTGCACACACATATAAACCTATAAGTCACTCCTAAGGCAGGCCTTAACAATCCTGAAGGCAGAGTGCTTGGTTTTTATGTGAGAGGGTGCCCCTGCTTGAGCAGAGCCCCTCTGCGGCATTTGGAGTCAATCCTCTGGTGCTGTTTGTGGTGCAGCCTGACCATATACTCTTAAGTGCATTATATCCTCGCGGTAAATGCTAACTTTGGGATGGCTGCATGGAAACATGTCGTGTTTGGTGTCAAACGTCTTGGAATACTACCCCCCGCCAGTTCTGGTGGCGGGGGTGTAGGAGAGTAGGATCTGCTTCACATGGGTACCCCCACTTTTTGCTGATGCTTCACTGTTTTTCGACTTTAGTCTGGCTGGGGCCCTGCTAATCAGGACCCCAGCCTAGCTGCTTCCTCTCTAAAATGGTTTCCATGTGCCTTAGGCACATCTCTGATTGGAATCTGGAGTGCCCTTATAAGTCCCTAGTATATGGTATACTATGTACCCAGGGCATAGGTACCTCAGAGGCCTGCCAGGGGCTGAAGCATGTATTATGCCACCCCTGGAAGGCCAGCCAAAATGACAGCACAGGCCTGCTACTGCAGCCTGAGTAAGGTGGTGCATGCACCCCTTACAGTGGTATAGGCTACCTATATCACTACCATTGCACACACCTATAAACCTATAAGTCACTCCTATGGCAGGCCTTGACAATCCTGAAGGCAGAGTGCTTGGTTTTTATGTGAGAGGGTGCCCCTGCATGAGCAGAGTCCCTCTGCAGCATTCGGAGTACCTCCTCTGATGCTGTTTGCAGTGCAGCCTGACCATATACTCTTAAGTGCATTATATCCTCGCGGTAGAATGCTAACTTTGGACTGGCTGCACCAAAACATGTCGAGTTTGGTGTCAAACATCTTGGAATACTACCCCCGCCAGTTCTGGCGGCAGGGGTAGCATTCCACCCTTCTAGAGGGAGAGACATGTACCCACCGGCCTACCCGGTAACTTCTTTCCAGAGCCCTGGCATCACAAAATGGATGCCGCTGCCACAGACACGAGTCTGGCCTCCTGCTGCTGACCGAAAACTCCGGCAGGGGAGGCCTGGACAATAGGTTTCCTGTCCCAGGGAGGTGTAACCACCTCCCCAGACAGGATAGTGTGTATTGGGGCTGGGCGGGAGCACTCTCTGGTGCTTTGAAGTCCTGCACTGGGGGCACACTTGGTGTCCCTGTGCATACCCCAGTTCAAACTGGTTCAGGGGCTTCCAGCCCCTGCTCTGGCGTGAAACTGGACAAAGGGAATGGGTGTAACCACCCCTCTTCCCTGACCCTCCCATAGGTGGGTCCCCAGAGTATGTCCAACCCCTAACTTAGTATAAGTATGGGACCCCAGTCCTTAGGACTTTAGATTTACCTGGACGAAACTCTGACACAGAATCCTGGACCTTCGACGCTCTACTTTAAGATTAGAGGACTGAAGAATCTCCCTTGGGGTCAAGGAGTGACTCCCCTGCTTGGCAGGCACCAACGAAGCAATTGTCCGGTCTGCATCGCTGAAGCTCCCACTGGACGCTGAAGTCTTTGCATCACCAGAGGTGGATTTCCAAACTTCCCCGAGGCTGTCCTGAGTCCCCAGCAAAGCTGAGGCCTGTAGCTTTCGTGGGTAACGTGGAACCGTGACCCCTGGACACCGATCGCATTTGCAAGTGCATCC
This sequence comes from Calotriton arnoldi, assembly GCA_963921515.1. Lineage (NCBI taxonomy): Eukaryota > Metazoa > Chordata > Amphibia > Caudata > Salamandridae > Calotriton > Calotriton arnoldi. The sequence continues at coordinate 1,052,085 of CAWUFW010004542.1, read as the reverse complement.
TCTTCTGGGTCTCCCATGAAGTTGTGCTTTGGGCTCCGAGTAGCCCCAGCCTCCAGCACCGACTGCACCGAAGATCACTGGCCTGCACTCCACGAGTGTCCCGGGAGCCAGCTCTAAGTGCGTCCACTCGAGGCTCCTTTGCGGTCACTAGTCCATTGGCTAGTAGGCCCTCCCGAAGGCCAATCTTCTTCTGCTTGGGATTCCCTGATTGCTCCAGGCGTGCCCTGACTTACCCTCACTGGGTGAGTCCCTCAGATCTTGCTGGTCTGCAACACCGTCCTTCTTCTATTTCCACAAGACTTGCCGTTGCCAAGGCTTGTTGGGTCCAATCCGGTCGCCGACACCTCAGCAAACGACAGACGTCGTGGGACAGCTCGAATCCAGCTCCTGGTCATCGTCGACACCTCCTGGACCTCGTGGCTGAAGAGTCAAGATGACTGTCAACCTACCTGAAGCACTTGACATCGGTGGGCATCTGCTCATCGCCTTCCTGGTCACTGGCTAGTGACCCAGACTCTGTCCCCTCTGCTTTCAGGTTCTTCAGATCTTCGATCCACCTTTGGATCCACCCGAACACTTTTGACTTGGCCGCCAGCAGCACTTTGCAGCAGATCGCCATTGAAAACGACGACGAAACCCGACCCCGAAAGACACCTATGCACCCGGCTTCCCTGGGTGAGGTAACTCGAGTATTCCGGTGCTCCCGTGGGTATAGACTCTAGAACAGCCCAGTTCTAAAGGGGTTTGCTCCAAGTCCTCCTCTAAGTGTCCCTTTTCTTTAAAATTCCAACCGCGACTTTCCCCATAGAAGTCAACGGCGATTCGCGGCTGTGTTCTCACACTGCACGCGTCCCCCGTGGGTCCCCTGTGTCACTACCTTGGGTGGTTCCTTGTGGTCCAAGCACTTCTACAGGCTCTAGGCCTTGTGTCTAGTTCAGTCGTGGTTCTTATACCACTTTATTGGTATATGGTTTGGTACGCCCCTAGGGCTCAAACGTGTATTTGTGCTATTACTGTTGATAACTAACTTATAACTTATGTACTTTGAACTCTAGCCTCATAAAGAGACTAGAGGGTGTATTTAGCAATAAATACATATATTTTGAATATATACCTGGTGTGGTCCTCTTTCATTTGGTCACTCAAGAGATTATAGGCTGGTAAAACAAGCTGCTTTACATTCCTTCAAGACTTAGCCTGAAGGCTGTTCTCCCTAGCTACCACTAGGATAGCTTTCAATAAAGGTTGTCTTTAACCTATCTCCAATAAGGGGTTGTTTGGACTGGTGCAAGGTGCCCACTATAATTAGTGGACAGCATATACCAGGCCAACTTCTCACAGGGGTTAGCATTCCACCCTTCTAGAGGGAGAGACATGTACACACCGGTATACCCGGTGTCGACTTTCCAAAGCCCTGGCATCACAAAATGGATGCCGCTGCCACAGACACAAGTCTGGCCTTCTGCTGCTGATTGAAACTCTGGCAGGGGAGGCCTGGACAATAGGTTTCCTGTTGCAAGGAGGTGTAACCACCTCCCCAGACAGGATAGTGTGTATTGGGGCTGGGCGGGAGCACTCCCTGGTGCTGTGAAGTCCTGCACTGGGGGCACATTTGGTGTCCCTGTGCATAGTCCAGTTCAAACAGGTTGCAGGGGCTACCTGCCCCTGCTCTGGTGTGAAACTGGACAAAGGGAATGGGTGTAACCACCCCTCTTCCCTGACCCTCCCATAGGTGGGTCCCCAGAGTATGTCCATCCCCCTACCTTAGTATAAGTATGGGACCCCAGTCCTTAGGACTTTAGATTACCCTGGATGAAACTCTGAAGCCAAATCCTGGACCTTCGACGCTCTACTACAAGATTAGAGGACTGAAGAATCTCCCTTGGGGTCAAGGAGTGACTCCCCTGCTTGGCAGGCACCAAAGAAGCAATTGTCCGGTCTGCATCTCTGAAGCTCCCGCCGGACGCCAAAGTTTTTGCATCACCAGAGGAAGATTTCCAGACTTCCCCGAGGCTGCCCTGAGACCCCAGCAAAGCTGAGGCACGTAGCTGTCGTGGGTAACGTGGGACCGTGAACCCTGGACACCAAGAACTTTTGCAAGTGCATCCTCTTCCTGGTCTCCCATGAAGTTGTGCTTTGGGCTCTGAGTAGCCCCCGCCTCTAGCACCGACTGCACCAAAGACCACTGGCCCCCACTCCACGAGTGTCCTGTGAGCCAGCTCCAAGTGCGTCCACTCGAGGCTCCTTCGCGGTCACTAGTCCGTTGGCTAGTGGGGCCCTCCGAAGGCAACTCTTCTTCTGCTTGGGCTTTCCTGGTTGCTCCAGACGTGCCCTGACTTACCCTCACTGGGTGAGTTCCCCAGACCTTGCTGGTCTGCATCAACATCCTTTCTTCATTTCCACGTGACTTGCCATTGCCAAGGCTTGTTGGGTCCAATCCGGTCGCCGACACCGCAGCAATCAACAGACGTCATGGGACAACTCAAATCCAGCTCCTGGCTGTCGTCGACACCTCCTGGACCTCGTGGCTGAAGAGTCAAGATGACTGTCAACCTACCTGAAGCACCCGACATCGGTGGGCATCTGCTCATCGCTTTCCTGGTCACTGGCTAGTGACCCAGACTCTGTCCCCTCTGCTTTCAGGTTCTTCAGATCTTCGATCCAACCTTGGATCCACCCGAACACTTTCGACTTGGCCGCCAGCAGCACTTTGCAGCAGATCGCCATTGAAAACGACGACGAAACCCGACCCCGAAAGACACCTATGCACCCGGCTCCCCTGGGTGAGGTAACTCGAGTACTCCGGTGCTCCCGTGGGTATTGACTCTAGAACAGCCTAGTTCTAAAGGGGTTTGCTCCAAGTCCTCTTCTAAGTGTCCTTTTTCTTTAAAACTCCAACCGCGACATTCCCCATAGAAGTTAACGGTGATTCGCGGCTGTGTTCCCACACTGCACGCGTCCCCCGTGGGTCCCCTGTGTCACTACCTTGGGTGGTTCCTTGTGGTCCAAGCACTTCTACAGGCTCTAGGCCTTGTGTCTAGCTCAGTCGGGGTTCTTATACCACTTTATTGGTATATGGTTTGGTACGCCCCTAGGGCTCAAGCGTGTATTTGTGCTATTACTGTTGATATTCGACTTGTAACTTATGTATTTCGAACTCTAGCCTCATAAAGAGACTAGAGGGGTGTGTTTATGACTAAATACATATATTTTATATATATACCTGGTGTGGTCCTCTTTCATTTGGTCACTCAAGAGATTATAGACTGGTAAAACAAGCTGCTTTACATTCCTTCAAGACTTAGCCTGAAGGCTGCTCTCCATAGCTACCACTAGGATAGCTTTCAATAAAGGTTGTCTTTAACCTATCTCCAATAAGGGGTTGTTTGGACTGGTGCAAGGTGCCCACTATAATTAGTGGACAGCATATACCAGGCCAACTTCTCACACAGGGACCCGTTTCTGTCGGAATTCCCGCTGAAGTGAGCGGATTCCCCAGTAGAATACCTGGGCATATGGATCAGCAGGCACCATGAGGAGCTGTGGAGATACAACTATGGCAGGCTTATGGAGTGGCTGGAAAGCCGCCTACCTCGCTGGAGGTCGCTCCCCCTCTCCTTGGCTGGTCATATTGCCATTGCCAAGATGGTGATACTGCCCAAGTTCCTTTACACTTTCGCTAACCACCCGCTTCCTCTCACGGTGGAATTCAAGAAGCGGCTCCGGTCCAACTTGATTTCTCTGGCCTGGGCGGGTGGGCAGCCGCGGGTAGCCTGGGAGACTCTGATGCTCCCGTTCGAGCACAGGGGACTGGGAGCGCCGGATATGGAACTGTACCATTGCTGTGCTCAGGCCCAGTTTGCTTTCCATTGGATATATCCGACCCCATTCATGGCGCACACCGCTCCTGAAAGTGACCAAGCGGACCCAGTCCCGCTGCATATAGCACTGTTCCGACCGCGGGCAAGGATCGACACAGTCGGCTGCACGGTATGATACGGTACGGCATGGCAGCTGCTTCTCCGCAGGGCGCACCTGGACACGCTATTTGCACCTTCGTTGCCGCTCACCAGGCACCCGGGGTTGCCCTTTACAGATGAGGCGGGGGTCTGCCAGCGGCTGCGCCGGCTCCAGCTGCATGCGATGGGGCGGGTGTTCCCTGATGACGCTTTCGTTAGTCTAGACGTCGAATTGGGAGTGCGATTCCCCAATAATAATACCCTCCGCCCAGTGAGATTGGGAGGAAAGCCTGGGAGTACCCTTCGAGGAGGGTGTGTGGGCCTACTGCTGTGCGCAATCCAGGGATATGTCGCCCAACTACAGGCTCAGGCTTATTCATTTGAAATTTCTCCATAGATTGTACAGAACTCCTGTGTGGCTTTGCAGGGCTGGGCTGAGTGTGGAGGCGCGCTGTGCCCGATGTGGAATGCCAGAGGCCTCCTTCATGCATCTGGCATGGGAATGCTGGGAATTAGCGCAATACTGGGAATGTGTGTTTGATGTGCTGGATGAAATGTTGAATTGCAAGATTGAGCGCACCCCGTTAACTGCCTTACTGGGATATGTCAAAAACCTTCCTGCAGAGATTAGGAAACTCACGACCATCATGCTGTTGCTGGCGAAGAGGCGAGTGGCGATCTGCTGGGGCAGGAGACAATGGCCACGGAGGGAAGACTGGCTTAGGGACACTGCGTTTTGCCACTCTTGGCTCTCCGAGTTCTGGGAACTAATGCCGGTGCAGGTGCGCCCTCAGAATATTTGGGAACCACTGCTGAGCTTTCTGCACCCTCATCAAGGCAACCCAGCACAGACACGGGCAGCGGATGGGTAGGAAAGCTCGGTGAGCTCTGCGGTACGGGGGGCTGACCCCACGCCTAGGCACACCATCTTCCTCAGCCTGGCTAGAGAGGTACACCTTCCCCTTCACTTCCCCCTCCCGCCTCTCTTTCCCTCCCCCACCTTTTTCTGTTTGCTTTTCCTCTGCAAGCAGGCTCTTGTTGCTTCTCAGGCAAAAGCTGGCTATGAACCTGATACAGTAGGCTACGAGGACGCTGCATGGCCGATTGGCCGTATATATGCAATGCTGGACTGGATGACTTTAAACTGTGGCCTGTAGATTAATCTTCTTAACTGTATCATTGCTATCGCCTCAGTTTGAGGCACATGTTTGCTGCCTGTGTTTGTTGTATCACTTAATAAAACTAATAAAAAAAAAAAAAATGTTAAACTATACTTTGAAAGGGTGCCTTATTTACAAGGCAGCGTTAAGCCACGTTAATGCTGCCTTGTAAATAAAGCAGAGCCCCTATCGCCACCACAATGTCACTAAAACTGACATTGTGGTGGCGATAGGGGCTTGTAACTATGCCCCTTAGTCACTACTGAGGAACTGCAGAGAAAAATTGAATCTATTCAAAAGTTACCACAGGATTTGCTTAGGTACCTCTCCCATGTCACCTACAATTACACTAAGGAGAACACCAGCATCCCACATGCACTACACAGCACCCTTTTGCACAATACATGGTACCAACACATGACCACAGTTGGCTCCCAAACATCAGCCAGGTCATGTTACGTCTGTTCACGTATCCTGCATGCAGTAGGTGCAGACAGCCTCTACTTATCCCAAGAGGGAGCCCAGAGAAAGAAAAATGCCTAATTCACCTATATCAATGCAGAATGAGGGCCAAGATCCAATCCAACAAAATGGAACTATGCAGGGTAGTAATATGACACCAATCCAGCTGCATTATACCTCTTCACTGGTCCCAATGACATCCAAACCGTGCCGGGCAGGATGCGTAGAAAGGGCACCATAGGGAAGAATACTGTTTCACCCCCAGACATCCCAGAGAACAGATTCTTGGAGGTAGCAAAGCCCCCAACTCACTGCACAATTATATTTATTCCTGGATCTATCTGTGGGCCGAGGGTGGCCCTTAGCGTATCTGGGGTGGTCTTCTTTGACAACAAGTCATCCCCCAACATGGAGTTCTTGTATAAGGCCATCCAGCTGGAGGATAGTAAGGAGAGCCAGTCACATGGGGGAGAATTGATTGAGAGCATGACCACCCCATGTCAGGATATCTGGGACACAGAGTTGGGTGGATACACTTATCTAGAAGGAAAGGGGCGACCTTAAATTGTATGGTAACTTACACTGTATTTCTTGTGTTTAGAAGGTAAAGGAACACTTCCATTGGGCATGAATGCTAACTGCGGAGCGATCATGCACATTCTGGATATGCAATGGGGCACCTCCACACTGATGGATTATTACTGGCAGTGTGTCAAGTTTGCCTGAACTCAGCCCATTTCTGGATGGTGCGGACTCTGTTCCTGGTCACCATACACACTCCAACCCTGGTCATTCCTTGAAAAAAACCATCAGACTTATACTAGCACCTGTTAAGGAAGAATACAACCTTGCTGCACCAGGCTCGCAAGAAGAGAACTGCAGACTCTTTTGGCTGGGCTCAGTACAAAGACATTCCACAAGAATTCACCAGTGTTGGCAGGAGGGTCGATACATTTCTTCAGCCTGCAGACAAAAGCCAATGCCCACTGGTTACAAATAACCAGGTGGGAAATGCTCAAAATGATAAACAGCACTGAGCTCGGCCTCAATTCAGTCAAGGAAGAACTGAGAACAATCTGCCTCATGGTAATAATACTGATATATATTGGACTTGATAACAGCGATGGAGGGAGGGGTGTGTGCCCAGATCGGTGCAGCCTGCTGCACCTTCATTCCAGGGAATGATATGGATAATGGGACATTGACACTTGCCATCCAAGCACTGCACCACTTACAGAGAGACATGCATGAGGAGGGAGGTACCCCTGAGCAGCAGTGGTTTTCAAATTGGTTCTGCTGGCTCCCCCGTCGAATTTCCAGTTTATGCAAATCACTGTTGCTGATTTTCATTGTATTTCTAATTGTGTGCGTGTCTGTACAATTGGGGAATACCTACTGTAAAAACGCAGTCCTCAAACTGGGAAAAATACAAATAACTAGGAAGGTAATGGTTGTCGGGAGCAAGCATAAAGAGTAACAGATCCCAAATGAAGTAACTGTCAAAAGGTATGAGTTAGTTAGTGTAGTTGAAAAATCAACTAGAGAGGGGAATGTTAATATGGAAAAAGTTGATGCTAATATGAAACACGATACATTCATTTATGAGCAATCGTGTCTTTATTAACAAATGTGCCCGTTGCGAACTCCAGATCAACCCCGACTCGCAAATACAAAGTCAGCCAACCTCTGAGACTCAGGCCCGAGGTAACTGATTGATAGGTCACAGGTGGGGTCGCATGTAGCTGGCAGACAAATGCAGAAACAGGAAACCTTAGATCAATACCAAAGATAGGCGCAGTGACACTACAATATGCAAGGGAGATTGGCCCCAATAAAGCACACATGCTTGGAGGGGTATTTGTGATCCTTAAACACCGTACAGTCAGATGCCACATGAGTCAGGAACATATAGCCAATCAGGACTCAGCACATGCAGTCATCACATGCTCCCCATGTCAGACATCTGGACATGTTACCCACTGGCCACATTGTGTCCACGCAAGGTTGTGGGACACCTGTACTTTCCATTAGACATTTAATTTATGACTCCAAAGGCAGCAACTTACATTCCTCACCATAGATGGATCACCAGAAATTCTTTATTACCCACTAGGAACTGTATAAAAGGAGGTCGCAGACCGATTGTAAATTGAGACAGTCTTCAGACCCTGCACCTGTAACTGTTCTCCTGGCTGCTCTGTTTAATTCAACAAACTGTTTCTGTTTTGCCAAACACCTCTTGTCGCTTGTTTTTTTCAAGGTATTGCATGTTCAAGCAACAGAAATATAGAGGAGAGGTTGATGGAATATATAAGGATAATAATATTGACATATTTATTGCCTAGTAGTGTCCTTCCTCATAGTTGGCAAAGGACCAGTAACATTTAACCCCTTCCATGCTCATGACGAGCTCAGCTCGTCATGCTGCGCAGTGCTCGTGTGCGCATGACGAGCTGAGCTCGTCATGAACCCGTCCGCTCAATGCAATGCCTCGCACAGGGCGAAAATCGGCCGCGCATGGAAGGGGTTAAAGAATCCTTCATATTCAATTGATTGTCTAATTTTTACTATTATTTAAAAAAAAAAAACATTTCAGTAATCTGATTTTAACCTTAAAAAGGATGCTTGCAATAGTGCAAACAGGAAGGGGTGGGAGCACACTGCTGACCTCCCAGCACAGTTCGTCCCTTAGCATTATGGTAAATGCAGTTAGTAGTGCACGCTTACTTGGTATTTTACTGGAGTGTTCCACCAAAGTTGGTGCAGGTTAGTGCTGTACATCTCTAGACACATGTTTCTGGATTTTATCCGTCATCAGTAGAGATCAAAAAAGATTTTCATCTGGGGTTGCTGAGCAGGCTGCCGCAATTCTTACAGGTCTCAGTACCTCTCACAGGCGCACAGGTGCATCTCCACAAGCTCGTCAGCTCAATGGCTCAAGGGAGCCTTTTCAAACAGGAAGGGGTGGGAGCACACTGCTGACCTCCCAGCACAGTTCGCCCCTTAGCATTATGGTAAATACAGTTAGTAGTGCACGCTTACTTGGTATTTTACTGGAGTGTTCCACCAAAGTTGGTGCAGGTTAGTGCTGTACATCTCTAGACACATGTTTCTGGATTTTATCCGTCATCAGTAGAGATCAAAAAACGATTTTCATCTGGGGTTGCTGAGCAGGCTGCCGCAATTCTTACAGGTCTCAGTACCTCTCACAGGCGCACAGGTGCATCTCCACAAGCTCGTCAGCTCAATGGCTCAAGGGAGCCTTTTCAAACAGGAAGGGGTGGGAGCACACTGCTGACCTCCCAGCACAGTTCGCCCCTTAGCATTATGGTAAATGCAGTTAGTAGTGCACGCTTACTTGGTATTTTACTGGAGTGTTCCACCAAAGGTGGTGCAGGTTAGTGCTGTACATCTCTAGACACATGTTTCTGGATTTTATCCGTCATCAGTAGAGATCAAAAAACGATTTTCATCTGGGGTTGCTGAGCAGGCTGCCGCAATTCTTACAGGTCTCAGTACCTCTCATAGGCGCACAGGTGCATCTCCACAAGCTCGTCAGCTCAATGGCTCAAGGGAGCCTTTTCAAACAGGAAGGGGTGGGAGCACACTGCTGACCTCCCAGCACAGTTCGCCCCTTAGCATTATGGTAAATGCAGTTAGTAGTGCACGCTTACTTGGTATTTTACTGGAGTGTTCCACCAAAGTTGGTGCAGGTTAGTGCTGTACATCTCTAGACACATGTTTCTGGATTTTATCCGTCATCAGTAGAGATCAAAAAACGATTTTCATCTGGGGTTGCTGAGCAGGCTGCCGCAATTCTTACAGGTCTCAGTACCTCTCACAGGCGCACAGGTGCATCTCCACAAGCTCGTCAGCTCAATGGCTCAAGGGAGACTTTTCAAACAGGAAGGGGTGGGAGCACACTGCTGACCTCCCAGCACAGTTCGCCCCTTAGCATTATGTTAAATGCAGTTAGTAGTGCACACTTACTTGGTATTTTACTGGAGTGTTCCCCCAAAGTTGGTGCAGGTTAGTGCTGTGCATCTCTAGACACATGTTTCTGGATTTTATCCGTCATCAGTAGAGATCAAAAAACGATTTTCATCTGGGGTTGCTGAGCAGGCTGCCGCAATTCTTACAGGTCTCAGTACCTCTCACAGGCGCACAGGTGCATCTCCACAAGCTCGTCAGCTCAATGGCTCAAGGGAGCCTTTTCAAACAGGAAGGGGTGGGAGCACACTGCTGACCTCCCAGCACAGTTCGCCCCTTAGCATTATGGTAAATGCAGTTAGTAGTGCACGCTTACTTGGTATTTTACTGGAGTGTTCCACCAAAGTTGGTGCAGATTAGTGCTGTACATCTCTAGACACATGTTTCTGGATTTTATCCGTCATCAGTAGAGATCAAAAAACGATTTTCATCTGGGGTTGCTGAGCAGGCTGCCGCAATTCTTACAGGTCTCAGTACCTCTCACAGGCGCACAGGTGCATCTCCACAAGCTCGTCAGCTCAATGGCTCAAGGGAGCCTTTTCAAACAGGAAGGGGTGGGAGCACACTGCTGACCTCCCAGCACAGTTCGCCCCTTAGCATTATGGTAAATGCAGTTAGTAGTGCACGCTTACTTGGTATTTTACTGGAGTGTCCCACCAAAGGTAGTGCAGGTTAGTGCTGTACATCTCTAGACACATGTTTCTGGATTTTATCCGTCATCAGTAGAGATAAAAAAACGATTTTCATCTGGGGTTGCTGAGCAGGCTGCCGCAATTCTTACAGGTCTCAGTACCTCTCACAGGCGCACAGGTGCATCTCCACAAGCTCGTCAGCTCAATGGCTCAAGGGAGCCTTTTCAAACAGGAAGGGGTGGGAGCACACTGCTGACCTCCCAGCACAGTTCGCCCCTTAGCATTATGGTAAATGCAGTTAGTAGTGCACGCTTACTTGGTATTTTACTGGAGTGTTCCACCAAAGTTGGTGCAGGTTAGTGCTGTACATCTCTAGACACATGTTTCTGGATTTTATCCGTCATCAGTAGAGATCAAAAAACGATTTTCATCTGGGGTTGCTGAGCAGGCTGCCGCAATTCTTACAGGTCTCAGTACCTCTCACAGGTGCACAGGTGCATCTCCACAAGCTCGTCAGCTCAATGGCTCAAGGGAGCCTTTTCAAACAGGAAGGGGTGGGAGCACACTGCTGACCTCCCAGCACAGTTCGCCCCTTAGCATTATGGTAAATGCAGTTAGTAGTGCACGCTTACTTGGTATTTTACTGGAGTGTTCCACCAAAGTTGGTGCAGGTTAGTGCTGTACATCTCTAGACACATGTTTCTGGATTTTATCCGTCATCAGTAGAGATCAAAAAACGATTTTCATCTGGGGTTGCTGAGCAGGCTGCCGCAATTCTTACAGGTCTCAGTACCTCTCACAGGCGCACAGGTGCATATCCACAAGCTCGTCAGCTCAATGGCTCAAGGGAGCCTTTTCAAACAGGAAGGGGTGGGAGCACACTGCTGACCTCCCAGCACAGTTCGCCCCTTAGCATTATGGTAAATGCAGTTAGTAGTGCACGCTTACTTGGTATTTTACTGGAGTGTTCCACCAAAGTTGGTGCAGGTTAGTGCTGTACATCTCTAGACACATGTTTCTGGATTTTATCCGTCATCAGTAGAGATCAAAAAACGATTTTCATCTGGGGTTGCTGAGCAGGCTGCGCAATTCTTACAGGTCTCAGTACCTCTCACAGGCGCACAGGCGCATCTCCACAAGCTCGTCAGCTCAATGGCTCAAGGGAGCCTTTTCAAACAGGAAGGGGTGGGAGCACACTGCTGACCTCCCAGCACAGTTCGCCCCTTAGCATTATGGTAAATGCAGTTAGTAGTGCACGCTTACTTGGTATTTTACTGGAGTGTTCCACCAAAGTTGGTGCAGGTTAGTGCTGTACATCTCTAGACACATGTTTCTGGATTTTATCCGTCATCAGTAGAGATCAAAAACGATTTTCATCTGGGGTTGCTGAGCAGGCTGCCGCAATTCTTACAGGTCTCAGTACCTTCACAGGCGCACAGGTGCATCTCCACAAGCTCGTCAGCTCAATGGCTCAAGGGAGCCTTTTCAAACAGGAAGGGGTGGGAGCACACTGCTGACCTCCCAGCACAGTTCGCCCCTTAGCATTATGGTAAATGCAGTTAGTAGTGCACGCTTACTTGGTATTTTACTGGAGTGTTCCACCAAAGTTGGTGCAGGTTAGTGCTGTACATCTCTAGACACATGTTTCTGGATTTTATCCGTCATCAGTAGAGATCAAAAAACGATTTTCATCTGGGGTTGCTGAGCAGGCTGCCGCAATTCTTACAGGTCTCAGTACCTCTCACAGGCGCACAGGTGCATCTCCACAAGCTCGTCAGCTCAATGGCTCAAGGGAGCCTTTTCAAACAGGAAGGGGTGGGAGCACACTGCTGACCTCCCAGCACAGTTCGCCCCTTAGCATTATGGTAAATGCAGTTAGTAGTGCACGCTTACTTGGTATTTTACTGGAGTGTTCCACCAAAGTTGGTGCAGGTTAGTGCTGTACATCTCTAGACACATGTTTCTGGATTTTATCCGTCATCAGTAGAGATCAAAAAACGATTTTCATCTAGGGTTGCTGAGCAGGCTGCCGCAATTCTTACAGGTCTCAGTACCTCTCACAGGCGCACAGGTGCATCTCCACAAGCTCATCAGCTCAATGGCTCAAGATCGTTTTTTGATCTCTACTGATGACGGATAAAATCCAGAAACACATGTGTCTAGAGTTGTACAGCACTAACCTGCACCAACTTTGGTGGAACACTCCAGTAAAATACCAAGTAAGCGTGCACTACAAACTGCATTTACCATAATGCTAAGGGGCGAACTGTGCTGGGAGGTCAGCAGTGTGCTCCCACCCCTTCCTGTTTGAAAAGGCTCCCTTGAGCCATTGAGCTGACGAGCTTGTGGAGATGCACCTGTGCGCCTGTGAGAGGTACTGAGACCTGTAAGAATTGTGTCAGCCTGCTCAGCAACCCCAAATGAAAATCGTTTTTTGATCTCTACTTATGACGGATAAAATCCAGAAACACATGTGTCTAGAAATGCACAGCACTAACCTGCACCAACTTTGGTGGAACACTCCAGTAAAATACCAAGTAAGCGTGCACTACAAACTGCATTTACCATAATGCTAAGGGGCGAACTGTGCTGGGAGGTCAGCAGTGTGCTCCCACCCCTTCCTGTTTGAAAAGGCTCCCTTGAGCCATTGAGCTGACGAGCTTGTGGAGATGCACCTGTGCGCCTGTGAGAGGTACTGAGACCTGTAAGAATTGTGGCAGCCTGCTCAGCAACCCCAGATGAAAATCGTTTTTTGATCTCTACTGATGACGGATAAAATCCAGAAACACATGTGTCTAGAGATGTACAGCACTAACCTGCACCAACTTTGGTGGAACACTCCAGTAAAATACCAAGTAAGCGTGCACTACAAACTGCATTTACCATAATGCTAAGGGGCGAACTGTGCTGGGAGGTCAGCAGTGTGCTCCCACCCCTTCCTGTTTGCAATAGTGCAATGCAACCATGATGATATTTACTAAGTTTAAGTGAGAATTCTGTTTACCTTTTATATGTGCACATGAGATGAAAACTGAATAGCCTGTAAGATGCAACCCACCACAGGGAATCATTCAGAGGCCTAGTGAATAGAGTAGTGTCTAATGGGGGTCATTTAGACCCCAGAGAGCCAGCTACTGAGGCATTGGTGTGGTGAAGCCCCCACAATGTCTGGGTCCGCATGAGCTGGCCTGCCAAATATAGAGATTTCACACCATTGTGGTGGGAAATTTTCACTGAAAGTTAAGGGAAATTTTCACAGGAACTGTCCTTGGCGTGTTGGTGAGAACGCTTTAGACAAAATTCACTGCAGCCATGCCTTGCTAATATGACAGGCCTGTCAGCATTCTTGTTTTGTTTTCCAAAGACAAACCCTTAAAGCAAAGGGTTCTTTAGAGAAACCAAAAGAACAGTACAATAGGTTTGTAGGGAGACTTCTTTCTGCCAAGCAAGGCCATATGTGATTAATTTCATTTCTGGGACCACCCTCAATGCAGGAAATATCAGCACGAAAAACTGGGTGGGTCTTCTTACACAGTGAAATCAGTGTACATCTGATGACTTGCACATTGGCAAGAAGCTTTAGATGGCAGAGTCTGTTTTGATTGGATTTCCTATTATCAACCCTCTAAGTAACTTTAAGATGTAGAACTACACCCCTATAATGTTTACTGTAAAAGTGGGTATTCTCCAAAGTTTTCAAAAGAGAAGGTTAACAACATATGAGGTTCCCCTTGCCAGTTAAAGAGTGTTTGCAAGGCTAGATTTCTTTCTGTGCACTGAAGAGAAGATTCTGGGTCAAGTTAATGTTCTGCCTTGCTTGAAGCCACGTACCTGGTAAACCTGAAGAGCTATGTTTTGTTGCAGTGTTGCTTTAATCTCCTCCTGAATAAGAGAATAACGATTTCACAACTTTCCCCAGTGTGATCTTAGCGAGGACAACAGGCAGCTTTTTCAAAAGGTTCTGTGATATATGACTGCTCTGAGCCAGTTTTTCCCCAAATACACTTTATTTAGAGAAATGTAAGTGAATGACCCTATCTAAGCACCTCTCACTCTGCTCTATCCTTCCCTTTATGTCTTTACTGCAACCACACACACACACATAATCCAAGTCATGAAGCTCATTGCAGTGTGAGTTACTGAGATTCATAAAATCTCTAAATGTAATATTTAGTATTCACTGCCCACTGGTCTAGAAGATTTGCATATTGCCATAGCCCTTGAAACAAATACCCCAAAATTAGACCAAGGCACACAGTCAGACAATATCTGCATATTTTGTGATCGCAACCTATTTCAATAGGTCTTATGTTAACCATTTTGCACTGAGAGCCCAACCTTAAACTCTATGCAACAGCAAAGTTAACTATCATTCCAGTGAATCCTGACCTTACAGCTATTGACATAAATAATATGTGGCACTCTAAGTCTGAAAGGGTATTGTCTTGACTTATACTTGGTGCTCCCTTGTGTCTGGACAAATCTGTACCTATCGTATAAGCTCTAAGTAGAGAAAAACACATGTCAGGAGTAGATTTTATTCATTCCAGGTTGGCTTGGATGGTATTTTACTAATCCAAAGCTATAATACTGTGCCTTGAGTTGTAATAGGCTTTTGTCAATTTTCATCTCAGGGTGGATGGCACTGTGATAATCCTGTGCTTCAGGACTTTGCTGTAAAAATGGCAAAACACTTTGTTCCTTTTTAGCTCAGCGTGGATGGCACTCTCATAATCCTATGCTTAAAAACTCGGATAGAAAAACAAACATTTGAGGTGAGCAGATTCAGAGTGTTGCCAGTGTTGTCAGGTGCTCCATCTAAAGGAGCTGCTCTCCACACAAACTTGGGAAATATCCAGAGTTCCTTGCTTCCTGTTTTGCATATGTAGGTGACACTCTAAGTCTGAAAGGGTATTGTCTTGACTCATAATGGGTGCTCTCTTGTGTCTGGATAAACTGTAGCTTTCTGGTGAGTTCTAATTAGAGCAAAAACAAGTGCCAGGGGTTGCTTTAATTCACTCCGTGTTCACTCCGTGTTGGCTTGGATGGTATTTTGCTAATCAAAAGCTGTAATACTGTGCCTGTAGTAATCAAAGGCTTTTGTCATTTTCCAGCCATGGCATGAATGACACTGTGCTAATCATATGCTTAAGGACTTTGCTGAAAATAAAGGAAAAGGTTTTGGCCCTTTCTGGCTCAGCATGGTTGGCACTCTTCTAATACTATGCTTAAAATTCTGCTTAAAAAACAGACATTAGAGGTGAGCAGATTCAGAGTGTTGCAGTTGTTGTAGGATGCTCAATATAAAGGAGCTGCTCTCCCCCTAAACTTGAGAACTACCCAAAGTTCCTCACTTCCTGCTTTACATAATGTATGCAGCACTCTAAGCCTGAAATAATATTCTCTTGACTCATGCTGGGTGCTCTTTTGTGTCTGGACAAAGTTGTAGCATTCTCATGAGCTCTAATCCAGAGTTTCATGGCGGTTTCGGGGTGATCGCGGGCAAATCGCAATGTTTTTGCGGGACCTCGTGAATGCGCAAGCCAGTGGGATTGCTCTGTTTGGCTTGTCGTAACCTGAACAGAAAGTTTGGCTGCCATTTTATGTATTGGGGACGGTTCCCGGGGCTGACCATTTCTTTTCAAAGTGACATAAAGGGTCAGGGTAGAGGTACTCTGACCCGATGTTTGACAAATGGGGGTATTAGAGACACAAGTTATGTGTCCAAAATTGATTTTTTTAATCACATGCGATATTCGCGATGACGCCCGACTGCCAGCGTGGCCCCCCATGTACCATTGTGGGTATCGACGTATTCACGACGCCCGGCGTCACCGCAAAAAAAGAAGACCGATTTTAAAGATTAATTTTATACAAACTACCTAGAAAAATATGATTTTAAACAGTTCAGTAATAAACTCCAAGAGGCCCATTAGGATGGCGGGCGGACTTCCGTCCGCCCGCCACCCTAGCGGTGCTGGGACCGGCCGCCAGTGGTGCGGCGGTTCCGCACCGGCGATTAGGATGCCACCGCCAACGTGGCGGTGGCATCCTCCATTCCCAGCATTGTGGCGGGCGGTGCTCACAGCACCGCCCACCACAATGCTGGGAATGCACTGCGTGCATTGTCATGCACAAGGTGACAGGCACTGCGAGGTGCCTGCCACCATGTCCATGACAATGCAGGGGGGTACCATAGGTACCCCCTATGTGCACCCCCCACCCCCCCATACCCTGGGGGCCCGCAATGGGGCCCCGGAAGAGAATTCCGCATGCCTTTCCATGGCTGCAACGCCGCCATGGAAAGGCATGTTTCTGCGCCCATGCTAATATGGATGGCGGTGTCTAGCAGACACCGCCACCATATTAAACCCTTTTCCGCCCGGTCGACTTGTCGACCAGGTGGAAAAGCTGCGGACGGTCTTCCCGTCCGCCGCGGTACCCCCGCCAGACTAATATGGCGGGGGTAAATGGGTGGCGGGCGGGGAAGGATGTAGGGCGGATCGCCTCCTCCATGCGGGCGGTGGCGATCCGCCCTACATCCTAATGGGCCCCCTAGTGTCTAAAATACTGTAAAATGTGTGCATATTTGTGTATTACACTTTAAAAAACATTATGCGATCCTCGTGGTTACTGAGGTCTTCGCGATTCTTGGAGTGCTCGCGAACATGGAAAATTAATTTAAAATATTGTTTTTATACAAACTCCCTATAAAAATAGTACTTTACAAAGTGCAGTAATAAATCCCTAGTGTCTACCATACTGTAAATTGCGTGCATGTATGTGTTTTATAGCTGTTAAAAAAAGGTGAGATCGTCGCTGTTACAGAAGTCATCGTGACACTCGGCATAATCGCAAAAACAGGAAGTAGGGTTCAAACACAGTTTTTTTTAAAGTTACTATAAAAAATGTGAACAAACATGTTCTTTAAGTTAGTAATGTGAGTATTGTAATAGTTAGAATTAATTTTGTAAATTAAACTTTTTTAATGTGGTGGTGGTCATTGAATGTCTGTTTTGCGATTTCGCAACGTGATCGCGATGATCGCGACGTCATCACGAATTTGAAAAATACACAAAAATTATAATTTTACAAGAAAATGAACAATATTTTGGGCTCTTGGGAGGCTCTGACAAGAGTCTTTGTGTTGAGAGTGTGTATAAGACAGCTACATATAAGACTGTATGCAGTTTTAGGTTGCCTAGAAACACCCTGTACCCTTTGTCCGTAAGGTGAACCCCATCACCTCTATATATTCGATGCCTGTCAAAACGCAGATTGTTGTTGTAGATAGAGCCCAAGTTATAGTCACTGAGGAAATCAGTAACAGTTTTATTAACATGTTTCCTGGCTTTGTCAATCTGTGAACAGAATTGATTTGACCACTTACATTTCTGTCTTTGGCATATATTAGAGTACACCAAGACAATGTGAGGAAAAAGTGACATTAGTTCTACAAAGGTGTCCTTCATGAGGATTTCCAGCCCTACCCCACTCAATGTACCTAGGTCATTGCCACCGCAGTGCACTATCATCAGGTGAGGAGCTCAACTATCCACAATGGTTTTCACCAAAGGCAGCAACTGATAAAACTGTAAGCCTCGCTGGCCAAGCCAAGTAATCTCCACATTTGGCAAACCCAAGTCTCCATCAATACTAGGTCTGGGCGGTAAATTCCGTTCCGCTCGCGGAATTTGCGGAATTTGGGTAATTTCGCGTTCCGCGGAGAACGCGGAATTACCAAAAATTCCGCGATCCGCGGAATTTTTTGCTTCTTCGCGCTTTCAAAATGCGTGTTCGCGAGATATTTCTCCCCGAGCATGCAAACAGCGTTCGCGAACAGGAAAAAAGCATTGTGAACGGGCGGAACAAGCAATTCCGCGTGTTTGCGGAACTTTTGCGTGCTCGCAGAGATTTTTTACCATTTCGAGGAGCTTTGCGTAGCGCGACTACGCAAATTCCGCCCACCCCTATTCAATACCTCTTTTTTTGCAGCCCTTCGTCCCAATAGACATAGCTGTGGCCAAGAATGCACACTCTGAGCATTTTGAAGTGAAGAAGCAAAGCTGCCAGGAGAAGGCTGGAGCTGAATGAGGTAGTTTTCCAAATGAAAAGCAGTTAAGATGGAGGTGGTTCCTTTTTTTTTTTTTTTTCAAAGATATATTTCATTGGATGCTGTCAGTATATAAGTCAATAAAATTAGGAAGTGTGTTGGATGCATTAGGAATAAGTCCTATTATTGGCTGTTGTTTAAAAAAGACATGTAATACAGACATGTATATGCTTTTGAAAAGTGGAATAAACAACACCTGCTGTATCTCATTTGGAAGTAGCGTGTTCCTTCTAGAATGTGCTGTGAACTTGTGATCTACTGGTTCCACTGAGTTGCTATAGACATTGAGCTAAGAGTGTTTTGAGGAGAAAGGGTGTTAAAGAGACAGACATTATTTTTAAATGTTGAGGAGTTATGACATAATTTATGTAATGGTAAACTTTAAATTCCAATTGAGGACTAAGTAATAAACTGTTGTGCAGTATTACATTTTAAAAAACTGAAGTTAGATATAGGTTTGAACTCCTGTTTGTTTCGTGATTACTCAGCGATCAATGCGAAAACATCAAAAAAACGTGGAGACAGGAACCTCGTTTTGAAAGAGAGGGAAAGGGTTAACAGATGCTAACCATTCACAAGTGGAGCTAGACTATTCTAAAATGAAATACATGATTTTATTTGCTGCCTTACTCATGATCATAGAGTGGAAGTTGAAGAGGTTGCCTTTTTATAGTTGCTTTGTATGAGAGTGGTGTACACTCTCATACAAATCTTAACAGTGTCAAAACTATCATGAAAGAGCTAAAACAAAAATATCTAAAAACCGAATTCACTGGTATGTATATAATTTTTTCATTATTTAAAAAATGTAGATTAGGAATGAAGATGTATATGGGAGTTTGACCAAAACCAGTATCACAGTGATATGAAAAAAATATATCAGATGTACTGTTGAAAGTTTACTGTGAGCAATGCCTTTCAAAAATGAATTTTTTTTTAAATGTCTAAGCATCATGTCCAAAACAGTTAGATCTATGTTATTTGCATTCTGGGAAGTGTAGTACTTTTAGTCACATTATTAAACAGGAGTCATGAATTCATGAATAAAAGATTTGAAAATGTGCTGTGCCTGTATATGAATTATAAAGTAGTAATACTTGTTAGGTATGTATAAGGAAGTGTTTGTCAATGTGTTTTTAACTTATATGACCGGTTTGCATATGTTTAGATAGTGAGATATGGGTTTTTCTGGTTGCAGATACTTATATGTACGATGAGACTCTTGTGTTTACTTAAAAATGTAGAGAAGAATATATTTTTGGAAAGATGGCCTGAAGGTGTATATCTATTATGAAATCACATATATGTTTACATTGTGATCTATGGGGCCGATTCACAGAACTAATCTGAGATAAAATCCTAAACTTACTACTTTTGGTATTCACAGAAGGCATTTAGTAATAGTAAAGTTAGAAGTCCTAACTTTACTACTACTAAATGCCTTCTGTGAATACCAAAAGTAGTAAGTTTAGGATTATATCTCAGTTTAGTAGTAGTAAAGTTAGGAGTCCTAACTTTACTACTACTAAATGCCTTCTGTGAATACCAAAAGTAGTAAGTTTAGGATTTTATCTCAGATTAGTTCTGTGAATCGGCCCCTATGTTCTTTAAGGCTGTTGAAAATTTCATACATATGGTGAGGGTGGTGCTTTTCTTTAAATATGTTGTGTTTAAAATTGAGGAGGGTTATTAGTGCAGAATGTCTCCTGAGAGTTGTTGTGCTAGCGTCACTTGGTGTGTAACCTTTCTTTGCGAAATGCTGAGTATATGTTTTAAAGACTGAAGAAATATTTGAGAAATGTTGTAGGTATGCTATTAAGAAATGTTTTCGTGCTTTGAAACAGGGAGAATTGTTTTTTTCAGTTTTAGAAAGTTAGTGATGCATGTGCACGCTGAGTAGCAGAGCAAAGCATGCTACTAGAGTGCCATGTATGCAGTTTTATATCAGGTGTGATATCTAGAGTTCATTCACACATAGCTCAGTAGAAAAGTTTCGACACACTCAAACAGGTAGTTTCATACTGACAGAAGGACTTAAACAATGAGTCATATATATAGTCACAACTGTTATTTATTCAACAGCAATGGAGGTACTTTAACAGTAAGCCAGGCACTACTTAGGCACTCATCCAATCACCCAGCCACCACTCACGCATTCATCAAATAACTCATGCACTGTATACACACTTATTCAATTACCCAGGCACTATATATGCACTCTTGCAATCATGCTGGCACTAATTATGTAGTCATTGACCTACACAGACACTATTTATCCAATCACTCAAGCTCTAACCATTCACTTATACAATCACCAAGGCTGTACCTATGCAGTCATTCAAACACACGGGCACAACCCATGCACTCATCAAATCACCCTAGCAGTACCCATGCACTCGTACAATCACCCAGGCACTTCCCATGTTTTTATCTAATCACCCAGGCACTACCCACTCACTTAACCAAAAACACATGGGTAGCAGCCATGCACTCTTGCAATAACTGAAGCATGCTCGTAAAAAAACACGTAGGCACTATCTATGCACTCAACGAATCAGCTATATACTATGTATGCACTCCTGTAATCATCTAGGCACAACAGTTGTACTTATTTAATCATCCAACCACTATGCCCATATTGAATCATTGAGGCATTTGTCATGCACTTATCTAATGATTCAGGCACTACTCATGCACTCATTCAAACACCCAGACAGTAACAATATATGCATCCAAACATGCAGGCAGTAATGATGCATATATGGAACCCCCCAGGGAGTTCTGTTATACTCAGGGAAGAAAAGATTAGACAAAAGAACTATTTTATTTTACAGTTTTAAGTGGAGAATGCATACATACTTCTACTAAAGAAACGTTCTTTAATGCAGAAAACTATCTCCAGTATAACACATTAGTTGATGCTATTGATAAAAGAGAATGATTTTGTTAAATTAAAAATGGCACTCCTATAGCAAAAGAAATGAAGGTGTCTAGAAATGTAGAACAAGTTATTACAGAACAGGTACAGGTAAGGCGTAGCCAGGCCATGTATACAAATAGAATTGTAGTAGTGGTTGTAGTATTCAACAACAATCCATTGATATAGTAAGAACATTTCTACATATATTTCCTTTTTTAAAAAAAAAATTTTTTATTCAAGTTTTTATATTTAATAAACAGCACAGACTTATATACCATATTCAAACGTGTGGCTACAATCATACTTTTTTAGCAATCAAATAATAATTTAAAAAAATTAAACATTGATTCATCCTGAACTGATATACCAACAAAAACAAAAATAAGCAATAACAAAACCGGCTCCTAGATATAGTTAAGGGAGACCTCGACCTTGTGTTAATTCAAGTTACAAACAACAGAGTTTACAGCATTTGCGAACCCCCCATCACACGAAATAGATTTTCTAATACTTCTCAGAGGTATGGTTCAGGGATCCCTAGCCTACTGTGACGCCTTCCATCTCATTAAAGGAGCCCAGATGCATCGACCCAAGAATCTCGCTTTTTTACCCTTTCACTCATATATAGCTCTTTCCAGAGTGAACATTGAGAGTAGCCGCGCCAACCACTGCTGAAATGTTGGAGGCATCGGGTCGAGCCACGCAGAGGCAATACTTATACGTATTACGGCCATAGCCAGAAAGAGAAATTGATAGGATGGATCTTGCACCTCATTATTGCTAACACCTAGAAGTATCAAAGCAGGGGTTAGCGTAACTTTCAGCCCTAGTGTCAAATCAAAGAACTTCGTGATGGAGCCCAATACATTTTCAAGGCGTGAGCAGGATGCGAACATGTGTACCAGATCAGCCTCGGGTGCATCGCACTGCGGGCAGTTAATTCCTACTTGCCCGCCCCACTGTGCAATTCTTGCCGGGGTATAATAAAGTGCGAATACAGTCTTATAGTGCTGTGCTTGAAGCCCTGCCGAGCACATAACCGTCTGACCCAATTCTAAAGAGTCAAGAAACCTTTCTGGTTCAACGCCCACCCGATCCATCCATTTCCCCGCATGCTTAACCAAATCATCATGTTTAAGTGCGGCTAGTTCAACATATATTAGCCGGATGACACACTGCCTGCTGTCTCTCATAATATCAATGATTTTAATTTTACTAAACCCATTTGACCCGCCCACCTTCTTGTTAAAAAAACTTCGTAGCTGCAAGAATTTGAAAAAATTACACCTATCCAACCCATATTCTATCTGGATATCACAAAACTGACGAAAGCCTTCCCTCTGCATTAGATCCCCGACCTTCCGAACCCCCTGCTCTGCCCACTCCGCCATAATCCCGTCAGAAAATATTTCAGGAAACGTAGGGTTTTTATAAAGCAGGGTATAATAGTTAATCCTCCCAAGACCAACCTTTTTTTTAGGTGCCGCAGAGATTTTAAAGGCAGCCAATAGTGTCTTGAATTTCGTCTTCTTGTAATAACTAGGCTCACTAAATTTCATAAAACAATTCACAGCTTGATCCCCGAGCAATAGCTTGTATACATCAGGGAGCCCTACTTCTTCAACAGGTTCGGCAGGGGATGCACCAAATAATATACTCATATACTGGAGAGCCGCTGCCCAATAATAAATTTTAAAATCAGGAACAGCAAAACTTCCTCTTTCCCGTGGGAGTGACATAAACCTAAGGGCCCTCCTCATTTTCCCATGCGCCCATATAAAGCGATTAACTATATTCTCCAGTGTTACGAACCAGTGTTTTTCAAATTCAAGCGGTATTGCCCTAAACAGATAAAGTATTTTTGGCAAGAACATCATCTTGACCACATTACAGCGGCCCACCAATGACATGTGTAGATTATTAAATCTATCAAAATCAGATCGCGCCTTCCTAATTACCGGCTCGATATTCCTTGCGACCAAACTCCCCAACTCCGGCATGATGGTGATACCAAGATAGACTGCTGATTCAGTTACTCGCGGGTCAGCGATAATAGCATGCCTGTTCTTAATAATCTGTGTTTTCGCTTTGTTTAGTGCATAGCCTGAAAATCTACCGAAGTCCTGTGCGACCGTCTCCACCACAGTGAGTGCAGTTACAGGATTTGCAGTGACGACGGCAACATCGTCCGCATAAGCCAATACTTTGGATTCCAGACCCTGACATACAATAGGCTCGATTCCGCTATTGACCTTCAGCAGTCGTATTAAGGGATCTATGTATATAGCGAATAGGAGGGGAGAGCATGGGCATCCCTGCCTTGTTCCGCGCTCAATGAAGAAAGGTGCAGTACACCCCCATTTAGTCTTAAGCGAGCTATAGGAGCTCTATACAACCCCTGGATGGCTTTAATAAATCCATCTCCTAAACCAAACCATTTCAGAGTCTCCCAGAGAAACTCCCAGGAGACCCTATCAAATGCCTTCTCAGCATCCAAAAGCAGAGCGGCCATAGGGTCCCCCGAGATCTCTATTGCATCAAAGAGTGTTATTACACGGTGGACATGCTGCGTTGTTCCCCGACCGATTATAAACCCGGGTTGACAGGGATGAATTG
Source organism: Calotriton arnoldi (assembly GCA_963921515.1). Classification (NCBI taxonomy): domain Eukaryota; kingdom Metazoa; phylum Chordata; class Amphibia; order Caudata; family Salamandridae; genus Calotriton; species Calotriton arnoldi. The sequence continues at coordinate 1,028,233 of CAWUFW010004542.1, read as the reverse complement.
TTTTCCTCATAATGCCATTTAATCTTGTGCCATAGCCTTAGAAATTTTTTTAACATCGCTATTTAAAAGGGTGATTGGCCTATATGAGCCTGGCTCCCTCGGTGGCTTATCTTTTTTTTTTTTTATTACGATATCCGCCCCTTCCCAAGACTCCGGGGCAGATCCGCCCCTTTGAGCTTGCCTAATAACCTCAGTCAAATCAGGACCTATTATATCTGCAAAAGTTTTATAAAACTCCAATGGAATCAGGTCTGGACCAGCAGCCTTACTAGATGGTAAGCTTTGCAGAGCAGCCATTATCTCCTCTTGTGTCAAAACGGCCTCGAGTGCCTCCTTATCTGTTACATCCATCCGCTGCAGGGGTATCTTATCTAGATACTCTTGGATTGTGCTTGGCGTCATTGAGAGTTCATTAGTGTAAAGCCGTTGATAATATTGCTGAAAGACCTCCCGAATCCCTAAGGCATCAACTACTATACTCCCATTAACATCCAAAATTTCTGATATCACACCTGCAGTGGTCTTTTGTCTTAATCGAACCGCTAGTGTGTGTCCCACCCGCTCATTAAACTCATGGCAATGCTCTCTTTTTGCCAGAAAGGTTTCTGCAGCTTTAACAGCAATCCGCTCTCCAGCATCAGCCTTACTTACGGCCAACTGTAGTAATATATCTTCAGTTGGTCTACCCATATTAATAGCAGTAGCCAGATCCTCTTCTATCTTAATCAAGTTTTTTCTGATTTCTTCCTCCTGCTGTGCCCCTTTTTTTTGCAGATGCATACTATAACTCATTGTTTCCCCTCTGACCCCTGCTTTTAAAAGCATCCTAAACTATCCCTGTACCTGTGCTCTCCCTATTAAAATCCCAGAATTCCTTGATCCACCCCTTCATATGAGCCACATAATCTGGATCATGTAAGAGCCCCCGTTCAAAAGTCCAGTTCCGTTCTAGTCTTACACCCCCAGTGATTATAACTGTCAGAACTAATGGGTTATGGTCCGAAAGTACCCGAGGGTATTTCTGTATTCTAAGTTTGGAGATAAGATGGTGTGACACAAAAAAGTAATCGAGTCGTGAGATAGCCTTATGTGGTGCAGAGAAAAAAGTGCTGCCAGGGTCTTCAGGTTTCAGGTGAGCCCAAGCATCAGTGAGACCATTATTCCTAATTAAATTTGTGAGGGCTGCAGAGATCCTTCTTTTCCTACCATGATATCCACCTCCCGGGGCACCCCAGTGGACCCCCAACCCATTAATATCAAAATCTCCACAAACTATCACCGGCATGGGCCATATTGCTAGTTCGGCATCCAGAAATTCAAGAAGCTCAGGGTCATCCCCAGTCGATCCATAAACCGAGCAAGTTGTAAATACTTAACCACCCACCAAACATTCGGCTATTGCCCAGTGACTCCATTTGTCAGCTAACTTTCTTTTAACCGTTATGTCACTCCTATGGGTAAAAATTGCTACCCCTCTTGTGCGGGTACCATGTTTGGTATTCACCATGAGCTTATATCCTAGCTGTTCCAAGATGCTACCCTTGACACCTTCTATGTGAGTTTCTTGCACACATAATATATCAATTCGTAAAGATTTAAACAGAATTGCCGTCCTTTGCCTTTTGCCTTGATCATTTAGCCCACAAACTTTAGCCGAAGCTATTCGAAGACTCATCATCTTATGCTTTTCCAGTTCCTACACAAGGCCAACAGAGTCCCTTTCGTGCTATCACTATTTGGTATATCAGAACCTAATCTTACTGCACTCATTCTCCTCACATTTTTATTCCCAGAACGCATCTCCATGCCTTCCCTCACACGTTGTACTGTGCAATGCTGTGCTGTGCCCTTACCCCCACCCCGTTAGGAAGACTTAACCCCACCCCCCTACACCCTTTACAGGCAGATAGGTCAAGCATGACCTATGTATGGCAGCCGATCCCGAAACTCGAGCAATGCCAGTCCTCCCATCCCCCCCCTGCAGGCACCCAGACCTATGTGATCTCACCCCCATATGCCTACATAAATCAGTGACGAATACCGAAGAGCCAAATCTGATGATCAAATAACAGCATATTAGGCCCGAAGCAAATATATACTTCCAGAGCTTCAAGCCCCGAGAGCCTATATAAACAGCCCACATGAACATCAGCATCAATAATTAATCAGCAGTTGAGCCCCCCTGCGTGATACGGCCCATTCCGTTCCTCCCCCTTGCTTCCTTAAGCTCAGTGAAATATTCTTGTGCTTTGATCTCAGAAAAAAACATTCTCACCCTCCCATTCGAGATAACCTTAAGCCGGGCGGGAAATAGCAAAAAAGCCTCACAACACAGCCCCTGAAAGGGAGTTATCAGCTGTCGGAGTCTCCACCTCCGCTCGACCGTAGTGTGGCAGAAATCAGGCCGAGCGAAGAAAGAATGACCTTCATGAGATCGTTTCGAATCTGGTCTGGCCTGATCTATTATGGCCTGCCTTAATAGAAAATTCCCAACATAGATCAAGATTGCTCTAGGTCTCTCCCCTTGGTTAGTCCTCCTAAACAATGGGAAGCGGTGAGCCCGCTGGATCTCCGTCTTCCAATTCCATTGGGCAAGGTCAGGGAAAGCGCCTTTCAGCAGAGAGACGACAAAAGCCATAATGTTCTCTCCCTCCGCATTTTCTGCCAGTCCGAGTAGCCGTACATTATTTCGGCGTTGCCTGTTTTCGAAGTCTTCAAGCTTCCAGCAAATATCCACAGACTGTTTTGCCCGTGATTCCTTAAATGTCTGAAGCTTGTCAACTTCTACCTCGAGGGCGACAGTTCTTTCTTCCACCTGAGTTACCCATTCAGTCATGTCGGTGCACAGCTTATTAACTTTGCGGATAGCGCCTTGCAGTTTTTTAGTGGCCTGGAGCGATCTTCGGCTCTCTTGCCTGGCCTCCCCCTGCATTTGCTTAAGAGTAGCGTACAATAACTCTAGTGTAGGTGAGGTAGCCGCAGATTCATAGTTATTAGGGCCATTAGAGCCGCCTTGAGCACTACCCACTAGATTAGATCCATAAGCCATACTTGTGGTCAATGTTGTAGCAGAATAATCCTATTCGAGTTTGCGGGCTGTAGCAGAACCTGACTTCGAGTTTCTAGCTTTAGCCCTTGCCTGTCGCTTTGAGTTGGAGGATCTACTACGATGAATTTTTTGGGTAGTGGACGACTCCCCCGAAAGCGTCTCATCAGATGTATCAAGCTCGCTGAGCCCAGATGAATCGGAATCATCATTTATAGAATAAAACTTATCTCCTTCTGGGGACAAAAGGGGTACACTAGACCATGATGGCATCGTGATCTGACCAGTAATACCCATTTGGCCACAAGTAGCATTGTCCCCAGCATCCCCAGCCTTATCCCCAACATCATCAGCTGTTGCAGGCTGTGCATCGAGCCGTATATCCAGCTGACCCTCCGATGGGATACCTGATGAAATATCGGGGCAAACCAAAATGCCATTGCTGTTCTGAGCTCCGTCTTTGCTATATGCAGGCACAATGTCCACTGTCTCATCAACAATTGTACTGCTATTAAGCTGTGAGGAGCACCCCCCGGCTTCCATGAGACTTTCCTCTCTACTCAGGGTCTCGACCAACTCCCCTGAAAGACGATGTGATTGCGGACCCACCGCAGAGATCCTGCCACTCTCTGCATTTTCGGCTGCACTCTCCTCAGTCTCATGACTCCCAGCGCTGCACAGCTCCACTCCAGATTTTACGGTTAACCCGGCAGCCGACTGAGATGAGGGAGTACTCAGATCCAGGCTTGTATCCCCGGGCGCTGCATCAGAGACCACACCATCAACATCATCCACCACTCTGGCTGCCAAATCATCGCTGATGCCACCCTCCGTGAAGCCAGAGTTTTTTCGAGCCCCCAAGGCCCCCGAGGCGGCGGAGATAGTGTTCAAGGCCACCACCGACCCAAATGCCCCAGCCCCATCGGCCGCCGCAAGGAACCCTCCACAGCGGCCGCAGCAGCCCGGAGGCGAGCGCCCCCCGCAATGCCATCCCCTCTCCACCCTGCGGCGCCGTCACCACCCTTCTTTGCTTGAGGCCCTCGTCGCCCCTGGCTTGAGCCTCGTCCCGCGTCCGATAGAGAAACCTTCATAGCGTCTCTGGCCTCTTTGCCTACTCTGCCTGGCTTGGGGGCCAAAGCTTGCTGTCCGTGCCAAAACCGCCTCCGATGCAGTAAAGTGAGCAGACCGAGCCTCCCCAACCACAACAGCAAACATCCTCGAGGGAAAGCCCGCATGCCAAAACGAAGTAGGTGAGTCAAGCCCATATTATGCCATCAGTCTCTGCATCTTTAGGTGCCGCGGGAGAGGTGAGAGCCGGCACCACTCACGCCGAGATCAGTCGGCGGCCATCTTGCCCCCTGAGGTCTCTACATATATTTCCAAAGCAAACTTTAAAGCACAAAATAAGTACTTTACAAGGATTGGATGCTTGCTAGGTTAGAAAGCATACAAATTTGGATAGACACTCACTATCTTGTTTATCAAAGAAAGTGTGCCAAAGCACCTTTGATTATTTCAGGATGTCAGCAGTACACCTCTCAACAATGTGAACTTTACTTATGAGGTTGTAGTATGTTAAAATACCTGCTTTATCTTTAGGAAAAAAGACTAGAGCACTTTTGTATGGTACTGTGGTAGAGGTAGAAATGGTTTGTGATGATGTGCAGTTTTGTTTCTTTTGTGCAGAACAGGACTCTACAGAAAATGAAGAGTTGATATCATGAAGAGTTGCGGAACACGACACAGGTATTATAGTTGATAGCTTTGAAAAAGAGATTAGAAAATGTAATACAGTGTGCTCTGAAAAACCAGCGTATGTTTGTATATGTTGTAAACACACTCTCTACAAGATTGAAACACAGACTGTTGACTTGTAATTAAACACTGAGAAAGAAAATAGTGATAACTGAAGAAAGTTTACTGTGTACTTATTTGTAGAGGAATGCTTTATATCGTCCACACAGCAAGCGATATGTAAGTACTGCTACTATAAATTAGCTGATAATAAAATGCCTGGTAGAGCTGTGCATAAGAAGTTACTACTGGTTGCCATTTCAGAACCGCTTCAAGGTTTAAATCTATATAAGTGAAGTCTTATACAATGTATAATTCCATTTCATTCTATAGAGCGAAAGCTGGCAAGTTTCCACCAACAGAGTGGCAGAAAGGTCTAAAAGATAGAGTAGTGTAGTGGATTATTAGTGTTTTCTCAAAATGTTCAGCAGCATGCTGAAGACTTTTTAATGGTAATGTTGGGCTATTAGACAAAGAGGATGTGAATATCAAAGAGTTATTTGGTTTAAGTTATAAATGGAACCATAATTGGGAACATTGTGAATTCACCTCTAGCACTGAATCTAAATTGTGACTATTTCTCTATTTGACGTTATTACATTGTAAAGCTGTGGCCTTTGAAAATCCAACCAAAAACGCCCATCAAGATATGATCTGTCCAAACTGCAGATTGATATCTGGGAAAGAACTGGGGCCCCTGTTTGTAGGATAAATAAGTCCTAACAGGGAATATACAAAAAATGTAAAGACACACCTGGGCGCGGTATTTTGCAAATTGTGTGGGCAAAAAATTCCCTAGAACAATAACAATTTAAAAAGAACAAGCAATTGTTGCCATAACTGATATCAAAAAGTTATTTATTTTTCATTTTTTACCAAAGTTTATCAAAAACATTTCTTTTCTTATAGATAAATATTTTTTTTTATATGTATGTAGTTTTTAAAAATATTTTTAAAAAGTTTTATGCTGTCATACTTCTCAGTGGACACATGTAAGACATTAATGCGTGATACAGACATGTATACAAAACTAGTAATTCATTACACAGTGAAATACATCACCATTGGTCAAACATGATATATCATCCAAAATATCAAAATGATGTGCAGAAACTGGAGGCTAGTTGTCAAGCTACGCGCGTTTCGGCTAGGCCTTCGACAGGACTCCGTCACAGTAATCACTGAATAGAATATAAGACAACATAAGGAAACTCGAATTTTAATGCCCGCTATTTTAAAAAATTGAATCTCCTTGTCAAAAGGACAAGTTACATAAAAAGATATAGATCAAAGAGTTGTGTCTCTTATTGGTGGTGCCATGTTAATAATAACAGTCCATAAACCCGAAGGTTGTTCAGATATGCATGCATCAGTGAAAAAATACCATGAAAGGAAAGAGCAGAGTATATCAGACATGCAGCCAATCTGTGAATTGGTTGATAGATACATATGAAGATGCTAAACTGAAAAATAGTGAAGCATGCTTATATCTCCCCGAGTGACCAACCATGCCATACATTTATCTCAAGGATGTTAAATAGAAGAACCATACCTGTTTGTAATGGTACACTTATAACTCGGCGAGAAAAATAGGATTATCTAAGCGCAGGAGGGATACTACAGAAATTGTGAAGAGATACCCATCCTAAATCCAGAAAGAAAGATTTATGTCAATTTCAGATATTAAATGTTTCTGTATAACAACAGAATACAAATTTTTGTTTTCCGGTACAGTTACCTTTAGGATCTATGAATAGATGTTTGAAATCAATTTCCCCTTATCTGTCAATTAATTGAATAGGATGAATTAATCTTGAAGACACTATAGATTAAGAGAAATGAAAAGATAAAATTGTAATAAAATGATGGATTCCTCTTATTGCGCTACATTTTGAAAAGAAGTTAGTTGCGTTGGATTTAATCATTACCTGCCTGGGAAAAGGGAAATGGATATGCCCAAATTGCTGGCTTCAAAAGATATTATCTTGATATTGGACCAAGATGTTATGAGCAACTGTTCCCTATAATAAATAGAGAGGTTTTTGTAGTGATGTTAATTAAACCTATAGCCCCTACAGCACGGGAATAGGAATATCAGTACTGACCTGTGCAATTGTTTTATATAATTTAGGTGATATATCCAACATCTTTAAGGTTTCTCCAGGACTTATATGGATCACGCAGAGTGTCCCGGCATCAAGAGCAACCTCTAATCATAACCCATGATGGGGCTTACCAAACCATGCAACTGGAAAGATTAAAAGGTGCTGGTATAAATAGTCTACATATAAACAAAGCCACATGCCTTCATAAATCATATATGACTCGAGTATATAGGCAGTATTTATATTATGGGATGTATATAAACTTAACACCCTAAACTGGATCTTGGCTGACAATGAGCCATAACATCAGTAAACCGATACGAGGAAGTTGAGCTAGGTAGTGGCAACAGTCATGTCTAGTTAGAACTGAAAAACGACTATTGTTCTTAACCGGGATTGTCTAATTATTAAGTTTAGTTAATCTATTAACTTCAAACATGTTATTTTGATAGAATGCCATGTAGATCTTGATGTAATTCAAAGGCATCCTGATATTCAATGTTGGACCAAAACATGAGCATTCAGGCGATATTCCTTAAGGTACAGTCACACCCGTGAATTTAATACCTTTATAGCCAAGATGCTAAGAACCGCAATAAAAGGGCAAAGAGCTTCATAGCTGACTGTTGTTATATGGCTCTCTAATATATGTTTCATAGAGCTAACTTCCACCCGTACTTAGGGGCTTGTTTTATAAATAGCCCTGTTGAATTGCCCATATTATCACTGTTAGCTTGTTGAGCCACCTGAATACTGATAAATGGTCCTATCAGTTCGTGATACTATTACATGTACAAGCCGAACACATACAGCGTCTTCACAGATGAACCCTCCTTCCTAAATGGTACCCCTATTAACGAGGATGTAATTCTAACTCCCTAATAAGCGGGCAGCGAAGTTGCAAAAAGCTATGTCATTGCCCTTACCGTCCGCTGTCAATAATGGACGCTTCCCTCCGGAGTTGCAGTATGCGTCGGCGCTTTGTCCGTGCTTTTTAAATATGCTGCGTACTTTGACCTCTGTGAACTTGTTGCATCCGGTTGACCTCCTCAGGTCAATAGATAATGAAAGAGGACTAAGATATCGGGCGCCATGTTGAAGTGGATAAACGTATCCTATACAGAAGCTTTCCTAGTCGAGAGATGTAGAAGCATTGTGACTATGTCTAATGTGAAAGAGCGAGACACCCAAATCAATTCATTAAGATATGCCTGCACTAAATCTGATATATGTATAGCTAGAGGGAGTTCTTGCCTAATTATAAGAATATGGCTTAATTGAGTGAATATAAAATAGGAAAAAATAAGTAGAAAATGTAAAAAGGTGCTAGGAATGATTCAAAGTAAAGAACTGCAATTAAATTGTACCCACACATAGGGAATTCTGAATTATTCCGAACATGTGTCTGAAAACCCCAAATAGGTATGGTACAGGGACAGTGCCTATATACATACACATATATGTATATATAAATAAATTCATGTGCTTTTATATGTATGTATGTGAAGAAGTTGGCTACTGTGAAATGGACCATCTTCATTTGAATGTTGGTTCATATGTGTAAGGTGGTGACCAAGAAACTATTACAGGTCACAACCTAGTCCACGCTAGCCTGTCTGATTGAATGTGGACATGTGTTGTTAAATACGTGCAACAAATAATTTGCAGTAGTGCAGTGATGCAAGCCTATTTAGGTATTACATTTAATTGCTTGATCCCACAGAATCTCCTGGTTAAGGCCCACTGTTGATGTCTCAAGAATAAAAATCCAATTGACCTCCCTACGTTTTCTCACTGCCTCACTGTTCAATCCGGGTTTGTTTTGGATTTTCTCCAAGATATACCACTGGATGTCATCCGGGGTGTGGTTCTTTTCAATATAATGTTGCACTATCGGGGCCGCTGTTCTTTTAGTTCTTATAGCTGATCTATGCTCTGTTAGACGCGTGTTGATGGCCCTCGCGGTTTCGCCCACATATCCCAAATTACATGGGCATATCAACATTTAGACGACATCTTTTGTCTTGAAATTTGTGAAACAGTTTGATTTGATGTTGTGACCATTAAATTGCAAGGTGGATGCTTCAATTGATAATGATCAGACTTTGCAGGTGTAACATTTGTGATTTCCTATCAATGGCTGTGATCCATCAATAGTTCTTTGCAGAAAGGTGTTTTTGGTTTTCATTCTGGAGTGTACAACATGATTTTTATTACGCCTGTAGGCGAATAGGGGCTTCAGTATTTTTTCGGAGTTTTGTTTGTGGATGTTAAGAATGTGCCAGCTAGAGCACACAGCTTGTCGTATTCTTTCATTAAGCATGGAATGGCGTGTGACGAAGACTACTGAGGAGTTGGTTTTAGTGGTGATGTTATTAAGCAGGTGTTGTCTATCATAATAACGGTCTATTTTCATTGAGTCCCTCACTAACCTCTTCGGGTAGCCTCATGCCAAAAGAAGTGCAGAAAAAGCAACAGAGGTGCAGAAAGAGGCAAGAGGGGTGCAGAAAGAGGATATAGAAGTGCAGAAAGCAGCAAAAGAGGTGCAGAAAGAGGCAAAAGGGGTGCAAAAAGAGGCAAGAGCAGTGCAGAAAGAACCAAGAGATGTGCAGAAAGAGGCAAGAGAGGTGCAGAAAGAGGCAAGAGATGTGCAGAAAAAGGAAAGAAGGGTGCAGAAAGAAGCAAGAGAGGTGCAGAAAGAGGCAAAGGAAGTGCAGAAAGAAGCAACAGATGTGCAGAAAGAGGCAAGAGGGGTGCAGAAAGAGGAGACAGAAGTGCAGAAAGAAGCAAAAGAAATGCAGAAAGAGGCAAGAGGGATGCAGAAATAGGCAAGAGCAGTCCAGAAAGAACCAAGAGATGTGCCGAAAGAGGCAAGAGAGGTGCAGAAAGAGGCAAGAGATGTGCAAAAAAAGGGAAGAAGAGTGCAGAAAGAAGCAAGAGAAGTGCAGAGAGAGGCAAGTGAGGTGCAGAAGGAGGCAAGAGAACTGCAGAAAGAGGCAAGAGAGTTGCAGAAACAGGCAAAAGGGGTGCAGAAAGAGGGAACAGGGTTGCAGACAGAGGCAAGAGAGGTGCAGAAAGAGGGAAGAGGGATACAGACAGAGGCAAGAGGGATGCAGAAATTTGCAACAGAGGTGCAGAAAGAAGCAAGAGCAGTGCAGAAAGAAGACAAAGAGGTGCAGAAAGAGGCAAGAGAACTGCAGAAAAAGGCAAGAGGGGTGCAGAAAGAGGCAGGAGAGGTGCACAAAGAGGCAAAAAGGGTACAAAAAGAGGCAAGAGGAGTGCAGAAAGAAGCAACAGATGTGCCGAAAAAAGCAAGAGGGGTGCAGAAAGAGGCAAGAGAAGTACAGAAAGAAGCAACAGAGGTGCCGAAAGAGGCAAGAGAGGTGCAGAAACAGGCAAGAAAGGTACATAAAGAGGGAACAGGGGTGCAGAAAGAGGTAAAAGGGATACAGAAATTTGCAAGAGAGGTGCAGAACGAAGCAAGAGAAGTGCAAAAAGAAGCAAGAGAGGTGCAGAAAGAGGCAAGACGAGTGCAGAAAGAGACAACAGGGGTGCAGAAAGAAGCAAGAGAGGTGGAGAAATAGGCATGCAGAAAGAGGCAAGAGGGATGCAGAAATTTACAAAAGAGGTGCAGAAAGATGCAAGAGAAGTGCAGAAAGATGCAAGAGAAGTACAGAAAGAGGTAGGAGAGGTGCACAAAGAGGCAAGATGGGTACAGAAAGAGGCAGGAGGGGTGCAGAAAGAAGGAAGAGAAGTGCAGAAAGAAGCAACAGAGGTGCTGAAAGAGGCGTGAAGGGTGCAGAATGAGGCAAGAGAAGTGCAGAAAGAAGCAACAGAGGTACAGAAAGAGGCAAGAGGGGTGCAGAAAAAGGAGAGAGAAGTGCAGAAAGAAGCAAAAGAGGTGCAGAAGGAGGCAAGAAGGGTGCAGAAAGTGGCAAGAGAAGTGCAGAAAGAACCAAAAGATGTGCAGAAAGAGGCAAGAGAGGTGCAGAAAGAGGCAAGAGATGTGCAGAAAAAGGGAAGAAGGGTGCAGAAAGAAGCAAGAGAAGTGCAGAAAGAGGCAAGTGAGGTGCAGAAGGAGGCACGAAAACTGCAGAAAGAGGCAAGAGAGTTGCAGTAACAGGCAGAAGGGGTGCAGAAAGAGGGAACAGGTGTGCACATAGAGGCAAAAGAAGTCAGAAAGAGGGAAGAGGGGTACAGAAATAGGCAAGAGGGATGTAGAAATGTACAACAGAGGTGCAGAAAGAAGCAAGAGCAGTGCAGAAAGAGCCAACAGAGGTGCAGAAAGAGGCAAGAGGGGTACAGAAAGAGACAAGAAAAGTACAGAAAGAAGCAAAAGAGGTGTAGAATGAAGCAAGAGAAGTGCATAAAGAGGCAAGTGAGGTGCAGAAAGAGGCAAGAGAGGGGCAGAAAATGGCAAGAGAACTGCAGAAAGAAGCAAGAGGGATGCAAAAAAGTGAAGAAGGGTGCAGAAAGAAGCAAGTGAGTTGCAGAAAGAGGGAAGAGAGGTGCAGAAAATGGCAAGAGAACTGCAGAAAGAGGCAAGAGGGATGCAAAAAAGGGAAGAAGGGTGCACAAAGAGGCAAGAGGGGTAGAGAAAGAGGGAAGAGAGGTGTAGAAAGAGGCAAGAGAGTTGCACAAAGAGAGAAGAAGGGTGCAGAAAGAGGCAAGAGGGGTGCAGAAAGAAGCAACAGAGGTGCCAAAAGAAGCAATAGAAGTGCAGAAAGGAGCAACAGAGGTGCAGAAAGAGGCAAGAGGGGTACAGAAAGAGGCAACAGAAGTGCAGAAAGAAGCAACAGAGGTGTAGAAAGAGGCAAGAAAAGTGCAGAAAGAGGCAAGAGAGGTGCAGAAACAGGCAGGAGAGGTGCAGAAAGAGGGAACAGGGGTACCGAAAGAGGCAAATGAAGTGCAGAACGCGGTAAGTAGGGTGTCGAAGGAGGCAAGAGAACTGCAGAAATAGGCAAGAGAGTTGCAGTAACAGGCAGAAGGGGTGCAGAAAGAAGAAACAGGTGTGCACACAGAGGCAAAGGAAGTGCAGAAAGAGGGAAGAGGGGTACAGAAATAGGCAAGAGGGATGCAGAAATTTGCAACAGAGGTGCAGAAAGAGGCAAGAGGGGTACAGAAAGAGACAAGAAAAGTGCAGAAAGAAGCAAAAGAGGTGCGGAAAGAGGCAAGAGAACTCCAGAAAAGGCAAGAGAGGTGCAGAAAGAGGTAGGAGAGGTACACAAAGAGGCAAAAGGGGTACAGAAATTGGCAAGAGGGGTGCAGAAAGAAGCAAGAGAAGTGCAGAAAGAAGCAACAGAGGTGCTGAAAGAGGCAAGAGGGGTGGAGAAAGAGACAAGAGAAGTGCAGAAAGAAGCAACAGAGGAGCTGAAAGTGGCAAGAGAGGTGCAGGAACAGGCAAAAGAAGTCAGAAAGAGGGAAGAGGGGTACAGAAATAGGCAAGAGGGATGCAGAAATGTGCAACAGAGGTGCAGAAAGAAGCAAGAGCAGTGCAGAAAGAACCAACAGAGGTGCAGAAAGGGGCAAGAGGGGTACAGAAAGAGACAAGAAAAGTGCAGAAAGAAGCAAAAGAGGTGTAGAAAGAAGCAAGAGAAGTGCATAAAGAGGCAAGTGAGGTGCAGAAAGAGGCAAGAGAGGTGCAGAAAATGGCAAGAGAACTGCAGAAAGAAGCAAGAGGGATGCAAAAAAGGGAAGAAGGGTGCAGAAAGAAGCAAGTGAGGTACAGAAAGAGGGAAGAAAGGTGCAGAAAATGGCAAGAGAACTTCAGAAAGAGGCAAGAGGGATGCAAGAAAGGGAAGATGGGTGCACAAAGAGGCAAGAGGGGTGGAGAAAGAGGGAAGAGAGGTATAGAAAGAGGCAAGAGAGTTGTACAAAGAGGGAAGAAGGGTGCAGAAAGAAGCAACAGAGGTGCCAAAAGAAGCAAGAGAAGTGCAGAAAGAAGCAACAGAGGTGCAGAAAGAGGCAAGAGGGGTACAGAAAGAGGCAACAGAAGTGCAGAAAGAAGCAACAGAGGTGCAGAGAGAGGCGAGAAAAGTGCAGAAAGAGGCAAGAGAGGTGCAGAAACAGGCAGGAGAGGTGCAGAAAGAGGGAACAGGGGTACCGAAAGAAGCAAACTAAGTGCAGAACTCTGTAAGTAGGGTGTCAAAGGAGGCAAGAGAACTGCAGAAAGAGGCAAGAGAGTTGCAGTAACAGGCAGAAGGGGTGCAGAAAGAGGAAACAGGTGTGCACACAGAGGCAAAAGAAGTGCAGAAAGAGGGAAGAAGGGTACAGAAATAGGCAAGAGGGATGCAGAAATTTGCAACAGAGGTGCAGAAAGAGGCAAGAGGGGTACAGAAAGAGACAAGAAAAGTGCCGAAAGAAGCAAAAGAGGTGCAGAAAGAGGCAAGAGAACTGCAGAAAAGGCAAGAGAGGTCCAGAAAGAGGCAGGAGAGGTGCACAAAGAGGCAAAAGGGGTACAGAAAGGGGCAAGAGGGGTACAGAAAGAAGAAAGAGAAGTGCAGAAAGAAGCAACAGAGGTGCTGAAAGAGGTAAGAGGGGTGGAGAAAGAGACAAGAGAAGTGCAGAAAGAAGCAACAGAGGAGCTGAAAGAGGCAAGATAGATGCAGGAACAGGCAAGAAATGTGCAGAAAGAGGGAACAGGGGTGCAAAAGAGGTAAGAGGGATACAGAAATGTGCAAGAGAGGTGCAGAAAGAAGCATGAGCAGTGCAGAAAGAAGCAAGAGAAGTGCAGAAAGAAGCAAGAGAGGTGGAGAAATAGGGATGAGGGGTGCAGAAAGAGGCAAGAGGGATGCAGAAATTTGCATAAGATGTGCAGAAAGAAGCATGAGCAGTGCAGAAAAAACCAACAGAGGTGCAAAAAGAGGCAAGAGGGGTGCAGAAAGAGGAAGGAGAGGTGCACAAAGAGGCAAGAGGGGTACAAAAAGAGGCAGGAGGGGTGCAGAAAGAAGGAAGAGAAGCGCAGAAAGAAGCAACAGATGTGCAGAAAGAGGCGCGAAGGGTGCAGAAAGAGGCAAGAGAAGTGCAGAAAGAAGCAACAGAGGTACAGAAAGTGGCAAGAGAGGTGCAGAAACAGGCAGGAAAGGTGCAGAAAGAAGGAACAGGGGTGCAGAAAGAGGCAAGACAGGTGCAGAAAGAGGGAAGAGGGGTGCAAAAAGAGACAAGAGGGGTGCATAAAAGCAAGTGAGGTGCAAAAAGAGGCAACAGAGGTGCAGAAAGACGCAAGAGAGGTGCAGAAACAAGCAAGAGAAGTGCAGAATGTGGCAAGAGAATTGCTGAAAGAAGCAACAGAGGTGTAGAAAGAAGCAAGAGAAGTGCAGAAAGAGGCAAGTGAGGTGCAGAAAGAGGCAAGAGAGGTGCAGAAAATGGCAAGAGAACTGCAGAAAGAAGCAAGAGGGATGCAAAAAAGGGAAGAAGGTTACAGAAAGAAGCAAGTGAGGTGCAGAAAGAGGGAAGAGAGGTGCCAAAAATGGCAAGAGAACTGCAGAAAGAGGCAAGAGGGATGCAAAAAAGGGAAGAAGGGTGCACAAAGAGGCAAGAGGGGTGGAGAAAGAGGGAAGAGAGGTGTAGAAAGAGGCAAGAGAGTTGCACAAAGAGAGAAGAAGGGTGCAGAAAGAGGCAAGAGGGGTGCAGAAAGAAGCAACAGAGGTGCCAAAAGAAGCAAGAGAAGTGCAGAAAGAAGCAACAGAGGTGCAGAAACAGGCAGGAGAGGTGCAGAAAGAGGGAACAAGGTACAGAAAGAGGCAAAAGAAGTGCAGAACGAGGTAAGAAGGGTGCAGAAAGAGGCAAGAGGGGTACAGAAAGAAGCAAGTGAGGTGCAGAAAGAGGCAACAGAGGTGCAGAAAGATGCAAGAGAGGTGCAGAAAGTGGACGAGATGAGCAGAAGGAGGCAAAAGAAGTGTAGAAAAAGAAAGAAAGGTGCAGAAAGAAGCAACAGAAATGCAGAAAGAGGCAAGAGAGGCGTAGAAAGAAGCAAGCGTGGTTTGCACACCATTAGTACCAATTTAATACTCACATTTAGCAATAAGTAACAGTTGACTATTCCAGGTTTGCAATGGGCCTTCCACCACCCTGTAACACTTGTCACTGCATTTTTGGTAACGTTTGATCCTTTTGAGCTAGAAACAACGTTTTTTTGTTCAAACCTGCAGATTATGCAGCAGATGATGGATTATGTGGCCAATGCGGAAAATGTATAATTGTGCAAAAGTCGGTGCAGCCAAACAGTCGCATAATTCCAGTGGCCCTGTTCATACCTCTGACTAGGTCCAGAAGTGCTCCTCAGAGGTTCCTTCTATTTTTTGTCTCATTGAGTTTATAGTTTATCTTCTTTGGAAACGAGGAAGACTAAACCTGAGGTTACCACTCCACAACACAGACTATCATACCTCACACTTACTCTCCATAACACATAATCCCACTCTACATAATTCCTATACTGTAAATACCACATACTTTCTATCCACATAATTTCACTGCACAACATACCACATAATTCTACTACACACAATGTACATCCACTCCACTCCATGAAACATTAATAAAACACTTTTACATTTACAAAGCCAATAGCTCTAACTCTCGCAAATGCGAAACCTATTACATTGCAAATGCTTCATTAACTAGTAGTCGTGTTTGCAGAGAGGTGGAGAAAGGGGGCTGGGCCTCCGACCACCGCTCAAGAATTCCACTGCGTAGGACTTACAGGAGGTACCAGGAAGGCTTCTTGGCCCCCAAAGTCCCTCAGGAGAAAAGTGGACTTCATCCCCCAACCCGTACTGTGCCAGGAGGCGCGTTTGCAGAGTGGTGGAGAAAGGGGGGCATGGCCTCTAAGACCTCTTAGCAATCCCACTGTGTGGGACTTACTGGAGGTAACAGGAGGAGTAGTTGGCCCCCAAGGACAAACTTGGGGGCCAACTACCCTTCCTATTACCTCCAGTAAGTCCCACACAGCAGCATTTGTAAGTTCTCATAGCAGGCCACGCCCCCTTTGTCCACCAATCTGCAAACGCGCTCCCTGGCGTGCGCTTCGATGGGGATTAAAGTCCCCTTCACTGCTGGGGTGGTTAGGGGCTAACTAGCCTACCTGTTACCTCCAGTAATCCCCACACAGTGGGATTGCTGAGAGGTGGACACAGGCCACGCCCCCTTTTTCCACCACTCTGCAAACACGCCTCCTGGCATGCTCTTGGTTGGGGGATGAAGTACCCTTGCCTCCTGAGGGTCCCTGGGGGGGCAACTAGCCCTCCTGTTACCTCCAGTAAGCCCCACACAGCTGGATTGCTGAAAGTGGTCCAAGGCCACAGCCCCTTTTTACACCACTCTGCAAATGTGCCGCCTGGCACACTGCTGCTCGGGGATGAAGTCCACTTCAGTCCTGAGGTCCTCAGGACACAAGAGGACCTCATCGACCCACCAGCAGTGCGCAAAGAGGCGCATTTGCACAGTGGTGTAAAAAGGGGCATGGCCTCCGACCACCTCTCAGCAATCCCACTGTGTGGGGCTTACTGGAGGTACCTGGTGGGCTAGTTGGCCCCTAAGGACCCTTAGGATTCAAGGGGACTTAATCCCCCAATCCAGAATGCGCCAGGAGTCGCGATTGCATATTAGTGCAGGGAGGGGGCAGGGCCTCTGGCGAGATGTCGGCTTCTGCGTTTTTTTTATTAGACGGGGCTGTGTGGCCCCCCTTTCTCTTAATATTTTTTGGGCCCTGGGGACCCCATCCCCCAGGGACTAACCCATTTTTTAAAAATGGTTTTTTTTTAAACGGGAAGGGGGCCACGTGGCCCCCCTCCCAAGGCCTTTTTCGGCCCTGGGGACCCCATCCTCCGGGGCTGTGCCTGATTTTTAAAAAATGTTATTATGGGAGGGGTGCCGCTTGGCCCCCCTTCCCAGGGCCACTTATGGCCCCGGGAACCCCATCCCCTGGGGCCTGGCCTCGTTTATTTTTTATTTTTTATTTTTTGTGACAGGAGGGGAGCTGTGTGGCCCCCCTTCCCTGGGCCTCTTTTGGCCTCAGGGACCCCATCCCGCGAGGCCTACCCTGCTTTTTTAATTATTACTTTTGGAGGGGGGCTGCGAGGCCCCCTTCCTGTGGCCAATTTTGGCCCAGGGGACCCCATCCCCTGGGGCCCGGCCTTATTTTTTTATAAATAAATAAATAATTAAAACAGGAAGGGGGATTGCGTGGCCCCCCTTCCCTGGGCCACTATTGGCCCCGGGGACCCCATCTCCCGGGGCCTGGCCTTACGTTGGGGACCGCAGGGGGAGCCCCAATGCCCCCGCGTTCCCTGCCGGCTCCCCACCTCATGCGGGAGCCGGCATTGCTTTTGGACAGGGGGAGCTGCTAACATGCAGCTCCCCTTCTCCAAAAGCAATTCTGCTTTGCTTTGTGGAAGCGAGAGCAGGTTTCCTGCTCTCACTTCCACGAAGCAAAGCAGAAGTTTGCAATGACAGGGCGGGAGCCTTGCTCCCGCCCTGCCATTGCAAACTTCAATGTCCCGGGGGTGGCCACCCCGGGACATTGCTGGAGCCGGCCCTGGGGGGTCGCGGTCCCCAGGGACATGCAGGGCTCCAGGAAGGGGGCCGCGTGGCCCCCTTCCCAACTGATTTAAGCCCTAGGGAGGTGGTGGTCCCCGTCCGCGACGGACCCCTGTATTTAAATAATTAGTTCCCCGGGCACATTAAAACAAGCCCCAGGGAGGTGGCGGTCCCCGGGGCTGCGGGGGGACGCGTGCCCCACACATTTAATAATTATCTCCCCGGGGAGGAGGCGGTCCCCGGGGCTGCATGGTGGGGGCAGGAGCCCCCACCATGCAATATTTTATTTAAAAATGAAGCCCTGGGGAGGTGGCGGCCACATGCCCCCACACAATATTAATAAAGCCCTGGGGAGGTGGCGGTCCCCGGGGCTGTGGGGGCCCGCGCGGCCCCCGCATATATTATGCACATTTCCCCCGGTACCTAGCCCACCCGGGGGCTCATTTAAACAAAGCGCGGGAGCCCGCGCTTCATTTTTTGGGGGGGGGTTTGGCCAGATTCGCGCACCCAGCCAAAATTCGGATGAAAATATATTTAAAAAAATGCTTTTTTTGCCCTGGGGCTCCTTGTGGGACCCCCTGAGCAGGCCTAGGGGATCAGGGTGTTTCTACCCTGCCCCCTTTTCTTGTTTTTGGCTGCCAACACATTTTGGTTTGGAGTGTTGGCAGCCAATCAGAATAAAGCTTGTGCTCGGGAGGGTTCGCGAATCCTCCTCGGCCCTCAGATATCGATATTTTAATTTTTTTAATTACTGAGGAACTACTGAACGGATTTCCACTATTTAAAAAAAAGGCCGCTTTCTGGACCAAGAGCTACCTTTTTGCCAAATTTTGTGTAATTCCGTTCAGCAGTTCGGGCTGTAGCCGTATCTAAAGTTCCTATGGAAATTAACATGGAGAAAATGTGTTTTGGGACTCCCCTTTTTTCTCGGCCCCTGCTTGACGAATCTCCCCGACATTTTCAAGAGAGGAGCTGACCTGAGTGAACCATTAGTTTTGAAAATTTCGCAAAGATTCGTCAAACGGGGCCAAAGATATTGGCAAAAGAAAAAACGCTTTTTGAATAGAAACAAGGTCCTAACTATACCTACCAACTGGCGACCGCCAGTAGGTGATATATATATATATATACATTCACTAAACAAAAACATTAAAGCAATGTCATTGTTAGGTGAATATGTCAGTGATAACATTAACGTTTTAAACTAAAATAACCACAGATATTCACCAATTATAGATAGCAGATTCAACTATATATTGTGCCCCTGCCATGCACTGCACTGCACTGCAACCATAAACATGTGTTTGAGTCTTTTTTTCAAACACTTCAGGCTGTATAATGCAGTAATAGGACCAACCGCAAGGAGTCCCCACACTCCAGATGAAGAGCATACAGCTCTTTTAAAATAATGGAAACCTCTCTTGGGTCATGTATCTAATGACCCTGGAGTGTTAGAGTTCCTATTTATTAAATGTTTCTGAGGGGCTGCTGCACTCCCTGCAGCCCCCCACAACACTTAAGTTATTCATTGGTGGCTCCCCTGCCCTTCCTTGGTGCAAGCATTCTAGGCACTCTCAGCAGAGCAGTACATACTCAATGAGTGGGACTGTCTACTAGGCTTACTTATTGTGCCGTCCAGCTCTGCTGTATTTGTGTTTTTTTTCTTTGGGTACCCCGGCCCAACCCGGGGCACCCACAGCCTTCTTTCTTTTTTCATTGGCTACTCACACAGTTGTTCAGCTTTGCAACTTTTTTGTGTTTCGGTGCCCTGGTCCCACTCGGGGCACCCAAAGCCTTCCTTTTTTATTTTTTAATGGCAGTATGGAGAGCCCATGCCTGTGCCGTCATGCTAGCTCCCTGGCCTGCCAGCACAATCCCTTGCTGGTGCTGGCAGCTTCCTTTCCCCTGCCCACTCCATATAGGCAGGAAGTGCAGCTTGTGGTGTACGCCCACTACACCAAACAAGAGCAAGAGGAGATGGAGCAGCACACAGCCATGCGGGGTGTATAGTGGTGACCACGTTCCCTTCACTTTGAGGTCTCCGGGATGAGGGCTCAGGAACTCATCAAACATGCAGTGGCTCCAGGGACTTTAAACAATTCAGGGTGAGACTCCATGTGTGCCCCTCCTCATAAATACCTTATGCACTGGTCCCAGGGAAGATGGCAGCCCCTGGACCATGTACCACTTCAAGAAGAGGGTGCAATCATGCCACTCCCTACAAATATTTTTATCTTTAAAAAATGCACTAACCCCTGGGCCTTGGCCCACCCTGGGGGTATTTGAATGGAAAAGGGCCCCACGGAGTAATGCAAGACCTCTAAAGAATGTTTTGTTTTTAATGTTGGCCTCAGAGCTCACTCTGGGAATCCCCACACAAGGCCTAGGGGTTCAGGATAACCCTACCTTATGTTCTTTTTTTTAAAAAACATTTTCAGGCCAGGGAACAAAGTCCCCGAGTCCTGTAATGGCCACAGCAACATTTCTGCAGCCAGCCAATAAGAGAACGTCCTCCCAAAAAAAACTCTCAGACAATAAGAAGGCTTGATTTTAGAATTTCAGCCTAACTTTCATATATCTTAATGTTTGAACCTTAATTTCCCTAAAACTCCTGAACGGATTACCACCAAATCACAAAAACACACTTTCTCTTTAAATATTTGGCTTTTGCCAATTTGGTGTAATTCCGTCCAGCCATTTTGGCCGTAGTGCTATCTAAAATTCACTAGGGAAATTGCAAGGGGAAAACATGTTTTGGGACCCCCTTTTTTCTGGCCCTTGCTTGACGGATCACCACAAAACTTTCCAGAAAGGAGCAGAGGAGGATGAACTTGTTTTGAAAAGTTTTGTGAAGATTTGTGAAATGGCTATTAGCAAAACAAAAAACTGCTCTTTTAACAATAACGCATGCTGTAAAGTAACTATAACCTGGGCCCTGCCATGTTTGTATTGTCATCAATTATTTATTTTTTGAAGTTGCAGTCATGTTAGCAATGATGTTATAGAATATGTCATGAGTGATGATGTAATGTGTGCGGGTATTAGCAGTACAAGGTGAGTGCGTGAGGTATAGTTACTTTAGGGCACAAGTTATAGTTACTTGAGAAAAATGTAACTGGTAGATTTCAGTGCTTTTGTTTGTTTGCAATGGAATGTTTTAACTGACCTGACTATGATGTCCATTTAACCTTTATTTTTTGAGTGAATTTCTAAGGTTTTTCTTTTAAGGCAAAGTAAGATATTATTACCATACCTAACTATAACATCAGTTTAACTTTTGTTTTTTCAGTGAATTCCTTGGGGTTTTCTTTTACGCAAAGTAATACTTTATTACCATCCACGACATTAACCTGCCAGATCCTGCATCCACCCCATATAAGGAGCCAGCCTTCTGCTGTACTTGGTCCCATTCAGTGCTTTTAAAAAATGCCCTTCTAATTTTGGTTCAGTGTGGAAAGTTTTGTCCAGATCAATCTGAAGGGGATTTAAAAAAGTTACCTTTCCCACTTTAATTCTTATAGGAAGTCATTGACACAGCTACAAAAAAGTGCCTTTACTTGGCTTGGTGTAACTACGTAGTAGATTTTCAGAAATGTACATTACAAAAGTAAATTTTGTAGGCCTCAAAATGAGACAACTCTTCAGTCAAACTTTTAAACATTTTGATCTCTGAATGATCTACAAACCAAGGATTCTAGACATTCAAAAACTCAAAGAAAAAAAAATCAATCCAACTGGATGAGAAAACTTTTTCTTCAGTCATCCATTTCAAGCAAATGAGCCCAAAATTGGATTTGCTGTTCCAAACCTCCCTAAGCAGAAAGCAACTTGAAAAAAAAAATGTTGCAGGTGCCATTACACAATGTGCGAAATCCGTCTCTGTGTCCTTAGAAAAATATTACAGGTGCCATAAGTGAACAAGGGGTGCATCCCAGAGCTCTTGGCTCAGATCTGGGAAGGGGACCCAAGGAGATACCCTGGACTTTAAAATTTAAAAAAAAATTGTTTCTCTCATGGGGTTCATGGACAGCATGACTGGGTTCATGGTTCCAGGCACATCCCCTGAGAACCACAAACTTCACCCCATGGACCGCAGACCCTCCTCAAAGTGGATTTGGACACTTGTTGGACATCCCTCATGGATTTGTGGATCAAATGACATGTCAGCAGACACTGCGGGGTTTCCAGCAAAAATACAGAAGTTGGACAGTTTTCAGGCACAATAAAAGGATTCGTGAAAATATTAAAATGTAACAAAACGACACAGGACCAGGCTACTGGCCAACCTGAAGACAATACAAAGCAAGGGTTCGCCACCCACATCAAGTGCAGTACAGGTGTTGGCCATAGGCTTTATGCAGCTAGGGTTGACTGCCTATGCAGGGTTGGCTGCTGGGCTAAGTCCTGCTACTAACCCTGCATCACAAATCCAAAGCTTTAGATGCAGTAAATTTTTAGGAAAACCATAAAATCACTGAAAAACAAGGGTAAAGGGAAGTCTTGTTTAGCTATGGTTATAACATATTTGTTATATGTTTAAAACAAACTCAGAAATTCACTCAAAAAAGCACAGTTTAAGTGCAATTATGGATAGAACCTGAATCCTAAAAGCTGCCAAAATTATGCAAATTGTGGTTAGGTAATCATTCCGTAACTTGTACAACAGTCATGCAAACCATAACTTGAACACCAAATAAAATGCAATCATTATATTCTTAATTAGTTGCTGGGTGGCATGGTTCTGACAGCTAAAACTTGCAATCATTTTACCATAAGAAACATTATTTTATTACATGTACGCAGTTTACCTTAGGATATTGGGTCACCTGTTTTCATTGATTGATATTTGAGTTTGGATCTTGATGTAGTGGGCCATGTGAGAGGTATTAGGATGGATCAGCCACCAATTTTTGACCACTGTTTCATTACTGACTATTTTTTAGTAGTCCATTGGTCTTAGTCATAAAGACTCATTGAATTTTAGGTGGCAACTGGATGTCAACCAAAAATGCCAGATGTCTCTACATTCCTTGAACTTCTTTAGAAGGTGGAGAAGGGAGGAAGGTGGTGCATCTCATGGAGAAACCACTGCTGATCACTGCTGACTATGCTATTGAAAACACCCTGATGTCGATAGGAATAGCATTGGAAGGTGACAGTCTGTAAGAGAGCTCTACTGGAAGAGTTACCTTCTATCCAAGAGACCACTGAAACGGATTTGCTGATGTGGAAAGGCTTAAAGTTTGATGAACCTATTTCTTCATTCAAGCGATGTTACACCTTCACCGGATCGGCTGTTGTGGTTGGTCTTGGTCCTCAGGTGGCTGGAAATCAGAATTTGTCTAAGTCTCAAAACTTTGCAGTGGTAAACTTCTTTTTCCTCTGCTCTTTAACTAAGGCTCCCAGGCTTCAGAGGGGCCTCTTAGGACTTCAGGGTGTGGTTCAGAAAAGGCCCTGTGCAGGGTACAGTGCAGGTCCAGTTGTAACTGAGCAACTGGTCATCCATCAAAGAGTGGTTCTTCAGCTTTTTGTGTTCCTGTTGCCACACAGGAGGTCAACCCACTGACCCTTAGAGTCCACTTCCTTGTCCTGGGTCCAAGAGGGAGCAGGTCCAGTCCTCCGGAATACTCTCAGGCTACACTAAGCAGGGTTCAGTCCTATTCTGTTCTTCCAAAGGTCCAAAAAGTGGGTGTTTTAAGGAAGGTGCATTACAACACCACATTTATGGTTTGCAGTAGATATTTGGTGGGGCTCCTCCCGGCTCCTCCCTAACAATGGAGTAAAGGTTACCAATAACAAACCTGCCCACTTTTTCAGTAGTTCCTGTTTGCCCTATTGCAAGCAATTTCACAGCCCAACTTACTCCTAAAATCCAAGATCAAGAAAGCCTTTCTCTTGTGTGCAAAGCCTATATGCACACTTAGAAGTGTGCTCAAGGAAATAAGTAGCCCCCTCCTTTGTTGTCACTCAAAACTGATTTTTGAGATAGATTCCCTCTCAGTGGGTTTGGAGCCAGCCTGAAAGGGCAAGCACAGGTGCCTTTTTCAATTCTCACCTTAAATTTAATTGTGAAAGGGCAGGCCCTCTACAAGTTAAATGATGATCCTGGGTCCACTATAATTGCAAGGGGAATAAAACACATATCCACACCCAGGCTGTTGTTTCACACCACATTAGGGTCAAGCATTGGCAGAAGCCTAATAGAGATTCAGGCACATAAAAGGTCACTTTCTAAAAGTTAGTTTTCCTCAGTATTTATTATAAATTTGACATAAACCAAAAAATTTGATTTTTAATATATATTAAAATTAGTCTTTGAATGAAATTTGTAGCAGTTTCTCCTTTGTAGCAGTTTCAAAAGTTACAGATTAAAGCGTATAATTTGTACTTTGCCATTTTCTAGGATTTAGCTACAGCCTTGCCAGTCAAAATAGATTTGGGGACTAGTCAATGAAGGACCATGCCAACTTTAATTTTGCACATGTTCTACTTTTCAAATTTAGGCATTCTTTTTCTTGGGCAACATGGTGCACTTATGGGTGAGTTACTAATATTTAAAGCAGGGTTTTCCACCGGTCAAAAAGGGTACTTTTGTAAGGTTTGACAGCATATTTTTAGGCTGTTTCAGTCATGCTACATATGATAGGTCTGAAACCATGTCTAGCAGACCAACCGTGTGGATTGTACAATAAGTACTGAACTCCATAAGTGGCAGTTAACTTCCAGTCCCTGGTGCATTTGCTACATCAAGGACTTGAGGGTAAGTTAAAAAAACGTAATCAAGGGTAAGCAAATGTTACGATGTTTAAATGATAGCACAGGCACTGAATTGCTGAGTAGCAGGGGTGAAGTGCACAGTGTTCCATGTCCAGCAAAAATAAGGTCCAAAAAAGGCAAACAATCTGGGGTGCAAAGAACACCTTGACTATCTCATTACTTGTGTGGGTCTTACTGCTGCATGATTCTTTGCAGTAATGATGTTCAATTTGCATGAATAAATTGATTTATGGCTGCTAGGTCACCTTTTGTATATGCTCAACAATCGTAAATCGAACACAGTTTTGTATATTGTATATTGTTTATCAACTCAGTTTGCTTTTCTTCGTGCATATCAGACAGCACATTGAGATCCGGGAAGACTGTACAGCACCACTTTCTTTTCTGCATTTAAACATCTTTTTGCTAAGAATATTACCAAGAATTCAGATACTGTGCAGAGTGTTTTTGTTTTCCCCACAGCACACTTGTCTTTGAGTGCTGCTGCAGTTTAGTGCAGCCTCACTTCACAACCTCTCAAAGCTCAAGAGGCAGCACTTGAAGCTGAGAGAACCAGGCCCTGTCAATTGTGGAAGCATGAATACTTCTACTCAAGACACATTGAAGGAATCAAGAGTCAATGAATGGAGCTCTCCTGCGACAAAGACAGTGCGCTTTCCGTTCCACATTAGGCAGAGGATGAGGAAGCCACCTGCGCCTGTAGCCTATCAATATCATGTGGCTGAAGAGTACTGGCATCGCATCACAGGCCTCGATGACCTTAAAAAAGACGGTCCCTTTTGACACTGAATGGCCCTCAATATAAAATGCCAGAATCATTCAATAATTTTATTTTTACTAATGTAAGTTCTGTCTCTGTTTTATATCTTTGACATCTAAACATTCATACTCGCCAGCTGCATCATTCATCTCTTGCACACCTTAGGTGGGAGAGAGGCACGTGTTATTTTGTTAATTTATGTGGGGCTCTCATGTCAGTGCGCTCACAAAAAGTAGCAGAGTAATGTGTCTCTCTTCACCTTGAATGTGTGAAAGAATAGCAAAGAGGGCAAAGCAAAAATGACGACTGAAGAGTGGAGACCTTCAGCTGTTAAAAGTTGGAAAAAATGACCCAAGATGCTGCAGATAAACAAAATATCAATTCGACGATATTGAGAATCACTGAAAGCACAAACAAAATGTGTTGTGGTGAACAGCTCGTCCGGATTTGCAGTCTCGTTCCATTACATGCTGTTTTCCTCCTGGTTTTGTCCACTGAAATGGTGATTCAATAAGAAATGCATACCCTTTACATTCAGAACCGATTGGATACAAGGGGGCAACATGATCAAGAATTGTACAAGGCTGCTCAAACTCCTACAATACTGCTTTGCATGAACAGCACAGCATTGTGCAGCATTGTAATTACAACGCGTCATGTGATGATAACATTATAGCCATTCAAAACCAAACGATGGCATTGTTACTTGATGGTAAACACAAATTAACAGTGCAACTCACCATGAAGGGCAGTAAGCAGTGTTTTTCCTGAGATTTGCACTTGAGGTGCCCATTCCAGCACACAATTCTGATGATAGCTGCCATAGGTCATTTGCATAAAACGTGTATTTGTTTTAAAAATTACACACAAGTGAAAAGTGAAATATCACGTTTTCCGTTGCTAGTTGTGTGCGCCTGCTTTCATTTTGTGCTTGTATCTACGTGACTCTAGCCATGCTATTTTGTGTGACCTTAGCTGATCTGGCTTTGCTATGAGGTTTAGGGGTCTTCCTGCTGTTCCTTCCCTGCCCCACCCCCCTTTGCATATGTTATGGAGGTTCATGCTCCATGGTGCAGTGTCTTTTATTGTTGCGCTCGTATCAAAATCAATGCCCATCCAAAAGCTATCATTTGTGCTCCTTGGCATCAAACTTTAGCAAATCTGGGTCAATGTGTATGCCACGAAATAAGCAGGTTAATACCTTTAATATCTTATCATACAGTTTTAATTTTAATACATGGATCTAAAAATTCCCTTCACACTTCCAACTAGTAGAATATGTGGGGTTGGCCCAGCTGTTGTGCAAACCTCATCACCAAATTCATATGATTTACGCAAAGCTCCCATGGATTGGCAGGAGGAGATTAGGATGCCCCAGGAGCGGACACACATTCAGAGAGAAAGTTGCTTCACTCTGGGCTCATTGGAGGGGAACCAGAGTTACAGGACCTCATCAAACAACTTGGCAGTGCAGATCTTTACTAGACTACAGGCTTTATAACAGAATATCGTGAGCAACACTATTGCGACACTAGAATAGCTTGTCAAAAATGTTGTCTCCAAAAATATTGAGTTTGCATACTGTGCATGTAAAGTAACACAATATCATGTGAAATAATTCGTGGAACAGAAAATCATGAAGAAAGGTAAGTATATTGACATTTTAACATATATAGCATTAAAAAATAATTGATTTAAACATTAAAGTAGAAAATAGTCATATAATTACAAATAAATAGTTTGCACACAATGTAAATACATTTTATATGTATATATATAACATATTTAAAAACATTTAAATACATTAAAATGATTATTTTAACAATAACATAAAAATTAGCTAACATATATATTTAACTAAAACATAATAATATAAACTAATTTTAAATATTACTGTATACTGTATCACATTAGTATTCACAATAACTTAAAAACTTAAATGAACAAACATGTATTGACAATGAGATATACCACAATTAGTGGAAAGATTAAATTAATATTACAAAAAATTTTTTAATAAACAATTACATATTCTTTAAAAAAAATATTATAAACATTAAAGATAAAAGTACAAAATGTAAAAAATAGCAATCTAAAATAAACAACACCAGCAAAAGTGTTTGACTTTAAAGGAGTGATATTTCCTAATATAACCCCAATTTAAGTAAAAATAGTAAAAATGGTTGAACTGTGGAAGGGTTAGATTTGCTATCCCCACTCCGATGTAAGCAAACTTAGGGAAAGTGTTGAACTATGCAGATGTTAGATTTTCCAACGAATTCAAAAGTAGGGAAAGTGTTGAACTTTGGAAGGATTATATTTTTTGGGGACAATTTATTTATTTCTTTGTGCAGTTACTTAAAACCATTGCAATAATAACACCAACGGTATAACCTTGAGTACGTTAGTAGTACTGTATTGCACATATATTAGGATAAAATCATTTCTCGTAAAAGGAAGACTTACACAATGTCCTTGCTAAGGATAAAACCATAGATATGAGTGTTAAAACATAATTTACACCAGCAGCTAGTAGTTGTCTTTTTCTTACCGAAGTATCAGTGCCAGGGTTTGAACAATATCGAGTCTGCCCCTTGGAGAAAGAATGGCAAATGCAAGTCTGTGGTGGTGGATGCCAAGTGCGAAGCCAAGACTGAGGATTGAGAAGGACCTGATCGGGGCTGCTCCAAGTCGTTGAGGACGGGATCCTTTGGCCATGTACAGAGGATACTGTTGGTCAGAGACCAAAGTAGGTGGTACCCTGCTGTTACTTCTGTATTGGCCAGACTAGCCCTGTGTATCAATGCTTTGCTCGACCAATAGCTGGTAACTCGCTTTGTCAAAATGGTTTCTTGCATAGATGTTCAAGGTGCGCGTTAATGAAAATAGATTAGTGCAATGAGTCGTTAAGCTGCATAAAGGTTAGTGGCAGCCCAATCCCCATGGGCAGACGGTGGAGAAGATAAAAGTACGAGGTCTAGAGATTGGTAAACCCGTCTAAAGGGGTTTAGTGTGTCGGTAAAACTCTTGGGTGTGCCATGAAATACTCAGTTATCAGTTTTTGGATGGAGGTAGCGGATTTGGGAAGGGCTGTGCGAGGGAATAGTAGGTCTTCCAGGGTCTTTACATATTTGCCACACCTCGCTAGAATTTGAGTGTCTGTTTGGCAGAAACATAGTGCTGATGCCTCCAGGCATGTGTGGATGCCCCTTTTTAAGTAGAGTGGCTTTAGAAGAGATCTCCTGGAAGTGTCAAGGGAAGGACAGCAGCACAGTATGTGGAGCCATGATTCGGTCTTATAGTTGCATAGTCTGCAGGCTCCCTCCTTTCCACGTGGGGCCCATAGGTTAAGGTTGGTGATTTGCAGACCTAGGAGGCACAGAAACATGACATTCCGACGGGCCAATTGATTTAGGCTGTCTAAGAGGTATGGTCGAGGCGTCCCTGGTAAATAAGAATCATTCAAGGCAGATGAAATACTTGAGGTTTTTAGGGAACAAATGTCCTGCTACATTTACTTCTCCCACTCCAACATAAGTAAAAGTAAGGAAGGTGTTGGAGGTTGGAGAGGTTAGATTTACTATTCCCACTCCGAGGTATTCAACAGTAGGAAAAGCTTTGGACTTTAGCGAGGTTACCTTTACAATTCCCTCTCCAATGTAAGCAAATTCAGGGAATATGTTGAACTTTAAAGAGATTTAGGTTTACTGTTGGCACGCCAACATAAACAACAGTGGGGGAAGGTGTGGGACTTCATGCGGGATTACATTTACTATTCCGACTTTAACGTAAGTAAAAAACATGAAATGTTTTGGACCTAGGAGAGGGTAACATGCACCATTCCAATCCTAATGATTTTTAAAGAAACATTTAAGTACCTAACAGCACACAATTGTAGAAAAATAATACAAAAATAGTTTAACAAATAAAGATACACCCCCAAAATTAGAACAAATTATTCATTACAAAATAATACATTTGATATAATAGTTAAATAAAACAAATAAAATCACAAACAATAATAAATATAAAATAAATGTTACTATAACTTACACTTAATAATCAATTAACAATTAATTAAATAACATATTTAACACAACGAATATTAAATGAAAACAATAACAGACTAATTACAATTAAATATTTAATTAGCATAAAAATTAGTTTGTAGTAATATGTAATTTAAATAGCCTCCCACCCTATTTCAACTCGCAACTAAAATATAAGCTACTAATTTAACTGTGCAAAAATAAAATATACATTAAAAATCACAAAATACACTTAAATAATTAAAATAGCTAATAACCAATTAATTAATGCACATAATTGATCACCAAATGAAATATTTAAATAGTATAAAAAAAAAACACAACCATTTAGAATTGAAATTATTTTGTGCCCTGTCCACCTTCAACTTTAGCAACCTGTTGCTAAATTAAATTAAATTAAATAGAAATACATATTACATATGATAAATTACAAACTATAACTATTATTAAAATTAAAACAATTGCATTAACAATAGTAACATATGCAGGCCCAGCTTTGTATGGGGAAATATGGGATAGTTTGGATTGCCTATGTACGAATGTCACCTGTTATTGCATAGAGAGGGCGACAAGTCTGGGAGCCTATTGGCGTGGTTCCTTAAGCGGGAACAACCCTCCTGATTATATTGATACTCAAATACCCTGATGGGCCTGTGGCCACCACACAGATTGGTGTCAACTCTCTGCTGCGGGACCACTTGGTAGCAGTCTACAGGGAGGGTCCCTGCATCGACCCGGCCGAAATCGGAAGGTTTTTGGATGATCTGCCACTTCCCCACCTTACAGAGGCACAGAGAGACAAACTTGCTGGGGCGCTCCGTCTTGAGCATCTGCTGGAAGCACTACAGAAGATGGCACATTGTAAAGCTCAAGGGCCTGATGGTATTCCGGTGGAGCTCTTCCAGACTTTTGCTGACCTCCTGGAAACTAAGCTTGTGGGGGTTCTGCCGCCATCTATGTGGGAAGCACAGATTGTCATGCTCCCTAAGCCAGGTAAAGACCCGCTTGACCCTGGCTCCTATCGACCTTTATCTATGGTTGGAGTGGATGCCAAACTAATAGCCAAGGCATTAGCAACACATCTGGGCAAGGTGGTGACGCATCTGGTCCACGAGGATCAATATGGGTTCATGCCGGGTAGAGGGACACATATAAATTTGTGACGACTCTCAAATGTGCTGCATTCGGTGGTGGATGTTGATGTGTGAGAGGTGATGGTTGCTTTAGACATTGAAAAAGCATTTGATACCCTGCATTGGGTTTACCTGTGAGAAGTCCTAGGGAGGATCGATCTGGGCCAGGAGTTCATATCTGGGTTTGTCTCCTCTATTGTCAGCCATAATGGTGGCATGATTTCTGAAGGTCTTATCATCGAGAGGGACACAAGGCAGTGCAGGCAGTGCTGCCTGTTGTCCCCAAGCCGCTTTGCCCTGGCAATGGAGCCACTGATGATCCATAGATGAGAGATGGACCGGTGGGTTTTATCTGTGGATGGTCACACCAATGCTGTTTCCTTATATGCAGCTGTTGAGCTGCTGTACATTCGTCACCCAGAGAGGGCAGTACCTGCACTCCTGGACTTGTTGGCATAGTTCGGAGCAGTTTCAAGGCTACCTGTTAATCGCCAGAAGTTGGTTATGTTCCCGCTGGCAGCTCTGGTAGGGGAGGACGCCGTGGACCTCCCTACTGCAGGGATTCGGTGGAAGTGCAACCATTTTCGCTATTTGGGCATACAGGTGGCATACACCGCCAATGCTCACTATGCCCTGAGTATGGGAGTAGTCATCAAGGGCCTGGAAGTGTCTATTTGGTTCTGGAGTCGCCTCCCTCTCTCGGTCATGGGGAAAGTGATCTTGGGCAGGATGGTTATGCTTCAACATTGGCTCTAATTCCTTTTGTTGCATCCCAAAGACTACCTTCACCACCCTAAATAGCCTTCTGATCTCCTTGGTATGGGCCTGGAAGCACAGCAGGGTGAAATTGAAAGTGCTGAAATTGGATATGGACTCGGGGGCCTGGGTCTTTCGGACGTTGGTCTTTATTATCTTGCAGGGTTGCTGCAGTATGTCCTGAGGGTCAGAATGCTGAGAAGGGATTATTGGCGGACTGGGGTTGCATGAGTGGAGCTCCCCAAATATCTCATGATGTGTTCACAGACTCCTCCAGATTGCCCATTTGTGGTTCGTCAGGTCACAGGGGCCTTGAAGCGGGCGGTCGTCCTGGTCCTGCGCAGTGCCCCATATGCTCGGCTGCTCCCCCTCCATTGGATCCAGGGCTTCCGCCAGATACAGACTATGATGGACCTAGCGAGGTGGCATGAGTGGGGTTGCACAACGGAAGGGGACCTGTGCCTTAATGGGACCTTCCTTTCCTTTGAAGATGCAAAGGAGTGCTGTTAAGTGCCGGATGATCACTTTTTGCAGTATGTAAAAATATAGTGCACAGCCTGCGATGTGTGGACAACGTTCCCAGAGGAACCTGGGGAAGCACATACCTTGGCATTATTACTTGACCCAGGCTCCTCTAGGGGACTGATTTCCCACATATATAAGGCCTTTACGGCAGGTCATAGGGTTGATGTGTCAAAAATCCAAGATAGATGGATGACGGACCTGCCATTGCCACTCACAGAGGGGGAGTGGAGACGAGTGTTTGCACAAGTTCGGAAGGTGACTAGTAACACATGCTTTAGGCTTACAAAGTTTTTTTATTTGCATTGCACGTAACTGATGCCCCAGAGTTTGCCAAGATTTGATCCAATGCACCCCTCGAAGGGCCCCCGGTGTGGTGTGTAACCTGTGGCATTCCTACAAATGACCTGGGATGGAGCCCGCGTCCAGATATACTGGGCTGGGGTACTGCCTGAGCTGCGGGAATCCATGAGTGTTTGTGTTGAGGCATCAGTTAAACATTGTCTGCTGGGTTTCTTCCCGGTCCCCAAGACGGGGGATTGTATGCAACACAAGTTTGCCCTCCTGGGACTCATGTTGGCTAAGCATCGCATTGCCATACACTGGACACAACCTACACCCCCTCCCCTGCAGGATAAATGAAGGGCTGACCTGAGTGAGTGAGGCGTGGCTGAGGAGCACCGTCTGCGCTCAGTTCGCACTGATGAGAATGCTGAGCGCAATCTGTAGGCCTGGGTGGCATGCTGGAGAGCCTTCTGTCAGATGGGAGGCCAGATGAGACGGCAGTGGCTCCTTCGCGGACGGCAGACCCCGCCACCTCCGCGTTAATACCAGAGGATGACCCCTTGACTGGCTGACTGATATGATATGCAGTTTGTGGCTATGCGGTGTGCGTTAGTAGGAATGACCGGAGACACCATAGACTGTGGGACAGGCTGTGACCTGGAGTGCGAGCCCGGGGGACAAGGATGACTTGGTGCTCTGTGCGCCCCCTGGTTAACACTGTGGAATATAAAGATTGTATACTTAAATTAGTTGACTGAGCCACTCATGATTACTACCCCACACTTACATTCTGATCGACCTCCCCATCCAGGTGAGAGAGTTAAAACTGCCTCCGGAGCCAGGGTGCCTAGCTCAAGTGTATAGCTGGTTCCTGATCTCTGTTCAAGGATTCTCTCGGGAATAACACCCGACTGCCCGTCGCTACCAAGTTTGTTTTTGGTTTACTGGGTTTTTTTCTGTGAATAGCTCACTTCTACGGGAGTTGTATTCTTTATAAAGATGCTCCAGCGCTGAGAGTATAGGCAAGTATTGGGGCTGCTATGGTGAATTGCCCACCAATCTGCAATGTAAGCTAATATGTGATTTTGTTTTTCCATTGCTCCATGACCCTGTGGGACAAAGTGTACTGCGATACTTGTAATTCTGAATAAAAGACAAGTTTAAAAAAAAAGAAAACAAAAGTAACACAAAATAGATTAAATATGTAATAGATTTTATTAATTGAAACTATATTTAATGCACCTCTATTATACTAAACAGTATTATATACAACCATTTTTAAATGATACTATGCACATAAAAATATATATTTTTAACCTACTATAGTCTGTTCCTCAATATTTTTGTAGAGACAATATTTTTACATGATATTCATGTCGAACAATATTTCGATTTTTTGTCATTTACCTATGAATACCTTCTGTACTAGTGGGCTCCTTCTCTCAGGGTTGTTCAAGGCAACTTCCCTAGGTAGCTGCAGAGCTTCCAGGTTCTTGTTCCTGAACCAGGCAGAGTTGGCAGTCGTCAACCCCTGCTGTGGCTCTTAGATGTCTTTCAGGCTCCACAGGTGCGCCGAATAGTAACATATTGACCTCAACAGCAGTGTGATATTCCGAGAGAAGCATAGTTCACTAAACGCTTACTCTAATCTGGGTAGTATGAAGCCCCATGGGGTATGGCAGAGTGCAGATCATATAAGTTTAATCAGCTGCTTTGAAAATAGAAGTCAGGTAAGTGGCTAATAAACGATTATTAATAACCTGCGCCTCTCAGTTTAACTGGGACATTTGATCAGAGGATGATCTAATCAGGAAATTCAACTCCAGTATTGTAACTTTTGGTTGTACCCTCCAGCCCAGAACGAGGACTGGTTCAGAGGAATCCAGCTTTTTAAACCGAAAATCTGATGAGTTAGTAGCAAGGCACACCACCTGGGGACAATGAAAATGGTTTCACACTACCCATATTAAGGTAAGCTTTCAGTGAACATCTCTACTATTTAATCTACCTTACATGTTCACATACTTTTCATGTGCATGTGCCCTCAGATGTACTCGGGTCTTGGAGTGTCTGATTCTTGGTGTATATCCAGCATGCAAATATACATAGAGCTCTCTGTTGGCTTTTTGCTCTGCATATTAGTGTATCTGAAGTCAATAATAGTAGACTTTGATGAAAATGGGTATAATTTCTAGGCCAATCTTCTGCAGTCTCTTAAGATTTTGTATTGTCCAGCTTCTGTTTTTAATCTGGTTCCATTGATACAAAGATAATGTTTTGATCTCCTCTCCTCTCCTCTCTCGTCTTGTCTCCTCTCCTCCCTCTCTTCATCTTTTCTCTTCTCTCCCAAGGCCTCAGGCAATGATATGACACTTGCTTTGTATCTTTTCACATTTAGCTATTCTATATAGAAATCTTCTTTCTCAGCCTGAAATTTTACCTTTTTCACTAATCTTAGGGAGCCATGTCAAGTAATGCCCACCTGTCCCACACGCTGAAGAAGGCTTCAGACCTATTACAGGCTTTTTGTTGAAGACTGAAACATGTCAACCCATAGACAGGGTAGAACTAACCTCCCGTTTTTTTAACCCGCCTACAGTTTTCTCCAGTAAAGCGTAGTGGATTTAGGATGAGGAAGTTTTAATTTTTCTTGATCCCTCATTCACTCCTCCATATAGAAGAAACCTGGAGATAGTATTGAGCTTAAGAAAATTGGTAACACCCTATTGCATTAAATAAAAAAAACACTAATAGCGTCCTGTGTGTATGTGTATGTGGAAGCTCAGCATTCTAAAACTGAGGATTCTACCTGTCCCTGGTGAAGGGTGAAAAAATGCTACAGGACACATTCCTGAACTCAGTATAGGCTTGATATGCCATCATCTTAATTTATCCATTTCTTCTCCCAGAGTATTTTTATTGTTATAAAGCTATCAGTGGAAGATGTACTCTAGGTACCTCTCTCTCCTCATTTTGTTATTATCTTTTGATAAATATATCAATGTAATTTTCTATTTTGTTTTTCTTTTTCCATTTAACACTTTATCAGAATTTGTTTAATTCAGAGGTTGCAGGCACATGTCACGCTTTCTAGAAACTTATATGGGTTGTTTCCTATGCTCTTTTTCACTGCTACACAAAGCACTTCATAACACATAATGGCAATGCACCACATGCACTGCATAAAAGTGCATGGGCTCATGTGGTCATTGTCATCAATAATTGCATGCAGGAATTCTCACGTTTTGTAATTGCAATTCAGGTGCAAACTTCTATTTCAAATCAGATTAGTAGTTCAAGACAAATAGTTATGGGGTCTATTAGGTACTGTGAACGTCTAATGCTAATAGTACCACAAGGTATTTGCTGTGAATGGTGCATCATCTTGTGATGTAATGGTCTTCTGCCCTGCGATGGGAATCACAGTTTCATTTCCAAGGACATTGAATATGTATGAATAAGAGCTCTGACCAAGCGTCAGTACTCTTCTATTACTTTATTACCAGTTGATTATGTGCGCTTGATTATGATGGAAAATTTGTAGTACGGATATTTTCAAAACTGTTTTGGATTTTATATTTGAAAAAGCAAAGGCTAGGAGCAGCTTAAATTCCTTTACAACTTGGTCAGCTGCACAGTGTCTGGTGTGGTGCCTACCAGCACCTCAAAACCATTGGAAAAACTACACATTACTTTTAGCATCTCCCTCAGGAGTCACAGCAGTATATATATGGACGTTGTCCTTTGCCTTAAGTATTTTCTTGTACTAGGTAGGCTAAAATGAAATACACCGCTTTGAAATAATTCACTTGCAATCTGTGATCCAAAATGTTCTGCTGACCAGATTACTAGGGGCTGAATTATGGATAGGGAACACTGTTCTACTCTGCGTTGTGGTATGCTTTTAAGTCAGCGCTAGTAGCAGAGTGAGACAATATGCCCTATCATAGACAATATACTACTCACAGTGTAGGCGCAAACTAGTGCATGCACTGTAAACAGCCTATTGGTGAAAGGCAAAATGGATGTATGCGGCTATGGTCTACCTTTCACTGCAAGTAGCAAGGGGGACTCAGTTTTAAAAGGTGGGGAAAGATTTGCCTACAAATGGGTCAAGAGAGTGACTGCAAATGCCAGCAAGGGGATGCCTAGGTGGTTCTTAGGTGGCCCTGACTGTGCACCACTTCTACGCGAGCCCAGTCAGTGCTCCTGCTGGTGGCCTCCTGCCTCTGCATCTATGCCTGTTATATTGAAGTGGCCCTTTGGCCAACTGATTCCCTCATTTGCATGATCACGCCTCCATGTCAATAAGGAAATGCATCTTAAGACCCCACCAATGTGGCCCATATTACAGAAGGGGCCACGCAAGCATCTGCAGCCCCTTCTTTAATATCAAAGTGCCCTGGGGGATGAAAAAGCAGGCAGATATGCTTGTTCCGCCTCCAGGACACTTCGTATAATATAGCGCCAGGTGTGCTGAGGCCATAGGACAGCAGCCTACAACCAGCATTTCAACTTCACTTTCTTCTCCAATTGATTGTCTTAACTGCATCAGGTTTAGTGCCAGGGATCCCAAAGTTGTTGAACATTTCTTGTAATCAAAAGTGCATTTACGCCGGACAGCATGCTGCTCCAGAACTCAAGGTTAGTGGGAAATCCAGTGTTATTGGTATTGTCAGGTATTGGGATTAGTCTTGTGGAGTACAGGCAAACCATTCCATACACTTACTCCAGTTTCTTTGTTTTCATTTAAGAAAAGTTAAGTGTGCGCATAAGTGAGGGGTGATATTATATCAGTTCACGCAGATGGATTGGTGTCAATAATAGATGCACTAGAGGAGATTAGATATGTGTAGATTGCAGAGGTATGACTACGAAAGAAGAGGTTGTAATCTTTGAAATCAGCTGTGGGCAGGTTGCAGAAATACTTTAATGGAAGTTAAGGCAATGTGACTTAGAGAGGTTGTAGTAAATGACAGGTTTTCATGTCCCATATTAGGAATATAAAGGATGTATTTTGACATGCCATGCAATTTGAGGATGCAAGGCTGCAGAAAGAAACAGCATTACTTGCATGTGAAGATAATGCTATATTAGGTTATTTTGATAAATGCTAGAATCAGTTGAACAGTCTGTCCACTGCTAGGCTACCAGAAATCCACCTCTCTAGTATGGACAGTTTACCAGCTTTACAGGTCAGGAATTGGAAGTATAAGTAATGGCTAGAAGGAAGGTGACACAGGCTACTAAAGCAGGCTGGGCAGGGTCTCTTGGGGAGCCTAAGTAGGACATGGTCACAAGTCCTACGTTACTTTCAGACCAGAGCTGGATGCGAGTCTGGGACTCGCTGCCCTTCTACATGTTTTCTTTTTTCAACCATTTTCATTCTTTTTCTTTCACTGGGCTTGTAACAACCACTAGATTGTCCCACTTCCCCTTGTACTGTCACATTTGTCTCATTGGCCTCTCCTGTAGTGGTCTTGTGTTGGCTCGCACACGGTATGACTGAAATACATGAAGCCTTCATGCCCAGTAATCCTATTACTGTCCTCACTGTTAGAGATTGTGACATCAGGTGAAGACAAATTTGTTCCTGCCAGAATCCTCTATTTTGAAGGAACTACTAGTGTAGTCCTTAATTTGAGATGGCCTCCCAAGCATATCTTTTCCTCTGCTGGTATTCGGGAGGATAATTCTGTCCCCCATTATGAAGATGCAATGTTATTGCTTCATTGGTACATGAAATTATATAGTTGCCAAGCACTCCCTTCTCCAGCATAAATATGACTTCTTTATATTTGTAATCTTGACTTTTTATCTTGACAAATCTGTTTAAAAACAATGGTCTTAAGAATTGGTCTTAGTGTTAAATCTGGTTTAGTTATGAAATCATATATAGCGTACACTCCTGTGTTTCTTTGTGATGGTGGCATGATCTCTCTAGCTTTCTTTCCTAGAAGTTCCTGCACTTCCTTTGCCAGTGCAGATCTTTGGTGGGTGTTGTTAACTTGACTCTTTGGCATATATGGTGTTGGTTTGCCTTTTAGTTCCAATCATTATCCATATCTATTAAGAGAAAATTGGGTGTTGTGATTTTTCTCCATTCTTGAATTCGGGCCGTCTACAAATGAGTTTTTCTGAGGTGACTTGACACGGTGAATTTGCTTGGGTGCCTCATCTGAGAGGCTGACCCCTCCCCCATGCTCTCCCTCGAAAGGAGTGCTGTACAGGTGTCACTGTGATATGACCTATGATGAAATCTTGCCTAGGGACTACTCATTGGGCCAGTATGAAAAATTGACAGTCACCACCATTTCATATTCTTTACACGCATTCTCCCACTTAGGTTCCCCTTGTTTGAG
This sequence comes from Calotriton arnoldi, assembly GCA_963921515.1. Lineage (NCBI taxonomy): Eukaryota > Metazoa > Chordata > Amphibia > Caudata > Salamandridae > Calotriton > Calotriton arnoldi. The sequence continues at coordinate 990,105 of CAWUFW010004542.1, read as the reverse complement.
ACAGTCTAATGGCTCGAACTGTGCCAGGCACCTTTTTTCATTTTTAAGCATTTGCCCACATTAACACACTAATCCAGCTAGTAAAAGGATTATTAATTATAGTTTTGTGTACTGCAGGTTTAAATCCAGAGATTTATAGCTATCCATGCTAACGTAGTACCATGCCTGCAGTGGTACCTACTGACTGTATTTGCAGAATCAAAAGGATCTTAGGCATGAATTTTAAATATCCTTCCTCCCCACAATTATACCTCTGACTCCATTTTGTCCCATTGTATATGTAGGTTCTTGGAAAGTCTCTGCATTTCTCCTCCACTCAAGAAGCTGGCTCTTTATAGACTTCCTCCCCCCGTTATAATACACTAGGGAGCTTTAGGAAGTAGTAGCTCTTTCTTTGTGAAGGATGTAGACTCTAGCAGGAAGCAAAATGCATCATCTTCCTCTAGGAGCATCCTATGCTATCTGTTGCCCTTAAGAGTTTGCATGCTAGATGAAAAGCTCTTTGTGTGTAAAGGGGATGTTTCCAACTTCTTTTCTGGCAATTATGTCCACATATGTCTCTGTCGTATTCATGTGTCTTTCTTATATGTGTTCTGTGTATAATTATTATGTGTCTCTAGGTGAATATCCTGTTCCACACTCTCTGGTTTTTGAGTATAAAGTCTTCTAACTTCCCCTTTCTTTCACATTAGCTACTCATGGTCTTTTTTGTCCCATTTTGTTTGAGATGTTTTAAGAGGCCTTAATGATGTTGGATTCATTTTTCTGATGATATCACTGCCATGTCGGCTACAAGCCTATATTTTTGTCTTTTGATGTTCAGCACCCTTTGGTCATTGACCAGCAAGGGGCTTTCTTCTTATGTTGTGGTGTCCTGGACTCTTTGTTCTTAGCCTTCCTCTGCTCTCAGTCCTCTATTTGTGATCCAGATGCTTTGGGCTTTTTCGATACATCTATTTCTTGTTTTTTATCCACGTTTAAAATAGCTTTGCTTTTTTAATGGTCTGTGTTTGACATCCAAGGCTTTGATTTACTCTTGGAGTCTGACAGTATCAGCTGCAAACGTTTTCACTTGAGGCACTGCTTGCTTAGGCCTGTTTTCTGTATCGGATCTCTCAGTACCGTTTCAGGATTATCAATGTCGAGTGGTGTGGTGTCTTCAATGTCTGTCATAAATGTGCTCCCCCGTGCACCTCCTGTGTGCCTTGTAAAATAGTGGAGCTCTAAGCTTTGGATAAGCCGATGGGTCATAGCCTAGTGCACCCACTATTGTTTTACTCTTTTTTTTTGTCAACAAGTAAACTGTTAATTGATTTTAACATGGACAAGGAAAAGCATATCAGCAAGTAGTTATTGTGAATGATATAATCCTTATAACATTACAGTGTCTAAGATTTCTACTTTCATCACATGAAGGCCATTGCCTAGTTCTTTCTCCCCCAACTTTTCCCCCAAACGCACTAGTAAATATTATGTGGTTCACTTTCTCAAACCTTTAGAGTCTTGAGTTGGAATTATGTACAGGCCTTACACGTCTCAGACGTATGACTCTTTGGTGTATAGATGCTTCATATACTGTGGCCATGGGTTTGGGCAACGGTTCAGTGGTACTTTGGGTAGAAGTTAAAGGGAACTTTTTATGTGTAACTTACATTGAAAGTATTGAAGGGACCCGTAGTGAAACAAAACCCCAACAAGATACATTCTGAGATGCTCCTACGTGCCAAGCTTCCCAGATAAAGATGTTCTCCTTCAGGCATCTTCGATGTAGTCTTCGCCTGGGTGTGCATTCTTCTCTCCCAGTCTTTGTCCAATTTCTGACGTCCTCTGTCAAATTTTGACCCGTACCTTGCCGAAGGATTTTTCACTTCCAAACGCAGCAGAGGAAAAAAGAACCTGAAGATGAAGGAGACGCACTGGACGATTACTAGCTTAGCGCCAGACTCTCCCTGGTGGACATCCAGAAAATCATTTGTTTCCTTAAGTCAGGATTTTGCAGACCCAACTCACTGGAAGGTAGAATAATGCAATGCATTTGAATCTAATATGGGTTCATGTTTCAGAAATGCATTTTACTTTCTTTGCTTGGTTACAGACGTCTGCCAAAATATAGGGCACTGCCCTTTAACCAAAACAGTGATGGATGGAATGCTTTAATTAGACTTGGGTCCCAGGCTCACTGTGCCACTGGAATCAAGCTATACCTGGCTGAAGAGCCCTAACTAGGGCTAAACCGGTCCTGGTTTCTTTTGTTCCGATTCAGGAAGAACCTGGCCTGGCGGTTCGGGCTGGACTGTTCCCATGAGGAGCAGGGTCAAGACTGATTTGCATATGGCTGGGTCCAAACTGAGATGGCAAGGTAGGGAAAAAACAATGGATTGAGATGTGGCCCTGAGCGATTGCCAGTGGCTGAAATTAATTCAAGCATTACATCCATCCCCTTGTCCCTTTATAAATACCCCTAAAACTCATTCCAACAGTGTTTCGGTCCTGCTGAGAGTTATGCCCAGTCTTATATTATTCTTCTCTGCAGTATTGTCCTTGCCCTCTACACGGTCCATCAATCTGGTCTTCTGCTGGTTCCCAGCACAAGTACCGTCACTTGTCCTCATGAGTGACTGCAGGAAGAGGGCACACCAGGCACACAGTCTGCCAGTCTTATAAAGTCTTTTTCTTATACTGATATGTGGCAGAATACAGGTACTGTGTCTAAGGGTGACGTTTGTCTTGCTATTTGTGATTGCTCTTCTTTGTGCCTATACTCTTATGTGGCAGTTGAGGTCTGACCCTTTTGGGTTCCTAGACACATCCCTCCTTCTCACTTTTTGTTCAAAATATGAAAACTGTGATTCTGCACAGTTACAGGAGAGTAGGTCTGTCACACACCAATAGAATTGTTACATGGCATAGATGTCTAAAATGTGTGGTTTGACATTAGTGATCAAAAGACAGGAGTCTGAAGGGCATTTTAGCTTGGGTGCTCCCTGACAATGGCCATCTTTACTGGGTCTGGCTTATCGTATATTGCACTCCTGAACTAAGGAAATAATTGATACACGCCTGCTATCACCCCCCGACCCCCACCCCTAAAGAAAAAATAGGCTCTGGGGAACACTATTAGGTGTATTTCCTTTCCACAAAGAAGACTGGAAATTAATAGCATAACTTGAAAACATTTGCAGAAAATATGCAACCAAAATTTCTGTGCAAGTCCCAGCCAACCTGGACAAGCAAGATCTGCTACAAATGAGAGATTCTGTCATCTAGTGACATAAGAAACCAAGCTTGTATTTTGGCTTCTTTCTCAAATAAAGTACCCTCGTCTTGTTTAGTGGCTGTGGGATCCAGAGCCAAACTGTTCTGTGCAGTCTCCCAGCCCGCTAGTCAAAGCCAGGCTGGTGCTACCCAAGTATTAACTCCTTTGTCTGTGCAGACTTTATAAAACACAAGTTTTTGATATTTTTTGGAATGTCCCATGGGTTTACATCCACAACCTAGGCGAAGCTGCCCAAATGTGGCATTTTTACCTAACTTTCTTTCTTTTTTTTCTGAAACTACCCAACCGCATTGCAACTGGTTGTCCATGTCTTGACATCTCAAGTCCATTATTGAGAAGTCTTATTAGGTAAAATCCAAAGTATAACTGAAGGGTGAAACTAGGCAAAAAGTATGGTATTTTGCAATCAGCCGTTTAGACGTGCAATGAATATTACAAAATATAATAAGGCACATTAAGAGTATTTATTAGATAATAAACCTATTTGTTTCCTAAAGAAAGTGGCTTGCCTGTATTATATGACGAGAGCACCAACAATTCATTTAAATGAATTTGATGGACTAAACAACGAAAACTGAATACAAACTGCAATAGAATGGTTTTGCTTTGATGGTAATGCTAACAGCGGTGGCCATCTAGGAAACCTGAACAGGCTTAAAATTGCTCATTCATTGAGAAACAAGAAAAAAACTGGTTAGGGAGTTAAAAGTGGAAGCAGTTCTCGTGATATCATCACATAGTGGGAACGATGACCTAGTCCAAAAAGAAAATCGCAGTACATTCAACCATGACTGTCACCACAACCACAGCTATCTGAAACAGGAAGACACTGGAATCGTAAAAGCGCCTTCCATAATATAAAGGTGACTGCTGTTGACCTTAAGAGTTGGAGTCGTACAATTGCTAACTTGGGGGTAGTCAAAAGGCATCCCACCAGACAGTGGAGTTACAATTACTACAACTACTGTAGTTGCTTTTCTAGAGACTACTACTACTACTAGTACTATAGTCGTACCAGCAGGTTAGTGATACTACACATTGGATGTCCCAAAAGATCTATTGGTGGCTTTCACATGTACAAATTGTATCACTGTCATCATACTACCAAGGATTTTGCAGAATGTCCACACCAGGTTTTTTATTATTAATATTCTTTGAATACTTGCAACAAAGCATTGTTACGGGCACTTTCATTGCACGTTTTGTTGCTAGGTGCATCATCATGAACTACACAATTCAATAAAAAGTCAAGAAGCCATAAGTCATCAAAAGTTAAACAATTATTAAGTGAATGATCTAAATAAATGCAAAATCATGACCACCAAGTTGTGTATGGAATGAATTACATGTACTTCAGCATTTGTAATAGAAAGTCTAGCTCATGTAGCATCATTGCTCATATTACAACAACTGCTTGCTAGGCCTTTTCTTATCTCATGGTAGATATTACCATTCAAATACCATGAATTACAGAGACTTACTGATTCAAGCCACTGTGGGGTTTGTCTGGTCTGAAGGCAAACCTGACGTCTGAAGGATTTAACTTTGTCCAGTTTGGGTATTGAAACAAGTGGAGGGGTTTTACATGTCTTCATACTATAGATGTGTTAATAAAATTAAGCATGAGCTCTCTCATGAAAATGACTTCACTGCCCACAGTACTAGAATAACTAAATGAAGCACTGGCTATAGAAGATCAAGAGGAAATGTCTATTACAGTGATGAGAATGACCTCAGATTCATTCTGAAGGTCCTGAAGACTGGGAGAAATATGTTGGTTCGCCTGGTCCCTCTCTTGTTGTTGACACACCCTTTGAAAGGTTGGCAATTGATATTGTTGGGCTTCTGGTCCCAAACACAGCCTTGGTTAACAGGTTCATCCTGGTCTTGGTGGACCATGCCACCTGGTACCCGGAAGCCATCACTTTTAGACCAGTGACTACATCAACTGTAGTCAGGGCACGGATGGGGATCTTTGCCCGAGTGGATTTCTCCAAGGAGGTAGTGTCTGACCACAGCACCAAGTTCATCTCTGCGTACATAAAGTCAATGTGGGAATAGTGTGGAATAACATACAAGTTATCTACACCCTACCATTCCCAAACCTAAGAGCTTGTTGAGAGATTCAACAAAACCCTGAAAGGCGTGATATTCGGAGCTCTTGAAGTGGAAGCAAGATGTCCTCTTGCCATGCCTGTTGTTATCTTACAGGGAGGTGCCTCAGAAGAGAGTTGGGTTCAGCCAGCCCTTTGAGCGCTTGTGTGGCCACCCTTTAGAGCGCCTAGCGGCTTTGTAAAGGAGGGGTGGGAGCAAGCTCCCAAGTAACCCTCTCAGGATGTATTCAGCTATGTGTTGGCCCTAAGATCCCAGACGAAGTGGTTCTGGAAAACTGCCACTGAGAACTTAGTGGCCAGCCATGAAGTCATGAAACTTTGGTATGACCATAATGTCACTCTGGTTGAGTTTTAACCTATCCAGAAGGTGTGGAGTCAGGGGAGGCCCGAGCCTTGCAGGATCGGTGGACTGGCTCTTATAAGACAAAGGAGCACAAGGGGGAGGTCATTTACCTGATGGACCCCCAGGAGCCCTTTAAGGGTCTTGCGTGTTAACCGCCTCAAGTCACACTTCAATAGGTCAGAGGTAACTATTCTTTTGATGACAGATGGAGGTGAGGAGGAAGAGCATGAACATTTCCCAGAGGATCTCTGCTCCTCAAACGAGCACAATGGATCAGTAGAGGGAGTGAACCTCTCCCCCTCTCTGACCTCCCAACAGGACAGAGACTCCCCAACAGGAGAGAGACTGCTACCAGCTTTTGGAGCAGTTCTCCTCCCTGTTCATCTATTAGTGTACCCATGACATTGACACAGGGGACAGTATGCCTGTGAATAATAAGTTGTACAGGCAATTAGAGAAAGTGAGGGCCAGCATCAAGGATGAGGTGTTCAAAATGCTGGAGCTCAGCGGCATTGAGCACTCCAACAGCCTTTGGTGAGGCCTGTGGTAATGGTACCCAAGGTTTCCCCACCAAGAACTCCAGTTCTGTGTAGATTAAAGATGGCTCCATTCAGTCACGCACACCCCATCTCCCTAGCTGATGAGCTCATTGATCGGTTGGGAGCACCAAGTTCATGAGTACCTTCAATTTGACATCAGGTTACTGGCAGATTGCCTTAATAGAAAAGCCAAGGAGAGGTCTCCATTCTCTTCTCCAGAGGGCCACTTCTAGTTAGGGTGGTGCCTTTTGGGTTTAAAAAAGGCCCCTTCCCCCTTCCAGAGGTTGGTCAACTGGGTCATGGCTGGGTTGGAGGACTTCGGTGCCACCTATTTGGATGACATTGCGGTCTTCAGCTCTAGATAGGAGGATCACCTGAACCACTTCTGTGTAGTGCTTCAGGCCCTGCAGAAGGCATTCCTGACTATCAAGGCCAGAAAGTGCTAGATAGCGCATGTTTCTATGGTCTACCTGGGTCACCAAGTCAGTGGGGGCAAGATGCTGTCCCTCCAACCCAAATTTCAGACCATCCTGGCTTGGGGACCCCCAAGACCCAGACAGAGGTGAGGGCCTTCCTGCGCCTCATCACCTAGTGCAGAAGATTTGTTAAGGGCTATGGCATGATTGCAGCCCTTTTGACTGAGGTGATTTCTAAAAAGCAGACAAAGAACGTGATCTAGACAGAGATGTGACAAAAAGCATCCCACTCCTTGAAGGAGGCCTTGTGCACAGCACCACTGCTCAAGGCACCTGACTTCTCTAAGGAATTCATTGTTCAAACAGATGTCTCAGAGTATGGTATGGGGGCTGTGCTCTCATAGCTAAACGAAGAGGACCTAAACCAACCTGTAGCCTTCATCAGAAGTGGGCTACTTCTCAGGAAACAGGTGGAGTGCCATGGGAAGGGAAGCCTTTGCTGTGGTCTGGGCACTGAAGACGCTGGGACCATACTTGCTTGGGACTCACTTCTGGGTTCAGACAGACCACAGACCTCCCTGGTGGCTCATGCAAATAAGGGGTAAGAGTCCCAAAAAGTTTAGGTGGTCTGTATCTCCACAGGGTATGGACTTTACGGAAGAACACTGCCCTGGGACCGACCACTTCAATGCTAATGGTTTTTCCAGGTTCTTCCACCATTAGTGATGAGATATCCCATGAGGGTGGATAATTCTCCTTACTTTCTGCTGGCGTGGATACCTATTAGACCTGACACCCTCATCCCCTCAGTCTCGCTGATCAACACCTAGCATGAAGGGGCAGCCCTAAGGAAGATATTCCCTGACCGCCCAGACATAGGAGGATTGATTGCAGAAAGCATGAAGCCTGGGAAGACTGTAACCGATTTCCTAGGTAGAATGAGAGAACGATGGGCACAAGAGACATGACAACAGGTCACCGCTTTGCATTATTTTACAACATCCTCAAAATGGGACTACTCACTGATATCCAAACTGGACTAGATGGTGTAGTGGAGTTAGACAGCAAACCCTGGCGGGAGATACAGGTCCACATGTTGCATTATTACCGTAAGAAGCAGGAGAAGGACAGGGAAAAGCAGGAGCAGGCCCAAAAGACACCACCAAATTGGTCCAACACAAATTGAAGAAAACTGCTCTAGAGGGGGCCACATTGGCCGCTAGCGTATAGATGGCACCAGTCTTAAAGGGAGCTCTACCCCCGGACCTTAGGGGATATCCGCCCAGTACTAGGAAGGCTGGCCACATCCAAGTCCCATGTAATGGCACTATTGTCACCGACCAGGTCACATGGTCAATCGATGTCACCAGAGAGCATTCCATGAACAAAAAGGCATAATCCCAGGACAGTCCCCACAGGGTACCCACCCACATAATCAAGCCCAAAGCAACGCCATTGCAGCTTCCAATCAGCCCTAGGGAAATCAGGCAACCGATGCCCCACCACAGCAGGGACGGATGATTGGACGAGCATGTGGTCACTGCAGACAGGGAGCCCAGTTCAGCAAGGGCCGGGGCCACAGCCACAGCAGGGAGTGGTAACTGCTGGGGGAGGCAACACCTTTAAACAATTGCAGAATACAAACACAAAGTAGCACAACATCACCCCCAGAAGCATGTATCCCTCGTCACACCATCGTGCAGATACATTTCCTTACCTACGTGTGCAACAGCTGTGAGGCTGCCAAATGCTAGGTCGATCGGGAGTCGACGTCAGAATTCCCCATCTAGGTGCCATAGGGGTTTAGGCCTCCCTCTGCTGTTGGTCCCCCCTGAGTGGGGCCAGCTGACCACACCCCAGGGGAAGGATAGTCAGACAAAGTAGCAGGGTGCCCCCCAAGTTGGTTTATAAAAACCCAGGACCGCTCACCTAACTCCAACTTTGGGTGGGCTATGTATGTCTTGTCAATTTCAGGCTTTTATTCCAAAGAGGGGGGACAATGGGCTTTTGAGAAGGTCCAGCGTACATGCCCTAGAGTAGGGTACGAAGTTCCTTGGTGCATTAAAAATCTTGGGCAGAGGTCTAGTTATAGTCACGGTGGCAGGCAGACCTGTCAGTTGGGTAGTTGGAGGCGAGGAATTCCTCCTTTCGGAACTAGTGCCCTCACACACCCAGCAAGCTAGGTGTCATGCTTCATCATATGGGCCTGCACCTCGTCGGGTCGGCGCTGCAATACCCGACGGGCATCCATAAAGGGGCTCTTTATCGGAGATCTTTTGTTCCTTGCCGTTAGGTGCCGTGGGTGTGAGGGCCCTAGTGTGTTTGGATGTAGTAGTGAGTAGGATGATTAAAACAGGTCAGGGGTCCTATGGAACCAACTTTATTCTAGCAGGGTCCCTGCCTGATTAAAAAAGGGGGAGGGAAGGAGCGACTGTCTGACTGTAATGGGCAACCTAATCACTATTTAGTAAGTGCCTCATCAATTCCAGCGGGCTCAGGACACATTGAAGATATGTGTCTTGTTCAAGTAGAGACCGAGTGGTAGACCTACCCCGCACCGGGTTGCTCACTGAACCCGCGGGTACATATCCCGCAGATCCACAAAGTGGTAGGTAGGTTCCCACCTTACCACTGGGTGTAGATAAGTTTCACATTAAGGTCCTGAAGAATCGCCACTGATCCCCCAGACAAATAGGCGAGAAACATGTTGACCCACCAGGAGAAGAGCGCCATTATCGAGACCCATTACAGTCAGACAGTCGCTCCTTCCCTCCCCCTTTTTTAATCAGGCAGGGACCCTGCTAGAATAAAGCTTGCTGGGTGTGTGAGGGCACTAGTTCCGAAAGGAGGAATTCCTCGCCTCCAACTACCCAACTGACAGGTCAGCCTGCCACTGTGACTATAACTAGACCTCTGCCCAAGATTTTTAATGCACCAAGGAACTTCGTACCCTACTTCTTTCCAATTTCAGGCTTTACCACGAAATGAGGCAAATGCTCCGATGTTAGGAGCCGGGTTCCTCACATGCATAGGGCAAAGATGTCTTGAGAACTCTAGAGAAAAAACAAACACATGATCCCGGTCCATAGTAGAAAATTGAAATAGGTCGCCAGTAGGTAGTTATGTTAGGTCCTAGTTTCTATAGCAAGAGTGTTTTTTGTTTTGCCAATAACTTTGGCGCTGCTTGACAAATCTTCACGAAATTTCAAAACTTATACTTTCATTGATTCAGCTGCTGTGCTGAACATTTAGGGGTGATCCATCAAGTAGGGGCAGAGAAAAAGGGGGTCCCAAAACGCATTTTCCCCATGCATTTTTCCACAGGGATTTGATAACGACTACAGCCCGAGCTGCTGAACGGAATTACACTAAATTTGAAAGCTAGATGTTGGTTCAAAAAGTGTGCTTTTTGTGATTTTATGTAAATCAGTTCAGCAGTTTTTGAGGTATTAAAGGTAAAAATATAGATATATAGGGACTAGGATCCTCCACGGATCCAACAGTCACTGTGCTGTAATCTGATTGTTTGCCAACCCTTCAACCAGGAAGTGTTGGCAGCCATCTTGGGACTCGGCTTGAGCCAAGTCTCACAAAAAACATTTAGAATAAAGAAAAACATTAAAAGCAAGATTAAAAACATTTTTTTTTTCAATTTTCCCACAAATTTGCAGGTAGATCAGTGGATTTGTGGTAAAAATCTCAAAAAAAAAACAAGCACAGTCTCTCGTGCTTGTTTTGAAATGAGCCCCAGGGCGGACCTGGTCCTGGGGGCATGCAACATTTTAAAAATGAGGGGGGCACAGGGCCCCGTGCTGAGGCTCTTTTAAGCTCCAGGGACCACCACCACCCTTGGGCTTATCTTTGTGTTACGGGGGCCATGTGGGCCTCCCTGGCCCTGGGGATTGCCCCAGAGCTAACTGTAAAGAAATCGGGGGGCCTCGCAGACCCCCTGTGCCCCAGGGACCACCATCTCCCTGGCGTAGCTTGATGGTAATGGGTGGACTCGTGGACCCCGCTGGGCACCAGGGACCACCACCCCCCAGGGCCGGCTCCTGCTATGTCCCGTGGTGCCCATCCCAGGCATATAGCTGTATGCTTTAGCTTGGTAGGAGCATTAACAGCTCCCACCAAACTAAAGCAACACTCCACTTCCAGCGGGCAGAAGCTGTCAAAATTCTCCCACCCACTGTAATCAAACGTTTCATCTCTTTCCCTGCCCACAGACATGCGGGCAGGGCAAGAGATGAAACAGATTGCTCCTACACAGAGGGAGCTGCCTCTCCAGCAGCTCCCTCCATGCAGCAGCAATGCCAGCTCCTGCAGGAGGCAGGGAGCCAGCTGGGACCTTGTGGGCCTTGAGTGTCCCCCACAGTCCCTGGAGAAGAGCAGAAAGAGGCAAAATAAAGGTAAGAAACTAGCAGAAAGAGGCAGAATAAAGGTCAGAAATAAGCAGAAAGATGTAGAATAAAGGTGAGAAACGAGCAGAAAGAGGCAGAATAAAGGTCGGCATGGAGCAGAAAGAGGCAAAATAAAGGTCAGCAATGAGCAGAAAGAGGCAAAATAAAGGGGAGAAACATGCAGAAAGAGGCAGAATAAAGATGACGAATGAGCAGCAAGAGGGAAAATAAAGGTCAGCAACAAGCAGAAAGAGGCAAAATAAGGTAAGAATCGAGCAAAAAAGAGACAGAGTAAAGGTCAGAAATTAGAGACACAAAGCAAAATAAAGGAGGAAAACCAACAGAAAGAGGCAAAATGAAGTTGAGAAACAAGCAGAAAGAGGCAATATAGAGTTCAGAAACCAGCAGCAAGAGGCAAAATAAAGGTGCGAAACAAGCAGAAAGAAGCAAAATAAAGTTCAGCAATGAGCAGCAGGAGGCAAAATAAAAGTGAGATTTGAGCAGAAAGAGGCAGAATAAAGGTGAGAAATGAGCAGAAAGAGGCGGAATAAAGGTGAGGAGAAACGAGCAGAACGAGGCAAGATAAAGGTGAGGAGAAACAAGCAGAAAGAGGCCGAATAAAGGTCAGAAATGAGCAGAAGGAGGCAGAATAAAGGTCAGCAATGAGCAGAAAGAGGCAAAACAGAGGACAGCAATGAGCAGAAAGAGGCAAAGCAAAGGTGAGAAGCTAGCATGAAAAGGTAGAATAAAGGTCAGAAACAAGCAGAAACAGGTAGAGTAAAGGTCAGAAACGAGCGGAAAAAGGCTGAATAAAGGTAAGCAATGAGCAGAAAGAGGCAAAATAGAGGTCAGAAACTAGCAGAAAGAGACAAAAAATGGTGAGATATGAGCAGAAAGAGGCAAAATAAATGTCAACAATGAGCAGAAAGAGGCAAAATAAAGGTGAGAAACAAGCAGAAAGAGGCAGTATAAAGTCAGAAATGAGCAACAAGAGGCAAAATAAAGGTGAGAAATTAGCAGAAGGAGGCAAAATAGAGATCAGGAACGAGCAGAAAGAGGTAAAATAATGATGAGAAACGAGCAGGAAGAGGCAGAGTAAGGTCAGAAACGAGCAGAAAGAGGCCGAATAAAGGTAAGCAATGAGCAGAAAGAGGCAAGATAAAGGTGAGAAATTAGCAGAAAGAGGCAAAATAAAGGTCAGAAATTAGCAGAAAGAGGAAGAATAAAGGTCAGTAAAAAGCAGTATGAGGCAAAATAAAGGTCAGCAAAAAGGAGAAAGAGGCAAAATAAAGGTGAGAAATGAGCAGAAAGAAACTTATTAAAGGTCAGAAACGAGCAGAAAGAGGCAAAATTAAGGTCAGCAATGAGCAGAAAAATGCAAAATAGAGGTCAGAAATGTGCAGAAAGAAACAAAATATTGGTCAGAAACAAGCAGCAGGAGATGTAATAAAGGTCAGAAACAAGCAGAAAAAGTCAGAATAAAGGTCAGAAGCATGCAGAAAGAGGCTAAATAAAGGTGAGAAAAAAGCAGCAAGAGGCAGAATAAAGGTTAGAAATGAGTAGAAAGAGGCAGAATAAAGGTCAGAAACGAGCAGAAAGAGGCAGGAAAATGTCAGCAATGAGCAAAAAGAGGCAAGATAAAGGTGATCCCCACAGATTCCAGGACTTTCATTCACAAAAATGTGAAGGAAATTTGAGTTTTTAGCCAACTTTTGAGATTTGCAGGTCATTTTGGTTAAGGTGATATTGTAAGATCCTTGCAAGTCACATCACCCTGAATTCTCCTTCGTGGTTAATTTCCAGAAGTGTCTAGATTTAGTAGTATTCCTTGTGTGGTGGCTAAACCCAGACCCAAATGTCACTCCTAGCCACATTGCTAAAAAAGGTTAATTTTCTTGGTGAAAATTTTATGTTTCCACGCTGAGTTTTCGGGCCTTTCCTATTGCGGCTGATAAGAGTGCCATTTTTAGTAGAAGAAGTATGGTAATAGAGAATAGTTGGATATATGTTATCATCAATTAAACATCTTTCCATTTTTGGCTTGCAAATGAAAGCCAATGTGCAAGAAAGAACACTTTTTGCAAAATGCCCTCAGAATCACATGATAATATGCGTATCCCCAAATTCAGAGTTTTACAAATAACCTCTGATCCTAAACTACGTATTGAGGGCACATTAAAAAAAAGGGTTTAACTAATACACATTTTTCTTTCATTGGATTTACTGTATAAATTGCTGCATGGTTGGTACACAATGAAAAATCAATATAAACTGCAGCTCAGTTGTTGCCTCCCGATATCGAATGTTTTTGGACAGCCAACAAACACTACATATTCCTGCAACCAGGGTCTAACAGATGTAACTGTATATATTTTTTATAATTTGGGCATTAGAGTGAAAAGTTACAGATGAGACCATTGTCAACTATCTCTATTTTGTACTATTTTTTAACTTTATGTTTGATTTCAACTATTATTTTTTTAGGGAAAACCATGAGTGATTTACACAAATGACCCTTACCAAATTAGGAATTTTGTGTAGTTTTCATAAATGTATAGCTCTTCGCGTTCACCCATGAGTTTCATGCCTTTGTTTACCATAAACTGCAAGTAGGTTTAGGAAAACTGGACTGTCACTTACAAAAATGCAAAACTATGGTAAGAAAAAATCTTTTTTTTTAAAGTTTGCTTGTTCCTCAAATCTGGGAAGACATTGATCTTAGCAAAGCAAAACCTTTGCTTATGCCATTTTAGTTACAAAAATAATACTTACTTTCACAGCATCTTTTAATCAGACGAAAAATAATTTGTTATATTTTGGCTACTTCCTCAGTTCCCTCAAGGCAAAATACAAACCCTGGGTACCAATGATGTCCCCATCATGAGGTTAAAAAATGATATAAATTTGGCCTGGATATCTTTTGTGGAAAGAATATAAAGGGTTTTGCAGGAAGTGCTCCAAACATCAAAAAGAGGATTCAGCAGTGGAGCTGTGTAAGGAATTAGGCTGTTGGTTGACGGGGATGTGCACCCTTCTAAAGCAACAGCCACAATCCTTGTCAGGGAGAACCGCAACAGTCACTAAATTAACCTGTGCCTAACCTTCTGGTAGCTTGGCACAAAAGCTATCAGACTTAAATTAGAGGCAAAGTGTAAAGACTGCGAGGTGCTACGATGTGAAGTCCTGCGTTGAGCTGCATCACGTTGCATCAGTGCCGATTAAGCCGGGGCTAGGAGATGCTGTGAAGCAATGCCCTCCATCGTGCTGCATCGAGTTACATCATGCTGCATCAGTTCTGAGTGAACCCACAGTTCGGCCAGGATGTAATTCAAGGGTCCAGGTATGGGGCACCTCTTGGGGATCAGGACTCACTCCAGCACGGGCCAGCAGCTGGGCACAGGCAGGTCCAGTTGAGTCTGGGCAGATGCAGGACAAGTCTCTGAAGCTTGTTATAGCCTTGTAGCGCAAAACAGGAGGCCAGTCAGATAGCCCGTGGAGTCACTCTAGTGCTTCTGGGTTCAAGGAGCATTTCCAGTCCTCCTTTCTCAGGCACCAGGGTAGTCCTTTTTGCAGCAGGGCAGTCCTTCCTGCAGCAGGGCAGCAGAGCAGTCCTTCTTCTTAGTCTTCTATAGGCTCTGAAGTGATCTTAAGAGTGGGTCTGAGGGTCATATTTGCATACCTGGTACTAGTTTTGAATTGGGAGATGTTTCTGAAGTTTTCCCCCATAGGTGTTCGGAATTTTCTGCCTCCCTGTCCTGGTCCCAATCTATCTCAGTTATAATAGGTTAGTGTGAAGTTCTTTGTGTAAGAGATAAGGCAGTGACTTTGATGTGAAAGTAGTGCTGTTCACAGCTCGCCCCCCATCCTACTCTGGATGGCACATCCTACCAACACCCAGGCCCTCTATTGTGCACCTGTCTGAGAATAATAAACAAAGGCCAACTGCCAACTAGATCTAGTAATGCAACCCAGGAAACAGGTGCAGACACCAAATGGTTTAGGACAAGAAAATGACAACTTTCTGAAAGTGGAATTTTCAGATATGAGACTTAAAATCTGACTTTCCCATTAAAGAGGGTTTTAAATTAAAATTCCTCAGACAACAAACGTGATATTGCTACCTGCTCCCAAAAGCGAATTGTGTGTATTAAAAAGGGAGTTTTGTGCTTTGCAAATTTTTTTTGCCAAGTCAAATGGCAGTTTAAAGCTGCACACATGCTGGAATGGCAGACCTGAGACATGTTTAAAAAAGATACTTAAGTGGGCGGCACAACAAGTGATGCAGGCCCCCAAGCAGCATTAAATTTACAGGTCCTGGATACATGTAGTACCGCTTAACTGGGTCTTACAAATAAATTAAATGTGCCAATTGGGTGTAAGCCAATTCTACCATGTTTGAGGGAGTTAGCATGATCTTTTTAGCACTGGTTAGCAGTGGTAAAGTGTGCAGAATCCTAAAGCCAACAAAAGCAAATTGAGCAAAACAGGAGGGGTGAAGGCAAAATGTTTGGGGGCACCCTGCAGAGAGGGCCAGGTCTAACAGGCAGGAAAGTCTCTGCAGCTGTGTCCTTAAGAAATGTACCCTGGCTGTCAAAAAATCCAACATGGATTTAAAAACAGCAGGGAAGTCCTAAATATTGTGCAACAAGATGGAAATCAGTAGATGAACATGCCTTGAGGTCAGAACCTTTAGAAATTGTACACTTTGGGAGGGAAAAAATCTAGGCAGTTACAAAGCCTGACATGCCTCTGGAAGGCAAGGCAATTATACATTTTGCCCAGGATGCTTCAAGCCAGTACAGGGAGAAAGCATGGTGTCTGTCACGCAAGCCCAATGTTTTAGCAGAGATACAAGTTAAGGATACAGAAAGAAAATATATTAGGGTACTCTAGGAGAAGCAGGAAGTTCTTACTGCAGCACTAATGAATGTGGAAATCGTGCAATCATAGCAAAAGTTCTGCATTTTAAGTAAGACCTTCATGTGCAAAAGTATAGTAATGAATCACCTGAATAATAATGAATAAAGAACATGGGCAGAGAAGGAACAGCATGATGGTAGACAATCAACCTAAATTGAAGATAAGAAACAAAGCTATAAGAATAAAGCAATTGGTTGCAGTAATCAAGTCTGAAGCTCCTATTTGAGACATGCTTCTAAATAAAGGAGTAATGTCCTACAGCAACAATGCGGTTGCTACAAGGCATGAACACTACTGCTCATAATTCTCATACTACACCAAATCAGTAAAAATCTCCAGTAGTTCAATTAGCAGGCACTTTTACCACACTACCAACTTACCTTCAAGATCTAAATAAACGCGGGGGATTTTTTTCAATTAAATAATTACACCAACCTCCAATTGTTTTTGCAATTTTGAGTCAGGGCAACGTAGATGGACCCTGGTGACGCTTAGCAGTACAGCGCTTAAAAAACGAGGCTTTTGGAGCTATAGAAGAAGATATTAGTAAGGGTGAAAACATTTCCAGTTCAGAAAAATAGATGCAGTTCACATTGTTGCAGGAAGGTAGGTATAGATTGAAAAGATATACTCTCCCGCGGTGCCTGATTGGATGTAAATGAAATGCAGATACATGGGCCCCTGATTGGTTTTGCATATAGTTTTACTCGGCATCCCAAACTAATGCCTTTTGCTGAAATGATTTCGAATCCTAATTTATTGAGTCCCAACAACCATTTGCTCTTTCAGACAAACTGTTGGAAAATGCGTGACCTAAATCCTCGAACGTTCCACATCATTTCCTGCGGGAGATTGCCGGGCCAGGGCGAGGAGTAAATGAGTTGTAAGGTCAAGAGATCTTTCAGCGCGAGACAAGCACCGAAGGCCCGGGAACGCTGATTGCATCTTTCCATTACACCTAAACCGCCCAGCCGACCCCTTCCCGCCAGAGCGCTGCAAATTAATATGTAACTTTAATTAAGGCAATATATTGCTCTGCTGAAAGAATATGAAAAATAGACTGACCCCAAAAACAATAAATGTGTCTTTAGAGCCCGGTTGAAGTGTCGTAATTTCAATCACCACGCGACCTCTGTGGCTGTAATCTGGGGTTTACGAGTGGGCACAAATCACAGACTAATTGTTGTGTGGCGGCTGAAGTGGATTTTAAATTAATCTGGGGCTTTAAAGTCTTTGGAAACAAAATAAACTATGCACAATTCAGTGAGTTATGGTGTATGAACTTCCACATAATGAAAAAATAATCCTGTTACAATGCAACAATTTGAGTAGTGTTCGGTGCCAATGTACTTTATTCATGGTTCTGAATAGCGGGGAAGCATTGCTTATGAGAGGGTTTAAACACTTTTCGCAGGCTCAGAGTTGCCATTGGTATAGGTTTTTACTTGTATTAAAATTGGGATGTACCAAGTGGACTTAACTTTCTAGGTGGCAAGGGCACTCCCTGCCTGCTTACATGCAGGTATAGGTGTCAGAGCTGACACTGTACCCAGCCACTGATGAAAGGAACAATTGCCTTGAGAGGGCTTTGATGGCTGTGGGGCAGATTTACAAGCCCCTTGCGTGACTTTTGCGCTGCAGTTGCGTCACTTTTTTGACGCAACAGCGGCACAAACAATGCGGCCATTTACAACGTGACGCATCTAGGGAGATGCGTCACGTTGTAAAGCCCTGCGTCACATTATACCTGCGTCAGGTATAATGTATGCAGGGTGGGCGTTCCCACGCAGGAAAGCCTCGTAAAAGTGTCGCAGTGAAATCTACAAGATTTCACTGTGTCACTTCTAGGACGCTACTGCGTCAAAACCTTACGCCTGCTTGAAGCAGACGTAAGGAGTGACGCAGTGTAGTGGGAATAGGCCTCAAAAAGCATTGCTGGAGTTGCGTCGTGCTTGCGACACGACTCCAGCAATGCGTGTCTTTTGCCCCAACAGATGGGTCAGAATTTCTGACGCATCTGTCAATCCTTGCGCCATGGTGAGCCGTATTGTAAATACGGCGCATCCATGGTGGCGCAAGGGTTTCTCAGTGTGGCGCAGGGAAAGTGACGCATCTCTACAGATGCGTCACTTTCTTGTAAATCTGCCCCTGTGTGTTTATCAACACAAACGTCTGCTTGGGTCTTCTTTGGTGCCAAATGCCCTAAATAAATGGAAAATGCACGAGCCCCCAGAATGGCCATATTCTGTCCTTCACTATGGTGCAAGGGTGTCTGTGTTGCAGGGAATTATTCTTTATGTGCAGGAAGGGGCACCTTCCTGCACATAAACAATCTTTAAAGGTGATTTGCTTTGTCTATGTGTGCTGCAGGCTTCAGAGCACACAAAAAGAGCAAAAACGAAGAGAAATAAAAGTATTTCTCTTCGTTGCACCAATCTAACTCCTGCTTTTGAAAGGCGTTAGTTTTTGGTACTGCCTCAGATTTATACATCATTGTAAATCTGGGGCAGCGTCAAAAGGCAATGGGTGTTGCGTGGAACACCCACAGCAACGCCCACTGCACGCACCTATCATGCAGATATGTGCGTGAAAGGGTACGATATTATAAAGCAGAGTTAAGCCACACAAAGTGGCTTAATGCTACTTTGGAAATATGGAGCAGGGTATTGCACCTCCAGAACGTCGGAAAAAGTGACGTTCCAGTGGCGCAGTCTCCTTGTAAACATGCCCCAGTGTTCCCAGGGTTGGAGAAAAAAATAAAAATGTTAAAACCATATTGAGAGACTAAAAGTTCTTAAAATAACATCACAGATGAGCAAAACATATTAGTTCTTCTTGACGTGCAACGAGGTCCAGATTATCCTTACAAAAGATTAAAAAGAGCACAAAGAGTTAAAAAAACAGAGAGACAAGAAAGTACAGAGTGCTATTGGCACGTCTTAATGAACGGCGAAGGCCACATTTTCTTTGCATATATTCTTTGGGGCATGGGGGACCCGCCTGTTTTTCAGAAAGTGTCAGTGCTGGAGATCTGGGAAACTAGGGAGCAAATTAGGGGGCTTATTTAAAGCCCCCTGCATTATTTATGCGTCACTTTTAATATGGGAACAAGCATTTGCAATGCAATAGGTCTCGCATTTGTGAAAGTTAGAGCTATTGTCGTAGTAAATGACAATGTTTTTTAATTATGTTTTTTGTTTGCAGTGGAGTGATGATTTAAAGAAAAAGTGTGTTCCAAAGCCGTGCGTGCGCCTTGGAGTTGTCGGACAAATTGTTTTTCTGCATTTAAAATAGGGTACTGGAGGGAAAACTACATGTACCAGAATGCAACAGGGAACTAGAATCTACACCCGTAACACAAAAGACGTGGTTTCTGTTTCCTTTTGTGTAAGTGTACAACAGGTAACTGTGCACGAACATACAAGCAGTGCACATACAGAGAAATCATAGTGTACAGACATAGCACACATGGAGTGTGCAAACAGCATACAGAGATCACCCTGTTCACCTACTCTGGGCATAGATGCATCATGCCCACGGATAACGCAAGGTACAAGACATAATGCTTGTGGCATGCACCCAGAGCAGACGGCACATAAACTCTCACACAGGAGACTACATGTACAGCATTCACAAAAGGGGCGCCCGCACACAGTACATATGAGGTATGGCTAACAGATGACGGAGTGAACGCACACAAAAACACACGCAGAATGCATTCTATTAGAGTAAATCCCACCAGTAATCACAACAGCTGCATGAGAGCTCTCGATGACCAGCGGAGGCACTTACTTGTTTGAGCCATGCAAATTACTGTCTCCGTGGTGGCATGGAGTTGGGCGAGCCGCGCAGAAGAAATGAAATGCACGGTCGCCGTTGTTGAAGTTGAAGTGTGGCATGCAGCAGAGCCACCAGCTATACCAGCCTGGCCATGGCAAGTGAGCGTGGAGAGGGCCGGAAAGCCTGTGCCAGCGAGTGACCTCCTCAAGGTGTCATGATTAGTGCATGGGTGGGGGTGAGTGTGGGGGAGCGGGATGGGGTCAGATGGGGGGCTGTGACATGGAACAGGACTCGGGATGAGTGAGTGAAGGACTAAGATAGAGTTTGGTGAGCTGCGCAGAAGAAAAGAAAGGCGCAGCCGCCATTGTTGAAGCTGAAGTGCGGCGTGTCGCACTGTTTAAAAAAAACATAATATAAAGCGCGGCGTGCCGCGCTGTTTCCAAAAAAACAATATTAGGTTGTGTGCAGAATCAGAACAGCTGCATGAGTGCTATTGATGATTAGTGGAGGCACTTACTTTGTTATGCCATGCTAACGATTGTCTCCGTGGTGGCATGGAGAAAATAAAGCCGCATCCGCCAATATTGGAGCTGAAGCACGCCGCAATGTTTAAAATAAACTCAATATAAAGCGCGGCGTCCCGCGCTGTTTAAAAAAAACATAAGATGAAGCGTGCCTAGTGGTGGAAGGATCTGCCCAGCACTAAAAGCTAGAATGTAACCCCAAAAAGCCTCACTGCAAATCAAAAAGTGCAGGACAGAGGGGAGTGCTATCAGCCCTTCACACAAGGAAGGGCCTGGATGGTGGTAGTTTTAGAACAGAACACAATAAATGAGGCAGTTAACGCTGCAGGGACCGCGCGTGCAACAGGGCAGCGGTGCAATGGTTGATACACAAGAGTGGCAGTGCTGATTCACAATTCAGAGCAGGACGGTAGCACGAATGAAGACATCGGATTGGAGTTGGGAAGTATGCTGTAGTGACCTCGTGTGACCTTTCTGTGCCCGCTTTGCTCTCTGCATGCCACGAAAGCAGTCTTCCAAAGCACTTAAAGGAAACAAATGTTTTATATTCTATCTGAGGGGGAGATCGCATCCCACAGAGAAAGAAACGCTCAAGTTGTTGCCTGTTAGAAGATGCTATGCTGAGCAGAGGAGACATTATACTCTTAGATTCTCATATCGATTGCAAGAGGAATCGTGACTGCTCTCCCATCTTGAGATCATATCACACAAAGGACACAATCATTCCAAACCATACATGGAAGAGCAGACCACTTCACTCATAGGAGGCGATTCTCACCCTCATCTGCAAGTAGATACTGTGTGGTTGAGAAACAACATCAAATACTCAAAGCCTTCCACAAGGGTCTCAATAACGCTTGTGATAATCACTCTAATGTACAATTTCGGAAACACAGTACATCACTTTGTGGAGACAATCACTCCAGTGCTGGTCTATAGGAGTACACAACTCCCGTAGCAGCAGACAAGTGGAACACTACAATTAAAGTATCATATCAGTCGGTTACTGCTGTCCTCTCAGAGGCCCTACAAGTCACATGAAACTATACTCTGCAGATGTGACAACCACTTAACCTCTCTTCCGACAGCAGCTACCTCATCTCTTGGAGAATGCAATAACGTTAGCCCTTAACCAGAGGCAAATGGCACTTCTCTCCGAGGAGGCTACCATATGCCTATGAGGGGGCACGGAGTGTGGCCATACAAGCACTAAGAGACAAAGCCCCGACAGATCTCCAGCCTTCAGCAGCCCAGCGCCAGTCTCCTGTTTCACAAACTGGACAGGAAGTGCCCGCTCTGAAGAGTGCGCATGAGGAAGAGCCACGGGAAAAATACTTGTGAAAGTTCAGCTGAGACGTCAGGCCGAGAAACATGTTTAACCAGAGGCAAATGGCACTTCTCTCCTAGGAGGCTACCATATGCCTAGGAGGGGGCACGGAGTGTGGCCATACAAGCACTAAGAGACAAAGCCCCGACAGATCTCCAGCATTCAGCAGCCCAGCGCCAGTCTCCTGTTTCACAAACCGGACAGGCAGTGCCTGCTCTGAAGAGCGCGCACGAGGAAGAGCCATGGGAAAAATACTTGTGAAAGTTCAGCTGAGACGTCAGGCCGAGAAACATGTTTAACCAGAGGCAAATGGCACTTCTCTCCTATGAGGCTACCATATGCCTAGGAGGGGGCACGGAGTGTGGCCATACAAGCACTAAGAGACAAAGCCCCGACAGAGCTCCAGCATTCAGCAGCCCAGCGCCAGTCTCCTGTTTCACAAACCGGACAGGCAGTGCCTGCTCTGAAGAGCGCGCACGAGGAAGAGCCGCGTGAAAAATACTCGTGAAAGTTCAGCCGAGACGTCAGGCAGAGAAACATGTAGGAAAAGCCCAGGGCGGGAGGGTGTGCCTGCAGTCACATTGCCAGCCTTGACCGAAGCACGCCAAAAATGCCCCAACCCATCGAAGACACGCCGTGCGCGAGCAAAAGAGTTGCCGTGCGCGAGACAAATCTCCAGTCCGGGTGGGCGAGCCGGAAAGGAGTCAGGGAGGGGACCAAAAAGCCTCTCTCCAAATGAAATGCGAGCGTTTTACCTAAAGTATGACGTGCGCAAATGAAAAGCGGAGGCGGAGCTTCCACCCCACTTCCGAAACAAAACCGACGACAATAGATCTCGCAGAGCAAGCAGCGCATGCGCTGCGACGCTAGGCGAGACCTAAAAAGTGACGTACAGATGGCGCAAGGGGCTTGTAAATATGCCCCTAGGACTTTAGGTCCTAGAGGAGAAAGAGTGATTTGAAAAGGAGACAGTAGTGGCTCACTTTAAGTCAGGACCAATGGCACGCAAGGGTGACGATTGGAGTGCTGATGGAATGGCATCAGTCAATTTTCCCGTCCTTGCTAAGATCATTGGAGTGTTGTTAGAGAAGCATATCTACAAAGTCCTTTAGGATCACGGTTGACTTATGACTTGTGTGCTCTATAGCATCTGAGTATGTTTAAGGCAGATGCAGGTCTTTGAAGCTCAAAAGTCATCCAACAATTTATGCCAAGCTCTGTGTGTGCCACAGTCACAGGCTCTAAATTTCAAGGATTTAATTTCTGGCAATAACAGTAACTCTCCGCACAAAGGCAATAGCACTGCATTAGGTGAGTGAGTGCTGATACTTTCAAAGGTGCCGCAAAAGCAAGGTAAGGAAAACACTGATGTGTAGTGATTTGCAATCTAAAAAATACATCCTTCCAAAAGTTGAATGTTGTGGGGTATCAATATATAAAAGTCCACATTTAAGCCCAGACATGCTTTAGCTTACCCTCCAGCAAGGTACCACTGATTACAAGCTGGAGTCACAGAAGTTGATAGCACCAACCAGATTGTGATACCATGGGCTCTCCCACAACTTCATTCCCACAACACAATATTTTTCCTTTTAACAATACTGCTTAAAGGTTGCTGGGGTATTACAGCTAATAAGTTACTATTTTCCTGGAGAAAATCTCAATATCACTGTGAAGTTTTACTTCATATCTAGCAGGAAGAAGCTGGGATAGAACAGGTTTGATTAAAACCCGAAATACAGCCATACAAAGAAAAAATGAGAACATAAATTTAATTCAGGATTTACTGTTCATCCAGGCAGATAGGCTGAGGGCATGATATGTGAGTATGGATTGGTGTAAAGAGACAGTCAAATGGCTCTTAGCCACCACATAAATCATGTGTTGTTCTAAAATGGTAGTCAATAAATATCAATGGGGAATGGATCACTTGTACCTGTAACCAGGGTTTTGGTGTTCTAGCTGTCTCTGCTTAAAAACCCTCATTCACGTAAACAGGTCGTGAGGCGGTATATCTTGGTTCTCCGCCTTATTTAAAAACGTGACAGCATCATCATCGGGTTTCTTTTGTATGCTTCCTCCACCTGGAGGGAAACCACTGGTTATTACAGTAGTGATCAGTGATAAAAAAAGGGTGAGGGTGCTCAAGTGAGGTGAATTTAAAAAATCCTCATGCTACCTGAACTGTAAATTTATTCAGTTCGGAGCATGGGAAGAAATAAAAGCAGTGTTGTGCGCAGTTAGACACGTTACTAGTCCAGCGCACTTATTCGTCCAGATAAATGGTCAACATGTTTCAGCCCCGCTTTTATTTCTTCCCATGCTCCGAACTGAATAAAGTTACAGTTCAGGTAGCATGAGGATTTTTTAAATTCACCTCACTTGAGCCACTCACCCTTTTTTTATCACTGATCACTACTGTAATAACCAGTGGTTTCCCTCCAGGTGGAGGAAGCATACACAAGAAACCCAATGATGATGCTGTCAAGTTTTTAAATAAGGCGGAGAACCAAGATATACCGCCTCACTACCTGTTTACGTGAATGAGGGTTTTTTAAGCAGAGACAGCTAGAACACCAAAACCCTGGTTACAGGTACAAGTGATCCATTCCCCATTGATATTTATTGACTACCAGGAAGCTGAATGGATCACAGCTCCTTCTATCTCCCCCTTCCTTGTGTCATAAGGTTTCTGCACATACACAGAGCTATGCACAGGATAATAGGACCCCGGAATACAGTGGTTTGCCTACCATATCCCGTAGCACCCAAAACCCCAACCCAACTAGCTTAGCATCCCATTAGTACCAAAGCACCAATGATTGGACAACCCAGAACACGGTATCTTTATCTCAGGACTCGCAGAAGCAAGAACACTCTTTCGTCACTCACTCGTACTTGTCCACAATGCGCGTATGAAGAGACACAGGGTAGATTAAAATATTTATTTCAACTTACGTGCTCTAAGGTACAGTACACGTGTCAGCACTAATAGCATAATGCATATGAATAATATAAGCAGCATGGTTACAATTGCATAGAATACAAACGGGGAAAGCATTTCATAACTCAGTGGATAAATGTCTAAATAACATTACCACCCTCCCCGTGCAGTAAGATAGTTTATTATAAAAATAGAAGACCTCTGGGCTTTGACTAGCGAACCCTCATACCTCGGTCTCTAGATGCAGAACTACATCAGCAGACAATCACAGCTCTTCTCCCTGGAAAGGATTCCTCCAAGTGTATTAAGCGCCAGTAAAACCGCAGTATTAAAGACACACAAAGGTTCATGTCATTTGCGCCTAATGTTATGTCTGGGTGCGCGAGACTGGCCATATCAGGAGGAACCGAAATACATTGTTATGCGACCTTGTACATGTTGTGCAGTCTGAGCCCAAATCGAACAAGAGAAAAGGTGAAAGACAGAAAGTGCAGACAGCGCAAAAGAACTTGGCAAGAGCAAAGGGCGAGGGAGCCCTGGCTCAGTGTAACGCGCGCAAAGAAAAGCAACATGGCAGCTAGGCCTAGGCCAACATAACAAGGCAGGCAACAAACCACAAGACACCCTCCCCTGGTCAGTCCGGCGGCCAAGACAGAGGTCCAATAGAGAAAAACACATCCAGTTGAGCACAGGGAGCGCCCACACGGTGAAGGACAGGTCAATCCATGAAAGTGTAAGTGCAGAAAAAAGCCATACCCTCCAAGAGGACATCATTGGAATCGTCAAAAAACATAGATGCCATCCAATCCATGAGATCAAAGAGCAGGAATGCTCCTCAGCAGAGGAGCATCCAAAAGCAATGCGGGACAACTTGCGTGATAAACGAAACAGCTTTGTTGTAGGAGATCCTGGGCAGCCGCCCAGATATCCCATTGCGCCAAAATCCCCAGTGCAGCCGCACAGCGCCATACAGCCGGCAACGGAACAGTCCTGCTCATGGGCCTCTAAGGGACCCATCAACTGAACAAAATCCGGAACAGACAATGACGAATTGGAGAGGCAATAATCCAAAGTCCAGGTGAAAGGACAGCGGACACAAGTCATTACAGGTTGCACGCAAGTGAAATACGCAAAGCGAAAAGAAAGAGTATATGACACACTCAGTGTCGCCATTGGCAAGACACCAAAACCAGCCAAAAGGCGCTCACGGAGCAGCTGGAGGCGGTCCGGATCGAGCAGGTCCCATCGGGGAGCAGCCATTGCGCAGAAAAAAAAAATAATAGCAGGACACCAGCCGCCAAAGCGATGATCAACGGGAAACCGCCAAAGACGCTGGAAAAAATAGAATGAATAAATGCCGGGATGACACCAAAAATAGTTTGGAAGGAGGACACCAAACCAGACCCCACGACTTTAAAAAAGTGTACCAGACCCTCAGTGTTAGATGCGTTAAATATACGATGAATTAACTCCCCAAAATGTTGGGGAGATTAGTGTTCAAAAGGGCCTGTATTTCACTGTGGGTACTCGCCACCTGGAGAATGAATGTCTCCCGGGCGGACGTGAGCATAACTTCCTCGTTCAATAATAGTGCCTTTATTCTGCTCAGTCTATTGAAATCTGCCTCCATGGTAGGGATGGAAGGCCAAATAGAGATATCAACCTTGCCATGAGGGGGAGGAAAAAGCACATTTTGCAGCAGACAACCCTGTGCGATACTGTTACAATGTAAGGAATGCCAGCCTGCAGGCCACAACAGTTTTCGTTATTTAAAAGTAAATAACTACCATTGGAAAGGAGAGTGAAAGTAGGAGAAATATTATGCAATTTAATGTGTTTACAAATAAGCGAATGACCCATAGTCGAGTCGCAGGACTCCCCCGTGAGAAAGACTTCCTTGCCGTCCGAAGGCATTTATACATGAAAGGCAAGGACCAGAGTTCATGCAGGAAAGCACTGCCCAAGGGCTGGTAACGGCCCACAGGATAATGTTTCATGCACGAGTCAAATTCAAACAAGGAAAAAGGTAAAGCGATAACCCCATGAACTAGCCACACAGCAGAATCGAGTTCTGCAACAGAGAACGACAAAGGATCCATCTTTTCGATATGTAATAAAGTGTAAGTTGCATCTTTCATGGACATGAATTGCTGTTTGTCAGTTAAATTAAAAGGTAGAAACAAGGCAGAGGTGTTCAAAAAATGCCAAGGAACTTTATCTAACTTGAGCGTTTGTAAAGTCCATGCAAACTGCATCACTGAGCGCAATTGATTCTGACCATGATATAACACAGAAACATCATCTTGTACAATATCAACAACAGAGGACACAATATTCTCTAAAGTGTAAATGCGAGAAGACAGGGTATTAATACTATTGTCAACAACAGCAAGCACCTTTTCCAAATTTGCTTGATCTATTTCCCGAAGACGGGAAGCAGCTTCAATTTGTGACAGCTTCCAGAGTTCATTATACGTTTCATAAAGGAATCTCTTAGGTCGGGGACCACGAGGTCCCAAAACAAAGTCGGACAGATCAATAGTGCCTGAAAGGAGGGACAAATGTTGTTTAACAGAATCAAGGGACGAATGTTGTAGCCATTGTTTGCATAATTTACCAACAGAATATGTAGTGACAGTACGAGAAGCAGTAAATCTCGGATCTGGCCTATCCTGTGTGTAGCCAGTACCTGAGTCGTGAAAACGCATTTGGCATGCATTAGATGATATAGGCCATACCAACCAGGGTGACAGATCGATTTCGGAAACATTAAACGAATTATTCTGTAACAGAGCCTGTAGGGTCGCCAGGGACAGGTTAAGACGTGAGCTATCATTGAGAAAACTCGACAGGGATGGAATTGAGGGCGTGTTTAATTGTTTAGTGGTAGCTAAGCCCCAACACGTAGTCTGATAAATAGAATCATTTAGGAACATAATTTGGGTAGGGATAAGGCAAAGGAGAGGATTCAGGCAAATCAACCATCTCAATTACAGCATCAGCGACCGTTCGTGTAGATGGGCCACGAACATATGTCCGATAAATGGCAGGACAAGAGACCGCTGGTGTGACACTATTCAGGATCGGCCAGGCGCTGTAGCTTGACATTTTCCACTGAGATGTATCTGTTCTCCTTGCGACCAGGAAGCGGTGGTAAAATGACTGTACGTGTTCCCTTCAAGCCCAGAACTGGAACCGGTGCACGAAAAGAGGGGCCGAATTCCTTTTTGTTTTCAACCTTCTCTCGAACCAGTTCTCCAACCTTTGGAAGCCAGCCGGCTACCGGAATCTGCAACGCAGGATCTGTGGCTGAAGGCAAATGTGTAGTTGCAAGTTTGTCTCGGGCTTCTTGTAAGTCCTGTAACATAGCAGATTGATTATCTACATCAAACTTGGCGGATTGCGCCGCGATGTCTGGACCCTCAAGGTCAGGCACAAACATTCTTATGCCAAAGAGCATTTCGTATGGGGTCCGCCCACCCAGAGGTCTTCTAGGGAGATTATTAAGTGCACGCTGAACGGTATACAAGTGGGCCAGCCAGTTCCTGCCAGTACCTATAACTCTAGCTGTTAAGGATTGCTTTAAGTCACGGTTCATTCGTTCAACGATAGAGTTGCCCTCAGGCCTATACGGAGACGAAAATTTCACCCGCACCCCAAGCGAATCCATTGCATCCTTGTAAGCCCTAGAGGCAAACGCCGGACCTTGGTCCAAATGGAAGGTGCCGCATGCGAAAATTCCCACAAAGACACGCAAATCCCTGATTACATTTTGAGCGTCAGCACTACGTTGTGGCCAGACCCAGAGGAACCGTGTGCACGAGTCCACTGCTACTAAGATGTATTTATAGGCAGTGTCTGATGAGAATGGACCGCAGTGATCCAAGTAAACACACCCAAAGGGTCTGTTAGCAATGCAGAGCGGGGTCTGTGGAGGGCGTGTTACCGTGGAAGGCTTAATCTGTTGACAAACGTCGCAGGAAAGCACAAAAGCACGGGTGTCTTTATACAATCCACGCCACCAATAACGCTGCTGCAAGATGGAAACTGTAGCTGACACACCTGCATGAGCAGAAGCCATGCCTTCGTGTGCAGCTGATATCAAGGCACTCCTGCGGTCCGCGTTGGGGATCAGCCGATCTCCAACGTCAGGTATTGTTACATAAGGAACCTGTTCGGGACTTAACTTGTAAGAATACTTGGAAGGAAAACCTGTAGGGTAATTAACACCTTCCTTTGTTGCAGCAATAGCTGCTAGAATAACAGAGTCAATTTTAGACATGGACCTGGTAACCGCTGCTACTGAACACGTGACTACTGCCGAACGGGCAGCTTCATCTGCCAGATCGTTACCAATAGCGTGTGCGCCCACCCGCTGATGGCCTAAGGTGTGAACCACCTGTGTGAGGGGCAGACGTTGTTGCAATTCTGCCACTCGAACCCAAAGCATTTTATGCTTAATTGTGCTCCCTTTTGCGTCCCTGTAGTCATTTTTCGACCAGAAAAACAGATTGTCATTGTAAGATTGTACACAGTAGAAGGAATCACATACAATAAGAGTGGTCTCATCCTGAGAAGCGAACTCAAGCGCAAGTAGCAATGCATGCAGCTCGGCCAATTGTGCGGTACTATCTCCAAGTGTGCGAGTGTGCACTACAGAGGATTTGAACGTTCCATTTACAAAGGAACCCGCAACAATAGCACATGCAGCTGAATAAGCGTGCTTGGACCCAGTGGCCGGTTGCGCTGAACCATCTGTGTAGATCACACATTTGTAATCCTCAAGCGGCAATATAAACAGAGGAGGAGGATGAGCGAATTCATACTGTAAGAACTCCTGAGTCTGAAGAGAAGAATCGAAAATAAAGGTGACGTCTGATGACGTCAAGGATGTAGCCCATTGTATCCAACGGGGATGCATTGCTTTTGAGTTCGGTACACTTGCCTTTGTTACTGCCTCTAGGGCAGGACAGGGTGTTACCACCAGAATTCGCTTTCCCTGTGCCAGTGCGCGTTCTTTTAGAATCGCCATTTGCACTGCAGTTAGAACTTTTTCGACAGATGTAAAGCGCAAAACAGCGGAAGTGTACAGATGCGACTTGTATGCGATGGGTACTGTATCACCTTCATTAAAGGTTAAGTACGTGAATCCCACCGCACCCGGAATTATTCTAATCACCAGGTTTGTGTGGTTATCACGAGTCAAAAGATATTTAGACTCCAATAGGTCTGTCTGCAAAGACTGCAGAATCAAGGTATGCTCAGGCAGCCAGCAAGACCTTGAATAAGTAGGTTGTATCAAAGCATACAAAGGCTTGATACGCTGGGCATATTCGGGAATGTAAGTACGCTCGAAATTCAGGAAACCCAGCAAAGACTGAAGTTTCTTCAGAGTATTTGGGGGGCACAAATGTGCACATTTTTCCAAGAAATGGGGGCTAAGCCCTTACCTTCGTTGTTGAGCTCATAGCCCAAGAACAGAACGGTAAATTCAGCAATGTGTGACTTAGCAAAGTTAAATTTGTAACCCTGCTCCGCAAATTCAAGAATAATGCGGTCCACACGGGACAGATGCGGAAATAATTCGTCGTCCGTCAGATAAATGTCATCAACGTACGAACATGCATCTTGGTCTATGCTGTCTAGCAAAGAGACAACACGGGCGGCGAATACACCCGGACTATTTTTGTAGCCCATGGGTAAACGCCGGAACTGGAATAATTTACCACCGGATGTGAATGCGGTCCATTGACCACTCTCCGGGGCTAGGTTGTGCGTGTAGAAACCGTTTGAAAGGTCAAGTGTCGTTTTGTATTTTTACGAACAAGACTGTCTACAAGCGCAGAACTGTGTGTATTCTGCACCGCAAAGTTCCGACAATGAGAATTTAAATGCCGGTAATCCAAAACTAAGCGGTGACGATCCATCGGGTTTAGAAACCACGAATAGGGGATTGTTCATAGGTGATACGCATGGTTCGATTACTCCCTGATATTCCAACTGTGTCAGAATTTCGGAGACGGGGCCTTTTGCCTGCCGTTTGATGGGATATTGGGGTTGTGGCTGTGGTAGTGACCGCAAAGGTATTGCATGGGAGGTGATTCTACATCCCATCCCACATGGTTGCGGTATAACGCTGGAGCCAGGTACACAGCCCACTCAGCTGCAAGTGCTTCAGCTTTGTCTTTTGGGACATGCCTTGAAAAGCTTGGAAGGATTACCTCCTCTCCTTCATGTGCAACGAGAACGAATGGGGGTGGCCAATCCACCTCTGCTAACAAAATGTCATATGAAGAGGTTAGATTTTCCCAAAAAATCCCTGTTATTTCACGCGGTATATCACCTTCAATTTGGATGACTATGTTGTAAAGTCTGTCAGGGGGTGCCACTCTGGTGTCAGCTGTCTCTACAGTAACGAATGTTTCAGTTGCTGTCGCCTCCATATGAGGACGTAGCGCCTCCCGCACTATGGTAACTTCCGCGGCGCTGTCTAGGAGGGTCACTGCCCATGTCCAATTCAGGAGTCTCGTTCTCACGGTCTGTGGCATATTTCGCTGTTACAGCGGCAACTTTTTCTTCTGAAATTGCGGTCGAGAAAGGTGAAAGTCTTCTGCTTTCCCTCTGACTTGTTGTCGAGGTTGGTCTCGCTCCTGGGGAGCCTCTCGGCCCCTTCCTCTATCTTGCCGTCCTCCTCCACCAGCCTGTGACGACGTCTGGGCCTGTGAAGAACGAGGAGAACGCGTATCAGAGCTCTGAAACCTTTCTGGTGATTTAATTCTCGACCTATCATGTAAATCATAAGTACGTTCAGAAGAAACCGAAACTGGGGAATCGCCTCTCGACCCCGGCTTCTTTTGTTGCTTACCCTGTTTTTTCTGTCTCCAACTCTTTTTAGTGAAGACTGGTCTATCATCTTTCTCAGATGTACTTTTTGTTTGTGTAATTTGTGGTTGCGATTGAGTTTGCATTTTTACAAAAGGCTTGTTTCCTAGGCTATTTCTTCCAATTGTTTTATAAGCCCGGGCAATAATTTTCGGTAATCGCGAGGCCTGTCCAACTCTGGGACCAAAGCCAAAGCATTCGCTACTTGAAAGTTCATAGCATCGCCCTTGACATTTCCAAGGATCAGTTCAGCTACTACATCAAACACTCCCACTAGTCTCATCCCTAATTCCACAGCCGCTTCAGGGCCATGCTCGTCCTGTACTTTTTAATTACAGAGGGTAGAACCGTCATGGAAGGAGTACCAAAACATTTTGAATAAACTGCTGCGAATACCTTACCCCAGTTTTCACATGATGTCAAATCGGGGATTAAGTCTTTTGGCAAACTTATCGTAAGGATGCGGTGTTTATCCACCGAGGATGTATGTGGAAACACCGCTTCTATCTGATCGAACTTTTCTGCAAGCCAGTAAGGATAATCGTCCTTATTTTGTGGACGTTTGCCCATCACAGAATTTACCATGACAGGACTTATGGTCACTCCAGCTGCAACAGCTGGTTGGCCAGCGACTACAGGAGCAGCTCCATGGAGACTACCTGTAACGTATGTCACTAAGGCTCTATGCACTCGCACCAGTTCGGTATGCATAGTGCGCAGATCCATGATCGGTAATGCCAGATAATTTGGATGCGGGGTATACCCGGCCAATACAGGCCAAGTGGCCCCCTCAATGGATAAGGGGCTTAAACGAACTGCGGTATTTGGTTGTGGGAGGCGCCATTAAACCAAACACGGTGCTGCCAAGCCGTGAGAGGCACTTCAAGATTAGTATAGGGTCGATAGGCAGCAGGAATAGCGGTGGGTTTATATTCATGAAACAGCTTATCACCTGCATCCACCGCCTCAAAAGTGATCCAAGTGTAAAACACTTCAAAGTGATAAGCCGGATCGGCTTGAACCACAAAGACCAACTCGACCCCAGCATCGGGCACTCCGTATACACCTAGGTGTTCTCGGAGTGGTCCTCGGCTATGTGCAGCTATCGCCACACCAGCCATAACTAAACAATTGTATTCGACAACCTAACAGGGAGCACAAAATGGGTTATTTATGTAACCTTTTTTAATAACTTCAAGCTTGAAAGAACCTATAAAACGTTCAATATAGGAGGTATCACCGTCACTTGCGCCTCCGGAAGCGTACGTGAGGGTTTTGTGGACAAGCACAAGTACTACTCAAGCATCTCGCAGATAAGCTGCCCCACGTTGGGCGCCATGTCATAAGGTTTCTGCACATACACAGAGCTATGCACAGGATAATAGGACCCCGGAATACAGTGGTTTGCCTACCATATCCCGTAGCACCCAAAACCCCAACCCAACTAGCTTAGCATCCCATTAGTACCAAAGCACCAATGATTGGACAACCCAGAACACGGTATCTTTATCTCAGGACTCGCAGAAGCAAGAACACTCTTTCGTCACTCACTCGTACTTGTCCACAATGCGCGTATGAAGAGACACAGGGTAGATTAAAATATTTATTTCAACTTACGTGCTCTAAGGTACAGTACACGTGTCAGCACTAATAGCATAATGCATATGAATAATATAAGCAGCATGGTTACAATTCCATAGAATACAAACGGGAAAGCATTTCATAACTCAGTGGATAAATGTCTAAATAACATTACCACCCTCCCCGTGCAGTAAGATAGTTTATTATAAAAATAGAAGACCTCTGGGCTTTGACTAGCGAACCCTCATACCTCGGTCTCTAGATGCAGAACTACATCAGCAGACAATCACAGCTCTTCTCCCTGGAAAGGATTCCTCCAAGTGTATTAAGCGCCAGTAAAACCGCAGTATTAAAGACACACAAAGGTTCATGTCATTTGCGCCTAATGTTATGTCTGGGTGCGCGAGACTGGCCATATCAGGAGGAACCGAAATACATTGTTATGCGACCTTGTACATGTTGTGCAGTCTGAGCCCAAATCGAACAAGAGAAAAGGTGAAAGACAGAAAGTGCAGACAGCGCAAAGAACTTGGCAAGAGCAAGGGCGAGGAGCCCTGGCTCAGTGTAACGCGCGCAAAGAAAAGCAACATGGCAGCTAGGCCTAGGCCAACATAACAAGGCAGGCAACAAACCACAAGACACTTGATTTTAATAAGTTCTAAAATGGTAAACATTGGCAAACATTGGCATGCCAGGCTCAGACATCAGCGTGCCTACGTGACCATGCGTGCTCCATCCCGATGCACAACACCACCACATGTATTTAACCTACATTACAATAGCACTCTGCCTTTTGAGTATATATGGTAGATGATCAGCAAAAGGAAAATCAACCACAATTGGTAGTAACTGTAGATATTTTGAGAATTTTTTCAAAGGCTAGGTTGGACAGTACCAGTTGAACTATCTGATGGTAGCAACATTATCCTTTAGAATATTCTTTAATGAGGGTTCTTCTAAGAACAAGGACCACCTTATCACCAGGGTGATAGGTGGCCTATCCTCATAGAAGGATCACTGGATTTTAGGTAGCATAGTGTTGGGTGCAGAGCATGTACATTAATGTGAAGAGACGGCACGGATTCATCCCTGCTCCACAGCTCATTCGGTGAGCGTCTATCATTTTGTTTGCACCCCCAGGGCGAATCTACTCGGTTAAAAATATTAGATTCATTCTCCAAAATGGTTACTAAAAGTTTAACTACGACATGAAATATATCATTGAATGTGGGCATTTTATTATCCAGCTAGTGGAGTAGCATGCATATTTGTCTCTGGGTCCTGCTATTTCGAATGTCATGTTATCTTGAGTGCAGGATGCAATGTATAGAGATGAACATGGAGGCAGCGTCTAATCCTCGTGCCCCAGCAAAATGATTTCTGAAAGGCTAGCACTCTACGAGACCTTCACCAATGGTCTAGTAAAGCATTGATCCATCTTGAAAAGAAAATTGGTCATGTGTTGTGGAAGCTAAAAATGTTAATTCACTACGGGTGGCTTGTGTTAAAGGGCATGAGGGGTGTGGACCTCTCACCCTGGGGGAAAGAAAAAGATGACAAAAGAAGACTGAGCAGCTGGAAATGAATTGCTGTTGCTGCTCTGTGCTGAACCAGTGTGAATCCCTGTTATTTTCTGGGGAAAAGAGGTCAGGGGAACGCGACCTGAGGTCTGCTCAGCATTGTGCATGTGTTGGTAGGTTGAAATATTTCTAGCCCTAGAGGCATAAGCCAGACCTGTGACGACAGACTGGAGGGAGTGGTGGGTTTTCATTTTCACATAGGAGTTTCTTTGGGCGTTATTTACATGGCCCATTGTGGGATTAAAACAATGTCATTAAACTAAATGGCTGGGGTCAGGACAAGCCTTTGCTAATAACGAAGGAGTGGGTGTGTCGCTGATCTCTTTCTTCTCCATTCCCTCGCTGCCATTTGTTAGAACTCAAATGTGATTGGTGGGCTGGAGCAGGGAAGGGGGTCCAGCAGAGCTTCCTTCAAGGTTAATTTAACCATGTTGGATGTGTAGTATTTTTTATTTACTTTTTTCCAGTGCAGCTTCATTTTTAAAGCCGCTCTTTTTGTTGGAACTAGTTGGCTAGACCCTAATAACGTAAATTAGCACTACAGCACTTTGCAATGCCGGTGGTGGAGGACCCTTGTGTGCTTTTGATTAGGGAGACGGTGCAGAACTCAAAAGACCAAACCCACGACCACACACAGAATGTATTATTCTGCCTGCCCTGCCCTGCCCAGTACATCAAGCAACTTTTGAATCTGCGGTGAGATGCTGCCTGGGCCAACACTGCTCAGGACTGTCTCCTACTACTACTACCAGCCTGAGCCAGCAGCCACAACAGAGGATGGACTCTCTGAGTCCACAGAGGCGTAGCTAGCAAGGACTTCACACTGCATACCTCAACTTCAGAGTAAGTTTGGTGTCTGTCTTCTGTCCCATGTTGGCTGCATATACATATAAGAACAATAGCCCCTGCTAATTGTGGACTAGTATATTTATGTCTTTTTAAGACACCAACGAGCGTAGCCAGGTTTCAGTATATACAGAGTGTGCAGCAGTCAGTATTCTAAGTGTGCATGCAAGTCTTTATATTAGTTGTTGCCAGATGTCTACATAGTGAGCATGCTCAGGATCTGCAAAATAAGCGTGATTGGATTGTGATCTACTATCCTGAGTGTGACTTGGTCTGTATTATTTATTTGCATGGTGTTTTATATGCTTGCTCTTAGAGGTGAGCTAGCCACCGGAAGCTCGACCCAGCTCCTGGCTCTAGCTCAGCTCAAGGTCCTTCTAGAACCTTGAGCCCAATTAAGCAGAGCTTGCATGTGGCTTCTGCCTTCTTCTCTCATTCTGCCCTCATGCACAAAGAGTTAAAAGAAAAGCTTTACAATTTGAGGTAAACAGGAGAGACAAATAAATACCAATTTACTGGCTGCTTTGTGCGAAGTGATAATCCTTGCTTGCCCTTAACCAAATTGTGTAATCTTAGGTAAATATTTTATTTCCCCCATTGTCCTTCAAATGTGTGACTTCAGAATATGAGCTGTACAAAAATGAATTGTGTTTAAATTAACAGACTGTAATATTGTTCTATCTATAAGAATCTTGGCCGCATACAGGGTGCAGTTGACAACTGAATTGCCTCTTAGTCCACTAATGGGATTGTCACCAGGGCGGGGCAGGAATTGCTCTAAGATCATGCTCAAAATGATCTCTTTTATTAAATAGCTCTTAGTGCACTGATATAATGTGACATAATGTCAAATCTTCTGCATGTTAAAGAAGTAAATTTTTTAGACTATTAAAGACTCTTTATCATGTATTAAGTGAAGTTGTATGTTTTCAGGGCTCGGCTCGAGCACAGGCTCTAAGAGCCAAGCCAGGCTCTTGGCTCGGCTCTCTCTGTTAATTTGTTGGCTCACCCACCTCTACTTACTCTAAACCACATTGCATCGCTATCTGTCATGTGCAATGGGGGTATGTCTAGATGGTCTGAGTTTATGTGCTCAGTGTCAGTAGCTGTGCCTGGATGTCTGTTTAATAAGTGTGCACAATGATTGGCAGATATAAATAGATATAAAGTGACATAAGGGTTTCTCTGCATGGGTACTAGTATTTTTTTTTTTTTAGTTTCTTATAGACTCAATATATATGGATCTATTTGAATTTGCACTTATGGAAACCATACACTGAGTTTCCATGCAAGACCCATTGGGGTCGAACATTTCTGGCTCACCACTTTTAAAATCCACCAGCCGCCACATTCACATCTACTATGCTCGGACAGCCTTGCGAAAGAGCCTTTAATGCTTTATAACACAAGTATCATCAAGTCAGGCATGCATTCCAAATGTGCTTGACCAAGTGCATTGTCGGTTGCTTTGCTAGAGGTTAAATCCTCCAAGGTCATATTAGCAGAGATTTGTATCTTAGCAGCCATGTTGATGTAGCTGCATGCTTATGTGTGTATCTCTTCTCTCCAGACAGGCGCTGCTGCAGCCATTATAATTCAGCACAGAAGTGAGAGAGTTGTCACTCAGTTTGAACTTGACACTGCGGTACAATGCAATTTCCAGGAAGAGACTTCTCCTGTCACATGTGTTGATCACTCCAATCTCCATCTATCAAAACTGACAACCCCAAATAAAAGACTGTTAAACCAATCTTAATCATGATACAAAGCTGTGTAATAACACAAAGGGTCATATCCTGACAGGAATGGAAGAAATCGGCCATGCAGCTGAGCTACACATAGGTGCAAAGCCAATTTCTTACATGAAATACCTTATCAAGAAATGCCTCTGCAGCTAAACACACGTGGAAATGAAAGGTGCTTTTTATTACAGTCTTTTATTAAAATCCACGATTAAATAGCCCCCATTACATTAAGCAACTTTAATTGAAGTATTTAGCAGTGGACTTAATTCAAGTAATTCAGGACGAAGTGACACAGTGTGTAGCCATTGTGTCCTAGTACAGTATCTACCATGTTGCGTTGTGTCATTATCTAATCAACTTCATCATTTATTCGAGTCTGTTTATGATGTTAAAAGTCATAAAACAGTGGATATTTGTTTCTGTGATGTACATTTCCTTTTCTTTAATTTAATATGCAATGTTGTTTTCTATTACTTGCTTATATGTATATAAGTGTATGTGTGAATACATATATACATGGCCACTGTAATTATGCAGCAATGGAGGGCCAAATTATGTGGCAGGGTTGATTACATTTTGCAGCAAGAAAAGGCAAATTATGTGGCATAATGCAGCACATATTGAGGTAGTATTACTTCAGTATTTTGTAATTATACACTTGCTAACACTGTCTGGGCATTGGTTGCAACTCAATAGTACCAGTTTAACACCGATGTATAGCAATATGCAACAGAAAGGTAACCAGTGCACCTTTGCAAAGGGCCTTCTACTGCACTGCAACATGTGTCACTTTGTTTTAAGTAACCTTTGAACCATTTGAGCTAGAAACATTTTTTTTGTTAAAATCTGCAAATTATGCAGCAGATGATGGATTGTGTGGCAAATGCGGCAAATCGATAATAATGCAAAAAATGCTATATATGCAGGGCAACTGGAATTATGTGATTGTGCGGCAGCAGCATTTTTTGCATAATGATAGATTTGCTGCATTTGCCAAGTAATCCATCATCTGCTGCATAATCTGCATTATATATATATATATATATATATATATATATATATATATATATATATATATATATATATATATATATATATATATATATATATATATATATATATATTATCTACTGGCGGTCGCCAGTAGATAGTTATAGTTAGGACCTATTTTCCATAGGAAATCCGCAACATTCTATTTGAAATAACTCTTGCGTCGGTTGACGAATCTTCGCGAAATTTTCAAACTTTGTGGCCGGCTCCAGTCCGCTCCTATCCTGAAAGTCTCGGGGTGATTCGTCAAGCGGGGGCCGAGAAAAAGGGGGTCCCAAAACGTGTTTTCCCCATTCATTTTCCCATAGGAAACTTTAGCCACGGCTACAGCCCGAACTGCTGAACGGAATTACACCAAATTTGGCAAAGAGGTAGTTCTTGGTTCAGAAAGAACCCTTTTGTTAAATGGTGTAAATCCGTTCAGTAGTTCCTGAGAAAATCAAAAGGAAAATCACATATATATCTATGGCCGCGTCGGATTCGCGCACCCTGAGCGCACCCTGCGCGCACCGTCCCGATCACGAGCTGCATGCTAATTGGCTGTCAACACTCCAAATCAGGAAGTGTTGGCAGCCATTTTCTACCTCGGTAGAACCGAGGCACAGAAACAAGTGCGCAAACGCACAAAGGGGGCAGGGTAGAAACACCCTGACCCCTAGGTCTGCTCAGGGGTCCCACAAGGACCCCTGGGCTGAAAAAGCATATATATTTTTTAAAACGGCGGGATGCGCTTAGGGTGCGCGGATCCCGCAGATTAAAAAAAAAAAACACACGAAACAAGTGTGCAAAACGCACAAAGGGGGCAGGGTAGAAACACCCTGACCCCCTAGGTCTGCTCAGGGGGTCCCACAAGGACCCCCTGGGCAGAAAAAAGCATAAAAAAAATAATAATAATAATAAAAAAAAAAAAAAAAT
The DNA here is from genome assembly GCA_963921515.1 of Calotriton arnoldi. Taxonomy (NCBI): domain Eukaryota; kingdom Metazoa; phylum Chordata; class Amphibia; order Caudata; family Salamandridae; genus Calotriton; species Calotriton arnoldi. The sequence goes on along the minus strand of CAWUFW010004542.1, from coordinate 950,925 downwards.
GATTGTGCCGCAGGCCCCGCCCCCTTCCTTTACCACTCTGCAAACGCGCCCCTGGCGCATTTGCAGAGGGGGAACAATTCCCCTTGAATACTGGGGGTCCCTGAGGGCCAACTAGCCCACCAGGAACCTCCAGTATGCGCCAGGGGCTGCGTTGCAGAGAGGTGTACAGAGGCCACGCCCCTTTTACACCTCTCTGCAACGCAGCTCTGTGGCGCTTTTGAGGTACATGGTGGGCTAGTTGGACTCCAGGGACCCTCAGGATTCAAGGGGACTTAATTCCCCAACTTAAAATGCGCCACGGGCGCGTTTGCACAGTGGTGAAGGGAGGGGCGGGGCTCAGGTGACATGTGTGCAAACAGGCCCCGTTGCGCGTTTTAAGATGGGGAATTAAATCCCCTTCAATCCTGAGGGTCCCTGAGGCCAACTAGCCCACCAGGTACGTCCAGAAAGCGCCACAGAGCTGTGTTGCAGAGAGGTGCAAAAGGGGCGTGGCCTCTGAACACCTCTCTGCAACGCAGCTCTCTGGCGCATACTGGAGGTATCTGGTGGGCTACTTGGCCCTAGGGACCCTCGGGATTGAGGAGGATTTAATTCCCCATCTTAAAACGCGCCACGGGCCTGTTTGCAGACATGTCACCTGAAGCCCCGCCCCTACCTTCACCACTGTGCAAATATTCCTCTAAAATCAGCCGAACTACGAATTCCGATTTACTCACCTGTTATCAGGAGAGACCTCAGTGCTGCATCTTTGAGCCCAGTACTGATCCTGAAAAGTAATATTAACCGTACTTACCAGTAACTTGAATTTCCTTCCATAGGCTAACATTAACTGGTTTCACTTGGAAATTCTTCTAAGTGTGGAGTTTTGGAACTTTATAATATTCCTCTAAAATCAGCTGAACTACGAATTCCGATTTACTCACCTGTTATCAGGAGAGAACCCAGTGCTGCATCTTTTAGCCCAGCACTGACCCTGAAAAGTAATTCTAACCGTATTTACCAGTTACTTGTATTTCCTTCCATAGGAATCCATTGTCTGGTTTTCACAGAAAAGTTTAAAAGTGTCGATTTTCACAAACTACAAATATTCCTTAAAAATCGCCTGTATGACTTAAACGCATTATTTCAACTGTTTACAGGAGATGCACCAGTGCTGGATCCAGGATCCACCACTGAGTAAGAAAAAGTAACGATAACACTACTTACCTGCTAAGTGAATTTCCTCCCATAGGATAACATTGGTGATTCTATGTGAAAAAGTTTCTAAGTGTCAACTTTTAAAATACAATAATATTCCTTAAAAATCATTACTGTAACCAAAACTCTTTTGCTCAACTGTTTACAGGAGATGTCCCAGGACTGAATCTAGGATCCAGTCCTGTGGTTAGAAAAGTAATCCATAAAGTAACTAATTGCATTTAACTAGAAATTCACATTGAGCTCAATGTTGCATTGTGTTTGAAATTGTGTTGCCCATTGCAACAACTGTAACTACTGTACTTAAAAGTCTATTGCCTATTTGCAAAGTATTTAAACTAAAGTAATTCATTCTGAGAAAGTATATTTTGTAATGTAATGTATAATGTAATTATAATGTAATTTAAAAAATAAAATATCTAAAAATAAATAGTTTAAAAAATGTAGTAAATCAGTATCAAAAAAATAAATATAACAATTAATACATTTAAAAATTGTCATTTACAAAACCTTTAAAATTCACTGAAAAAAACCATAGGTTTCAGACATGTTATAGTTAGGAATTAGCATTTAAAAAACCTTTGAAATTCACTGAAAAAACCATAGGTTTCAGGCACGTTATAGTTAGAAATTAGCATTTAAAAAACCTTACAAATTCACTGAAAAAACCATAGGTTTTAGGGACAGTTATAGTTAGTTGGACATTGCACTCGTACAAAACCCGTGAAATTCCCCCGTTATAGTTAGTTCAGGTACTATAACTCGCGCCCCCACAATGCACTGCTGATGACGTCACATATTACATCACTCATGACATGGTCAGTGACATCACTGATGACATCACTGATGACATCTCAAATGACATCACTGATGACATCACTGATGACATCATCCATGTGATAATTTGATGCATCTTCTCACACCCTAATATAACTTTTGATACACCCACTGTAAATTACAGACTGCCATTGTCAAAACCATAGACACTCCAAAACCAATTACTATATACACACTCACTGATTCTTAGGTCTACACACACACATCTACTCACTCACCCGTACAGTCACTCATACTTATAGTCACTCAGTACAGGACTATTATATGCACTCATACACCTATATAAACACTCACACACCACCACTCATCCATAGAGGCACTCACACACCTAGCCAGTCATGCAAAAAATTAAGCACACACCCATTTACTCACCTATACAGTTATACACACACCAGCTCACTTACTCATACAAATACTAGCACATTCTTACGCTCTTATACAATCTCTGATACAAGCACACACTCATCCATACAGTCACTCTCACAATCACACACTCTCAGCTATAGCTATTTATATACTCCAACACACATATATACTGCCTTTAACATATGTAGTTACTCACACATGTACCACTGGGACATACATTCACTCACTAACACACTCTTACACACACTTACCCACCCATACAGTCTATCACAGATGCACTCTTGAAACCATCCACCCAGTGAATCACCCACTCACACATCTATGCACAGAGTCGCACACACCCCACCCACACAAACACTCAGGCACCCATACAGATACTCAGACAACCAATCAATAACTCATATAGACACTCATGTAGCTATTCACAAACCCATGCAGCCACTTACACAGCAACAGACAGACGGATACAGACATTCACCCAGTTTAGTCACTAACCCATGCATTCAGTAAGATACGTTTAATCACTCACTTATAGAGTTAGTCACGCACCTACTAAATCATCTATTCAGACACTTATACACCCACTCATTCTTCAATACGCCTTTCCCTATATATATTAAACATATTTAAACTTTACAGAAACACACAGTCACTGGATGATGTCATCAGTGATGTCATTTGAGATGTCATCAGTGATGTCATCAGTGATGTCACTGACCATGTCATGAGTGATGTAATATGTGACGTCGTCAGCAGTGCATTGCGGGGGCGCGAGTTATAGTTACCTGAACTAACTATAACGGGGGAATTTCACGGGTTTTGTACGAGTGCAATGTCCAACTAACTATAACTGTCCCTAAAACCTATGGTTTTTTCAGTGAATATATATATATATATAGACATACCACGAATTTTCCCAACAACATCCACTCGATACGGATAAATGGGTACGGACTCCAATATAAGTGCAAACAGATCTTCTTTATTTCACTCGCTTCAACTCGCCTATATATATATATATATACTGAAAAAATCAAAAAGCATATCAAAGTCCAACAATTGATTTAGATTGTTGTATTACCCCTCAGTCACAAAGCCTATAGCACACTTTCAGAATCATAGGCTGATCTCATTAGCAGTTTCAACAATATTGTTATTTAAATATAACCAGCGATGTCATCAATGATGTCATTTAACATGGCACGAGTGATATAATATGTGCGGTTATATTCAGTGCATGAAGGGGCAAAAGTTATGGTTAGTTCACTAAATTATAACTCGCTTGTTTAATTTTTTTTTGGTGTTTTTAACATTTGCTCTTGTCAAATTCCAACAGCTAACTATAAAGTAACTTTAACCATTGGTTTTATCAGTTTATTTTCCATGCATATATATTACCCCGGGGTAGTCTCCACTCGGTAGTTATATGTAGGACCTCTTTTCCTCTGGAAAAGCAGTTTTTTGTTTTGCTTATAATGTTGGTGCCTTTTGATGAATCTTCACAAAACTTTCCAAAAAGAAGTCTCATCCACCTCAGTTCCTTCCTGGAAAGGTTTGGGATGATCTGTCAAGTGGAGGCTGAGAAAAAGAGAGGGGCCCAAACTACATTTTGTCCATTCATTTTTCCATAGGAAAATTACATACAGATACAGCCAAAATGGCTCAATGGAATTACACCAAATTTGACAGAAAGCAAGATCTCATTGAGACCCTGGAGATCTCATCCTCTGGAGCCAAGCCTTACACTTTGGGGGAGGGCAGGCATACCCCTTCCTGAGCCATGTAGTGGTATGGTTTTGGCTGAGGAGTCGTCATAGGGCCACGCATTTATTATTCACTGTTCTAGCATGGAGTGCCCCCATAGTACCCTGCAGGGGCTTGTTATTTGGATTCTTGGATCCTGGGCCACCACCAAGCATTTTATTAATGTTGTTGGGTGCTGCAGGGAGTGTAGCAGCCTCCCAGCAACATAAAAAAACAGTAAGCCTCCTGGGCCATTAAACATTAAATCCATGTCCCCAGCAGAGCTTACCATATATTTTTAAGCACTTCAAGTTGGAGCTCTACGCTCTTCATGTGGAATGCAGTGCCACCATGTGCTCGTTTTTATAGCTGGTTGTTGTGGTCTGAAATATGTTAAATGAAAGAGTCAAAGACAAGTTGATTTTTTAGTTAATAAGACCTTATGAAAATCAGTTTTATTAAACATTGCAGTGTGTGAATTAATGAAATATACATTTGGTTATAATACTTGGTGATATTTTTAAAAAGATAATAGGTCTGCTTTATACATGTTGATATCCTGACCCCTTGATAAAGCCAATAGACAAGCTTTTTGTATATTTGGTGTTTCAACCCTTTGACAAAGTTAGTACGCCTGCCCTACTTCAAATAGCACCCTTTATATTGTTACATCACATAGTCAGCCTGTGCCAAAGGCAGTGCGTGGGTGGGCGTAACAGAGCGGGGGTGGCCACCAGTGCTGAGTTACACCCTACTGGATGCTGTGGATGACCAAAGGCTGTGAACTGTGGAGGGTAGGGAGCCTGCAGGGGGTCGGATGCAGGTCCTCACTGAAGGCAAGACCCTGTGCTCAACCCCACATTGCACACAGTATTTAAGAGGGGTTGGGCACAAGCGGTGTGCTGCATGCAGGGCCTGGTCGCAGGCATAGAAGATGAACAGCAGGTACTTGACCACCCATGTGTGATTGGTTCCCCATGAGGGGTCAGCTATCAGTGAAGAGGACAGTACAGGGTAAAAGCTGTGCATATTAGTAGCCTCCTAATGGGACTTGGGTGTCTCAGAAGGAGTGGGCTCTCTCTGAAGAGGTGTGTCCATGACAAAGGCTGTGCATAGTAAGGGCGTGGCCAACCAATGTGGCTTTAGTGTCTGATAGGAGTGGGATGTTTGTGAAGAGTTGTGTACAGGATGTAGGTGGTGAGCTGCAGGTACTTGCCCACCCGTGTATGTTTGGTTCCCCATGAGAGGTCAGCTGTCTGGGAAGGGTTTAGTAGAGGCAAAATCTGTACATAGTGGAGCTTCACCATGTAATGGGGCTTCGGTGTCCTGAGGGAGTTAGGCATCTATGAACAGTCCTGCACTGGGCACACACTCTTCGTAGTAAGGGCTTAGCCACCTAAGAGGCCTTGGGTGACTGTAGGGAGTGGGCGTCATAAGGACTTGGCCTCCTAAGGGGCCTTGTGTGTCCATGGTAGGTGGGCTATCCTTGACAGTTCAGAACACTGTTTGCAGTAGAGACTCGGGCCCTTAAGGGGGCTTGTGTGCCCGGAGATAAAGGCCTCTCCGTGAACAATCTGTGTACAAGGTTAAGGCTGTGGTAGTAACGGCTTACCCACCTAAAGAGCCATGGGTTTCTAGAAGGAGTGGACTCTCCATGAAGAGTTGTGCACATGACAAAGACTGTGCATAGTAGTAGCTTGGCCATATAAGGGGCTTTGGTGTCTGGAGAGAGTGGGTACTCTATGAAGAGATGTGTACAGGACAAAGACTACCACCACCATATTCTTGCCCACCTGTGTTTGGCTGGTTTTCCACAGGATGTTGGATACCCATGAAAGGTTCAGTAGAGGGCAACATCTGTGCCAAGTAGGGACTAGGACACCTAGTGGGTTTGGGGTCTGTAGGGATCGGACTCTCCGTGAAGAGTTGTGAACAGGGTGAAGGCTGTGAGAAGTATGGGCTGGGCCATCTAAGGGGACTTGAGAGTCATTTCAACAACCCCAGATAACTTTTCTCTGCACTCTTCTGAATCCGCTCTCTACTGATGAAAGTATAACCCCACAAACATGCGTCTATAGATAACAGCACTACCTGTGCCAAGTTTGGTGAAAAACTACAACAGCTTTGAAGTAAGCATACTGCATTTACCAGAATACAATGGGGTAAACTGTGCTGGGATGAGAAACAGTGTGTTCCTCCCCCCTTGTACTTGCCCACCTGTGTTTGGTTCATTCCTCACAAGAGGTCAGCTAACTGTGAAGAGTCCATAAAGAAAAAAGGCTGTGTGCTGTGGGGCTTGAATGTCTAGAATGAATGGGTTCTCTGTGACTTGTGCCCACAGGAGCAGGAATTTCATTGCTTTTACTTTCCCAGAGGTTCTGCATTACTCCAGCAGGATCGTTTAATCTCAAATAAGTCTCATTGAACCCCATAGGGGTCTGCCTTGGGCCATGGGGGCACCTCAGTAACTCTCAGGGGGGCAAGCTACCAATATCCTGACCCCTTGTATTCTTATTGTTTTGTAAGTTTTAGGATATGGTCATTGAGCTCCATGTCATTCAATGCCGGACTCAACATCTCTGTTGATTTTGCAACCAGCCAATCAGAGTGCTGCAGGAATGAGAAGGCCAATGGGACAAAAAAGCCCCCTAAGTCAATCAAGGTGTTTTATTTTTTAAATTTGCAGTGCCACAGGAGTACCACGGAACTCCTGCATAAGCAACAGTCCTGATATCACTTGCTGTAGTGTAGCTCCTATTTCCCTAATAGGCTCTGCGCATTGGAATAATATATCCTATAGGTTTGACATAGGACTAAGGTCAGTATGTCCCTATCGAGTATATTAAACTTAATTACTTGTGCCAGCTAGCTCAGAGGCCACTAGAAACTCCTTGACAACAAGAAGGGAGTAGTTTCTGGCAGCCGCAAAACATGACCAATATGTTTCCCTTTTAGAATCAGAACGTGTCCCAGAGTCGTGGAAACACTAGATAACTATTTCACTCAGCTCAATCGTGCATGCTTAGTTTTCCTCAGAGTTACACAGAAATAATAGACGGGTGTTTTCAATAAAAGATTTATTGAACAGTCTTGTTTCTGGTGTAAGTATAATGTGCTGTTACGATCACAAGACAATATGCGAGATAAATAATGTACAGGGTGAGCAGTAGAAATAAATAATACTGCGATAGCATTATCTTTTAGTACAAATGCTGTTACATAAATAACACAGACTAAAAATGTGAGTACTCATACGATGCGGTGCTAAGCTAGTTCTACCCCAATGTACCTAACCTAACCTAGGTGTAGGACGAGGTATGAAGTAGGTGAAGTATTCCTTACTATGGTATACTAAGAGTATGTTAAGTCTAGTATGCCTAGTATGCCAAGAGTCCCTCTAGGTTCTTATCAGCTCCATACCTGAAGAATGAGAGAGGTTGGAATCTCTTTGCCAGACTCGAACTCCAACACCCCGCAAGGGAAGTCAGATCACTGGAAGCGGGACTCTCTGCGTGCAGGGATGACAGCGTCTTCTCAGTGCGTCAGGCCGGGATACGGGCTCCTCTGAAGTCGAGGTCTCCTCTGATTTACAGGGGCTAGGGAAGGTATATTTATACCTGAGAGTACCTTAGGAATGTTAGCATTGACGTGAATTGGACAGCGAAAGACGTCGTGGATGAACCCCTAAGTAATAATGGTTCATGCATAATAGATGAGGCCTTGAAGAAATCAATAGTCCTGGGCTAGGGAAATTCCCGCAGCCTAAGGGTCTGTTCTTAATGAACTCGTTGTGACGTTAGGGTGGACGGATGTCAGAGACCATGCCTGTATTTGGAGTGCATGGTTTAATGCCTAAATAAGGCCTGGGATTCTATGCCTATATAAGGGCAGGGCGAATTGTGCCTATATAAGGACATGATATTGGAAAGCCCGTTATGGACACCCTAAGAGGAATACAACACCCACTCCACTTTCGTGTATACGATAATACATAAATGCTAAGCATTTAAAATGCTAAACATAAAAATGGAGTACCGCATATTTCTAAAATATTTCATAAAACCATTTAAAAAGGCATTTTTAAAAAAACCATATTAGAATGCAAAAAAGGTACTGTACATTCGAAGCATTGCTTATCATTTCAGGCATAAAGTTCGAAAATAAATGCAATTGGAATGAAATAAGCAGTAATATTTACATGTGACAGAAAATGATCGATAAGTTGTTAAAAAAAATCAGTCATTTCATGTCAGGAAAATTAAATGAACTGTTTTTTAGACACATAAGATGACTAAATGTCTTTGGAAGGACCGCCAAGTCTGTACTATAAGGCTAGTTCTACTTTAAGCAGATCGATGTGCCATTTTTGTTCCAAAAAATAAAAATAAAATGGGGACAAGGTTCAATTTTTGGTAGAGTTCCAAGTTTTTGAAAAATGAAGGCCAAATTGTTGCTGTATTTCTGGAACCCTGTATGCTGAATCAGAGTCAGTTTACGGGTCTGGTGTAAACATTAGATCATCTATTTCTATAGACAAAACATCATCCACTGTAGTTGGTGTGAGTTGGAACACCTCGTGAAGCAGGTTAATCGCACAGAGATGTTAAGCATTGCTTTCAATTGTCGCAATGTTCGCGTCCGTTGTTACCTGTGTGCCTGTAGTTCTTTCTCGTACCTCAGCAGCTGCCGGAAGCGTCTGTGAGATCTCAATGAATGCTGTCATCAGGATAGGAAGCCGCTGGGGACAACACATAGCATGGGCCGTTATCTGGTCCAGCAGAGTATCGACGTCCGTTGGCGCATCCGATGGAAATGTTAGACAGGTGTCCAACACGCATTCTACACCGCATAGCAGGCATCGTAGAACAGGTAAGATGCAATCTTGCCAGATTGGTCTGAATGACAGGAACCATGTGGTATTAAGGTCCCGTAGACGATTTATGCCCAAAAGCTGTACTATTTGCTCACGGCACTTTCGTTCAAGGAGAGCTTTCTCCATGTCGCTCGGAGTGATGTCGGCGAATTGGCTGGCCATAGCGCAATAGCAGGAAGAGAAATAGAATTCCGGCAACAAGTGCTAGAATTAATGGTATGCCACCAAACACCGAATGTGCAAAGTTCGGGATGATTCCGAGTATTGCCTGGAAAGGTGCTAACAGACCTGAGCAGATGCTCTTAAATACATGTACAATTCCGGTTGTATCAGACATGTTGAAGATACGTGATATCATTTCTACGAAATGTATACGGCAGTTTGTACGTATTAAAGCCTGTATCTCAGCCGAAGTCCTTGCTATTTGTAGATCATAGGTTTCTTTGGCCGAGGTCAAAGGCACTGTTTGTTGTAAAAGCATGGCTTTCATTCTGCTTAAAGTATCAAACCTTATAAAAGAGACGTTTAGCGAAGGCCATAGAGGCGACTCCCTGACTGTGTCTATTGGGGCAAACAATACTTGCATACAGCAAGTGACCCTGGAGTTGACCGTTACTAGATATGGGATACCTGGCAGCATGCCACAGCAACTCTGATCATTCAACATGAGGTAACTCCCATTAGAAAGTTGTCCAAACGTTGGATTAATCACAGCAGCTGGTGTACCCTGCTGATGGCAAGACACATTTTCCACAGAACCATTACAAGCCCCGTGCAAGGAAATGTCCTGACATACAAGTGAACCGCTTAGTGCACGTTTACAGTTTTTACCGCTTAAAAACACTTCACGATCCCCGCTCCAACATCTATATGTATACGGCAAAGCCCAAGATGTCTTAATGTATTCCTTACCCAACCTTTCATATTTGCCTGCTTGCATTTGTCTGAGGCAATACTGAAACTGAAAAGTAGTCACAGGTAGTGTAATTTTGCCATGAATAAGCCATTCTGTAGCTGGTTTTTCTGCCACTGTGAATGGTAGCTTTTCCAGTTTTTCAATGCTCAGCACTGTATACTTTGCTCCTCTTTGTGCCATTTCGATCTGTTTATCAGTTAGATTGTATTCTGCAAACAGAGCCGTTGTGTTGATGAAACGCCAAGGCATATAGCCCGCTCGCAATGATTGCAGCGTCCAGCTTAATAACATAATAGAACGTAATTGAGATTGGCCTTGTTGTAACATCGCCAAATCTTGTTCTAGTATGTCGATAGCAGAGGATACAATGCCGTCCAGTGAATACATTTTGGAGGACAAGGTTGTTAACCCATTGTCGACCACAGAGAGTGATTTCTCTAAATTAATACGATCAAGTTCACGTATTCGTTCTGCGGCCTCTATCTGTGATACCTTCCAAGCTTCATTATAAGCAGCATAAATGCCAGCATATATGAAACGTTTTTGACGCGGTTTTCTTGGTCCAAGCAAGAAATCCCTAAGATCTGCGTCTTTTGCAAGTAAGGATAAGTGTTGTTTCACATCCTGTAGTGTAGATGTATGCAGCCAATCGGGGCATAATTTCCCTACACTGTATGTTGTTACTACTCCCGGATGTTGTCTTTGGACGTATCTTGGGTCTGGCCTATGAATGGTAAAACCCTGAGTTTTATTCAGGAATCTTTCCTGACAGTTATTCGTGTCTGTGGGCCAGATCAACCATTTTTCCAATCAGTATTAGATCTGTTGAGTTGTAGTATATTGTCAACTGTCACCACTGCCTGTGTTTCATTATTTTTTGCAGGAGATGGTTCAGAAGGTGTGTTCATCTCTTTGATCTTGGCTAATCCAAGACAAGATGTTTGTTGGATAGTTTCATTCAAAAACATTATTTGTTCAGGGATGATGCAGGCTCTAAATAAAGCTTCTATCCCCTGTACTTGCCATTCTTTAGTACCCCACAACGTTTTTGTGTCTATTGTGTCTTTCCAAAAGTCGAAACCCTGTCTAGACAGTTGGGCATTAAATAATGCAGAATAAATCTGTTTTGTATTCGTTAACATAATTTTCATACCTGTCTTGTTTATATTTTTATAGTAAAACATTTCTGGATCAGATGTATTGTAACCTGAAAAATATGGAAACTTACTGGCAAATGTTTTTGAACTACCTTTAGGTGGTGTAGGACAATGTTCCCATTGGTTAAACATAAACACATTTCTTGGATATGCAGATTTATGCAAATAATGATGACCATAGTGGTTATAACAATACAGTTGTTCATAGTCTGATGAACCCTCTAAATATTCATTTTTAGAAAATTCAGCAGATTTTTCTAGGTCAAACATAATGTCAGTCACAGTTTCAAAGTCCCAATCATCAGAATAGGTACTGGACGTGATTAGATCACTTAGTGAAATTTTAAACAAATGTGGAATGTTCAATTCTTCCGTCGGACCGAATATATCAAAATCTGTTTTGTCCCACACTATACCATCGTGTATAGGAACAGCTGTGATGTTCACTGATGACAAGTCTCTTGCTTCACGATGGGAAGATTTATGAGGTTTCAAAAGTACATTCACGTCTTTGTTTTCAGTGTTCGCATGGATGTATCTGCCACTAATAAGCACGCTCACAGTTGTAACCAAAGCTAGCCAGAGCAGGAAAACAAAAAGTCCAGATATAATCCAGAGTTCAATCCATGGAGAAACCAAATAAGTCTTTTTCAGAGAGTGAAGAAAGTCTTGTATTTGCTGATTGAATTTGAATGATGCTGGCGTCGTTTCAGGTTCACTTGGATCTTCTGAGAACGTATCAAAGTTTATGAAATAGCCAGAAGCAGTTCTATCAATTGTTGGAATTGCATCAGGATTTGTAGAAATCACTGGAACCAGTTCATCACTTGTTACGTTGGTGTAGACAGGTGTATTTGGACGAACTGTTACGTGTTCTTCAAGAGGGATGATTTCCATAGCTTTGTTGCTTAGTCCTTCATCTGTTTCAGCTGAAGTCTCGATTGTTATCAGTCTTTCAGTATGAACCTCTTGGATAGTAGCGAGAGGAGTGCGTTTGCTACTAGGTCGGAGTCCACGAGGCCTACTATTTAGTATTGGCCACTTACTGTGGTTTGATAAGGTCGATGGACACAAATCTTTTCTCCTTTCTTCCAGCAAGGGGCGGCAGTAGTACTGTTCTTGTTCCTTGAACTGCTAGGACAGGTACTGGTTGTCTGTAAGAAGGTCCAAATTCCTTCTTGTCCGCAATTTTTTCTCTGACTAGATCCCCAACTTTTGGAATCCAGACAGGCCTTGCTGGGACAGCCGGTTGATCCCCAGTGGTGGTTGGCTGTAGGAACACGTTGCTTTGTTTCGTTCTTAATTTGTTTAAGTCCTGTAAAACAGCCAAACGATCTTTGACATCAAAGGGTTTATTTTCCACCACTGTGCCTACGTTTTCTAAGTCTGGTACCCACATTCTTGTCCCAAATAGGACCTCATATGGAGTGACCCCCCCTAGAGAACTTCTTGGCAGGTTGTTTAGTGCACGTTGAACTCCACTAAGGTGTTTGACCCACCCGTCACCCGAGCCTAATACTCTAGCTGTTATAGACTGCTTTATGTCCCGGTTTTTCCTTTCCACAACCGAATTTCCCTCAGGATGGAATGGAGAGGAGTACCGCAATGCAACGCCCAGACTTGCCATGGCGTCTTTGTAAGCCCGAGAGCTAAACGCAGGACCCTGATCAGAATGTAGCGTGCCTATTGCGTATATGCCGATAAAGACTCGCAAATCTTTTATAACAGTTCGAGCGTCAGCTGAGCGCTGAGGCCATAACCATAGGAACCTAGATTCAGTATTTGTGGGAATGCCTTTGTCCAGTAGGATGCAGGTGCGTAGAAAGTCTAATGCTGTCTAACAATGGTGTCTGCACTGGGTTGCTGCATTCGCAGCATGGTGTCTGATGGCTCTTTCGCTGTAATTTACAGTCTAAGCAGTTGTTGATGAATATGTGAATTTCTGTATTCATTCCAGGCCACCAGTACATCTCTTTTAACGTCAAAATTGTTTTAGAGATCCCTTGATGTGACAGACCTTCCCCCAAATGTGTTTCATAAATCAAGGCTGCTCTACGTTCCAAGTTTGGAATTACCCTATCCCCCACTCCAGGGATTCGAGCAAAAGGAACGTTGTTCGCATCAATTACATAAGAGTACTTGAGTGGAAACTTTTTGGTAACGCTGCACTGCTGCCTTTGCATGAAGCATTGACAGCCAACATTATCTCACCGTCTATTTTTGTTTTTGAACGAGTGATCGCAGCTACGGAAGCCGTTTGCACAGCCCCCTTTGCGGCTTCGTCAGCCAATGAATTCCTGCAACGTGAACGCCATCACGTTGATGACTCAGTGTGTGGATCACGTGAGCCTTTGGTAGTTCATTTTTCAACTGAACTACTTGTTCCCAAAGCATTTTATGCTTTATTGTGCCACCTTTCGCATCTCTGAAACCATTTTCAAGCCAGTTTTGTATATATTCATTATACGACTGCACACAGTAAAAGGAATCGCACACGATTAGTGTGGGGAATTATCGATCTGTACTTTCAAGTGCCAGTTTGAATGCTTGTAGTTCAGCTCGCTGAGCTGTACAATCTCCTAGAGACTGCGTTTTTGTGACCATGGGTCTGAAGATGCCATTTCGCATGCGACCTTTAACGATAGCACACGCTGCACTGTAAGCTTGCTTACCCCCTATTGCGGGTTGTGCGGATCCGTCAGTGTAAATTATGAATTCGTACTGATCGAGAGGCAGAATTTCAGTAGGCAGGGGACATTCATGTTCATACTGCAGGAATGCTTGTGTTTTTAAATCTGGATCAAAAACATATTCAACATCTGTTGCAGCAAGAGAATTAACCCATTGTATCCATCTTGGATGCAATGCTTTAGCATTTGGAATGCTTGCTTTTGTAACCGCTTCTAAAGCAGGTACTGGGGTTACGACAATAATGCGTTTCCCTTGGGCTAAGGCTCTTTCTTTTGCTACAGCGGTTTGAACTGCTGTTAGAATTTTTCAGTAGAACTGAAGCGCATTTCCGCTTGTGTGTACAAGTGTGATTTATACACTATTGGTATTTTTTCACCCTCATTGAAAGTTAAGTAGGTGAATCCGCATTGACCCGAAATTATTCGGATCACCAAATTGCGTTCACTTACGCGTGTTTGTAAGTGATTTGTTGCTAACATGTTAGCTTGTAGTGAACACAAGATTTCTGTGTGTTCTTGTGTCCAGTTTCTGATCGAAAAATCAGGTTTGATTAATGCGTAGAGAGGTTTAGCCCTTTCTGCGTAGTTTAGAATGTATGTTCTTCCAAAATTTAAGAAACCCAGGATGGATTGTAAGTTTTTAGCGTTTTTGGAGGTTGGAGCAGCGCACACTTTTCTAAAAGTTAGCTGCCAAGCTATTGCCTTCACTTGAAAGCTCATATCCTAGAAATAGGACATTGAGATGGGCAATTCTGGACTTCTTAAAGTTGAATTTGTAACCCTCAGAGGCGAATCCCAGTATAATGGTGCTCACCCTGTTCAAGTGTTTTTCCAGGTCATCTTCTGTCAGATAAATGTCATCGATATAGGACAATGCCTCATTGTCATAAATTTGTAGTAACTCCATTACCCTCGCTGAGAATAAACCTGGGCTATTCCTGAACCCTTGTGGGAGTCGACAAAAGTGACGCTGGGTCCCCATTATGGAGAATGCTGTTAAGTACCTGCTTTCAGGTGCTATGTTTTGACAAAAGAAACCATTTGAGATGTCTAATGTTGTTTTATATTTTTTACCACAATGTTATTCATTAATGCTGTGCTATGTGCATTTTGCACTGCAAAAGTTTTAGAACAAGTGTTTAGGTGTCTGTAGTCCAAAACTAGACGATATGTTTTGTCTGGTTTGGAGACAGGAAACAAAGGATTGTTCATTGAGGAGGTGCATGTTTCAATCACCCCTTGGTATTCAAGTTGATCTAAGATCTCCCTGACCTGTTTTTTAGCTTCTTGCTTTATAGGGTACTGCCTTTGTGCAGTAGGTTCATGTTTCAGATGTATTTTATGTTGAGGTGAGTCCTCATCCCATCCTACATGATTTTTATATAATGCTGGGGCCTGGGCTACTGCCCATTTCCTGGCATATGTATATTTTAGATTTATTGGAATATGGTTGGAGAAGGCAGGCATAATAATGTCCTCGCCATGTGGGCACTCCCTGACAAATTGTGGTGGCCAGTCTTTTTCTGCTAGAAGTATGTCATAGCCCTTTGATAGTCTTTCCCAAAAAAGTGCTTTCACCTGTCTAGGTTTGTCTCCCTCCATCCGGAGTGTTATTTCAAATAACCTTTGTGGAGTACTAACCCTGGTGTCTACAGTCTCGACTGTAATGTACTCATTCAAGTCCACTATCTCCAGAAGTTCCCTCAGGTTCTGGCGAACTATTGTGACTTCTGCTGCACTGTCCAGCATGGTCTGAGCCCATTCTCCGTTCTTGAGTTGTGTTCTCAGTATTCTCGGCATGTCTAATCTTTAGACCTGCTACTTTCTTTTTGGAGAATTGAGGTTTGCTTTAGTTTTTGAAGCGTGTTTGTCGTCTTTCGATGTCACGTGTTCTTCTCTGTGTTCCGTCCATCCTCTTCTTTCCGAAGTCTGTGGTGAGATCTGAAAGGGATGAGAGGAACGTGTATCAGTATCATGATACCTGTCAGGTTTTCTCAAATTATCCCTATTCCTGAGGTTATACCTCCTTTCAGAGGGCTCCTTTTGAGGAGACCTACCTCGAGATTGAGAACGTTTCTCGTTTGATTTTTGTTTAGTAGACTCCCACTTCTTTTTAGAAGATGTAGGAGTTTGTTTTATTGAGTCCTTCTCAAGACTTTCAGATAGTTTCGGCTTCACTGGTCTTCCACCCAAACTATCTCTGCCTAATTCTGCATAAGATTGTTCTATAATTCTGGGTAGCTCAGTTTGATGTTCTGTAACATCGAATTCCCTCAATTTTTGGCGGATCGCAACTGCTGCTGCCTCTCCTTTAATATTAGTTAATATTATTGTTGAGACCTGGTCGAAATTTTTCAGTAATTTCATACCTAATTTTAGAGCAGGCTCTGCCCCGTATTCGTTTTGAATTTGTTTGAGGGCATCAGGTATTACCGCAATTGACGGAATGCCATGTGTTTTAGTGTAGATGGCAGCAAAGACTGAGCCCCAAGTGGTGCAGTCTTCCAGTTGTGGTGTGATCCCCATTGGTAAACTGATTGTTAGGATTCTGTGTTTCTCATGCGGGCTAGTATTTGGAAATACTGCTTCGATTTGAGTAATTTTTGAGCTATCCAAAACGGAATTTGCTCTCGTTTTGTGGGCATTTTACCCATGACTGAGTTGAGAGTCTGTGGTGTAATTTTTGTGTATTCCCCTGTTGGGGAGTTGGATTTGGATATGTCAATGGTGGTCGGACTGTAAAAGTCTGCATGACATATTGTACCAATTGTCTGTAAATTTTTATTAACTCTTTTATTTGATTATGTAATTCCTCATCTGTCATTATATCCAGTTCAGGATGAGGTGTGTAGCCGGCTAAAATCGGCCATGTTGCTCCTGGTCTACCTAGTGGACCGAGCCTGGTAATGTTTTTGTGATGTTTTAGGGCGCCTTTAAACCAGAGCTGATGCTCCTGGTATGTTAATGGAATTTCAATATCCTCGAAAGGAATGTATTCCTCTGGTAGATCATCTTCTTTGTAGAAGTGAAATGTTTGTGATGTTGGATTGCATTCAGGAAGTAGTACCCATGAATAGAATACCTCTGTCTGAAAGGATTCATGTGCCTCTATCACGAAAACTGCTCTACCTCCTCTTGGCGATAGGCCATGTTTTATAAGTTTTAGGGTTATGGCTCTTCTTAAGTTTTGAGGGATGTGTACAACACCCTCCTCAGTTTCATTTAAACCTGTAAGGTTAAAAACTGCTGCTTGGGCTTGATCAGCCGCAGCTCCACCGTTTTCAGTGTTATTGTCTCCGTCAGGCATTTTGTTTTTGAAAAATGTAGAACAAGTTTCAAGGAAACAAAGATAAGGTGCACAATATTTTGGAACACTGTATCCTTCAACGTTGAGCAAACCAAACAGTTAATATATAGGGTACTTCCCTATGTAACCTTGGTGGATACTAAACCCTGCCCACTCCAGACGTCTTTGGGTCTATATGGGTAGGGGTCTTTGAGAGAAAATAGCACGGCTGAGTTACTCAGTATCTAACGTTGAATTACCGCCTTACCAAACCATTGGGCGCCATGTAGTGTAGCTCCTATTTCCCTAATAGGCTCTGCGCATTGGAATAATATATCCTATAGGTTTGACATAGGACTAAGGTCAGTATGTCCCTATCGAGTATATTAAACTTAATTACTTGTGCCAGCTAGCTCAGAGGCCACTAGAAACTCCTTGACAACAAGAAGGGAGTAGTTTCTGGCAGCCGCAAAACATGACCAATATGTTTCCCTTTTAGAATCAGAACGTGTCCCAGAGTCGTGGAAACACTAGATAACTATTTCACTCAGCTCAATCGTGCATGCTTAGTTTTCCTCAGAGTTACACAGAAATAATAGACGGGCGTTTTCAATAAAAGATTTATTGAACAGTCTTGTTTCTGGTGTAAGTATAATGTGCTGTTACGATCACAAGACAATATGCGAGATAAATAATGTACAGGGTGAGCAGTAGAAATAAATAATACTGCGATAGCATTATCTTTTAGTACAAATGCTGTTACATAAATAACACAGACTAAAAATGTGAGTACTCATACGATGCGGTGCTAAGCTAGTTCTACCCCAATGTACCTAACCTAACCTAGGTGTAGGACGAGGTATGAAGTAGGTGAAGTATTCCTTACTATGGTATACTAAGAGTATGTTAAGTCTAGTATGCCTAGTATGCCAAGAGTCCCTCTAGGTTCTTATCAGCTCCATACCTGAAGAATGAGAGAGGTTGGAATCTCTTTGCCAGACTCGAACTCCAACACCCCGCAAGGGAAGTCAGATCACTGGAAGCGGGACTCTCTGCGTGCAGGGATGACAGCGTCTTCTCAGTGCGTCAGGCCGGGATACGGGCTCCTCTGAAGTCGAGGTCTCCTCTGATTTACAGGGGCTAGGGAAGGTATATTTATACCTGAGAGTACCTTAGGAATGTTAGCATTGACGTGAATTGGACAGCGAAAGACGTCATGGATGAACCCCTAAGGAATAATGGTTCATGCATAATAGATGAGGCCTTGAAGAAATCAATAGTCCTGGGCTAGGGAAATTCCCGCATCCTAAGGGTCTGTTCTTCATGAACTCGTTGTGACGTTAGGGTGGACGGATGTCAGAGACCATGCCTGTATTTGGAGTGCACGGTTTAATGCCTAAATAAGGCCTGGGATTCTATGCCTATATAAGGGCAGGGCGAATTGTGCCTATATAAGGACATGATATTGGAAAGCCCGTTATGGACACCCTAAGAGGAATACAACATTGCATTTGAAACTTAATTTCTTAAAACCAGCTGAATGGGTTTTCACCAAATCACAAAAAGCACACTTTCTGAGTAAAGAGCTAGCTTACTGCCGAATTTGGTGTAATTCTGTTGAGCTGTATTTTCTAAAACACACCTTAAAATTCCTATGGAAAATTGCATGGGGAAAGTGTGTTTTGGGACCCCCACCTTTTCCTGAGCCCCTGCTTGACGGATCACCCTGAAACTTTTGAGGAAGGAGCTGAGGTCCATGAATTTTTTCTTCTTGGAACGTTTCTTTTTTTTTTTAATCCTCATTCACCTCAGACCACAGTGACCAAACTAGCCGCCAGTACCTTGTACGTTATTGGGGAGGCAAGGCAGGTGGGAGGGCACCCACCTGCAGGTACATCTACGGACTAGGATGACACAGTCCCAAAAGAAAGGGCACGGTCACTCTCCAAAATAGTCCAGATAGCACTGGCGACTGTTGATGTTGGCGGTATAGGAACGGGGAGTGCCCAACACAGTCTGGAGAGATCCAGAGAGGCATAATCCTAGGACCCATATCCGTTGCAGCTTTTAGATTTCTTATCCATTCTCACATATCTCAGCATTTGACATCTCAATAGAAAATCCCAGTATGCTTTCTTCCTCCTACTCTGGGTCCCACACAGATCCATCCTGGATATCGAGAAAACCGAGGACAACCACTCAGCATGCAATGGAGGCGAGCATTCTACCCATTTTTTGCATATTTCCTTCCTGGCCAATAGCATAGCGTAGAAAAGAAAAGACTTTGCTAGGCCAGTGACTTTGCTGGAAATCCCAAAAATCGTAAGGGAGAGGCTTATTTGAATTTGGAGGCCCAAGATATCTGAGATAGTTTTGCCCACTTTTACCCAAAAGTCTGCAATGGCCGGGCACTCCTCAAACATGTGTAAATCGTATGCTTTCTCCAAGCCGTATTTCTTGCATCTAACTGGGGGGCCATCCGTCATCTTCAACAACCTTAAAGGGGATAAATAGGCCCTGTGGATCGTGAACAGGTGGTTTCTTCTTAACTATGGCAAAAAGAATAGTAAAAAATGTTTGCCAAAGATGTTCCCAAGGTTCATCCAGTAGGCAGGCACCCCACAGTTCCTCGGCCAGTTTAAAGTCCCTTTCGATTGACTCTTCGATGCTCCAATACCAAATGGAGACCTCCTTCTTCCCTCTCGGTCTTTCCACCAGCTGTTCCTCTAAGGTGTTACCTATGCCTATAGGTGATTTCAGATTTTGAGCCCAGCTTTGAAGCTGGATGTATTTAAATTTGGAGATTCCCCCCTCCAAAATCGTATGGAGCGTTGACCAGGGTAGGAGTGTGCGCTCTTAAGCTAGATCCCCCCACACCTTCAACCCGGCCTCTCTAAGTGGCAGAGCTAGTTTGTCCTTCAGGCACTCCAGTGCACCAGGGGAGTCCCACAGGGGGGCCAAACTTGAAAAATAACTAAGACCCGTCAACTGTCTAATATTTGCCCATGTTCTTGCCATTCCCTGTAGAACTTTTAACTTGATCTTCTTAAAGAATTTAGGTTCTCCGTATTTGAACAGGAATCCCTCCTGGGACAGACTAGCGCCCTTTAGCATTGCTGAGAACATTGCCCCTACCACAACACTCTCCGGAGTTTTTAAAAGCATCCTAGAATGGGATCGTTGGAAGGCCCAGGCATAGTATTGCAGATCCGGCAGCGAGAGTCCTCCCTTCTCCCTCCTACGTCTCAACTTCTTCCAAGCGATTCTGGTCCCTCTATAGGCCCATATGAATGAATTGATGGCCTGCTGAAGCTTGTCTATTGGTGATTTGTCAAAGTGTAGTGGAATAACATTAAAAAGAAAGGTGATTTTAGGAAGCACTACCATCTTGACCAAGTTTACCCTGCCGAAGATGGATAGGGGGCAGTGGGCCCAGCTCTTCATGAGCCTCTGACACTCCTTTGATACGTTGGCCAAATTGGTCTCTGAGATTTTGTTAATATCCTGCACTATTCTGACCCCCAGGTATCTCATGTCTCTCTTGGTCTGATGTTGACACTCCCCCAAGTTCCATAACATAACCTCGGTCTTCTCAGCATTTATCTCATACCCAGATATCTGACCAAAGTCTTGGGCGTGCTTTATTACTGCCGGGAAGGCCGTAGAGAGGTCCGAGGAAAGAACCAGAATGTCATCAGCATAGAGAGCCACCTTCCTCTCCCACCCCCCATGCTTAAATGGTAAAATACTCAGATCCTCTCTTTACTGCTGGGCAAATGGCTCGATGTACAAGTTAAAAAGAAGGGGAGATAGGGGACATCCCTGCCTGGTACCCCTTGTGATTTTAAAAGGTCCGGTTAAATTGCCATTAACCAACAGTTTAGCAGACGGGTCTCGATAGATCAACTGGATAGCTCTGCGAAACGTTTCGCCAAGGGTGAATTTCTCCAAAACCGCTGACAGATACACCCAGTTGACCCTGTCGAAGGCCTTGGTGGCGTCTAGAGTCATAGCTGCAAGGGGAAGCGAGTAAGTTGTGGCCAGATCTATAGCACCTATAAAATCATATGTGAGGTCATATAGATTCCTGCCCTTGACGAAGCCTTTTTGGTCAGGGTGTAGCATATCTCCTGCTACTGATCCCAGCCTAGCCGCTAGGATCCTGGCAAAGATTTTATAGTCTACGTTTAGCAGCGAGATTGGTCTATATGACTCACACCTCGCTGGATTCTTCCCCGCTTTCAATATAAGGGTGATAGTTGCCTCGCCCCATGAACCTGGCAGCTTTGCTCCGTCACGTAGACTCTCATTAAAAAGCTGGGTCAAAATTGGAACAACCACTTCCCCCAGCGATCTGTAGAGTTCTATTGGCAGACCATCCGGGCCTGCTGCTTTTTCCCCTTTACAGGCTAAAATGGCCCTCTTGACCTCTTCCTGTGAGATGTCTTGCTCTAAAACTTCCTGGTGGATTGAATCCAAGGGATTGAGCGTGCTCCCACTTAGCCATTCCACAACCTTGAATTTTTCAACCACCCTGTCTTCACGGTATAAATTCTGAGAAAAATCATAAAAGGCGACCCCTATCTCCTCGTCCGTGGACAGGACAGTAACCCCATCCACATCATCAATTTCTTTGATCAGATTGCGCGTCCTATCTGATTTTACCTTCCAAGCCAGCAGCCTGCCCGCCCCCTCGCCATACTCAAAATGGGCAAGCTTACTCGCCTCCCATCTATTCAGAACCCTGGTTCAAAGGATGGTATCTAGCTGCTCTTTTAGTTCTTTCAATCTAGCCATGTTTTCCCGCTGTTTCTCAAGATCGACCACAGTGTTCAGACCGAGCTCTACAATCTTCATCCCTGCTTCCCTTTGGGCAACCTCTTCTCTGTATTGTTTATTCCTAAAGCACACCCTGCTGGTGATGGTCCCCCTGAAAAAAGCCTTCAGAGAATCCCAGACTATAGAGGTCGAAGCTGATCCTGTATTATAGCCCAAAAAACACTCTGTCTCGTAGGACAAATTCTTCGTCTCCTCAATATCTAGAAGCAGAGTACGATCAAAAGTCCAGGCTCTAATGTTCTGCCTGCTTTCCAAATCCAAATCCAGCCATACCCCTGAATGGTCAGATAAATGAGGTGTCAGATAGCCGCTATCTTTGACATTCCCCCTCAAACTATGGCTAACCAAGATGTAATCAATTCTTGATTTATGGCCATACTTTCTATTATAATAGGAGACTCCTAACTGATGACCAGATCTGTCTCTCCATATATCACAGAGTCCTGTCTGCGTCATCATTGAGTGGAGATATGCCCGGGATTTGGATGGTACCATGGCTCTGCTATTTGAAGACTTGTCCAATTTGGGGTACAAAATAACGTTGAAATCGCCAGCCATAATTACTGGGTCTGAGAAATCCAACAGATTAGCAAAGATAGTTTTAAGAGAAGAAGGGTCATCTTGGTTTGGGCCATAATAGCCCAAGAGAGTAAAAAGAGAGCCCGAAATAATTACCTTCAGGATGACCCACCTACCACAAGGATCAGCCAAAAAGTCCAACACGCATGCTTTGGCTTGTTTTTTTTATTAATATAGCCACCCCTCTGGTGTTAGCACTCTGATTAGAACAAATCTTATGTTCCATCCATTTAAATTTTTTAAATATCTCAGTTAACTCATCTTTCGAGAGGTGGGTTTCCTGGAGAATAATGACCTGCGCGGGGGAGTCCCTGATGTATTGTAACATTTTTGCCCTTCTAAATTTGACGCGTAGGCCATTCACGTTCCATGACAAGAGCTGAACCATTCTCACGGAGGTTTAAACTCGAGGCACATGAAACGTTTGAAGAGCAGAGATTGCCACCACCAGACCAAGCCACTTGGCATTAACATAGCTAGAATAGCTCGAACAGAAAAAAATAAACAAACTAAAGTGAATGAGGAAATTTTTTGTATTTTTCCCACATGCTCCCCACCCAGTGCACCCACCCCCTTGTGAACCCCTCCCTGGAAAACCCCCCCCCAATATTCTCCTGGACTGATGAAGGTCCAGTCTGCTTCACCCAGGGGCAACTCACCCTGTCCCTTTAAGAAAAGAAAAAGGCTGGCGAAAAGCTAGAAAACTACATTTAACAGCCGTAGACTGATTTGCTTCTGGGTGTATCTCTGTGAAGTTATCTAAGTAGTTCTATTTTAATTCCATAAGACCTAGATTAGTGTTTGTGTACCCCACTGCTGGTGCCCTCCCACTATACACACACAGTTGAGTGCCCTGACGCCCAGGAGCAGCATTGCTATCTAAGCATCACCTTTCTCAATGCTTTCTAATAGTTGAGGGTAACTTCGTGGTAACACTGGCCTCCCGCACTTCTGCCTCCTCGACGGCGATAGCCACCTCCTCCACAGTTAAGTGTGCACAATGTGTGCTGCCACTGCCCACACCAACCCGGAGGAGACCGCACGCCACTGCTCTGCGGCCCCTCCTAAGCGCCAGGGCGGCCGCCTCCACTGAGTGGAAGCAGTGGAGGCAGCCGGCAAGCAGATCCCAACGGGCGCCGGAACAACGTGACACATACCCTGTGCTGAAGAAAGTGAAGAAAAGAGCAGAACGGCCGTAGACTTGAAGGTGCCGGTAAAGGTAAGGTGGATTTTAGTTTTGCCTATTCATTTATTGTCATGGGACGCGAGTGCCTCCGGGGAGCAAGCAGCAGCTCACGTAGCGGCCGCCATTTTCACCCGCCCGTCGTTCTTCTTGGAACGTTTCATGAAATTCTTCAAATGATGCCAAATTGATTAGCAAAAAAAAAACGCTCTTCTAATCGAGACTCTGACCTAAGTATAAATACACATATATATTTATTGGTAAATGTAATGGGACAAACCAAGAAAAAGCCTGGCGCTTCAACCTCCCAAAAAAAATGCTTTTCATAGACATCAGCAATTCATTTTAATCATGGTTATCCATTTCTTATAGAACACAAAGAAAAAATGTTGATCATGTATTATAATACTTTCTTCTCAAATTGCCATCAGACACGTTTCATAGAGACCCAGCTTTTTCAAGACTGACAAAGTAAGATACACAGTTGTGAGCTATTAAGAAACTATAATTGATGCAATAAATGTAAGGTTTCATTTTACATATATATTTCTTCGAATTATAAAATAATCAAATTCAAAGCATTATTCCAAATATCAAATCCATGTGTACACATTATGTCTCAAATAACATTATAGAGACAAATTACTTAATATTATGGGATTACCCAAATTTATTATGAAAAGTATACCTTGCAAGATCCACCAAAAACCAACAATTAAAAAAAAAAAAAATCTGAGTACGGACAACAATGAAAACCCATATAGCAGTGAAAAATTATGAAAATTTAAAATATAAGTGAGAACATAAGAAGGTTATCAATAGATACTTATATTTTCTAATACAAGAAACAATTACACTCCGAATGACAATTTGTTAATTCATTAAGTATAGACAATGCTTTTCAAGTACTTCACAAATTACATAGTTTCAAATCAAACTAGAAATCCACAAACCTATGGAAAAAGCATTTAGTCAAGTATGAATTGATATTAATCGAGAGAGAAGAAGAAACAGTGAAAAGACGATTAACCCAAACAGAAATAATTTTTAAAAAGAAAATAGAGACAATAGTTTTAAAGGAAAAAATCCCTAAACACCCCTATATAATCTATCTACAGGTTCATAAATAACAATAGTAATGACAAGAATCACTGTAGGCAAATAACAATTATCTACTCATCACCTCAAACTATGGCGTGCAGAGCCTTAATTCTGCCAGTCACTATATTTTGTCAGCAAAATTCCCTTCAATACAAATGTGTATATATTTAAAGTAAACAATCAATGCAAACTCCAAAATGGACAGGCAGAACGAGAGGGACCTATGAATAGAGCTCA
Source organism: Calotriton arnoldi (assembly GCA_963921515.1). Lineage (NCBI taxonomy): Eukaryota > Metazoa > Chordata > Amphibia > Caudata > Salamandridae > Calotriton > Calotriton arnoldi. The sequence goes on along the minus strand of CAWUFW010004542.1, from coordinate 925,921 downwards.
CAGCCCTACCCACATTCCCCTCTACAAGGTCTGCCTCTGAGTGATAAATGCGCCCCCCCCAAGTACTTGAGCATGTTGAAACTCCAGTCAAGCCAGTATCTCAGAAGTGTCACCTTGCTACTGTCAGGAACTGAGGACAGTGGAAACAAGCAGGACTTAGCCCACTTGACCCTGAGACCCGAGATGTTCCCAATCTCCTCCAGTATGCCTGCTGGTAAACAGTTGAGTCGTGCAGATAGATAAGGGCATTGTCGATGTGTAAAGAGATGATGTGGTATTCGTCATGTGCTTGGATACCCCATTGCATCACACACAGTCGCAGGCTATGGGCCAAGTGTTCTGTATCCAGGGCAAAAATCAGTGGGGACAATGGACAATCCTGTCTGGTACCCCTCTGTATATTGAAGCTGTCCAAAATCACCTGTCCCATCTGTTCTGGCCATCGGACCATTATATAATGCATGCATACAGCTAAGATACCCTGGCCCAACGCCCATCCTTTCCAGTGTCGCCAAAAGATAATCCAACCCAAAGTGGTGAATTCCTTCTCGATGTCGAGCAACACAGCCACCTGCCTCCCCAGTTCACCCGATGCTGCCCCCATCAGGTGGAGTAGCCGACATATATTAAGAAAGGTTTTGTGCTCCAAGATAAACGCTGGCTAGTCCATATGCACCAGGGTGTGCACAATGGAAGCAGTCTATTGACCAGAACCTTCCTGATCTTCCAATCATGGTTAAGGAGGGATAGCAGCCTATAGGAGAGCATATTGAGGGGATCATGGCCCTGTTTGGGTAATACCACTATTACGCCCTTGCGTAGTGAGCCGAGAAGCCTCCCCTTTCCGTTCCTCCATTGAAGACCACCAGTGGAATCTCTGAAACGTGCAAAACACACCTCCACCAGCCTCTCATATCTGGCCCCGCCCCCATGCCTCGGCCCGACAGCCAAAATAAAACGATAATAAACAAGCGTTTATTGTCGTTTTAGTTTTCATTTTTTTGGCTGGTGGTGGGGGGGGCGGAGGAGCCGCCACTGTGTAATCCCCATGTGGCCATAAGACAGTGACTGTGCATCACCACTTTGTGCGCATCCCACTCCAGGGCCCTGGACTGGGTGGTGTCAGTGTTAAGGTTGAAGCATTGGACAATTTTTGTTGCCAGGTCTTCTCTGAAACGGGGGTACCAAAGTGCCTCGTCCTAGAGGCTCCAAGCCGGGACACGAGGGTGTGTGCTCCCCCAGCAGAGTAACATCAGCAGTGGGCAATGATCAAGCGTGAGATATTCTGTCCTGGCTATCTGAGCACCAAACGCTTCACAGCAGAGGAAAAGATCTAGTCTAGTGTGTAAATCATGGACCGGGGAAAAGAATGAGTACATTTGTCAAATATTCTACTAGTCTCTATCCACTCCCAGAAGGATTGCGATGTCCTGATACTTTGTACCCCATTCAATGGAGGGGTGGAGCGGTCTTGGGTCACATCTTCCACACAATTGAAGTCACTGCCCCAAATACAAGGAGTGTGCAGATCCCAAAACAGGGCTGGGATGAGGAGACCCAAAAAGGTTGAGTTTGTGTTAGGTGCGTAAATACCAAGCAGTGTAAGGAGATTACCTTCAAGGTAGCGCTCCAAACCACATACCTGCTCTCAGCATCAAAACGGTGCATATGCCCTACAAATAAGACCCTTGGGGCAGCCCAAATAAGGAACCCCCAGCATATGCCGAGGAGGTCATGTCATACACCTGCCTCCTTCACTTTGCTTGCACTTTCTGTAGCTACCCTAGAGTGAGATGCGTCTCCTGTAGGAAGGCTATGTGTGCATGGCAGTGTTTGAGGTAAGCATAAATCCGATATCACTTGGCTGGATGGGCCATGCCCCTCACATTCCACGTAACCAATTTATAATGTGGGATAGCATCACAAGCAGGTGTATCCATTGTGTATGTCGGTAACAGTAATTATTGCACCTCCCAGGATAACAGACTAGCTTTGTTGCAATGAGCGGAGCCCCTCAAGCACCCTTGTAACAAATAGATATCTGCTGCACAGGAGCAGCAGGTCCCAAAAATCTGCATATCATACCCCACCCACGTGGAAAGAAAAAAGCAACAAACAACATGTAGTACCTCTCCACCCAGGCTGCCACTCTACTGATCATCAGGTCAAGAACAATCAGCAAATAACCAACAATAAATATGCAACTGATAAATAAGAACAGGTCCTGTTCGGTGATGAGTGGGGATGGGGTCAGCCCAAAGACCAGGTCCCATGGGCACACAGGCCCTCGGAAGAGTACTTGGAGTCTCCCTATGTGGCAGGTTCTCTACAGGTTAATTATAAATTCATCTCTCTTGCAAACCAAAATCAAAACGAATTATCCAAAAGTTTCCCAGTTAAAATATTGCATGTCTTTACTGAAATGCAACTTACTGTACAGTCATATAAAAATATTCACCCAAAAAGAAAATAAGAATAGTAAAAATACCTGCTATGAATAACAGAAGTGAATTTATACTTACAAATTATTATGTTATTATATCAACATAAATCTCTTCAAGCACTATAATAATTATAATGTATCATAATAAGATCATCTCATATGTTTTCAAACTTCACTAGAAATATAAATAAATTAAATGTGTCCTTATAATAATGTGAACTGTTCCCGATCCACATTTAGTTCTTCTTTGACAGTTTTTAATTTATTGATCCAATAAGTCTCAATAAATTAAAGTCTTATTATTGTATATTATAAGTATTGTAGTGTTTGAAGAAACTTACGTTGATATAATAACATACCATATAGTGAGAAGATTAATTGAAAACAGTTTTCTCTCAGACATGGTTCATCAAATCCCAGCAGACCGTCAACATTTTTCACAGGGTAATCACCTGAGAGCTCATCAGAATCAACAGAACCCCCAAAATGAGTATAACACATCCAACAAATGATTTATTTTTAGGGGTGGGCATAATGTTTCATTCTGCCAATTGAATTGGTGGAATTTGGTGACTCTATGTTACTCCTGTCAGAGGGCTGCTTCTCAAGTAGATTTTCCACTTGAGTGGCAGCAAAATCAACTCAAATGGATGCTTGCTCTTGCACTCTGCATGGTGCTGTTCATGCTGATTTTTCAGCGCTGCTCACACTATTGGCACTAAATTGCAGGGTGAGCAGCGTGACTTGCATGAGTTCCGCCCATTGACGGAACTCCATAGAATCTCACAGAGTTTTTATTTAACTCTGCAGAATTCAATGGAGTGAAACTCCGCGAGTTCCGCTCACACCTATTTAATATGTGAATAAAATCAGTTATCACCCTTTATATGTGCTTCCTTATGTGATCCTCAAAACCTGGTACACACTGCATTGCATTTCAAAGGGGACCATGTCTCCAAGTCCTGTACACAACACATTGTCCATGTTTTGGCCAGTCAATAAAGGGGAAATCACTTTGGGAAACTGCCACATGTAGCTGGGGGTCAAGGTGTTCTCACCCTGTCCCTATATATTTTTTTAATTCATTTTCAGGGACCATGATCCGTGTCTTCAATGCTTAAGTTTTCAAGCTCTGGGCCTGAATAACAAAGGGCCTCCGCACTCATGGCAGAGGCCCTACAGTCATGGGGGAGTCTGCACAATATGAATTTTCATTGTGGAGATTCCGCCCCAAGTGCGGAGACTCCCCCACGACAGCTGGGCCTCTGCTACACGTGCGAAGGCCCTTTGTGAATCAGGCCCACAATCTATATAGGCACTCCGGGGAATTTCAAAGTGTATTTGTTCCACCAGAATCTTTTTAAAATGTAAAATCAGATATTGCTATAAATCCTAACTATACCTTCACTTTAACCTGTGGTTTTTTTCAGTAAATTCCTAGTGTTATTTTAAGTAAGATGTCCATCAACATGCGCAGTGTGGGGTTGGGTGCAGGGCCTGGCCTGCAACCGGGCCCTGGACCCACAGCCAGGCCCTTGGGCCAACCCCCTATTGTGCACCAAATCTCACCAGGAATGGTCGAGTATGTCATGTAACAATACAAAGGGTGTCATTTCAAGTAAGGCAGACCTACTGGCTTTATCAGTGGGTCAGAATACCAAAATATAAAAAGCGGGCCTATTTAGTTTCATCAAGGGATCAGAACACCAACATATATAAAGCTGACATATTGGCTTTCGTAATGAATCAACACAATAGTTTATCATTAGGTAAAATTAATATATTTCCATGGATATACATTGCAATGATTAATAATAATCACTAAGTCTATAAAGAGAGGGACAGAGGGTGAATGAAGGTCCAGCATACACACCCCCAAAAAGAAAATACTGATAAGGGGATGCAGTTCCTAAGGAAAGGGGTTCTGATCCATCAGGAGCAGGAGCCCTCACACACCCCAAGGGGTGTCATGCTTCGTCATCGGGCAGCTCTTCGTTGGGCTGGCATTGCAGGGCCCAATGGGCCCCTCAGGGGGGCTCTTTGCGGAAATTCTTTTTGGTTGCTGATGTGAAGAGTGAGGTGCTCTGTGAGTGTGATGAAGTGAGTAGGTTGCAGTGAAGTTAGTTACAAATAACTAAAGCTGATCCAAGGGTCAATTTAATGTCTGGATGGCTTTGTTATATTAAAAACAAATAGTGGCCAGAAATGGATGCAATGGCCATGTTGACTCTAAAAATTCCAATTTTATAATTCCAATTTTTAGAGCCAACATGGACCATTGCATCCTTTTCTGGCCACTACTTGTTCAATATCCAACACCCTGCCAGCACTTTCTCAGACAGGGAACACAGGTTTGTTCCAGCCTGGTGGGAGGAAAAAGAAAAGCTGCTCCCACCGGGCAGGGACAAATATGTGTAGCCAGTTCCTGCCACACACAGGATGGGTGTGGGCAGGGGAGCCGGCAGGGTCAGGGGTGGCATGTGGCTCCCTTCATGCTCTCAAGACCTCACATTGCTGTTGATGTCCTGTGTAGGGCCTAGGCACCAACAGCAACTTTTATATCCATAATATCATGATGCATCCCCAGGAGATGGTGTCACCAGAGCCATGTAATGGATTGCGGAGGGGGCCACATGCCCTCTCCCCTAAAATACAAATGGGGCAACCCCCACAGCCCTGGCCCACCCAGAGGGATTAAAAATGAAAAGAGCTAGAGTCTGCCCTTTTTTTTTTACTGGACTGCTGATCCTTGGATACTCAGCTGATCTGCGGTCCCATAAAAATATACTTTTTTTGCCCTGGGGGTGGTGTTCCTCTGGGATTCCATCACCATGGCTTGGGGGTAAGGATATCCCTACCCTGGCCCTTATATGCTTTGTTTGACCTTTTATCATGTATGAGTCCCTAAGTCCTAAAATGGCAGAAGCTACAGACAATTCAGTCTTATATCTTGATCTGTCAGGACTATCAGACCCACAAATCCTCCACGGCATGCAATATGCACAAATTTTGATCCTTAATTTATCAAAACTACTGAGATTTCATCAGTGATGTCACTGACCATGTGATGATGAGTGATGTAATATTTGAGGTCATAAACAGTGCATTGCGGGGACATAAGTTATAGTTAGTTTAGGCAACTATAACTGCTGAATTTCTATGGTTTTGTATGAATGAAATGTGAGCCTTACTGCAACGTCCTTGTAACCTTTGTTTTTTTAAGTGAATTTCTAAGTTTGTTTTAATTCTATTTTCAAACTATAATATCCCTTTAACCTTTGTTTTGTGTAGTGAATTTCTAAGGTTTTTTCAATTCTATTTCCTAACTATAATGTCCCTCTAATCTTTGGTGTTTTCAGTGAATTTCTAAGGCTTTTTTTAGTTTTTCCTAACTATAACATCACTGTAACCTTTGGTTTTTCGGTGAATTCCTAAGGTTTTTTATATGTATGTGTCTGTGTGGTAGTAGATGTATCAGTGACTGGGCCACAATAGAACTGCACCAGCTCCTTTAGCAAAATATAGAGTGTACATTTTTACAAAAAATATGTACCCAAGTGGAGGAGTTTCTAGTTGTTAATTAGTAGGTGGTACCTCCTTGGGTAAATGTGCAGTATGTATTTTGCACTACAGCTGTATAATGGAGTATGAAGAAATGCCAGTAGTGGCATTCTGTACATTTTTGCAGGGGTGTACCTTGCTAGGTAAGATTGTTTATGGATACATTTCTATTATTTTTTTTCTCAAAAAAATTAGGAGTCGTGCACCTACAAAGACCTGTTGCGGTGAGTACGCGACTCCTGTGTAGTTTTGGCAGAAGTAAAACACATATATAGATACTTTAAAGGTTTACTTTTTGGTAAGAGGTTTAGTAATATGTTAAGGAAAGTAGAGTAATAGATTAAAAGCATTTTTAAGGTCATTTTAATAGTTTTTGGGGAGTCGTGCTGCAGTCGCGCACCGTGCAGACATGTATTTCCGGAGTTGCGCTGGGTATGTGACTCAGGAGGTTTTGTAGACAGTAGTAAAACACATATATAGACACTTTTAAAGTTTAATTTAAGGAAAGAGGTTCACTAATAAACTAAGGAAAATAGTATAATTAGAGAGGAAATACCTTTTAAAGTTCATTTTAATGCATTTTACGGAGTCACAATGCAGGCGTCATGCAGTCACGCTGGCGTCACGCATCCCATGTGACACAGAAACAAATTTGATATTTTAAACACCTTTCTATCATTTACATAGGAAGGTCCCACCCCTTTCCTCCATGTTTTAGGAGTGGTTCTGAGTTCACCCTTTCTATAGGCAGTCATAAGTTTTTGTTTTGGCTTGGTGTTTTTCTTATTTTGTTCCCAGCTACTGGAGATGGCATCTGCACAGGAAGAGAGGACCAGGAAGAGTATGTTTTAGAGGAAGAGGTCCAGAAGAAAAGAAAGGAGAGTATTGTTTGGGAGTTTTATTCCACTCCGGAAGGCGGGAAGAAAGTCAATGCATGGAAAGTGACCTGTACCATTTGTCAAAAGTTATTTTGTGTGGCATTGAGAAAAAATACTCTTGCAGTACATCTAACATGCGCAAGCATTTAAAAACCATCCACGGGACCCATGTGGCTAGTGCTGAAATGCAAAGGTTGAGAAAGGAGCAAGGAAGTTCTGCTGCTGATGATGAAGATGTAGGAACATCGAATATATGATGTTTCTTTGCAAACCATTACTTCGCATGATTTTACTGCAATGCTTTTACTTAGCAACTACCATTACTTCGCGCGTTTTTACTTTGCATGCGTTTAAAATGCAACTGCTTAGTAATGATCTAAAAATGCTTTAATTCCACATTGATTTACTACTCATAGCACTACATCGTATTTTTTCCTCGTATTAACTATAAAATAATCGTAATAGTAACCTATCCCCTGTGACACAACACTTCCCAAAACCCACAAACACCACAGTACCCTTCACTACTTAAACTACTTAAACAACACTACACTACCCTAAACCCTAATACACTACCCCCTACACGACCATCCCCCTTCCACCAGTCCTGTCACTACACTCTAACACTACCCTGCACGACCCCCCCGACACTACCCTAAACCCTAAAACACTACCCTACACTACACAAACACCACAGCACTACCCTAAACCCTAAATAACTACCCCCTGCATATCCACCCCCCTTCCCCCAATCCGCTCCCTACACTCAAACACTACCCTGCACACCCGCCCTACACTACCCTATACCCTAAAACAGTACCCTATACTACACAAACACTACAACACTACCCTAAACCCTAAAACACAACCCCCTGCACATCCCTCCCCCGACCCCTAGTCCTGTCCCTTCTTCCCAACACTACCCTTCACGACCCCCGACACTACCCTAAACTCAAATACACTACTCTACACTACTCAAACACAACCCTACAACCTAAAAGACTACCCCCTTCCCCCAATCTGCTTCCTACACTCAAACACTACCCTGCACGCCCCCCTACACTACCCTAAACCCTAAAACACTACCCTACACTACACACACACTACAACACTACCCTAAACCCTAAAACACTACCCCCTGCACATCTCTCCCCCGACCCCTAGTCCTGTCCCTACTCCCCAACACTACCCTTCATGACCCCCGACACTACCCTAAACTAAAATACACTACTCTACACTACTCAAACACAACGCTAAAACCTAAAAGACTACCCCCTGCACGACCCAAAAAACTACACTTACCTCTCTCTCCTCCGTGGTTCCTCTCTTCTCCAGCTTCTAGCGATGTCAGATCTGCATGTCGTTGTTTGGAAACGGAAGCGCCTTCCAAACAACGATGTGGATAGCGCATACCATTACAACGCATGCGTTGTAACAACGCTTGCAATGTAACAACTTGCGTACTAATGGTACGCGTTGTAACATCGCAAGCGTAGTAACGCTTGCGCAGTAATGGTATGCGCACTAGCAGCCGCGAAGTAATAGTTGATTACCAGGAACATCATCTACAGGAGGACAACTTTCGGGCGTTCCGAACATCATTCCAGAGTTTGGGAAAGTTGGCATTTTTTTCCCAAATTCAGAACAATCCTGAGAGTAGGTGAACATGCTGTGCCTACTGTTATACAAATTATTAATGCACACAATTGATAATTTTTTTAAGAAGTACAGCAGTTTCTGTTTTTGTGTGCTTGTTGTCCCAAAGGATGTTTTAATTTTTTTCCATGAGAAACAAAAACAAAAACCACCCAAAAAATACAAAATTGTTAAAAAATCCAAAGAAATCAACAAATGTTAAAAACACTTCTTGTTAGAACCACCATTCCAGTTTTAGAAAGAAATTGTATATCTTAAATGCACATTTGTAACAGTGCAAATGTGTCTTGTTATGTCTATTAGTATGTTACTGAGTGTATAAATGAGTGTATGGTTGTGAAAGTGATAGAATTTGTGAATGAGTGCATGTATGAGTGGCTATACGGGTTTGTGAGTACGTCTTAAAATGCTTGGGTAGGTGAATGACTGGATGCAGGAATGAGTATATGGTTGAGTAACCATTTGTGTGAATGGCTGTATCAGTGAGTAAGTGGGTGTGTGAGTATCTGTATGCGTGAGTGAAAGGGTGCATGAGTGTCTGTATGGATGTCTCAGTGAGTCTGTCAGTGCCTGTATGAGTAACTGAGTGTGTGTATGATTAACTGTATGGGTGAGTGAGTTCATGTCTGAGTGCCTATGTGAGTGAGTGAGAGGCTGTATCAGTAGGTGGATGGATGAGTGAAAGGGTGGATGAGTGGTTGTATGGGTGAATGAGTGTGTGTGTGGCTGTATTGGTATATTAAAGTATGTATCAGTGCTTTCTATGGTTGAGAGAGTGGCTGCATGAGTGGCTATATGAGTGAGGGGCAAGGTGGATAAGTGCCTGTATTGTGAGTGAGTGGTTGTTGAGTAGCCATGAATGCCTATAAGACTGAGTGAGAGGGTGCATGACTGCCAGTATGAGTGAGTGAGAGGCTTTATTAGTAGCAATATGGATAAGTGAGAGGGCGGATGAATGCCTGCATGGGTGAGTGAGTGAGTGAGTGTGTGGCTGTGTGACTGTCTGTATGAGTGAGTCAGTGGGTGCATGAGTGGCTATAGGGGTGAGTGAGAGGGTGTGCAAGTATCTGTATGGCTATGTGATTGATTTTTGTGTGGCCCTATGAGTGAGTGGGCATGTAAGCAGTTCAATGAGTGAGTGACACAGTGCATAACTAACTGTATGGGTGAGTGGGTACCTGACTTGATTAATAAGTGGGTGAGAGAATGTGTGAGTAACTCTATAGCTGAGTGAGTGGCTGTGTGAGTGGGTGTATGTGTGAGTAAGTAGTTACATGACTGGTATATAGATGAGTGAAAGTGTGCAGGAGTGCCTGTATGGGTGAGTGAGTAGGTATTGAGTGGCTGTATGGGTGAGTTATTGGGTGTGTTAGTGGTTATATGAGTAACAGGTTGTATGAGTGGGTGTATGAATAAAGAGTGAGTGAATGAGTGCCTATATGAGTGAGTAAGAGGGCGTCTAAGTGGCTGTGTGACTGAGTGAATGGGTGTGTTAGTATTTGCATGAAGGACTAATAGGGTGTCTGAGGCGCTACGTGGGTGACAGGGTGTGTAGCAGAGTGCCAGTGTCAGTGAGTTAGTGCTTATGTCATTGGCTGTATAGCAGCATGAGTGGGTATGGAAGAGGTACATGCATGAATGAATTTGTTTGAGTACTTGTATGGGTGAGTAGCTGTGTTTAAATCCTTTATGAGTGACTGAAAGGGTGCATGAGTACCTATATCAGTGATTGAGAGGATGCAGGAGTGCCTCTATGGCTTACTCAGTGGCTTTGTAAGTGCTTATATGGGTGAGTGACTGGGTGTATGAGCAGGTGTATAGATAAGGGAGTATGATGACCCTCTGCATGGCTATATCAAAGAAATATGTCTGCAGCTCTAGAAGTATCTTGATACATCTAGACACATATGATTCCAAAACCTGTTGTAAAAGAAAAATATTAGAAATATCAATCAGTATATGATTTACAGAATTCAATAAACATGACAGTATGTATTGCTCATGCTGTAACAGTATATCACAGTAAAGTAAAATATTTTATTTTCCCTTTTTACTATTCTCAGCTTTCATACTTTTACACCATAAACAGTGTACTATATGAAGCTTCATCCTTGAACAGTGGGGAAAAAACAAATGTATGGATTACAGAAAAAAAACATAACTGCACAGTACACCCTTGTAAATAAGTGGCACTATGCATTGCACTCACTACAATTTGTTAAACTATTGTTTTACCTACACTTACTTCATTAATCTAATCAAATGTAACTTAAAACTTTTCCCTTTATTATTATACCTGGTACACAGCTACTAATAAATGTAATCCACAGTTGAATTTTGGAGATCCTTTTCAAAGGACTCCTAGTAATCCAAGTAATATGTAGAACAATGATCAGCCATGTGGATAAAACAAGTTATATTACTTTTTTATTCAGAAATACTACATAGAAATTTGGATGAAGAAACAAGAGGTGAAAAATTCATAGGTTGAAAGGTAGTTTTGGAATCAATTGAAGATTGCTGTGATACCATTGTGTCTATTGTGCCATTCTGTTCCATTGCTGCCTTTTATTAGAGAGTGTAGTATCCACATGATATATTATCTCTTTTGTTGAAAGAAAAAGAACTGTTGAATTTTGGAGAGCTTTTTGTAGACTTCACCCTGAATAAGCTGAATGACGTCAAAAACAATGATGATTCATGGAACAAGAAACACTGTGGGCCTAATTACGATGTCGGTCGGAAAGCCTCCGATCCCTGATCGGAGGCTTTCTGATCGACATGGTAGGTTTAAATTCCGAACGTCACATTAGGATGGCGGTGGTTGGAGTTTAAACCAGTCGGGGAATCCGATTCGCTTCCGACGGGCTCAAGGAGCCTGTCGGTCAATCAGAACTGCACCATAATCCCTAAAGGACGACAATTCCGCCATCAGGATTATGATGACACTTTCCGACAGCCTTTTCATGTCAGGCTTTCTGACATGACAGGCTGTCGGAAAGTGTATTTAGGGGCCCCTAGCAAGGCCCCCTTACCCCCTGGCTCTCCGCATTTAGGCCTGGGGGCACCTATGGTACCCTCCCAACATCTCTGCACCATGTGGCAGGCACCATGAGATACCTGCCACGCGGTGCATAGATGTGTACAAACTTCCATTTTTCAAAGGGAGCTTGTGCTGTGGGTGGTTTCAGCCCGCCACACAAGCTCCCATTGAAAAATGGAAGTTTGTGACCGCACCATGTGCACTCAAATCCTAATGGGAAATGCAGAACCGCCATCCCATGGTCGGACGGTTCCACTCCCACAATGGTGTCCGACATCGCGGATAAACTTAGAACTTTAGTAGGAGAAACAAAAGGGAAAAATGTGTTAATTTGAAAGGCAGTTTTTGTTGCTGTCATTGCATTCCATCCATCCACTTTCACACTTTAAATAGACAGTGTGCTGTCCTGATGTTGCATTAACTCCTTCATGAAAGATAATAGCTATAGTAGTAGAAGTTCTTCCAGAAATTGATATTTGTCCAGCTTTGAAGTTTGTAATTTCAGTTTCCAGTTTAGAAATATCTATCTACAATGTTGTAACGTTAACAGAAGGTATTTGCCACTTCTTTGCAGTTGCAACATAGACATAACATCTGAACTACAATTAGGGCAGGACGTATTTTGGTTTGCATTCTTAATCAATCTGTTGAAAGATACAGTTTTGCAATCTGGTAGTGTTAAGTAGAGAAATCGCTCGGTATTTATTTGAGCAGTAGATGTAAATGAGCAATCTTCACAGTCATGCTCCAATTGGTAACTCAATCCAAATAATTCATCAACATGTACTTTGTCTTCCAGTACTCCAAGCTGACCATTATTAATTCTTGTGCATTGTGTTGAACATTGAGAGTAAATATTAGTGATTCACTACATATATCTAAAAGGTCTCGAATGCTTGAAGCAGAATGTATTACAGATCTGTCACTGAGCAAACATTGGAGCAAATGATTCAGTGCACAACACAATCTCTTATCTGATATTCCTTCAATTTGATTTACAAGATGTGGAAAATGAAACAGTGCATTGAGAACAACACATTAGCATTGCAATTGGCAACAGACCTGTTTTCCAAGTGATATCCTGCAATATCTCCCTCATTTTCCATGTTTTTCTTCTTAACACCTTCTAGCTTGTGCTGGTTTGCTTTCTTTACTTGATCATCAGTTGACTTTTTTGTAAGCTTCCGCTTTGGACAGAATACCCATTTCTCATAAATAGGGTACTGACCTAAATGAGGAGTGTATAGACTTCTTAACTGATTTTATACAGCTTGCAACAGCAATACTTTCTTATCATCAAATTTAACTAAAAACAAACTGGACCATGTTCTAACTCAGGATAATGCTATATACAACATACCTTCTTTAAATACTGTACTTCCAATACTGATAAAGACTGTATCTACACTTAAACCTTGAGGTTTATGGATAGTTACAGCATATGATAGAGAGACTGGAAACTGTTGCTGTTGCATAGATAAGTCCTTCACAAGCAAAACACATACAGTACATTGGCCAATCTGTTTCACACCATTAATCTGATCAAATTTTATGGCTAAGTACTCAACCTCATACCTATTTGGAACATGTATTAAATCAATAACTTTGCCTATAGCACCATTTACTAACCCTTCCTCCACATTTAAATTATGCCACAAAATAACTCGACACTTTTTACACACATGTAAACACTTTTCTAATCCTGCAGTCTTCAACACAGACTTCTCAAAAGAATCCAAATTTGCTTGTAGTTTCTCAGTTAGTAGTATTGTTACTCCTTGGTGTCCCATTTTATTGGTAGCTGTAATTTCCAAATTATCTTCTTTCTCCAGCTTCAGTAATTGTTTGTTAAAAGTTGGAGCACTCTTGAAGTGCAGGCATTAAACACACTATGGTTTTGTCTTTTTCAATGAAATTGTACATTAGTTCTGCTGCTGTGTTGTCAGATGAAGATAGTTTCTTGGTAAGTCGACTTTGCAAAGCAAATTTCCCTTCCTTTGTCAGAACATTTACTCTAATGTCCTTCAGAATATGTCCATATTCCACATCAGATGCTTGACGCATATTCTTCACTAGTTCCTTATATTCAAAGTTTAACCAAATTTTTACATTGCCAATACTTCCAAAGGAATTCAAAGATTCAATATGATGACGTGGCTTGTAAACAGACTGTCCTTTCATAGGAGTGAGTGGTGGAAGGTCCCCGAAGACAATTAAATGCTTTCCAACAAACAATATGTCATACTCTGTTTTTAAAATCTGCTGCATGTTTAAGTGTACGAAGGCAAGCAATAAGTTTGAAACCATGCTGACCTCATCGAAGATCAAAAAGTTTCAGTTTCGTCAATACTTTTCATCAAATAACTTCTGGTAGTCCAGTTTATTGTCATGTTCAACAGGTAGCATAAGTAGTAGGCGTAAAGTGATTCCTTTAATATTGGGTGCAGCTAATCCAGTTGGTTTTGTTACAACACATGATAAATTGGATTCTGTAGTCCTCCGTAGATAAGCGGTGAAAACTGTAATTGAAAAACTTTTCTCACTGCCAGCTTGACCACTGATGTATAGCAGTATTGGCTTAAACGAAGGGCATTCACAATCTTTTCTCTTGTTCAGTAATCCATGCTCTATTTTATCTATTACTACAATAAAAATGTTTTTCTGGTCATTGTTTAGTTGTGCTACTAACTAATCCACACTAATCCACACTTTTCTCTCTTGCTTGTTGCATTGCAGTCCCCACCTCACTCATGGCTAAGGCTGCTTCATTTTGAATAATTGGTTGTCTGGCTGTATCTTGACTCAGTGGTACAGAACTTTGGCTTCTTGGTGAACTCTCCTTAGCTACTTTGGTAGCAATGGAATCTTCCAGCATTTGCAAGTAGTTTGTAAAGACATGACACTGAATGCTGTCTTTTACAGAATTGAAAGAGACTTCATAGCAGTTGTAGTTTCCAAGTAGTTTTGATTCAGCATGCCAAGGCTTCATCAGTTACAAAAGTGCCAAATACAAAAACCCTCTTCTGTCTGCAGTTTGGCAACTCATTTTCCTGTGGTTAATTAGATTTCCTTTGCAATGTCTCACTAAACAATTGTCACAACCAACTACTGTTTTGTTTCCTTCTTCTATCTTTTCTGTAGTATTCTTTTTGTATCTGTAGTGTTGAAGTACTTCATAAAGGCACATGTCTTCCAGATGTGGAATTCTTCTTGGATAATATGTATCTATCATATTTATCTCACAATGTCTGTACTTTCTGGATCAAACTCTGTGAGATAATGAATTTCTGGGAAATAATTTAACACTCTATTTCATGTGCTTGCTAGGCCTAGACTCACTCAAACAATACCCCTTGACTTTGAGAACAAACTGGCCGAGCTCAGCCGGTCACAGACCTCATAGGAGCCAATTTATCTATGGGAGAGCATTTTCAAGCTGAAGCTGTAACATTTCTTAGATAGACTCTTTTCTGCAAAATTCTCCTCCCACATCTCCTTCATCTCTGTCTTCTCTGATTTAGTAATGTATGAAGTGACTTACCAAGCAACAGCAATGGAGTTTTCTGCAACAAATTGTGTACCAATGTTTGCCTTCCACATCTTCAGAATGACAGGATTGTAGTCATATATATATTTGGAGGCCTCTTTTCTTATCAGGTTGTGTTTTTTGTTGATTAGCTATATGTGATGTATAGTAATTTCCGTGTCAATGCATGTCTGACTGCAGATATAAAACTGTTCACTATCCCTTGTGAAATCAAAGGTCGTGGGAAACGTTCCTTTGCATTTGTATTTTTGACGACAGTACTTCCCACATCTATGAGTTTGAAACCATAGAACTTATTGTCTGAAGCCTGTTTCACCACCATGTCTTGGAATGGCACATGTCACATACTGTTGTATGAAAGCCAAGACAGACTCATCACTGTCATGATCCAAATTTAGGTGCATAACACCATGTAAATATGAGGATTGTTACTCTTTTCACAAATGAAATCAGTTACTTTGCCAAGCGGAAGAAACCTGTGATTAAAATATCTGCAAACATTAGAGAGATTCAAGGAACAAAGTTCTCAAGCTGTCTTCACTGTGATGTTTTTAATGTTGGAATTTGCTTCTCTAAAAATTCAAGCAGGTCATCCCACGCATACTCAGCACAACTAAGTGTCAGAAAACAAGTAGGTGTACCTAGATTTCTCAACATACATTTCAGCTCTCCATGACAGCGATACCAATACTTGTTGGTACCACGTTGGCATGCCATCAAATTTATCAAGTTGTACTCCAAGTTTTGCAACCAGATTTTGAATATTAACTCCTGTCTTCAGTATATGGTTAACAGCATACAAAAGTCCAGACAAGTCTCTCTCAAACAGAAGATGGAATGTGTAGGGAATACATTGTCAAAATCATGGATCCTCTGAGTACAGTCTGGTTGACTGGTATTCAGCTGCTGGTATCTGCACAGGGTGATAATCGAATCGGCCACCTTCTCCAGTGGGAAACAGCTGTGGAAAACAGCAAGCTTCTAAACCTTTCTCCCACACACTTATCAGAGCTCCTTTGCTTGCTTTGTGTGTGGGAGAAACCTTTCTCCCACACACTTATCAGAGCTCCTTTTGCTTGCTTCATTTGAAAGTGATCAATAGAATCACCGGTAACTTCTTTAGAATGCTGAGGATGGATGCTGTAGTGCTCGTAAATCTCTTCTGATCTGGATCAATCCACTTTTTCAATCTGTCCACTTGATGGTGATGATTCATCCTCTACACATGTCACATCTTGAACAAAATCAACATTTTTATAAAAACATTATTTTGTACCAGGTATAATGACACTTTTTTACTTTACCAACATCCACTAACTCTTGCCAGAATTTTTACGCTTTGTAGGCACACCATTTACTAGAAAGACAACTCGTTCATGGTCCTCTCTGTGTACACCAACGGTGTCAATATTCGGTTTAAAATCTAAAGGTAATTATACAACTCTTCCTTTAAGGCCTTTCTGGAGGTCAATTGGTATCAGCTTCCCAGTCTTAGGCTCCATATGAACTATATCCTGAAATGGGTGTACACATTGTATGAGAATAGACTCATAAACATTCAAATTTCATAGTTCTAATATAGATACTAATTCTAACTTGTTATGTACTGCTCTAGCTGGCTTCTTGATTCCCTCTAACTTATCGTAGCAGTACCTACTTATATTCTGATGAGTATACAACTGCAAATAAATAAAGCTTAAATTCTTGTCACTTATCATTGTTCTCTTGTTCACTTTTTGAATATAGATCAACATTTAGAGTTTGGCTTTTGTAGTGAGTGTGGCGATAACAAATACAAACATAGTTTGGTTTCTCAGAAGAAACTGTGTTAAATTTCCTAATGTCTTTTGTAAAGTTATCAACACAAATACCTGTCTCCTGTTCCTCTATGCCTGTACCTACCAACTCCTCATTTACCCTCCAATCTTGTTCAGGACCAATGAAACTAAATTGAACATCTTCACAAACGCTTTCTACCTCTGGTACTGTGCCATGCAAAAGAACTTTGGGGCATATTATCAAGGGCATTATCGCCGATTTAGCGGCTCTTTTTGCCGCTAAATCGGCGATATTTTTAACGCCCTATTAGCAAGCTGTCGCTAACAGGCGTTAGCGACAGCTTTCAGGCGTTAGAGGCCGGGAATTACATCGCCTTGCATGTCAGCGATATTTATCGCTAATGACATGCAAGGTAGGCGTTCCTCACTAAAAGCGACTGTAAACAGTCGCTAACACCACTAACCCCTATTATCAAGGCAGGCGAAGCGATAAAATAAATCGCGCTAAGCGCGTTTATCGCTAGATTTTAACACCTGCTACTGACTATGACTTACCTGTTTAAGGTATAGGAGGTGGATTCTAGTGCTGAATCCACCTTAGCGTTAATGCAAGAATATCGCTGGTTTTCCAGCGATATTCTCGCATTTTGCCGCTATCGCTGGAAATATTATCGCTATGGAGATAAACCTTACTAATAGGGTGTTATCTCAGCGATATTTTCCAGCGATAGGCGGCGTTAACAGGATTCGCGCTAAGCGCGTTTAGCGATAAATATCGCTATTCCTTGCTAATATGCCCCTTTATTCATTTCTCCTAAGTATAGGGCAGGAGTAGAAAAGCCTCCTAACTAAATTTTGCATTTTAGAGTGGTGAACTGCTAACATTCTAAAGTAATTAAAGGTGCTTTGGAACACTTTCTTTGATAAACATGCCTGTGACTATCCCTGTAAATGTGTATACTTTCTTACTTTGCATGGATCTAATCCTTACAAAATGGATTTTTTTTGTTTTAGAGATTTGCATGGAAAGTTACGTAGGAAACTTCTCAATATATCAATAGTTTGCTGCTGAACACTGCAAATACTGCTACAGTTCCATTTGTATACAGGGGCTTGTGTATGCCTTCCTTGTACCTCTTCAGCTATCACTTGTTCAACATTCCTAGGTACCATCTCATCTTTTGGAATGGGAATTCCACCCTTCAACTGAACACATCAACCAGTTACTACAACTGCATGAACTTGCAAGTAGCTTTCTTCATTAAAGAAATGCTCAGTACTGGAATTATGCTTCCATTCACCACTGCAAATCTTACAGAAATGATTTCCATTCACTACTCTTTTCTTTTGGCATCTTCTCCCCATAGACAGCACTGTTTTATCCAGTGTGCTCATTCTCCTCAGAATCAAAATAAATAGCTTCCTCTTCAGAGCAAACGTTTTATGAACTACAGCTTCAACACGTTCCTTTTGTTTCACTGCTTCTCTTCTTCTTTTATACTGTTTCATAGTTCTTATTAGATTCTGAGTTACCCTACTATGAAATATTCTGACTCTAATTACTTTAAACTGCCTCTGTCTCCTTGTTAAAGTATCACCTTTCTTATACGATTTATTAGTGTTGCTGTCACTAACTTTTTCCCCTTTATTAGCTGATTTAGACTTCCCATTTTGATTACTTGCTTTTGCTTACTTCCTACTTTCCCACATCATTTTTTAAGAGACTTATTAGTTTTCTTAACAGCAGCTCTTTTCTCTTTAGCCACATTGTCCCAATTTTGTCCCTTTTCTTTCAGTATTGTAACAGATAATATCTGTTTCTTTTTTCTTTGTGTTTTATTTGGCTTTTTAAGTTACTGTTTTTAAGCAGACGTAGAACACTGCAAACAAAAAAGGAATAAATATATTTAGCTTTTTTATATATTATAAAATTACATAAATTACCCAATTAATTTCCTATAGAAATACTTATAACGATATTTAATAGCTCTCTTAGTGACTCTATGGGTTTCTTAATGTGCTAGGTAAGGGCCTGCATGGATTGCTTACTGTCTTGGTTACTGAGTATTGGGATATATAACAGTAAGTGCAACTGCCTCCGTTACTGCTGGATACATAAGAGCTGTCTGTGTGTATGAATGAATGTTTAGGTGCCTCTGTCACTATCTGACTGGGTGTATTACCAGTGTACCCTTTTACATACAGGTATGTGAGTTGCAGTAAGGGTAGGAGAGTACTTCTGTAACTGGAC
Source organism: Calotriton arnoldi (assembly GCA_963921515.1). Taxonomy (NCBI): domain Eukaryota; kingdom Metazoa; phylum Chordata; class Amphibia; order Caudata; family Salamandridae; genus Calotriton; species Calotriton arnoldi. The sequence continues at coordinate 906,764 of CAWUFW010004542.1, read as the reverse complement.
TTATCCGTCTGCAAGTGCACATGTACCTCAATCAAACTTAAAACAGCAAGGGTTACCTTTTAACCTCATAGCTGCCTGTCCTATGGCCTACCTACAGCCTGCCTTGGGGTGACTTATACGTAGTACAATACGAGTTTAATACTTAGCAACATATCTAGAATGTGAAGTCTGCCTATCCGGGAAACTACATACACAGGCTCCACAGTAACAGGCCCAAGACATTTTTAAATGCCTGTTAGTGTCAGTTCTTTACTACATATCTAAATGAGTGCCTCGGTCAATATGTGACAGTGTTATTGGAAATGCAGGTAAGTATGTTGGTATTATCTGTCTCTCTTAGTTACTCTATGGGTCTCTAAATGTGTATGTAAGGAGCTGCATTGATTGTGTACTTGCTGTATTAGTGAGTATTGGGATATTTAACTGTGTGTGCAGCAGCCTCCATTATAGCTGGATTCATAAGAGCTGTATGTGTGTGTCAGTGAATGTTTAAATGCCTCTGTCACTTTCTGACTGGGTGTATTAGTAGCTGTATCCTTTTACTCATAGGTATATGAGATGCTGTATGGGTAGCAGACTACCTCTGTTGCTAGAGATAAAGCACTTCAACTGCACATATAACTCAATCAAACTTGAAACAACATGTGTTGTCTTTTAAGCTCATATCCCCCTGTCCTATGGCCTACCTACAGCTTCCCTTAGATGTGAGTTATATGTAGTAGAGCAGGAGTTAATAGCTGAGCAACGTGTCTTGAATGTGAAGTCGGTCAAGCAGGGAAACTGCATACACACGCTGTACATTAGCAAGCCTGAGAAATCTTTAAACGCATATTTGTCACCATGAGTGACTTGTTAGTGTCAATTCTTCAGTACATATCTAAATGACTGTCTCAGTGCCTATGTGGGTGTGTTATTGGATATGCAAGTAAGTATGCTGATATTTTTCTGGCTCTCTTACTTACTCTATGGGTCTCTAAAAGTGTATGTAAGGGGCTGCATGGATTGCTTACTGGCTGTTTCAGTGAGTATTTGGATATTTAACTGTGCCTGCAACTGCCGCCATTACTGCTGGATACATAAGAGCTGTATGTATGTGTATGTGAATGTTTAGGTGCCTCTGTCAGTATGTGACTAGGTGTATTACTGCTTGTTTCCTATTGAGAATAGGTATGTGAGTTGCAGTATAGGTAGGGGAGTGCCTCTGCAACTGAACATCTAGGTCTGCAAGTGTACATAGAACTCAATCAAACTTGAAACAACATGTGTTATCTTGTAAGCTCATAGCTCCCTGTCCTATGGCGTACCTACACTTTTCCTTAGAGGTGAGTTATATGTAGTAGAAAAGGAGTTTAAAGCTTAACAACGTGTCTTGAATGTTAGTTCTTCAGTACATATCTAAATGAGTCTCTTAGTGCCTATGTGCGTTTGTTAATGGATAAGTAGGTAAGCATATTGGTATATGTCTAGCTCTCTTACCAACTCTATGGATCACTAAAGGTGCATATAAGGGGTTGCATGGTTTGCTTACTGGCTGGATTCATAAACGCTGTATGTGTGTGTGAGTGAATGTGCTTCTGTCAGTGTCTGCCTGGGTATATTAGTAGCTCCAAGATTCTACACATAGATATGTGAGTTGCTGTATGGGTAGGAGACTGCCTCTGTAACTAGACTTAAAACTCTGCAAGTGCACGTGTAACTCAATCAAGCTTGAAGCAACATGTGCTATCTTTCAAGCTCACAGGTCTCTCTCCTAGGGCCAACCTGCAGCCTCCCTTAGGGGTGAGATATATGCAGTTGAAAAGCAGTTTAATGCTTAGCATCGGGTATTGAATGTTAAATTGGTCTAGCAGGGAAACTGTATACACAGGCTCTACAGTAGCATGCCCGATACATGTTTAAATGCCTACTTGTCGCCATGAGTGGTTTATAAGTCTCAGTTCTTTAGTACATATCTAAATGAGTGTCACAGTCCCTACGTGGGTGGTAATTGGATATGTAGGTAAGTATGTTGGTATATGTCTGGCTCTCTTAGTTACTCTATGGGTCTGTCAATGTGCATGTAAGGGTTTGCATTGATTGCTTACTGGCTGTGTTAGTGACAATTGGGATATATTACTGTGTGCGCAAGTGCCTTCATTTGTGCTTGATGCAAAAGGGATGTATGTGTGTGTGTGAATGTTTAAGAGCTTCTGTCAGTATGTCACTAGGTGTATTACTAACTCTATTCTTTTGCACTTAGGTATATGAGTTGCAGAATGGGTAGGAGAGTGCCTATGTAACTGAACATTTAGGTCTACAAATGCACATGTAACTCATTCAAACTTTAAACAACATGTGTTATCTTTTAAGCTCATAGCTCCCTCCAATCTTAACACACACTCACTTCAAATTTCTTCTCACAGAAAATGATAAGTAACACTCTCTGTAAGAAAGAACCAGTAATGGCAAATGTTCCCTCTCTATTTCCAGTGATACTGATGTAGTTAGCACATCAAAACGTTCCCTGCATTTATTTCTGTTATTATACCAGTTTTCATTGGTCACTTTCTTTTAACCCTTTATTAGTTTCCTGATAAGAAGCCCAACATGGTAGTCTCTGTGGGTGAATTCGTCACTCTGTTGTGATGTCCAGCGCAGCCCCCGTGTAACTTCGCACAGATGCAGGAGTCCGTGAAAGCATTAACAATAATACTACTACCATATTTCACCTGCATAGGACATCCTATCATAATAGTGAATTGGAAAATTTGTATTTCACAATGTATACCATCTCTAAAGTACTATGCTTTGTAGTTATAAACTACAGTGTACTTGGAACCCTTCCTCCACACTGCTTTCTCTCACTTCACATAGCAACCTCCTTTGAAACACTCTACTGTACCAGTAAATCAAAAGTTCACACCACTCTCTGACAGGAGCATACCAGCTTAAAGGTCAACTGTAGCAGGTACGGTTGAGGGCTTGAAAATAGAAGCATATCCACAGTAGCATCACTTCTCCTAAATGTGTCCATAACAAAACACAGATCTACTTACTTTGCCTATTAAATCACTACCTCCTCTATTCTAAGTGCCTTTTATTCTACTAACTGTCACATTCAGCTGCAGCCTTCTCCTGTGTGCTACTGCTCCTTCCTTCAAAATAGTTAGAGTGTGGATTATGGGTCACAGCTATGTTTTGTGGACCAGAGAGAGTGTTATTAAGAGTGGCATTGACAGGGACTTGTGTTTGTCAAATATGAACATTACTTGGATTGGCCAGAGTGTGTTAAAGTGGCACCAATTGCTGCCTTTGGTTGAGAGCATTGCAGATTGCCAACATCCAGATCTCTTAATTGTGCACTGTGATGGAAATGAAATAGGCACTTTTGCTAGGGTAGGATTGGAAATAGCAAAGAAGGCGAACTTTGGCCAATTAATGGTACTCACTTTTCACTCGCACTGCCTTTGTGTACTCCAACATTTGCCAAGGCAGAAATGGAAATTGTCAGACCAATTCTGTCCACAAATAGACAAAGCCAGGAAATATGTTAAGAAAACTATTTCTGCATTCCATAGAGACCACAACATGGGATCCATCTACAACTTGCGCTTTGACATGTCTATTGTCATGGAGCATTTATATAGAACTGATGGAGTACATTTCTCTGAGAAAAGGCAATAGGATATTCCTTGACTACTTGAAAGTCTGCATCCTGTTTTATGTGTAGTAATCATCTGCACACAATAAACCCAAAGGCTCTTCTAAGAGCCACCCTATTACCAAATAGTGAATCATTTTAATTTTTGATCTGTTTAAAAGAAAAAAAATTGGAGTCGCGACTATGTCGTGGATCCGCAAACCAAAAGCACAAATTCAATGCACACCACTATTTTTGAGATTCATTATTCTTAGTTTGATTCTATATATATGGCAATGGCTCTGTGAGTAGTTTTGCGAGTGTCTAAGTGGGTCTGTAAGTGGGTGTATAACTTTATTAGTGGGTCTGTGAGTGTATAAATCACTTCATGAGTGGGTATGTCACTGATACCATAAGTATCTCAGTAGCTCTGAGGTTGGGTGTATCAGTGTCTGAGGGATGTGCGAGTGGGTGCATGAGTCGCTCAGTGGAACTGTGACTGAGTTCATGAGTGCCTGAGTCGGCCTGTGACTGTGCGCATGAATGTCTGAGTGGGTCTGTAAGTGGGTGATGAGCTTCTGAGTGGGGTCGGTGACTGGGTACATGAATGGCTGAGTGGGTCTGTAAGTGGTTGCATGAGACTTTAAGTGGGTCTATGAGTGGGTGCATGCGTTTCTTGGTGGGTCTGTGAGTGGGTGATAATCTTCTGAGTGGGTGACTGAGTGGGTGCATGAGTGTCTGAATGGGACTGTGACTGGGTGCATGAGTCTCTGAGTGGGTCTGTGAGAGGGTGCATGAGTCTCTGACTGGGTCTGTGAGTGGGTGCATGAGTTTTTGACTGGGTGAGTGAGTGGGTGCATGAGTGTCTGATTGGGTATCACTCCGCACAATTCCGCGGAGTTGCCCAAAAACTCTGCTGAATTTCACGGAGTTCCGCAAGCTGGTGTAGTTATATGTGCACTGCTAAATTAATGAACATTGAATGTGAGCTGATTGTGCGATCTTAGTCCCTTAATAAAATTTGCCACTAGAGGGCACTGCAAACTTAAAATACAATTAACTTACTTAACACATACAGCATTGATTGGCTCGAGTCAACCTAGTCCCACTCCCAACTTCTTAAGCGTGTGTTACCACCACCCTATCCCACTGGTGTATGAAATGCATTGCATATAGACAGTCATAACACAGAAAAATAATGTACTGGGCTCCAAGCATGATCGTCCCGATAAAAATAATAATATGGTGTGCATGTTCTGGCCAGGGAGACAACGAAGACAAGGGACCAAGTTATCTTTCCATGACAGGGAAAGTCACCACCGAGCAGGCGCCAAAGAGCAAGAGGCAAGCCCTGCCTAGCTGATGGGCTGGCTGTGCTGCTGCCCATCTCAGCTTTCTCCCATTGGTAACAGGGGAGCAAGGCAGCTAGCACAAAGTAGGAGAACAGACAATTTAAAAAAACTCATTCTGCCTTCCTTGCAGGGACTGCATCTGCGGCCAGCAAGACAAAGAACAGCGCAGCCTTCAGGAGGGCAGCAGCAGTCTTCATTGTGCTCGGTGTGTGCTGTGCAGAAGCTCGGCATAGCAGGGGCGCTGCTGTAGTCTGCGTGCTCTGGTCTGCTCTTCCGGTCCTCCCCTGCTGCTGCCACCACAGAGCCAGCACATCCGCTTCCGCTTCCCAGCCCTGGTCCTGCAAGGAGGAGGTGGGGCCAATCTCCTGCCTTGCCGAAATTAAAACATACTAAATAGCAGTAAGCGATTCACTTTTGCTTTCATGGCCAATAAAAAAAATGTATTTAAAAAAAAGAAAGCAACAGGAGAGACAGGCGTGAGCACAGCACGTTCTGTATGCACCCTTGGGCACGCGCCAGTAAACTCCGCTCCGCCGGCGGTAGGCGGAGATTTTATGACAAACTTCGCGCTTGAAGCGGAGTGCGGAGTCCCAAAATTCTGTGAATTCCTCCGGCAGAGCGGAGTTTACGCCCAGGCTTAATGAGCATCTGAGTGGGTCTTTAAATAGGTGCGCGAGTCTCTGAGTGGGTATGTGAGTGAGTGCATGAGTATCTGAGTGGGTCTGTGAGTCAGTGTGTGACTCTGTGAGTGGGTCTGTGAGTGAGAGGGTGAGTGTCTGAGTGGGTATATGAGTGAGTGCATGAGTCTCTGACTGGGTCTGTGAGTGAGTGGGTCTTTGAATGGGTGCATAAGTCTCAGTGGGTCTGTGAGTGGATGCATGAGTGTCTCAGTGGGCCTGTGACTGGGTCCATGTGTGGGTCTGTGAATGGGTGTGTGAATGTGTATGGGTCTGTAAGTGCTTGTTTTTCTGTGCGAGTGAGTGTGTGTTTCTTTTTTTTGGCAGGGTTTGCGACTCTACCCCTTCGTTACACAGGGCCATGCTGAGCATCACAATGGGTCTGTGACTCCAACCACATGTCTGGACCATTTAGGGAGAAGGGGCATGCAACCCCTGCCCCTCGCTGACTTTGGTCTCAGCGCCCACCATTATAATTAGGGGCAGGGGGCATGCAGCACCCCCTCTCCTGGCTGATTTCTTCCCCAGGCACCCGAACCCCTGGGGAGCATCAAAGAAACACTGGAGGCCACGTAGGCAGATCCAAGGCCACCGCAGCCCCTGTCAACTCCACGCATCCAGTTGGAGCTGGCATTGTTCCTGCCTGGAGGGAGCAGCTGATAACGAGGGTTAAATCATACAAAAAAAGTGAAACTCAGCAGTTATAGCTAGCTGGGCTAACTATAACTCATGTCCCCGCAATGCACTGCTTATGACCTCACATATTACATCACTCATGACATGGTCAGTGAAATCACTCTTGACCTCACTGATGACATCTCAAATGTTATCACTGATGACATCATCCACAAAATCACTAACACACCCACTCATACCCCCATAGAACCTTTCATACACAAACTCCCACACAACCATTCACAAATCCATTCACAGACCCATACCAATACTCACACACCCACTCACTCACCTATACATCCCCTCACACACACACTCACTAACCCATACAGCCACTGACTCACCCATATATACATACATATACCCATATATATATATATGAGTTTATAGTTATACACACACACACACACATATATATATATATATATATATATATATATATATATATATATATATATATATATATATATATATTACCTACTGGCTCTTGCCAGTAGCTAGTTATAGTTAGGATCTAGTTTCCATACGAAAAGCATTTTTTGACCATAACTTTGGCGTAGTTTGACCAATTTTCATGACATTTTCCCCAAAAAGTGACAAGGTGTAGGTTCTGGTTGTCATGGAAAGTTTGGGGGTGATCCATGCAGTGTGGCCAGAAAATGTGTGGTGCAAAATAAGGATGTATTTGTAATGTTAATTCCCATAGGAACCTTTAGCCACACCTACAGCCCAAACCGCTGAACGGACTTACACCAAATTTGGCAGGGAGGTAGATGTTGGTTCAAAGAAGTGCCTTTTGCTTATTTGGTGTAAATATTTTCAGTAGTTAATTAAATTAATAAAGAAACTTAGACGGCGGACTGCTGTTTCTGCACCTCACACTAGTTTCAATTGAATCAGGTTCCTTGCGCAACAAGCCCTAGCACCAGCCGTCGGGTGATGCCTCTGTAGATCTCATCGTAAGCAATAGAGGGGTTGGGCGTGCGCAGGTGATGAAGTCCAAGAAGTCAATATTTAGTTTTACAAATGAGTCTTTATTTTCAATCAGTTAGTTCTCACAGAATTGGAGATTTTACGGTCAGCCAACGCGTTTCGTTCTCATGATGAGAACTTCGTCAGGGCTCAGTAATCAAGTTTCTTTCCTTTGAAGTAAGAAATATGTATTGTGAATTCCGCACTTCACAGGTATACTAGGTGCAATGTGGCCTAGCTCCAATGTGACCTTTCGTGTGGAAATCGAATAAGCGATCCCTCAACCAAGTCAGTGTTCCAGGCAATTACTTTGGAAACACTCAGGATATCGCAGGGCCTCAGTCGGCCTAAGTAGTAAATCTCAGAAATGAAGTTCTCCTGCCAGAATAAATTATGTCCTTGACACCAGAACCTGGGTTTCTATTGGAATTCTCTAGGGCATATTATCAAGCCCCTTATCGCCTCTTTAGCGGCAGTTTCCTGCCGCTAAAGTGGCGATAATGTTTGCGCCGTTCTTGATCATATTAGTGTTAAAACTTGATCAATAAAAATGGGCCCATTTAGTGTGAGTGCTTTAGAGAATCTGGAACTTTCTCCGTGAGGTCATGTGAGATTACAAAACCTTGGTGGCCATTTTGGGATCAATAATATGAAAGGCAAGTCATCAGCCACACCCTTTCTTGGCAATCAGCATTTCAACCTGAAGTTTTCCACACCAAGCATCTGGAAGCTCCACGCTGAAGGAATCCAGACTTCTTGTACCAGTCTGCGCATCCCACACCAGCATCCATGACGATGTCCCATGAAAGAAAAAAAGACAAAGGGGCATATTCACAAGGAGCCATCGCTGAATTAACGGCACTTTATCGCAGCCAAAGTCGTGATAAATTTACCCCCCCCCATTCACAAGCCGGTGTTAACAGTCCACAGCACCAGTTTACCCGCGATAGCAGCCGCAAAAAACATTGCCACAGAGGACCCCAGCAAATATCACTAATGAGATGCAGAGTAGGCGTTCCCGTGTGAAAAGTCGAGACAACATCACACCTCAACATTCACAACGACCAGCCACATCTGCGATAAGAACACAAAACAGGCGATGAGGTGCGCTAGCCGCAGGTATTTAACACCTGCCTCAAGCAGGTGTTAAGAAGGACGTCTCACCTGCAGTAGGCAACGGAGTCCTGCACACAGCCATACCCAAAGAACAAACGACGCCATGGAGCTACTCTACATGCAGCTCGGAGCCCCAACAGGGCCACAACACCCCCCTCCACCACCCCCTGGTCAGCCACCCCCCCAGGACCCGGACCCGCTCCCCCCCGGACCACCACAGAGGCAGCGTAGAGCAAGACAGCGGACCTACTGTAAACGCACCACTCTCACAGACCTAACGCCCACGGAAGTCATTGCCCACTACAGGCTCAAAAGGACAACCATCCTCCGCATCCTGACCCACATTGCCCACAGGCTGACGGTACCAACACAGCGGAGAACAAACATCCCTCCGCAGACAAAGCTGCTGGCAGTGCTGCACCTGTTGGCCTCTGGGACCTTCCAACCAACAACTGCCAGAGTCGGAGGGGTCTCACAGCCAGCCCTATCAAAGTTCATCACACCCGTCCTGGATGCCATCCTCAGCTTCATACCCCAGTACCTTCACTTCCCCAACACTGCGCAGGAACAGCTGGAGACTAAGCAAGGCTTCTATGCCATAGCCGGATTCCCGGCCGTGTTGGGGGCAATCGACTGCACACATGTTCCACTTGTGCCCCCTGCGGATACTGCACACCACTACCGCAACAGGAAGCACACTCATTCCATCAATGTGCAGGCAATAGTGGACCACCAGGGAATGTTCACCAATGTCGTTGCCAACTACCCAGGCAGTGTGCATGATTCCTTCATCTTCCGACAGTCCATCATCAACTAGCGCTTCCTGGATGGCACATATGGAATGGGACTGCTCTTTGGTAAGTACCAACTCAACACACCACACATCCCACTGCCACCAACGCACAAAGCACAACTGTGGGGATGCACACGTGACCAAACCACATCCGACATGTCAAACTACACGACCACCTACCAGACATGACTACACCACTCCATGGTCATCCTGGGCTACCCCTGCACCCAATACAGACTCCACATGGCACCACAGCCACACAACTGCTGAACGTGTGGAGATGCGGAATGCGGCCATGACACATGTGAGGCACTGCTCTGCCCCCATGACCCTACCCTGGTCTCCCACAGGTCAGCATCCCGTGGTGGTGGGCCCGTGTCGGCCGCTGTGCATCCGGGGCAACTAGCCCTGTGTGACTTGAGTCATCCCCCCTTGTAGTTCAGACATTGCATGTCTGTGTGCCTGATGACTGTTGGTATAGTTGCCAGCACATGCTACTCCCAGAGGGCTGGCTTACACTCACCCCCCCCACAGCCAGCACAGGCGTCACTGAATTGGTGGGCCTGCCATCACATCCTGCCGAACCAAGTATTGACTCTTTTCTCCCTGCACTGTCCCAGGTGATCAAGGATATGCAGTCTGCCCTTGGATGATGACACCCCTCCGAGACCCGAACACACCGGCCCAGAGGCAGTACAATGCGGCCCACATACGCACCAGGGGCATCGTTGAATGCACATTTGGCGTGTTGAAGTCACGTTTCAGGTGCCTGGACGGCACTGGTGGGAAGCTCCTGTACAGCCCGGACGTCGTGTGGAAGATGATCGTTGCATGTTGTGTGTTGCACAACATCTGTGTTCGCACCAGAGCCCCATGGATCCCAGTTCCAGAGATACCGGAATGATGATGGTGGTGATGTGGCAGGTGGCCCACATCCCACTGTAGCTGCGGCAGGAATGGCCCGTAGGGACTCCATCATTGACACTTACTTCTCATGAGCACGTCACATTGTGACCCTCCGTGGCATTCATGGGACAGTAGTGGATGTCCAATTGCACTGCATGTGTGAATAAACATGTTTGCAGGTCACAGGTTGGAATTGTACATTGTCATGTTACATGTCCCTGGGGTTTCAGGTGTGATTTGCCAGGTTGTGCGCATTTTCCGATCCAGTGGTGTCCTGTGTTCAGTTGTGGAGGTGTTGCTGTTTGTACCGGGATGTTGTCACTGTCCGGGTGCACTTCTGCTTGTGTGCGTATGCTGCACGGTGGGTGTGTCGCTCCTGCAGCTCTGATTTGTCTGCCACTGGTCTCTTTCAAGTGGTGTGCCTGTGGGTTCTGTTCTTCCACGGTGCGTGGATGTTGTGGTGTGCATGTTGTCCTCTGCAGTTGGCCAAGGTGCATCCGTGGCACTCCGCTGTTGATGTATTTTGTTCTGTGGCATTTTCTGTATACTGTTCTTGTGCTTTTTTCCGCATTGCGCGTGCGTATTGCTGCCCTCGCGCTGGTTGTCACTGTTTTCTTATCGCGCTTTGGCCCATCGCATGTTTTTTGGTGTTGTGGTTTGTGTTTTTATCTCCGTCGTGGTGGTTGTATCGCAGACTTTTTCCACGGGTTCGGCAGACTATCGCTTGCTACCGCCTTGTTGTGAATTCCACGTTGACACGGGGTTATTTTCCCGTGATAGGCTGCGTTATTGGAAGTTGCGTTACGCTACTCTTGCGGTAGTTATCACACGTTCTTGTGAATATACCCCAAAGTATTAAAGACTTCAAAACAAGAACAAATGAATGTAAACTAATTTAACATGTGGACATGACTTACACATTTTTAAGGATTAACAAATGAACTTGGGAGCACCTATTGTTTGAAACACACTATAACTAAGGCTGACCACTTTGTTTGTTTAGAATAAATAAGACTTTGGTTTAACAGAGAAACCCCATCTAATATTTAGTGTGAAGAATAATTTCATAGTTTGCAACTGACCCTAGGAGTTAAGCCTAAAAATACCATCCAAAATGTGAGGCAAACATTTTCGGTATTCAAGATCATCATAGTACTTCAGCAGTCACGGCTCCTGGAGGGAGTGCTGCGGGGCGGTGGGGTGGGGCGGGGTAGGGGTAGGGTGGGGGGTAGTAAACTCCGGCATACGGCCGGAAGGAGTGAAGTACATAAATAAATGGAGAAAACGAATTACATTGTGCGCGCCGCATCGCCAAATGGCGATGCGGCGCTCAATGAATTTGTTTTCTTTATTTATGTACTTAACTCAGTTTGGCCATATGCCGGAGTTTACTACCCCCACCCTGCCCCTCCCCCGCCCCGGCCCACCACCCCGCAGCACTCCCTCCAGGAGCCGTGACTGTTCTTCAGAGATGAAAGAATAATTCAAAGGTAGTTAGACTGTACATGCTAGAATGAGAACGTAATAAGCTGGTGATTGTTAGAATTTAATGTGGCAAGTTATAAAGAAATACCAAATAATGTTCTGATACTTCTGTACTGACAGTAATTCAAGACAAACAGAGAAGTTACTAGGGCACGAAGGCTTGAGAGCATAAAAGGTGACAGTGTGAAGGAACAAGATAACTGGACCAATCACCTGTCTATCCTCGTTTTCCTTGTTTCCCCTACTCTACTCAACGCTTTTGTAAATTGAGTGCTGATTTCACTTGTTCTTGAGAGCGTAGTTGAACATAGGTGACTTAGCAGTATGTATTGCTCCTTTTAGGCCAAGGATCATAGGTTAGTCAATCTGTAACTTGTGCCTGACATAATGCCAAGCCCACAACCTTACAGGGCCTGAGCGATGGACAAGACCCACGTGCTTACATCTATCTTGGAAACTATCACTACCTTACAGCCAGAGGTTCATGCCCATCAAGCAGAAAAGCAAGACTTACAGAAAGAACTAGGTACTATTGACCGTGAAGTGACAAGACTCTCTAGAAAAAGTAAAACCAAAACTAGCAAGGGAGCTAATTTAAAACATTGGAGTTTCCTACCACCAATAACAGATTTGGAAGTTACACTGCCCCTTCACCAACTTCAGGTCCATCTCGAACAGGTGGCCCGTCTTTCCACATCTCAAATGCAATGCAGGTAATTCATTCACCTCAGATAGTGCTTGCAGCTCCAAAGTGTTTTATGGGAAGCCTAAGAAATATGTAATTTATATAAATACATGTAAATTACATGTTCTTTGTAACCCAGCTGTCTTTCCTGATGAACAGACTAAGGGGAGATTTACCAAAAAGTCACGCAACGCAGCGCAGCGCCCGCAAGGCTGCGCTGCGCAACAGGGAGGGAACAGGAACGCTTTAGAGATATGGCTCTCCCCTCCCCTTTCCCTTGCACCAGCGCTGATTTCAGCGGTCGTGCGCCATGCACACACCTTAACACCATAGCTCTAGGGTGTGTGCATGAGTCTAGAATAGGTTTTGTACAGGAAGGGTACCCTTCTTGTACAAAATACTATGCCTAGATACGATGGAAAGCTTTTCCCACTTTCAATGTGTGCTGCACAGTGCAGCTCGCATGAAAAGTCAGAAAAGCATGGAGAAATTAAAGCATTTCTCCTGTTAGCGCCTCCTTTGAAGGGGCATTAACTTTTGGCGCAAAACCATGTCTACAAATTAGTAAATATGGTTTTGCACCAAAAGGCATGGGTGGTTGCATGGGAACTCCCATGTAAAGCCCCCTCGGCGCTAAGTAACGCAAAGCAGTGCCTCACGCTGCTTTGCGCTGCTTGGAGCGTTATTTCCAACGCAAAACAGAAGTAAATAGCAAAAAAACATTTTTGTAAATCTCCCCCTAAGACTGCATTCGTCTCATCTTCTTTAGGAGGAAATGTGGCAAGTTTCAAAAGCAATTATGTAAAGTAATGACCCAATACTCTACAATTTTTTAAAAGCTAAAGGAACAAATGATTGACGTAATGCTGAACAATGCAAACAGTCCCCCCAGTTACAAGGATCTGGGTTTAATCCATCATTTTTTTGCTCACCATACCACCCCAGTTTGGACCCAGCCATATGCCAATCAGTCTTGACCCTGCCCCTCATGGGAACAGTCCAGCCTGAACTGCCAAGCCCGGTCCTCCCTGGACCAGAAACAAGCATCTGGTACCAGTTCCGGGGCATCACCCCTCATCAGCCATGCTAGCTTGAATCCAGTGGTGCAGTTAGCATGGGACCCACGTCTGGGAATACTCTTTCCACTCAGAGCGACAAAAGCAAAAGGAACAAATGAGGGATGGAATGCTGAACAATGCAAACATTCACCCCCAGTCACAAGGATCTGGGTTTAATCCATCGTTCTTTTGCTCACCACGCCACCCCAGTTTGGACCCAGCCATTTGCAAATCAGTCTTGACCCTGCCCCTCATGGGAACAGTCCAGCCTGAACTGCCATGCCAGGTCCTCCCTGGACCAGAAACAAGCATCTTGGGACCAGTTTCTGGGCATTTTGTGGCATTTTGTAGAGAAATGCACACATTATTCCACCAGAAGTCTCATGCTTTACCCCCAGGCAAGTAACTTCTGACATTAAGATAAGGTTCACAGAATTTACTTACATATATTACCACGTTTAACAAGTTGGTGAAACAGAATGCCTGCCTGAAGAGAAGAGGGCTTCCCTTTAATACCATGGACTGAGCAGGGGGGGCTTGAAGCATGTCCTTGCCCAAGTTGTAATCCCCCTTAGACTTGTGAAGAGTTAATCAAGCTCACAGTCCAATTGAATTACAGATTAACAGAGAGACAGGGAGATAGGACAAGATATATGAAGCACCATCAGAGGAACCAGTAAAAACAATAATGGGGTAGAGCCCATGCAGATACATGGTGTTGGGAGACCATTGCCTCCAAAACAAAGGAAAAGAGAAAATAATTGAAGCCTGTATGTACTGTGGCAGAAGTGGTCATTTCCTCAAGGACTGCCAAACCAAGGAAAAAAACTCATATAACAAAGAAGGCAAACCTTTGGGAAAAGGCAGGCAGAAGGGGATATCAGTGCTGATGATGAGACCAAGTCAGAAACTGAATTTCTCGCATCTGAGTAAGGTCCCTTATTTGAAAATACTCACACCCGAGATCTCCACCGTATTGGCCAATACGCAACAAGTTTCTATGGTGCATTTAAATGTCAACGTTGTTCATTTGCAGAATGGAAGACACATTGAGGCACCGACTTTATCAGATTCTGGTGCCACTGGTTATTTATTCAACCGAACCTACACTTAAAATTGGAATTGTTATGTGTAAAGAAGGATATCCCATAGCTAGTAAAGGCAGTGGACGGCTCAGCCTTGGCATCAGGATCAATACGCTACAATAATAATATGTTGGCAAGGAAAAAAGGGGAAAACGTAGAGCAAATCAGGTTTGATTTACCTGATTTGCCCCAAATCAAGTTGAACCTGGGAATGCCATGGCTAACCATACAAAATCCTTAGGCATTGGGGCATGTATTCTCTACAGCTAAATATAAGTTTCTGTATTGAGTTTTTTTAGAATTAATGTTAGCTATCAAATCAGAGAGCCCAGCAGGTCTCTTAACATATTGAAGTATAGAGAAGTAGGTTGCATTACCACACTTCCAGCTTGCTATAAAGATTTTAATTATGTTTTTGACAAAAAAAAGGCTAGTGAGCTCTCTCCACATCGTGACTACAATGTTGCATAGATCTCCAACCAGGAGCCACTGTCCCTTGCAGTAGAATCTTCACCTTAAGCAAGCCAGAAGGAAACATTTGAAGAACTGCATTGCAGAAAATTTAGCTACTGGATTTGTAAGACCGTCCCAGTGGCCTGCATTCTCTCCTCTCTTTACTGTACCAAAAAAGAGGGGAGGATTGTGCTGTTGTATTGACTATTAGGCAAGTAATCAGATTACCATTAAAATGGGTACCCTCTGCCCCTAATAGCAGTTTTATTCAACCAAATCAAAGGGGCTGTGATCTTTACCAAACTGGACCTCTGGGGTGCACACCATCTCATCAGAATCCGACAACGCGCCAAGTGGAGAACTGTGTTTAAGAGAAAATGTGTTCATTTCCAATATCAGGTAATGCTCTTGGACTCTTCACTACCCTGGCACCATTCTAGCACTTCATGGATGGTGTCCTTAGACAGTTTCTAGATGTGTTCTGTGTCAACTATGTGGACAATAATTTAATCTATTTTAAATCAGCACAAGAACATGTCCCTCACGTAAGGGCCATCCTAGAAAGGATAAAGCAACACCATCTATTTGCTAACCTGGAGAAGTATCTATTTTATGTAACATAAAGAGAATTTCTCCTTTGTATCATTAGTCCACAAGGAATTCAGATGGACAACAAAAAGGTATTAACAATTGTCTAACAAAATTATCAATTTTCCTCTAAAGCCGTACAAAGCTTTCTAGGGTTCATACATTTTTATACATGATTAATTTAGGACTTTCCATTATAATGCAGCCTACAATTCACCTATTACAAAAAGGGGTTCCATTTATATGGATGCCTGAATCAGAAGAAGCCTTTCAAATGTTCAAAAGACAGTTTGTGCAAGCAATGGTTCTGCATCATCCTGATGTAACCTTACCCTTTCTCTTAGAAGCAAATGCTTCTTTCGTGAATGGGGGGGATCTTATCCCAGAGACATCCAGAGGTTGGTTAAATACACCTTTTAGACTACTACTCATGTAAATCCACCGCTTGTACATTGAATTATAGTATTTCAGTTAAAGAGCTATTGGCCAAAAAAGAGCCTTTGAGGATCGCCACTATTCGTTAATGGGAGCCAAGCATACCATTGAGATCTATTCAGATCACAGGAACCTCCAGTTTTTAAAATCTGCATGGGCTTTGACTCCATGCCACGTGCTCTGGTATTTATTTTTCTCTGACTGGCAGGGTGTTCAAAATGGCAAGGCAGAGGCCCAGTCTAGAGCCCCCCTCCCAAAGAAGAAATTCTGAGAGTTCAAAGCTCAAGACACCCCTAATTTTACAGGCTAAAATGACAGACTTAACAGTAATAACTGAAATCAAAGAGTTTCTGTCCCTCTTACCAACTTGAAGCTAAGACATGGAAGATACAAAATGGTAATCACAAGAACCACACAGGTTTAAGACAGATGATTTACTTTATCAAGGCAACATGTTGCTGGAGCAAGAGTCAGGTTAAATAAAATTGTTATGGTTTACAAAATCATCCAGGCTAACCCTAGCTTGGTCAGGCCAATAAACCTTGGCCGTGGATGTGTGAAGAGAAATCAAATGATTAATCACTCCAGCAATTTATCATCAATAATCAATATGAGATGTGAGTCAATAAATACAGTTTGGAGAAGATTAAAAGATTTTAATAATACAAATCTTTAGTAGGTTATCTTTATTTGGTCGGTTTTATTCATCCATCAATAATTAAAATTAGGTTCATATCAATACAATGCATAAATCATTAATAAGCGTGTTCCATGAAGGAAATAATCCCTATTCTATGAATAAAGAGAAAGGAGTCAACTAGAACCTGTAAAGAGCTCTATATAAAGACAGTGAAAGCAAGCAGGTACACTGACAAAATATCACCTCTGGAAATATCGAGATACAAAAATATCGTGACAAAATATCGATGTCAAAAATATCATCACCCTATACTTATTATGGTGAGTACAAAATATAGAAAACAATATCGTTCTCACTAATATAGTTGTATAAAATATTGTTTTTTAAATATATATACATTTAAATAGTAAATATTAAATATATTAAATAATAACATTACCATAATAAAAAAAAAAATATTTAAACAAATATAAATGTAAACTTATTTAAAAAAAGTTAAACACACACACACATATATATATGCATATTCACATATATCTAGTTAAAAACTATTATTCAACTAGTTATTTTAATTTTTATTATAATTCAACAACTTTTTACATAATTTAAAAATATAAAAATTGATAAACATGTATATACAAATACCCAATTACAATTTAAATGACAAGCCATTTTAATTACAAATAAAAAGGCAACCAACATAAAAAAATCACAATTTGCTAACTATTTTACACATTAAAAACATTAGTAATTAAAACTATTATAATTTTAGATAAACAAAAACATAATAATACAAATTGTGACAATATAAAATAAACTGTAATATTTTATATTTAATACATATACTCTTCCCACTACAATTTATACAAAAGTACACAAACTATTTGACTAAAGAGGAATACAATTTACTAGTCCAACTTCACACAATGCAACAGTAGGAAAACTATAACATTACACAGGGGTAAAATGTACTATTCCCACTCCAGTCAATTCAACAGTAGGGAAAGTATTGGATTGAGGAGGGGTAAAATGCACTATTTCCACTCCAGTCAGTGCAACAGTAGGGAAAGTGTTGGATGGCGGAAGGGTAAAATTTACTATTCCCACTCCAGTCAATGCAACAGGAGGGAAAGTCTTGAATGGTGGAGGGGTAAAATTTACTATTCCCATTCCAATCAGTGCAACAGTAGGTAAAGTGTTGGATTGTGGAGGGGTAAAATGTACTATTCCCACTTCAATCACTACAGAATTAGAAACAAACTAATTCACTTTAACATAATAAATACATTTCAACAACATAATTTAAATTGAAAATATAAATATGTAAAAAAGAAAATATAATTGTATTTTTTATAAACGTTAAATTCAATAAATGTATATTACAAAGTTAAAGACAAATAAATTACTACACATATTCTTAAAATGTAAATATAAAACCATATTCTCAAAACATAAAAAACAAATAAATACAATAATATTTACATTTAAAAAACACAGCATAATGAACACATACAATATTAAATACCATAATGGCCTCTTTTAAATTTATTACTGATTTAACTTTATGTCCTACACTTCAACTAAGTACACAACACATATCTAAAAAACATTATTAAAATAATATTATTTACACAAATTACATCATTAAATGTTAGTTAAAATAGTCATAATAATAATTTATTTATTTAGTTATTCATTTATAGTTAATTACCACCCCACTATTTATCCATACGTATAAAACTACCCACACCAAATATAAAATGTATGAATTGTTATTGCCTTCATTTTCATAATTAAATCTCAAGCAAATAATTATTAATAATTAACTAATAATTAATTAATAAAATTAAAAAACTTCCCACAATCTACTCCTACAAATTCAAACACTCACACCTAATATATAATTTAAATAATATTTTATTTACATATTTAACATAATTATTTATTTCTATGAATACTATAAATTAACTTTATTTATTAAGTAGTATAATTAATTTTCCACATGCCCTTTACACATACAAAAACAGCAACACACAAAAACAATAAAAACATTTACGGGCCGATTACGATGTCGGTCAGGAAGGCTCCGAATGGCATTTGGTTGGTCTGAATCCGATTCGGAACGCGCGTTTCTGACTGACTCAGAAACATTTCCAACTGATTACGTTGTCATGTAACCATTCAGTCCTTCCGACTCGGTTCCGACTGGCATTCAGAAAAATCTAATCGGTCTGAGCCGACTCGTACGGCTCTATGGACCTCATTTCTGACTGAGCGATTATGATGTCGGATTCGGACAGCCCTTCAGAATCGGTTTGTCCGACACGGATTGGCTGTCGGAATCTCACCTGGAGCCCATCCTGTTGGGGTCTGGGGGGGTACCCATGGTTCCCCTCTTTCCAACCATGCACAGTGTGGTGCCCACCACAGGGTGCAAGGTTTTCTGTGACCACCCCTTTTTTCAATGGGAGCCTGTGTTGTCGGCCGGAACACAGGCTCCCATTGAAGTCAATAGGAGTCCAACCGAACGGTGTTCGGAAACATCGTAATCGGTAAGTCGGACTTCCCGAATCAGATTTGGTTGGAAACCATTCCTACACCTAGTCGGTCGGAATGCTTTCCGACTGACATCATGCTGAGGCCCTATATATATTTCAGAATTTTATAATTCATTATCATTTAAATAATTAGTATAATCTAACATTGAATTGTTAACAAAAATACAATTATTTAATAAATCTAATTGAATGACTTCACACCCTAGATCCCTACAAACCACAATACTCACACCTAAAACGTACTTAAAGAAAATAATTATACAATTGCAATAGTTAATTATCTATTAAACAATTAATATTAATTACAAATTAATGATTAATGATTAATTAATTACAAATAATTTTCTTTACCACCCTATACCCCTACAAAACCCACAACCTACACCTAAAACTAAATTAAAAAAATATATATATACAATTAACATAATTATTTATCAGGATAATAATAATTACTAATTAACAATTAATTATGAATTAATTGTAATTAATTTACCTCCCCTACAAAACACACAACCCGCACCTAAAACTTAAAGCATAAACAAATTATTATTAATTAGCATATTTAATTATCATTTGAATAATTACATGCTATTAATTAAATTGTAATTAATAGTTATTTATAATTACCCTATACCCCTGCAAAACACATTACCCGCACCTGAAACTTAATTAGGTAAAAATAATACAATTAAAATAATTATTTACCAATTAAATAATTACTACTAATTAAAAATTAATTATTCATTAATTATATGTAATTAACTTCCCACCCTATACCCCTACAAAGCACACAAAACACACCTAAAACATAATTAAAAAATAAATAATAATTATACAATTAACATAACCAATAATCAATTAACTCCAAAATTATATTTAATAATAACATATTAATTAATTACAATTAAATTACTTCCTACCCTGTACCCCTATAAACTCCACAACCTGCTGCGGTACTAAAAATGAAAAATAAATTATAAAATTAAATTTCCAAACTACTAACAATTGAGGGCCTTATTACGATGTCAGGCGGAAACTTTCCACCCGACACCGACTCAGATCTGGGAACGGACCGACTCGCGATCGGCAGTTCCGCACGACCGATTACGATGCGACCGAACATTGTTCAGTTGGAAATCGACATTGTAATCGGTCGGGCAGAAACACTGTTCATAGAGCTGCACGATATGGTTCCGGCTGACACGACTTCTCCAAGTGCCAGTCGGAATCGATTCAGAAGAACCGCGCAGTTTACAATCCGACCGCGAACATCGTAATTGGTCGGGCAGATTGTAAACCGACCAAGTCGGTCTGAAGTGCTCCGATGTGGTCTTGGATATTTCGACTGTTGGGCATAAGCTTTCCGCCCGACATCGTAATGAGGCCTTTAATAACAATATTTACAAAAACATTTACAATATTTATACATACACTTTAAAACACATACAATTAAAATAAATTTTAAAATATATTAAAATAATCCAAAAAATGATGTTATTAACAACTATATTTTAGTAAACTATATTAATGCTTTTGATATTTCTAACATCGATATTACTTACCTAAAATCGATATTTTTGACAATGATATTCTTGCACATGATATTTCTATATCACAATATTTAAGACTGTATTTTTGAAGGACGCAAGCATAAAGCTTCAATAAATTCAATTCAATAATATGAGAAAAATCAAAACAGAATCTCCCATAAAGATAAGTTCAAGAAACTCAGTAAAGTCTCAGCACATTATGTCACAGAGCAATGGGAACGGTTTTTAAATCAAGTTCTGCAGACAAGAATGCGAATGTGAGCCAGCATGAGTGGTTGGCAAGGGAGGTAAAGAGGGAAGTCATAGCTGAGTCTAGGAACATGCACTTATATAAACAACACATTCTGTTAGAATCTTCTACTGCTGTTTTGCCTTCTTTTTCCATCCAATAATCATCCGAGGTTAGTTCAGATTAGGTTAGGTGTAGTGATTAGTGTTAGTTTAGGGTAGGTAATTTAGTAAAATTTTAATAAATGGTTCCTGGTTTTGAATTGTGGTTGCACTTATGTCAGAAGTGATTTGATGGAGTGGTGCTTTTGACCTTGTAGACAACTTATTCAACCACACAATAATCATTAGAATGTGTACGTGTGGTTATGACATGTTATTTTTGTGGACGGATAGTGTCAGGATACAGTTGTTTTGTGTTCAGGAAACAAGCATGAATTTCAGGATGGTAATTAAGAGTTATGCCCTAGGATAGGGATACTCTTTTGAAAAGTTTATCATCTTATGTGTAACTAACAGAGTTGTACACCACATTCTTGCACATTTACAACTCAATAGAGAAATATGGGCTTAAGCAAACATTGACATTGCAACGCTTATCCATCATGAAACTGGATGTATGCGCTGTCTTCCCGAGATTACTGCACCATCCTGCATTTCACATGAGCCTGGCGCAGAGTCCAGCTGCCATGCACAGATGCAGGCACCCTTGCTACGTGGTGCAAGTGTGTCTGCATTTGTGAAATTGGATGTTAATGTGCAGGGAGGCTCACCTTCCTGCACATACAGAATGTTGTCAATTTGCTGATCAAATGTGCGCTGCTCAAGGCAGAACACAGTTAAACAGCAAACACGAGGGGAAATGAAGCATTTCTCCCCTGTAGTGCCAGTTTTATACCCGCTTTTCCAAATGATTTTTGTGGCATTGCCTCCTAGTGATGCCACCCTTGAAATGGTGGTACAGCATCTGACTCCATGCTAATTGCAGTGCACTACACACCACTAGACACATTGCCCTCCCCTTTCACAGTGAGCACAGCATGAGAGGGTTCCTTATTTTCAAGGCATTGTTAAGCCATGGTAAGTGGCTGAATGAGGACTTGCACTTTAGGAGAAGGCCCTATTGCCAACACAACACCACTGAAACTGACATTGTGGTTCCAATAGAGGCTTGTAAATATGTGCCATTACGCTTCATCATCTATGTGAATATGGTGTGTGCTCTATCTTGAAATGTGACATGCCATAACACCAATCACAACAAGCTTTGTCCACCCCGTTGATTGTGAGTAGATCTGCCATTTAAGACTTGTTAGCAATGCTAGTTGAAGACACTTCTTGTGGCATGAGACTGACTTGAACATATTTCAGCACATGCCTATTCCCATCATGTACGTAGGGCAATGTTGAATTCTTGTAAGAATGTAGTATTTGAGCTATGAGGGCATGGCTAGTTCACACATACCCGTTCATCTCACTACCTATCTGGGACACAGACTCAACATGACCATTTATCAAATGTCCCTCTGTTTAAGTTTCGATGGATTCACTAACCATACATTTTTTAACACTTCTGTACTTGAATGGTCATAGGCAACACACATCTGTGTGACTTTACTTTTTTTATTTACATGTGCATTCACCTTGGTAGAAGACTGGCTCAGAACTTGGTCAAACAACCCCCACATTGTATAGATGCCCAGTGGAGGGCCTGACAGAGTCCTTTGGGGGTAATGTTTCCAGAGACATGTCAAGGAAGAGGCAGAGTTCAGTCATCAGGCTAATTGCAGTGTCATTGGGAACAATGCCAAAACTGGCCGGCCTTATTGAAGACCAAGGTGAGTGTACCAGAGTCATTCATAGGACAGTGGAAGCTGGTGTTCCGAGGCATGATGGTAAGCACAGACTAACCCTGGACAAAGCACTACGCTACGCTCGCATAGTTTGCGAAGTTTGCGCTACTTCGCACAACGCGAATTGCACGTAGCACAGTGCAAACACGCGTAGCGTAGCGTAGTGCAGCGGTCATTTTTTGCTTGCTCGCGGTCCTCAACGTCAAGTTGGCGACCGCGAGCAAGCAAAATGACATCCTGGCGAGACTTTTCCTCGTTCGCGATCAGCAACATCAAGTTGCCAATCGCGAGCGTGGAAAATAAACCTCCCGGCGAGATTCTCAACGCTGGAGGTCAGGTTTCTCATTGCGAGTGGTCGCGTATGCTCGCGACCGCTCGTGATGAGAAACTACCAGTCCGCGTTGAAAGCTGCCGCTCGAGTAAAAATCTACTCGAGCGGCAGTAAAGACAGCTCGCACTGTGCAAGATGCCGTTTTCAATGATTGCACAGTGCGGACAAGCATCCGGCACTGTGCAATCATTGCGAACAGTGCACTACGCAGTTCGCGTAGTGCTACGCGTAGCTCGCGTAGTGCGAACTGCACTTTGCGTAGCTTCGCGTAGCGCTACTTCGCGAACTACGCCCAGGCTTAGCACAGACCCAAGCAGAAACTGTCCATTTGGCCCAGATGAATGCTACCGCTAACTTTTTTGCAGAATTGTGGATTCATCCACATCTTCCTCCTCTGATGTGTCATGTGCCTCCTGTGTGCTTGATGGTGAATTGGCTGGAGCACTGTGAGGCTGTCACACTTCAGGGGGGTGAGAGGTGGATGTGGAAGTAGCAGCAGCATTCATCTGCACCAAATGATGAGGCATCACCGCAGTAATGATGAGCTGCAGGGCTTGCAAGACTCCAGCAACATCTCTGTGGTATGCATCCATGGCTGCCACATGTGAGGCCTGCATCCGCTCCATGTTCTCCATGATCTTTCTCATTTCACGCAACTCCTTGGTGACATCGCAGGAGCCACTTTGACTGGGCAGTTGTTCTTGTCTCTGAGTCAGTACTCCAGCGATGCCAGCCATGGAATGCTGGAGAGCATGGAGCGGACTGTGAGTGCCTGTGATGGACTCTAGGTGATCCCTAATGGGACTGAGACACCCACGGACCCCATCTAGTTTGGCTGCCAGGCTGTCAAACCCCACCCGCACCTGACCAGCCATCTCCTGCTGGACCTCTACCGCACGACGTTGAAATGTTAGAAGTGGGTCCTCAAGGTCCTGGGAGACAACTGTGGTGGTAGGTGCTTGCTACTGGGTGTTTTGGGCAGGGGGTAGGGGTTCCACGATGCTGCTGGATGTCCCCGCTTCCAGAGATGGGCTGCCAATGGAGTTGAGCAGCTCTTGGAGGGTGTCCTGGTCAATGGTTGAGATGTCTTCATCTTCATCATTGAAGAGTGGGACAGGCTGCTGCACAGGAGGTGATGTTTCTCCCTCTGCAATGTAAAGGAGAGATGTTGTTGTATGTGTGTCTCAAGTATGGTAATGCACAATGCAGTACACATGGAAAGATCAAAAGTGTTGGGAAAAGAAGATCTCCTATATATTTGCATGCTAGGGATCAGCTTTTTCCTTGCATACATTTCTTACTAGCCTCCTATTGTCTTCACCCTTGTGAGCATAGGGAAGTGTGCTTTTCTATGGGTGTTGCAGTGTGGACACACAGCACACACCCATTACCCTCACCTCTCCCACCACGTAAAGTGTGCATGTGTGCCCTTGGTTACATGGCAGTGATTTACAGTGACTTGTAAGTGATGGTAAGCCAATATCACCACCCCAACATTACAGCAAGTGATCTTGGCATTGGGATGGGTGCTTAGAAATATGCACCGCTGATGGACACATGGATGTTACATGCAATTCTGCTCAGGCTGATTGGATGCCTTTGTGCAAGGATGTTTACAGACATGACTGCCTATGCATTTGTTCACTGCTACTGTTGACTTTCCCCAAGGACTGATTTCCATGCATGTCAATGTGTAATGGCCATCTCACACCAGGACTGTGATTTCTGTACAATGCTGTTTAATACATGACACTTGTAGATAGTTTGATGTGGATGAGTGCATTTTGACGTATCAGGTGAAGGTGACATGTAGCAAGTTGACTCCATTGGTGCAACATTGTGAATCTTGCTCTGTGTCATACTTCACTTGACATGCACCTTGACAGGGACTGTATGGTTCTGTGAGCATGGCACACACACAAAACATGTTTTATTTTTAATGGGACACATTCCTGATATGCAGAGTCTTTACACTGTACTTTTGGATGCATTTCCCTTCTGCTCATAGTTGTACATCACATTAGCCTCCAGTTTGTTGAATTTGGACAATATGGAATATGCACCTTTAAGGCAAAAGGGTGAATATTTTCAATGCATGTGTTTAGGCTACAGAGACTCACAAAATGCTTTATCACTTTGAGAACACAGGGCTACATCTCATAAACAAACAAAGGGTCATATTGACTGGAGAGGTTGCAGAGTGTCGTATTGGCCTCCTAGGGTCAACACCACGCTCAGCCAAATTGTCAACACAGGACTGCATCTCATTGACAACAATGAGATGCAGCCCTGTGAACTTCCCATCTCTGGGGCATAAGTTCACAGGCCAACATCAATGCTGGCATGCATGCACTATTGTGCAGGGGTGCCTGTGTTGTGTTGAAGATTGCGTATGTGCAGTAAGGTCCCCCTTTATGCACATGTACAATCTTCAACTCTACTCACACACCCCTGCACAATAGTGCATGTGTGCCGGCATCAGTGTTGGCCTGTGAACTTATGCCCCAGATATGGGAAGTTCATGGGGCTGCATCTCATTGTTGTCAATGAGATGCAGCCTTGTGTTGACAATTTGGCTGAGCGTGGTGTTGAGCCTAGGAGGACAACGCGACAATCAGCAACCTCTCCAGTCAATATGCCCCTTTGCTTATTCATGTTGCCCTTATTTTATAGACTAAAGCATATTATTTTGGTTCTATCTTAGAATATTTTTTATGCAGAATTCCAGGTCAGTGACATCACCATTATGTGTCTTTATATGTATTCAACGACTAAGGTGACATGTCTCTATCCCCCCAGGGACCAATGTGTCTGGTAATCAATCTGTAGACAGTCTTGGTGCGCACTGAGGGATATTTAGTTGGACATAAGTGACATTAGTGCCCATACCCCACATGCCACTCCCCACAGTCCCTGGTTGTTACTCACCCTGTTGCTGATGTAGCTGGTCGTGTTCAGCACTATCCTGTCCCTGGACTCCAAACACCGACTCCTCGCAGATGACCACGGACACCTGTTCCTCCAAGGCATCCAGCTCCTCCTGTGGTGCTGGACTCCCACCTCTGGTCTGCAGTGCTGCCTGGCGATTGTTGGACAGTTTTTGCTTGGTCTTGTGCTTAGCATCATGCTAGTGCTTCTTTCACTGTCCTCTTGACCACTGCTACAGCATTCACCTTGGCTACAATGGACTGCCATATTGCATTTTTGGTCCCCAATGACACAGTGGAGCTGACAAACAGCTGGTGTTGTTTGTCTGGCAGTTCTTGTACATATCCCCCCAAGTCTCCACGATCCCGGAGGTAAGCAGTCAACTCCGGCAGCCCATATTCAAGCTGGAATAATAGTTGTAACTTCTCGTTGTGTGGCTTAGTCACATGATTTGGCTGTTCCGACTTGTACGGATTGGGTGCTTTCCAAGAGAAATAACCAAAATCAGGCGCCATGTTGGGAGAGGAAACGTGGGCATGTTTTTAAAAGAAATGTCTATCAGTATACCATTGCTAATGATAATAGCCTCTCAACTATATATTTTTATAACAGGGCAAAAAAGATGTTATTGACCCGAAATAGGGAAACTACTTCGCGTTGAGCACAAGTACATATTAATACTGGCTCTTGTGTTAGAAACACATAGGGCCTAATTATGATGTCCGACCAACATCATAGCGGAATAGAACCGCCCGACCATAGGTCGGCGGTTTCACCCACTATATTTGGATGCAACCACCCTATGGGTGGTCGGAAACATCCATTTCACAATTGCAGCTTGTGCGGCGGGCGGAAAGGGCCTGCAGCACAAGCTAAAATTGTAAAACAGATGTTTTTAAACATCCCTCCACTGTGCCTGCCACATGGTGCAAGAATGTTTAGGGGGCACCATAGGTGCCCCCCTGGTCCTAAGGCAGAGGGCTAGGGGGAATGGGGCCCTGCTAGGGGACCCGAAATCACAGTCCGTCTGCCTTTTCATGGCAGGCAGACGGCCATGAAAGGGCAGGTTCAAAGCAACATTATAATCCCTAGGGAGGAGCCGAAGCTGGCTCTGATGTCATTATGGGATTATCATTCTGCCCGCACCCCAATGGGCTCTGTGAGCCCATCAGAAGCGGAGGGGAATCTCTCTGCGGGTTTCCCTCTGACTGCCAGTATTTTAATACAGCGGTCGGACAGAAACCGTAGATGTCGGACGGAAAGCCTCTGACTGGCGGTCGGATGGCTTCCGCCCAAAAACGCAATTGGGCACATAATTATATATGTACCAATTATTTCCCAAAGTATAGGACCTTATAGTTATTTCATGCAGGTTAATACAGATATCGTTTTATGTGGAGTCATATAGACAGAGTGATCTCCTGGACTATTAATGTTAATTCAATAGAGGAGAGGTAGATTTAATTAAACCAAAACCATTGTCATAATTTCATGATAAATACATCACTTATAGGGATTCTTGGCTTCGCTGTCATTATGGTATTATCATTCCACCCGTGCCCCAAGGGGCTCTGTGAGCCCGTCGGAAGAGGATCTGAATCCCTCCGTGGGTTTCCCTCCGACCACCAGTATTATAATACAGCGGTTGGACGGAAACCATAGATGTCGGGAGGAAGGCCTCCGACGGGAAACAACCATTACAACGTGGATGTTACAACGTGTTGCCATTACAATGCGGTTGTAACAACGCAACTACAATTACATACTTACAATGCATGTGCTTTTACCACACATGCCTTTGCAATGAATTTCGTTGTAAAGGCATGAATGGTAAAGGCATATGTGTTTTACATGTAAGTATAAGGTAAGTATAGGGTTTAGGGTGGGTTTGGGTTTTGGGGTTTAGGGGTGTAGGTTTTGGGGTGCCAAGGGTAATTTTTAGTTTTAGGGTGGGTATGGGTTTTGGGGTAGCAAGGGTAATTTTAGGGTTCAGGGTGGGTTTGGGTTTTGGGGTGCTAAGAGTAATTTTAGGGTTCAGGGTGGGTATGGGTTTTGGGGTGCCAGGGGTAATTTTAGGGTTCAGGGTGGGTTTGGGTTTTGGGGTGCCAGGGGTAATTTTAGGGTTCAGCGTGTGTTTGGGTGTTGGGGTGCAATGTGTTAATTTTGGGGTTCAGGGTGGGTATGGGTTTTGGGGTGTCAGCGGCAATTTTAGGGTTTGGGGAGGGTTTGGGTTTTGGGGTGTCAGGGGTAATTTTAGGGTTCAGGGTGGGTTTGGGTTTTGGGGTGCCAGGGGTAATTTTATGGTTCAGGGTGTGTTTGGGTGTTGGGGTGTCAGGGGTAATTTTAGGGTTCAGGGTGGGTTTGGGTTTTTGGGTGCCAGGGGTAATGTTAGGGTTCAGGGTGTGTTAGGGTTTTGGGGTGCAAGGGTTAATTTTGGGGTTCAGGGTGGGTATGGGTTTTGGGGTGTCAGGGGTAATTTGAAGTTCAGGGAGGGTTTGGGTTTTGGGGTGTCAGGGGTAATTTTAGGGTTCAGGGTGGGTTTGGGTTTTTGGGTGCCAGGGGTAATGTTAGGGTTCAGGGTGTGTTAGGGTTTTGGGGTACAAGGGTTAATTTTGGGGTTCAGGGTGAGTATGGGTTTTGGGGTGCCAGGGATAATTTTAGAGTTCAGGGTGACAAGGGTAATTTTAGGGTTTAGGGGGTATGATTATGGGTTTTGGGGTGCCAGGGTTTTTAGAGTTCAGGGTTTCAAGGGTAATTTTAGAGTTTAGGGGGTATGGGTACTGGGCTAGTAAGGGTAATTTTAGAAATTGAGGGGGGTATAGATATTGGGGTAGTAAGGGTAATTTAAGGGGTTTTGGGGGTCAAAATATATATATATATATATATTCACTGAAAAAACCATAGGTTTTAGGGACAGTTATAGTTACTTGGACATTGCACTCGTACAAAACCCGTGAAATTCCCCCGTTATAGTTAGTTCAGCTAACTATAACTCGCGCCCCCGCAATGCACTGCTGATGACGTCACATATTACATCACTCATGACATGGTCAGTGACATCACTGATGACATCACTGATGACATCTCAAATGACATCACTGATGACATCATCCAGTGACTGTGTGTTTCTCTAAAGTTTAAATATTTTTAATATATATAGGAAAAGACGTATTGAAGAATGAGTGGGTGTGTAAGTGTCTATATGGATGATTTAGTAGGTGCGTGACTGACTCTATAAGTGAGTGATTTAACGTATCTTACTGAATGCATGGGTTAGTGACTAAACTGGGTGAATGTCTGTATCCGTCTGTCTGTTGCTGTGTAAGTGGCTGCATGTGTTTGTGAATAGCTAAATGAGTGTCTATATGAGTTATTGAATGCTTGTCTGAGTATCTGTATGGGTTCCTTGAGTGTTTGTGTGGGAGGGGTGTGTGCAACTCTGTGCATAGATGTGTGAGTGGGTGATTCACTGGGTGGATGGTTTCAAGAGTGCATCTGTGATAGACTGTATGGGTGGGTAAGTGTGTGTAAGAGTGTGTTAGTGAGTGAATGTATGTCCCAGTGGTACATGTGTGAGTAACTACATATGTGAAAGGCAGTATATATGTGTGTTGGAGTATATAAATAGCTATAAGCAAGAGTGAGTGATTGTGATAGTGGCTGTATGGATGAGTGTGTGCTTGTATCAGTGATTGTATAAGAGCGTAACAATGTGCTACTATTTGTATGAGTAAGTGAGCTGGTGTGTGTATAACTGTATAGGTGATTAAATGGCAGTGTGTTTAATTATTTGCATGACTGACTAGGTGTGTGAGTATCTCTATGGATGAGTGGCGTTGTTTGAGTGTCTATATAGGAGTAAGAGTGCATATGATAGTCCTGTACTGAGTGACCGTAAGTATGAGTGACTGTACGGGTGAGTGAGTGGATGTGTGTGTGTAGACCTAAGAATCAGTGACTGGGTATGTAGTTATTGGTGTTGGAGTGTCTATGGTTTTGCGAATGGCAGTCTGTAATTTAGAGTGGGTGTATCAAAGGTTATATTAGGGTGTGAGGAGGTGCATCAGATTATCACGTGGATGATGTCATCAGTGATGTCATTTGAGATGTCATCAGTGATGTCATCAGTGATGTCACTGACCATGTCATGAGTGATGTAATATGTGACGTCATCAGCAGTGCATTATGGGGCGCGAGTTATAGTTAGCTGAACTAACTATAACGGGGGAATTTCACGGGTTTTGTACGAGTGCAATGTCCAAGTAACTATAACTGTCCCTAAAACCTATGGTTTTTTCAGTGAATTTCAAAGGTTTTTTAAATGCTAATTTGTAACTATAACGTGTCTGAAACCTATGGTTTTTTCAGTGAATTTCAAAGGTTTTTTAAATGCTAATTTGTAACTATAACGTGTCTGAAACCTATGGTTTTTTCAGTGAATTTCAAAGGTTTTTTAAATGCTAATTTCTAACTATAACGTGCCTGAAACCTACGGTTTTTTCAGTGAATTTCAAAGGTTTTGTAAATGACAATTTTTAAATGTATTAATTGTTATATTAATTTTTTTCATACTGATTTACTACATTTTTAGAAACAATTTTTTTTACATATTTTATTTGTCACATTACATTGTAATTACATTATACATTACATTACAAAAAATACTTTCTCAGAATGAATTACTTTAGTTTAAATACTTTGCAGATAGGCAATAGACTTTTAAGTACAGTAGTTACAGTTGTTGCAATGGGCAACACATTTTCAAACACAATGCAACATTCAGCTCAATGTGAATTTCTAGTTAAATGCAATTAGTTACTTTATGGATTACTTTTGTAACCACAGGACTGGATCCTAGATTCAGTCCTGGTACATCTCCTGTAAACAGTTGAGTAAAAGCGTTTTGGTTACAGTCGTGATTTTTAAGGAATATTATTGTATTTTAAAAGTTGACACTTTGAAACTTTTTCTCATAGAATCACCAATGTTATCCTATGGAAGGAAATTCACTTAGCAGGTAAAAACTGTTATCGTTACTTTTTCTTACTCAGTGTTGGATCCTGGATCCAGCACTGGTGCATCTCCTGTAAACAGTTGAAAGAATGCGTTTAAGTCATACAGGCGATTTTTAAGGAATATTTGTAGTTTGTGAAAATCAACACTTTGAAACTTTTTTGCTGAAAACCAGTCAATGTTAGCCTATGAAGGAAATTCAAGTTACCGGTAAGTACGGTTAAAATTACTTTTGAGGATCAGTACTGGGCTGAAACATGCAGCACTGAGGTCTCTCCTGATAACAGGTGAGTAAATCGGAATTCGTATTTCGGCTGATTTTAGAGGAATATTTTAAAGTTCCAAAACTCCACACTTAGAAGAATTTCCAAGTGAAACCAGTCAATGTTAGCCTATGGAAGGAAATTCAAGTTACTGGTAAGTACGGTTAAAATTACTTTTCAGGACCAGTACTGGGCTGAAAGATGCAGCACTGAGGTCTCTCCTGATAACAGGTGAGTAAATCAGAATTCGGATTTCGGCTGATTTTAGAGGAATATTTGTATGTTTCAAAAATCAACACTTAGAAGAATTTCCAAGTGAAACCAGTCAATGTTAGCCTATGAAGGAAATTCAAGTTACCGGTAAGTACGGTTAAAATTACTTTTCAGGATCAGTACTGGGCTGAAAGATGCAGCACTGAGGTCTCTCCTGATAACA
Source organism: Calotriton arnoldi (assembly GCA_963921515.1). Classification (NCBI taxonomy): domain Eukaryota; kingdom Metazoa; phylum Chordata; class Amphibia; order Caudata; family Salamandridae; genus Calotriton; species Calotriton arnoldi. The sequence goes on along the minus strand of CAWUFW010004542.1, from coordinate 875,065 downwards.
GGTGAGTAAATCGGAATTCGTATTTCGGCTGATTTTAGAGGAATATTTTAAAGTTCCAAAACTCCACACTTAGAAGAATTTCCAAGTGAAACCAGTCAATGTTAGCCTATGAAGGAAATTCAAGTTACCGGTAAGTACGGTTAAAATTACTTTTCAGGATCAGTACTGGGCTGAAAGATGCAGCACTGAGGTCTCTCCTGATAACAGGTGAGTAAATCGGAATTCGTATTTCGGCTGATTTTAGAGGAATATTTTAAAGTTCCAAAACTCCACACTTAGAAGAATTTCCAAGTGAAACCAGTCAATGTTAGCCTATGAAGGAAATTCAAATTACCGGTAAGTACGGTTAAAATTACTTTTGAGGATCAGTACTGGGCTGAAAGATGCAGCACTGAGGTCTCTCCTGATAACAGGTGAGTAAATCGGAATTCGTATTTCGGCTGATTTTAGAGGAATATTTTAAAGTTCCAAAACTCCACACTTAGAAGAATTTCCAAGTGAAACCAGTCAATGTTAGCCTATGAAGGAAATTCAAGTTACCGGTAAGTACGGTTAAAATTACTTTTCAGGACCAGTACTGGGCTGAAAGATACAGCACTGAGGTCTCTCCTTATAACAGGTGAGTAAATCGGAATTCCTATTTCGGCTGATTTTAGAGGAATATTTGCACAATGGTGAAGGGAGGGGGCGGGGCCTGAGGTGACATCTTTGCAAACGCGCCCGTGGCGCGTTTTAAGTTGGGGGATTAAGTTCCCTTGAATCCTGAGGGTCCCTAGGGGCCAACTAGACCACCAGGAACCTCCAATATGCGCCAGGGGGCTGCGTTGCAGAGACGTGTAGAGAGGCCACACCCCTTTTTACACCTCTCTGCAACGCAGCTCTGTGGCGCTTTCTGGATGTACCTGTTGGGCTAGTTGGCCCCCAGGGACCCTCAGGATTGAAGGGGATTTAATTCCCCATCTTAAAACGCGCCACGGGGCCTGTTTGCACACATGTCACCTGAAGCCCCGCCCTCCCTTCACCACTGTGCAAACGCGCCCCGTGGCGCGTTTTAAGTTGGGGGATTAAGTCCCCTTGAATCCTGAGGGTCCCCGGAGTCCAACTAGCCCACCATATACCTCCAAAAAGCGCCACAGAGCTGCGTTGCAGAGAGGTGTAAAAAGGGGTGTGGCCTCTCTACACCTCTCTGCAACGCAGCCCCCTGGCGCATACTGGAGGTTCCTGGTGGGCTAGTTGGCCCCCAGGGACCCCCAGTATTCAAGGGGAATTCGTTCCCCCTCTGCAAACGCGCCAGGGGGCGCGTTTGCAGAGTGGTGAAGGAAGGGGGCGGGGCCTGCGGGCCGATCGTTTAAAAAAAAAAAAAAAAAAATTTGTCCCCTGAAGGGGGGCTGTGTGGCCCCCCTTCCTTTTTCCTGTTTTTATGCCCTGGGGACCCCATCCCCCAGGGCCTTACCCCTTTTTTTAATTTGTAATTTTAAAAAAACGGGAAGGGGGCCGCGTGGCCCCCCTTCCCTGGGCCTGTATTGGCCCCGGGGACCCCATCCCCCGGGGCATGGCCTCGTTTTTATTTATATTCTTTGGAGGGGGCTGCGTGGCCCCCTCCTCTGGCCATTTAAGGCCCCGGGGACCCCATCCCCCGGGGCCGGCCATTCCGTTTTTTTGTTTTTTTTGTTTTTGGGGAGGGGGGCCGCGTGGCCCCCCTCCCGGGCCACTACTTGCCCCGGGGACCCCATCCCCCGGGGCCTGGCCTCTCGTTGGGGACGGTGGGGGTCCCCAATCCCCCACAGTCCCGCCGGCTCCCGCGTCCCTAGGGTGCCGGCATTGCTTTACACATGGGGAGCAGCTAACATGCTGCTCCCCATGTGTAAAGCTATCGGCTTTGGATATTGGAAGAGAGAGCAGGTTTCCTGCCTCTCTTCCAATATCCAAAGCAGTTTGCAATGACAGGACGGGAGCCACGAGGCTCCCGTCCTGTCATTGCAAACAGCAGTGTCCCGGGGGTAGGCACCCCGGGACACTGCAGGAGCCGGCCCTGGGGGTGGTGGTCCCCAGGGCCATCAAGGGCTTCCAGGAGGGGGCCGCGCGGCCCCCTCCCATTCAGTACACAGCCCCGGGGAGGTGGTGGTCCCCGGGCTCTGGGGTCCGTAACGGACCCCCATATTAAAATGTTTAGTGCCCCGGGAGGTGGTGGTCTCGGGCGTGTGGGGGCTGGAGCCCCCACACAGGTTTAATAATTTTTTTAAAAGCCCCGGGGAGGTGGTGGTCCTCGAGGCTGCGGGAGGGCTCAGAGCCCTCCCGCACCATTTTTAAAAAGCCCCGGGGGTTGCGGTCCCCGGGCTTGGGGGCCCTTTGAGGCCCCCACACATTAAATTATCCCCCACCATGCCCCGGGACTTGGGCCACCCGGGGCCAATTAACATCAAAGCGCGGGAGACCGCGCTTCGATTTTTTTTCGGCAGGATTCGCGCACCCTGAGCGCATCCTGCCGATTTTTAAAAAAAAAATTTTTTTTTTGCCCAGGGGGTCCTTGTGGGACCCCTGAGCAAACCTAGGGGTCAGGGTGTTTCTACCCTCCCCCTTTGTGCGCTTTGCGCACTTGTTTCTGTCCCTCGGTTCTACCGAGGGATAAAATGGCTGCCAACATTTCCTGAATCGGAATGTTGACAGCCAGCTGACAGCCAATTAACATGCAGCTCGTGATCGGGACGGTGCGCGCAGGGTGCGCGAATCCTCCGTGCCCATAGATATATATGTACTTTTACTTTTTGATTTTCTCAGCAACTACTGAACGGATTTACACCATTTAACAAAAGGGTTCTTTCTGAACCAAGAACTACCTCTTTGCCAAATTTGGTGTAATTCCGTTCAGCAGTTCGGGCTGTAGCCGTGTCTAAAGTTTCCTATGGGAAAATGCATGGGGAAAACGCGTTTGGGACCCCCTTTTTCTCGGCCCCCGCTTGACGTATCACCCCGAGACTTTCAGGGTAGGAGCGGACCGGAGCGCCCCACGAAGTTTGAAAATTTCGCGAAGATACGTCAACCGGCAAGAGAGTTATTTCAAATAGAATGTCGCGGATTTCCTATGGATAATAGGTTGTAACTATAACTATCTACTGGCGACCGCCAGTAGATAATATATATATATATATATATATATATATATATATATATATATATTACCTACTGGTGGTCGCCAGTAGGTAGCTATAGTAAGGACCTAGTTTCCATAGGAAAAGCGTTTTTTGATTTGCCAATATCTTTGGCGCCGTTTGCCGAATCTTCGCGAAATTCTCTAAACTAATGGTTCACGCAGGTCAGCTCCTGTCTTGAAAGATTTTGGGTGATTCGTCAAGCGGGGGGGCGAGAAAAAAGGGGGGTCCCAAAACGCGTTTTCCCCATGTTAATTTCCATAGGAACTTTAGACAAAGCTAAAAAAAATGTAAGTAAGTCCGTTTTTATATAGCGCAGCTACTCACCCTTACAGGTCTCAAGGCGCTGGGGGCCGTCGTGGAAATTAAGTGAGCTATTGCCCAGAGTCACATGGTGCTGAGCTAAGCTGCCGCCGGAGATCGAACTGTGAACCCTGTGCTCCGAAGTCAGCTGCCCTGGCCGCTGCACCACACCTCTCCAAGCTACAGCCCGAACTGCTGAACGGAATTACACCAAATTTGGCAAAAAGGTAGGTCTTGGTCCAGAAAGCGTGCTTTTTTTAAATGGTGTAAATCCGTTCAGTAGTTGCTGAGAAATTAAAAAAATAAAAATGTATATATCTGAGCACCGAGGAGGATTCGCGAACCCTCCCGAGCACGAGCTTCATTCTGATTGGCTGCCAACACTCCAAACCAGAATGTGTTGGCAGCCATCTTGTGACTTGGTAAAACCGAGTCACAAGAAAAAAGTTAAAAAAGGTTAAAAAACAAGAAAAGGGGGCAGGGTAGAAACACCCTGACCCCATAGGCCTGCTCAGGAGGGCCCAAAAAAGCATTTAAAAAAAATCAGCAGGATTTGCGTTGGGTTCGCGAATCCTGCCGAGAAAATAAAGCCCCCGGATGGGCCACGTCCCGGGGGGCAATATGCAAATAGATGCAGGGGCCGCGCGGCCCCCGCAGCCCCAGGGAACGCCACCTCCCCCGGGCTTAATTATTTTTGTTTAAAAAAAAGCGTACGGGGGCTCCTGCCCCCTCACGCAGCCTCGGGGACCGTCATCTCACCATGGCTTTAATTAACGAATGAGGGGGGCACAAGGCCCCCCCGCAGCCCGGGTACCGCCACCTCAACAGGGCTCTTTAAATAAAGTAGTGTGGGGTGGCTCGAGCCCCCCACACGCCCTGGGGACCACCACCCCCAGGGCACTAATTAAAAGAAGCTGGGGGTCCATTGCGGACCCCCAGCCCCGGGGTCCACCACCTCCCCAGGGCTAGGTCAATGTTGGGAGGGGGGCTGTGGGGCCCCCCTCCTGGTGCCCTTGATGGCCCTGGGACCGCCACCCCACGGCTCCCGCCCTGCCATAGGAAACCTGCTCTCGCTTCCAAGAAGCAAAGCAGAATTGCTTTTGGACAAGGGGAGCTGCATGTTAGCAGCTCCCCTTGTCCAAAAGCAATGCCGGCTCCCACAGGAGGCGGGGAGCCGGCTGGGACCGCGGTGGCATTGGGGCTCCCCCGCGGTCCCCCTCCCTAAAGAAAAAAATTAAAAATAAAAAGAACGAGGCAAAGCCCCGGGGGATGAGGTCCCCGGGGCCGTGCAGCTCCCCTCCTTAAAAATATATATTTTTTAAATAAACAAATATGTGGCCATGCTCCGGGGGATGGGGTCCCCGGGGCCCAAGTCGGCCATGGGAGGGGGGCCACGCGGCCCCCTTCCCGTTTTAAAAAAAAACATAAAAATGCTCAGGCCCTGGGGGATGGGGTCCCCAGGGCCCAAAAATATTAAAGGGAAGGGGGGGGCACACAGCCCCCCTTCCAAAAAGGAAATAAAAAAAAAGCTGGCATCTCGCCGGACGCCCCGCCCCTTCCCTGCACCACTGTGCAAACGCGCCTCCTGGCGCATTCTGGATTGGGGAATTAAGCCCCCCTGAATACTAAGGCTCCTTAGGGGCCAACTAGACCACTAGGTACCTCCAGTAATCCCCACACAGTGGGATTGCTGAGAGGTGGTCCGAGGCCACGCCCCTTTTTACACCACTCTGCAAACGCACCTCTTGGTGCACTGCTGGTGGGGCAATGAGGTCCTCTTGTGTCCTGAGGTCCTCAGGACTGGAAACAGAGAGGATTGAGATCCCAATAGTTAAGCTTGGTATCAAGGGAGTCTGGATTATTCAGGATCCCCTCACCCATATTCTTGGAAGCTCTAAAGATATTCAATCTCAGGTCACTAATCTGATTATTGGACAAATCTACCAAGCTGGATGGTCGGAATCTAATGATCTCACAGAGGCGAGTTTCCATTGGACATATTCCAATGAGGATTAAACCAGCTGGGCTTTGCTCTGTTCTTCTTGTCAGGGACCCAGCTTCTTTCACTCGTCTATACAGCTTCTTTTGCTCCATGTTATCGCTGCAGGAGTAAATAAATTATATTATTTGTTCATGGACCATAAAGGAGTTTAGCAGAAGATAATGTTATGTGGGTGCAGATGGAGGCGCTTATTTCGAAAAATGGCGGTTAGCCCGCTGGCGGTTAATAACCTTCACCACCCTAGCAGATTACTGCCCGTCATATTTAGGGACCTCCGTCTGCCATTGGAAATCTCTATTATTTCAGAGGAGCTGAACTTGAGCTTCTCACATCATCCACCTCCACTAGATTATCTTTGATGTGGGATGAGGGACCAGTGAAATACTTGGGAATCTGGATAGACTGGTGTTAGACCTGTCAGCCCTAGGGTGGTCTTACCCTGTTTTTTTCCCTTTCTGCGCCTCATTTTTGCCACCATATTTTTACTGGACCTAGGTCTCCGGGCGCCTTGCCACTGCTGGTCAGTGCTGAGGTGCAGGTGCTCTCTCACCAAAGATGGCTGCCACAGGCCCCTGCTACTGCAGAGGGCCTTCCACACATACACACTAGTCGCCAGAGTCAGGCTGGGACAAGGGATACAGTAGCCATCCCGTCCCCGCCTCTGGGCCCCATAGCTAGGTAGGTGGAAGGTTCCAGAACCTTCCGGGCTGTGGGAGGAGTTACACTTTGCCGCCTTTGGGAGGGTCACCTGACCTAGGGGTATAAGAGGCTTGGAGGGAAAACCTGGAGTTAGTTAGGTTGAGGCACCGCTGAACCTGGGAGAACCTGCGCTGGAGTACAGACTTTAGGGCCTAGGGGGAGACCTACACTACTGCCGCTGACAGGGTCAAGGCCCTGCTGCCGTAAGATAGATGAGGAACGCCCACCACCCACTGATCTTGCCCAGTGTGAGGGGACCCAGGGAACCATCTCCAGCGTGCCAGGAGGCACATCAACCCCTCCAAGAATCACCAACTCACAACCCCCCCCTGTTCATAAAGAGACTTTGCTGAATCCATGACCTGCAGGACCTAAAGTGAAAACCATTGAGAGGGGATCAGGAGGCGAAGCGCTGCGTCCTAAGCGCTAGGCCTTCACCCCCTACCTACCTATACAGACAGCTGGACTGTCCTCCAAGAACCACTCTTACACAGCCTGTGCCTAAGGCTGTCAGCGCGCCAGCGCTGCAACCCCAAGTGAGGAGAGAACTTGACCCCCCCTCGGTCACTGACCTGGTGACCGGATCACCGCCGCGGCCGCCGCCGCTTGAAGAAGGGAACTGAGGCCGGGAGATCTCTCCCCTATTCATAGTAGTGGTGGAGGGCGCCGTCCGCGCCCTCACCGAAATCACCACAAGTCACCGCCGGGCCCGAGACCCCTGCCGCTGCCAGCGCGGCCAAGAATACCGCCGCCGCAGCCCCGTGGGCCGCGTGAAGTGAACTGAGGCCTGCTGCGGCCTCCCGGCCCGTGGACGCTGTCGCCGAGGGGCCGGGGACGCTGACCGCGTCACAGGTCGCGCCCCCGAAAAGGCCGCGACGGGATTGGCCCGCCAAAGCCAATCGCCGGAGAAGAGGGCGTCGCCTGGCAACCACCAGAAGCCGCGACGTGATTGGCCCAGCAGAGCCGAACATCGACGTCAGAGGGGCTCCACTGTCATCGGGAGCCCCCGGAGGAAGAGAAGGTCGCGACGCGATTGGCTCAGCCGGAGCCAATCGGGAGGACGTCCCCGGGGCTCCACTGCCAACGGGAGCCCCGCGAAGAATCGCCGCCGCGCCCGGATTGGGCGCCGTGAAGAGCCCGCCTCCGCCCAGCACGCCGGGAGGTAAGGAAGGACCTCCTCACCTCTCGGGACGCCGGAGCCGACTGGCAGGACCGCCGGCTCCCGCACCGAGTCCTCACTCTCTCCCTGGACTCCACGGGGGCCGGAGGAGGGGCATACCGGCCCCCCAACGAAGGGGGAAACAACGCGAGAGGCTCCATAGCCTCGAGAAAGCCAACCAGCACCGGCCGGAGGGCCGCAAGACTCGCGCCGGGCCCCGCCCCCACCACAGAGGGCCGGGCCAGAGAGGAGTCCGCCGTAAGGCCCCGCAGCCAGCCACAACACCGCAGGTGAGCCCAGGAGGCCCCTAGGGCTCTAGGTTAAGCCCCTGGGGCCGGGGGCCACCCTTGAGGAGGGATCACGGAGGGAGGGGGCCTTTAATGACTTTGGGATTACAGGCCAGGCACATCCTATGACCCTAGCCTCCCGGGGAGATAAAGAAGTTCCCCCTTTTTGGTAGCCCCCAGCTGCTGGACATGTTGAGGGGTTCCCTGTAGGATTCCCTCCCGCCTAGTGTATCATAGGCTGTATAGAGTACCTAGGCCTACTGTATATATGTTGATGTATAAACCGTGTTGCGCCTGTTCTAGGCCCTAGTTGGTAAAGAGCACCCGAATGAGCAGTGGTGCTGTGATTTTAATGCGGCCTTTTAGTGGCCAGAATTGTGAAGGGTCTTTTTAAATGAACGCGCACTAGTTACCCGAATGTATAATTTGAATAATTGAATGCCATCTTGATCAATATAAAGGAACCTGATTGTTACTTATACAAGCCTGGTGTGGTGTCCGGTTATTGCGTCGCATTTCTGAGTTAATGTGAGAGTGTGCTGCACAACTGCCTTACACATTGCCTTCGCGTGCCTTTCCCCGCTTTGCGCCATGCTACCATAACGGTCTCGGTAACCCCGTTTCCAACATTGGTGTTCAGCGGTGGGATAAGGACTGGTATTTGTGCAGCACCCTACAGTGACTCAGTGTGCGCCGCAATTGGACACCTAGGAAAATAATAAGTAGGAGGAATTCTATTGTAAATTGCCAGTTGTATTAGTCCTGTGTTAGACCTGCTGCCTTCCATTTAGGACCCCTTCCTTAAGTTGTCTGGGACCCCACCTAGGAGGATGGAGTTTGAGCTAGCCGACCTAGAGAGGTACACGGTGAACCAGCTCAAGGAGTTCTGCCTAGAGAGGGGGTGGCCGTCAAGCGAGGTGCCAGGAAGGAGGTACTTCAGAAGGCTTTGAGGGCATGGGTCATGGCCCACCCGGAGGGAAGAGGGGAGGAGGAGGAGCAGAGGGAGACAGACGACCCAGGAGAACTGAGCCTACTGAACATTGACGTCAGCGAGAATGTGTTGCCAGGAAGACGTTCCAGGGCAGGCAGTAGTGCGTCAGGGGGGAGTGTGTCACCAGAGGAATTCGAGGACAGAAGGCAGCAAAGGCAATTGACATTAGAATTGGCTAAGATGGAAAGGGAGCGAGAACAGGGAAGGCTAGCCATGGAGGAAAGAAGGCTTGTACATGAGCTTAGCCTGAAAGAACTGGAGCTCCGAGCCTTGCAAATGGAAATGGAAGGCAAAGGAAATGGTGGCAGCGTACCTACTGGGGTTCCACAGGAGCCCAAATTTTACCTACCCAGGGAGGTGATGGCCAGCTTTAGTGTGGGTGATGACATAGACAAGTGGTTGACGGCGTACGAGGTAGCTTTGGTGGCCCATAGAGTTCCTGAGAGCTACTGGGGAGGAGGACTTTATAGATACATACCTCCACTAGTCAGGGACACACTGCTAACCTTAGAAAAGGGGGATCGAACCAACTACCCTATCATGAGGGAGGCCCTGCTCAGGAAGTTTGGCCTCACCCCTGAGAAGTACCGCCAAAAGTTTCGCAACAGCCACAAGCTCACCACACAAAACTGGGTAGATTTTTATGATTATGCCCGGAAGGCATTAGAGGGTTGGGTGCGTGGCAGCGAGGTTGACAATTACACTGGGCTGTACGACCTATTTTTGAGAGAGCACCTCCTCGAGAAATGTTTTCCGGAGCTGCGCCAGTACTTGGTGGACCGCAAGCTGACCAACCCAAGGGAGCTTGCAGAGGAGGCAGACACGTGGGTCAGCACTAGGGTGTCCCACAAGGGAGCCGGGGCGGATCCCCCGAAGGGTGGACAGGTGTTCCCCCAGAAGAAAGAGGGGGAGATAAAAAGAGGGAGTTCTTTAAAGGTCCCCAAAATAGACCGCCTGGGAGAGGGGTAGGTTTCCCATCCCAATCTGGATACCAGAAACCCACTTACCCTGACAGGAGTCAGCAGCCCAGAACTGTCCGGTGCTACGAGTGCGGGGAGGTTGGACACTACAAGGGGGATGCCCAGTGTCGCAAGAGAGCCCCAGCCCCCACAGGAGGTAAGACCCCCGGGGTGGCCAGTGTAGCGCTTGGGGAGGAGTTGTCCCTAGGTAGGGGAGGTGAGTGGACAGGCTTGACCTTAGTTTCCCTGGGGGATAGGGAGATCATCCCAAGGGTGCAGGTACCCGAGAACACTGCCAAGTATCGGCAGAGGGTCCTGGTGAACGGGGAGGAGGTGGAGGCTCTGAGGGACACAGGTGCCAGTATGACAATGGTGAAACGTCAGCTGGTGTCCCCAGAGCAGGTGATTCCTGAGGAGTTCCACCCGGTTGTGATGGCTGATAATAGCCTGGGTCATTACCCCGTGGCCCAAGTTCCCTTTGAGTGGGGAGGAGTGTCAGGTCTGATGAAGGTTGCGGTGAGCCCTGCCATGCCAGTTGACTGTCTGCTGGGCAACGATTTAGAACATACTGCCTGGAGAGAGGTAGAGTTCAATGCCCATGCTGAGATGTTGGGGTTACCAGGATGGACTTGCGTTATCACGCGGTCCATGGCTGCCCGACCAGGAACTCAGCCCGGGTTGGAGCCTGAAAGAAGGGCCCAGCCCACTGCTGGACGAGGAGATGTCCGGGAGGAAACACCCGGTGAGATGGATGGGGAGCCCGCGGAGGTGACCCCGGAGTCCGCTGAGGTGGTTGGTTTTCCCGTGGGGGACCTGCCGACCCCTGCAGAGTGGCAGGTGGAAGGAGGGCCTACCCGGGAAGAATTTTGCCGGGCACAGAGGGAGTGCCCTACGCTTGTTGGCATACGGCAACAGGCCGACGCCCAAGCAGCTGGAACAGAGACTGGTAATTACCATGTCTACTGGGAGGATGGTCTCCTCTACAGTGAGCCTAAGGCTCCGGTGCATGGGTCCTCAAGGGCCGTGGTGGTCCCCCAATGCCACCGAGCCTTTCTGCTAGAGTTGGCGCATGAGATACCACTAGCAGGACACCTGGGCCAGGACAAGACGTTTGCGCGCTTGGTCCCACATTTTTACTGGCCCAGGATGCGCGTCACTTCTGACACTTATTGCAAGACCTGCACCACTTGCCAAGCAAGCGGCAAGACAGGGACTAAGGTGAAGGTCCCTCTAGAACCTCTCCCAGTGGTCGATACCCCTTTTGAGCGAGTGGGGATTGACATTGTCGGGCCGTTGGATCCGCCGACTTCAGCTGGGCATAGGTTCATTTTGGTGCTAGTAGACCACGCCACCCGGTACCCAGAGGCAATCCCTCTGAGGACCATCACAGCACCGGTGGTGGCGCGGGCCCTCATGGGGATTTTTACCCGAGTGGGATTCCCCAAGGTCGTGGTGTCAGATAGGGGCACGAATTTCATGTCGGCCTACATGCAGGCCATGTGGAAGGAGTGTGGAGTGACCTACCGGTTCTCCACTCCTTACCACCCCCAGACGAACGGGCTCGTGGAGCGCTTCAACAAAACCTTGAAGGGGATGATCAGGAGCCTACCCGAGGACTTGAGAAGAAAGTGGGACGTCCTCTTACCCTGTCTGCTCTTCTCCTACCGAGAGGTGCCGCAGAAGGGGGTCGGTTTCAGCCCCTTTGAGCTGCTCTATGGCCACCCCGTTCGGGGGCCCCTCAGTCTTGTCAAAGAGGGGTGGGAGAAGTCTTCCTCGAAGCTTCCCCGTGATGTGGTCAGCTATATGCTGGCGTTCCGCAGCCAAGTGGCCAAGCTGTGGAAGGAGGCCTCGGACAACTTAGAGGCAAGTCAGGCCGTCATGAAGCAATGGTATGACCGGAACGCGCGGACGGTAGAGTTAGACGCTGGACAGAAGGTGTGGGTCATGGAGCCAGGAGAGCTTAGTGCCCTCCAGGACCGATGGACTGGGCCGTTTGAGATCTTAGAACGAAAAGGCCAGACCACGTATGTCGTCGACATGAAGACCCCCCGTCAACCCCACCGGGTGCTCCACGTCAACCGCCTGAAGCCACACCAGGAGCGTTCCGAGCTCACTCTCTTGATGATAACGGATGGGAGTGAGGAGGAAGAGAGTGAGCCTCTGCCAGACCTTCTGGCGGTCCACGAGAAGGATGGTTCGGTAGAGGGAGTAGTCCTCGCCCCATCCTTGACCCCAGAGCAACAGAGGGACTGCCGCCAGGTTTTGGGGCAGTACGCCTCGTTGTTTTCCCTCACGCCTGGAATCACGCACCTGTGTACCCATGATGTGGACACAGGGGACAGTCCGCCAGTGAAGAACAAGTCTTACCGGCTGTCCGATAAGGTCAAGGCTAGTATCCAGAGTGAGGTGGTAAAGATGCTAGAACTGGGGGTGATTGAGCCTTCCAGTAGCCCTTGGGCTAGTCCGGTAGTGTTGGTGCCGAAAGCGGCCCCCTGGGCACCACACCAGAACTTCGGTTCTGTGTGGATTATCGTGGACTCAATTCGGTCACCAAGACCGACGCTCACCCGATCCCTCGGGCGGATGAGCTCATTGACCGGCTGGGAGCAGCCCGGTATTTGAGTACCATTGATTTAACATCAGGATATTGGCAGATCGCCATGGCGGAAGGAGCAAGGGAGAAGACTGCGTTCTCCACCCCCGAGGGCCACTTTCAATTCCAGGTGATGCCCTTCGGGTTGAAAAATGCTCCCGCCACTTTCCAGCGGTTGGTGAACCAGGTGCTGTCTGGCCTAGAGGCCTTCTCTGCTGCCTACCTGGATGACATAGCTGTCTTCAGTAGCAGCTGGGAGGACCATCTGCAGCATCTCCAGGAGGTGCTGCAGGCTTTGCAAAGGGCTGGTCTAACCATCAAGGCCAGCAAGTGCCAGATTGGACAGGGATCTGTCGTGTACCTGGGACATCTGGTGGGCGGAGGTAAGGTGCAACCCCTCCAAGCCAAGATTGAGACCATCATGGCCTGGGAGCCCCCCAAGACCCAAACAGAGGTCCGAGCTTTTCTCGGCCTCACGGGATACTACCGCCGGTTCGTCAAGGGATATGGAACCATCGTGGGCCCATTGACGGAATTGACTTCCAAGAAACAGCCACGCAGAGTAATCTGGACGGCTGCCTGCCAAGATGCCTTTGAGACTCTTAAACGTGCCATGTGCACCGCACCGGTGCTCCGGACCCCGACTTCGGCCGGGAATTTATCGTGCAGACAGACGCTTCTGAGCATGGCATAGGAGCTGTGCTCTCGCAGCTGAATGACGATGGCCAAGACCAGCCAGTGGCCTTTATCTCCCGACGACTACTCCCCCGGGAACAGCGGTGGAGTACCATCGAGCGGGAAGCCTTTGCTGTGGTTTGGGCGGTGAAGAAGTTGAGGCCATACCTTTTTGGTTGTCACTTCTTGGTCCAGACCGACCACAGACCCCTTCGCTGGCTCATGCAGATGAGAGGCGAAAATCCCAAATTGTTGAGATGGTCCATTTCCTCCAGGGGATGGACTTTCGGGTGGAACATCGACCCGGTGTAGACCACGCCAACGCTGACGGTCTCTCCCGGTTTTTCCGCCTTAGTGAAGAGAACTCCCTAGAGGTTGGGAAGCTCTCCCCTCTTTCGGCTGGGGGGACGTGTGTTAGACCTGTCAGCCCTAGGGTGGTCTTACCCTGTTTTTTTCCCTTTCTGCGCCTCATTTTTGCCACCATATTTTTACTGGACCTAGGTCTCCGGGCGCCTTGCCACTGCTGGTCAGTGCTGAGGTGCAGGTGCTCTCTCACCAAAGATGGCTGCCACAGGCCCCTGCTACTGCAGAGGGCCTTCCACACATACACACTAGTCGCCAGAGTCAGGCTGGGACAAGGGATACAGTAGCCATCCCGTCCCCGCCTCTGGGCCCCATAGCTAGGTAGGTGGAAGGTTCCAGAACCTTCCGGGCTGTGGGAGGAGTTACACTTTGCCGCCTTTGGGAGGGTCACCTGACCTAGGGGTATAAGAGGCTTGGAGGGAAAACCTGGAGTTAGTTAGGTTGAGGCACCGCTGAACCTGGGAGAACCTGCGCTGGAGTACAGACTTTAGGGCCTAGGGGGAGACCTACACTACTGCCGCTGACAGGGTCAAGGCCCTGCTGCCGTAAGATAGATGAGGAACGCCCACCACCCACTGATCTTGCCCAGTGTGAGGGGACCCAGGGAACCATCTCCAGCGTGCCAGGAGGCACATCAACCCCTCCAAGAATCACCAACTCACAACCCCCCCCTGTTCATAAAGAGACTTTGCTGAATCCATGACCTGCAGGACCTAAAGTGAAAACCATTGAGAGGGGATCAGGAGGCGAAGCGCTGCGTCCTAAGCGCTAGGCCTTCACCCCCTACCTACCTATACAGACAGCTGGACTGTCCTCCAAGAACCACTCTTACACAGCCTGTGCCTAAGGCTGTCAGCGCGCCAGCGCTGCAACCCCAAGTGAGGAGAGAACTTGACCCCCCCTCGGTCACTGACCTGGTGACCGGATCACCGCCGCGGCCGCCGCCGCTTGAAGAAGGGAACTGAGGCCGGGAGATCTCTCCCCTATTCATAGTAGTGGTGAGGGCGCCGTCCGCGCCCTCACCGAAATCACCACAAGTCACCGCCGGGCCCGAGACCCCTGCCGCTGCCAGCGCGGCCAAGAATACCGCCGCCGCAGCCCCGTGGGCCGCGTGAAGTGAACTGAGGCCTGCTGCGGCCTCCCGGCCCGTGGACGCTGTCGCCGAGGGGCCGGGGACGCTGACCGCGTCACAGGTCGCGCCCCGAAAAGGCCGCGACGGGATTGGCCCGCCAAAGCCAATCGCCGGAGAAGAGGGCGTCGCCTGGCAACCACCAGAAGCCGCGACGTGATTGGCCCAGCAGAGCCGAACATCGACGTCAGAGGGGCTCCACTGTCATCGGGAGCCCCCGGAGGAAGAGAAGGTCGCGACGCGATTGGCTCAGCCGGAGCCAATCGGGAGGACGTCCCCGGGGCTCCACTGCCAACGGGAGCCCCGCGAAGAATCGCCGCCGCGCCCGGATTGGGCGCCGTGAAGAGCCCGCCTCCGCCCAGCACGCCGGGAGGTAAGGAAGGACCTCCTCACCTCTCGGGACGCCGGAGCCGACTGGCAGGACCGCCGGCTCCCGCACCGAGTCCTCACTCTCTCCCTGGACTCCACGGGGGCCGGAGGAGGGGCATACCGGCCCCCCAACGAAGGGGGAAACAACGCGAGAGGCTCCATAGCCTCGAGAAAGCCAACCAGCACCGGCCGGAGGGCCGCAAGACTCGCGCCGGGCCCCGCCCCCACCACAGAGGGCCGGGCCAGAGAGGAGTCCGCCGTAAGGCCCCGCAGCCAGCCACAACACCGCAGGTGAGCCCAGGAGGCCCCTAGGGCTCTAGGTTAAGCCCCTGGGGCCGGGGGCCACCCTTGAGGAGGGATCACGGAGGGAGGGGGCCTTTAATGACTTTGGGATTACAGGCCAGGCACATCCTATGACCCTAGCCTCCCCGGGGAGATAAAGAAGTTCCCCCTTTTTGGTAGCCCCCAGCTGCTGGACATGTTGAGGGGTTCCCTGTAGGATTCCCTCCCGCCTAGTGTATCATAGGCTGTATAGAGTACCTAGGCCTACTGTATATATGTTGATGTATAAACCGTGTTGCGCCTGTTCTAGGCCCTAGTTGGTAAAGAGCACCCGAATGAGCAGTGGTGCTGTGATTTTAATGCGGCCTTTTAGTGGCCAGAATTGTGAAGGGTCTTTTTAAATGAACGCGCACTAGTTACCCGAATGTATAATTTGAATAATTGAATGCCATCTTGATCAATATAAAGGAACCTGATTGTTACTTATACAAGCCTGGTGTGGTGTCCGGTTATTGCGTCGCATTTCTGAGTTAATGTGAGAGTGTGCTGCACAACTGCCTTACACATTGCCTTCGCGTGCCTTTCCCCGCTTTGCGCCATGCTACCATAACGGTCTCGGTAACCCCGTTTCCAACAACTGGTCATTACTGTGACAACCTACGGCTAAGCGATCTAGAATCTAGAGAACAAAATGGATCTCTGGATATAACTTCTATTTTCAGTGGTAGGTCATATTGAATAAGCAAAATGGTGATCCACCATGAATAAACTCATTCACCAAGGCATTTTTTTGCAAATTGCTTTTGCTCCTGGTGTGGCTTGTATGGGCCAGTAAACAATCCGGAATAGCATGGGAGACGTTGATATTACCTTATAGTCAAGGTAGCTTTGTAGCGCCTGACTTCAAACTCTATTACCTGTGCACTCAAGTGCAATACATGTATTTTTGGTCTCATCCCCAACCCTATATTCCTGACCTAGTGGTGGAAGCTGACAACGCACGGCCAAGCCCACTCTCAATGGTACTTTCGATTCAAAAACATGCCACTGAAATCAATAAAATATCCTGTTCAACCTGGGCATGGCACATACTAGGAGATAGGAACAATCTCCTGTTGCTCTACTCTCCCTTTGTACCACTGACACATCACCCCGTACTGCCACTCACATGGAAAGGCTATGTCCTAGCTCAATTTAAAAAACTATGGATAAAGAGCTGGGGTGGCCTTTACCAGACTGACACCTTCCTTTCACAATATTCACAATCTTCCTTCCTCAAGGATGTACACCACACATCATTAGATGAATTCCTTTATTACCAACCAACAGCCACACTCAAAGCCAGCACACCTAGCTTCCTGCTAGACCTCCCATCCATTTTAAACCACTGGAAATTCTGCTAACTGCCTGGACAGCTAGGAAACTGGTGACAAACCTCTAAATGACTACTCAAAATGAGGTCCCCATCACTAAGGTGTGATGGGAGAATAAGCTACAAACTCCGCTCACAGACAAGGAATGGGAATTCTGCTGTATACAGAGAGGGTTCAATTGACATCTAGCAGTAGACTCTGCATAATTAATTTTAACTAAATGCATAATCCAATGAGTCTAGGCAAAATGGGGTTACAAACACACTCTAGATGTGTGCGCTGCAGAGAGCTGGAGGTGGGTTTCCTGCATCTAGCATGGAATTGCCTACCTCTACACTGGTATTGGAGAGAGGTGTAGCCATCCTATCCACTATAGTCTACGAGGCATTGACACTAAAACCTGAAATGACATTGATGGAATGGGTAGTACCAATTGTGAAAACACATAGGAAATTGGTGGTCTTGTTGCTCATGCTGGCTAAACCATGCATCACAAAATGCTGGGGGAGGGGCAGGGCACACACTCTGCCGCACTCTGGCCATGGGAAATAAGGACACTTCATCATCTGAAAATATTCGTCCTTACACGAGCTTCGACTTTGTACCTTACAGGGAAAAACTTCATCAGATAGTGCTGTATCGCCATCTCACTTACATTCTCTATCCCCTTTGGATGCTGCCTGAATCATGGACTTATTACGGTCCATTAAATCAGGTTCCCCACTGGATCCCCTCCCTCCCTCTAAGCTGAGCTCCTTAAGTCCGCATATCCTGTCTCTACTATTGTATCTGTTGAACTCCTCACTATGAGAAGGCTACTTACCCAAAACCTGGAAACATGCCATAGTACTCCCTTTGCTGAAACAGCCCCATCTAGGCCCTGCTAACTGGGCAAATTATAGACCTATCTCACTTCTGCCCATTCTGTCTAAAATGCTGGAAAAACATGTCAACAGTCAACTGTCCACCTATGTAGAAATCCAAAATGCCCTTCACCCTTCCCAGGCAGGATTTCGAGCAGATCACAGCACAGATGTCACCCTGGTAGGAGTTACAGAACACCTGCACCAACTGCTAGACCAGGGGTGGCATGGCCGCACTGATCCTTCTGGACCTTAGTGCGCCTTTGAGGCAGTGTCTCACGACAAGCTTATTGATAGAATGGCTCAACTCAGCCTAAAAAAGGCAGCACTTGCTTGGTTAAAATCCTTTCTGGCTGATCAAACTTTTCAGGTTTTTTCCACTGATACTGCGTCAAGTTCACATTCACATACTTTTGGTGTCCTACGGGGCTCTGCTCTCAGTCTCCTTAACAATGTTTTCCTATGCCGATGACACCGAGATCATTTTCTCTCCCTCCACGGAATAGGAAGTGGGCCCACAAGATCTCAAATCTTGCCTCAGCGATGTTGCCAACTGGATGAATTCTAATTCTCTTAAATTAAATGGAGATAAGACTGAGGTGCTACTATTGGGCAAAAATCCTCAGCTCTGGAGACCCCAACTCTGGCCCAACACTCTGTGTTCCCTCCTCAAACCAGCTGACAAGGTGAAAAGTCTGGGCATCTGGCTGGACGCGAGACAGCGTTTATAACGCAGTCATCACATCGCAGTTCCTTTACAACGCGGTCGTTACAACGACCGCGTTGTTAGAACGCGATGCCTTTACAACGCAAGTCATTAGATCGACTTGCTGTAGGGGGCCCTCTAACATAAGGAATAGTATAATTTACTATTCCAACACATTCGCTACTGTTGCGCAGGCTGGAGTTGGAATAGTAAATTATACTATTCCTAAGTCCAGCGCGCCCCCTACTGCAAGTCTATCTAATGACTTGCGTTGTAAAGGTATCGCGTTCTAATAACGCGGTCGTTGTAACAACTGCGTTGTAAAGGAACTGGATGTGAAAGCATGCGTAGTAACATGCTATATTCGGCTGGACGCCACCCTGTCCATGAAACCTCAAGTAGCCAAAATGACCTCTTTCTGTTTTGTCACTATTAAATGGCTTCTATGCATGCTTCCTTTTTCAGCCCAAAGAATGGTCATTCAGGCCATGATCCTTTCGAGACTAGATTATGGCAACATCCTTTATTTGGGTTCTGACAAGGCAATAATCAGACGCCTTCAGATTGTTCAAAACTCGACTGCAAGGCTGCTTTTCCAGCTTCCCAAACACTCTTCAGTATCCGGCCTCCTTCAAGATCTCCATTGGCTTACTGTGGATACATGCATCAACTTCAGGGCCCTCTGCTTCATGTACAAGATCAAGAGCAACACAGGCCCTAGATTTTTATAAAAGCTAGCTGTGCCATATCTTCCCTCTCGTACACTGCGTGCTAGTAACCAGTCTCTTTTTCAGTGCCTAAATTCAGACGCTCACGTATAGGTGGCCGGTCATTCTCTTTTATCGGCCCCAAACTGTGGAACACACTTCCTGAGTCAATCAGAGGTTGCCACTCCCTGACCTTGATCCGCAAACAGTTAAAAATTTGACTATTCTAGGTAACTCAAGTAGATTACTAAGCAATGTCCTCCAGCACTGGGAAACCTCACAGGTAGCTATGCGCTATACAAGAATTAATAATAATAATTGACCTGGCTTACTGCAATGAGCAGCGAGAGATGCACGCTGATCTACAAATTTGTGCTGCCAGACTAAGAGACATATGGAGACCTCTCGAGCATTATCTACTAGCGTTGGTCGTGGAACTTCAGGTGAACCTACCAGGACCAGGCTCCCTATACGATTTAGGCTCCAACTGCGACTATTAGACATTGCATGGTATGTACCATAGTCACTTACATCTCATGAATTACCCACAGATGTTACTCAATGTTGCTGTAGATCGACCCGTTTTCGGTGCCTTGAGCCTTAGGTATTTGTCATGCTGCTTTGTAAACATTCAAGTTGTTATTGTGTGCTGTACAACTACGCTGATTAATGTATGTTCTCTATCACTGTTTCTGTTTGAGATTATCGGAAAATGTCAATCAAAAAAAGTATTTCCCTAATTGTCATGACATTGAATTCCCAAAAACACATGGACATATATCGAGTTCCTTTTTCTTTTACAATGGGCTCGAATAAACCATTGAGCCTGAACACATCTTTGAAAAAATGTTTGGTCAATTCAGCTATTGTAGGAAGCTTTGGCAAAGGCGCCATAAAAGCAAGCTCACTTGAATAGTCTGCAATTACTCATAATATTGTGTTTCCCTGATATTCTGGCACTTCCTAGATGTGCAAGACCAAGGACTCAGGGGAGTAGGGAGTGGTTGTAAAACCCCCATGGTCTTGCTCATGGACACCTTATTCTGGACACAAACCACACAATCCTTGATGTAATTCTCTACGGTCTGCTGTACATTTGTCAACCAAAATGTTTTAAGTACCATCTCTCCCATCTTCTTTATCCCTAAGTGTCCTCCCCAAGGAGAATCTGTGGCAGCACCCGCACACGTTCTCCCCGTGCGTGGTAGCGCGCGCACACGTTCTCCCCGTGCGTGGTAGCGCGCGCACACGTTCTCCCTGTGCCTGGTAGCGCGCACACACGTTCTCCCCGTGCCCCGTGAAAGTGTTTTTCATTTGTAATGTTACTGCATTGTCATGAGGTCGGCACGAGCGAAACACCACTGTGTATCGCTGGTGTCCATTTCATATGGGGCTCTGAGCTTTGTGAATGGGCTATGGTCGTGAAGGGGGGACTCAGTATGTTTTCAAACGAAGAGGGAATGTATATATATGATGGGGGGTTCTCGGTTGGAATTCTACGGTTGTACTTACTTGTTGACCGGTGTCTTCTTAATAAACCTCAGGATTATTCAGAGTTTCTTTAAGTCTCCACTTCTGGCATTTTGGTGTTCCTGACTTCCTATAGAATCATGGCACAAATGTAGAACCTGATTATGAAGTACTTTTCCTAGTAGAAAAACATTATTTACGCGAAACAATGGACCGTTGACCTTTTTCCAAAAATTATTTCTTTCAATGGTCATGGTTAATTTTTTGTTGTTGTTGCTTTATCTGTTCCAGTGTCTGTTCTCATGCTGCAAATGTCTCTGATTGAAAAGAGAATTGTAGGCGAAGCTTCCCTTTGTTTCCTTTGGACTTCATCCTGGGTATCTTGTATGGAAAGTGCATTCCCTTGGCTGGAACTCGGTCGATAATTGACCTCAATACAAAAACGTGAGAAAAAGAGGGTCCACATGGCATGTCTGGCACTTTCACATATCATGTTTTTCAGGAAGCTTATGCTCTTATTATCCATCCAGACGAATATGGCGTGGGGTGAGCATTCCAAATAGTGTCTCCATTACATGAGGGGTTCTTTTATTGCAAACATCTCATATTCATAGATTGCATAATTCCTTTCTGGAGCTAGTAGGGCACAAGAGAAATACGCTTCTGGATGAATGAGTTGAGTGTTTGGATGTTTTTGAGACAAGATCCCACGTATAGCAAAGGATGAAGCATCGGTCTCCAGCGTGAAAGGTTGAGTACAATCATGATGCCTTAAACTGGGGCAGATGAAAAGGCAGAGTTTAAAAACTGAAAGGCATCTTCTTGTTTGTTTCCCCATTTAAAAGGTTGATTTTCCTTTGTAAGATATGTGCTAGGTTGGATAATCTAAGAAAATTTCTCTATAAAATGTCTATAGAAGTTAGAAAAACTAAGACATTGTTGTACCTGTTTCATGACCCTAGGGGAGGTTACATGTCAATCTAAAAAATGTACTTCTCTGCTTTGGCATATAAAGAATGTTTCCTCTGTCAGCAGAGGACTTTCAGTGCATGTTGTCTGTGTTGTTCACGGTTCTGAGAGAATATCAATACGTCATCAAGATGTATGAACTTCAAAAATACCTAAGATGTCTTGGAAAACATAAATTGCAAAATGTTGGAACACAGCACAAGCATTGCAGAGTCCAATGTGCATGACTAGGTATTTGTAACAGCCATATTTGGTGTAAAATGCTATTTTCCACTTATCTCCCTCACTTATACAGACCAAATTATAAAAACTTCAAAGATCTAGTTTGGAGAAGACCTTGGCTGTCTTCATTTGATCTAATAGGACTGAGATGAAGGGAAGAGGATACCTATTATGAATAGTTATTGCATTCAGTTCTCCGTAATAAGTGCACAGTCTGTCCTCACCATTTAGTTTTGTGGTGGAGAATTTTGGAGCCCTTGATGGAGATACTGAGTGTCTGATGAACCCCTTAGCTAGGTTTTCGTCCAGATATTCCTTCAACACCAAACCTTCCTTAAGGGTTAACTATTGTATTGTTCCATGTGGTTTCCTGGGTCCTGCTTTGAGATCTATTGCACAATCATATTTCAAATGAGGTAGTAAGGTATTGGGCCCAGTCTTTATAAACATATCTTTAAAATCTTGACAGGCCGATGGGATACATTTTTCATCTCCAACTTGTAGAGTTGCAAAACAAGCTAAATGTTGCTTCAACTGTGTAGGAGTGTAGTAACGAAGGTCCACGCAGGTAGGTTAACTTAAAGATGATTTATTCAAACAGGTAACATGTTGTATAACAAGTAGTTAAGTTCTGAAGGAGAGCCCCACCAGGAGCAGCCTGTCAGCTACTCAGCCCATGACCAACTGTCACTTCACCTCTCTGAGTCCCAACATTCCGAGGCTAGAAAAGACTCCAACATTCTATAGGGCATAGAGCACAGGCACTGGCTGAGCAGGTGATGGAGAATACATTACAATACATATGCAGGATACTACAAGGAGGTATAGGCCTACAATTCTGATTACAATACTCAGAGTTAATAATAATATATTCTTCTTGCCATTTGATTTCTGGATTATGGATTCAAATCCAATTGGTTCCCAGCACTATCAGAAACATTGGTGAAGAGATCCAGGTAATAGACTCCACACGTCCATTTTCCATGGGCACCAATAGTACCTCAGTTTCAAACTGAACATCTCCTGATGTTAAAGGAGTGCCATCAATTCCCAGTATGGCTTCTAGTTTTCTGGATTATGGGTATGTGCTGTTTTTCACAAATGTCATTGTCAATAAAATTACCAGAACCTAAACAGGACATAATCCAGCACATCCGCTCCATGGAAGAGAGCCGTTCCGCAGCTAACTCTCAACCAGCGACACCCTGAGCCAACGGACTCATGCCACCCCCAGCCTTGTTCCGAGGGGACACTCGCAGCTACTGCCTGGATGTGCAGTGTCGGCGCCTCGCTCTTCGGCCTGGAGCCCTCCCGGCTCCGCACAGATAGCGACGGTGGCGCTGGGCTGTCTCTCTGGATGACCCACTCTACGCTTAGAGACCCGCCCCTCCTCCTGCTCCTGGGAGAGTGACTTCTCCGGGATGACCTGTGCCTTCGGGCCGTGATTATCCCTGGAATGGAACAGGACACTGTGGCCCTGTTGGCCAATGTTGTATTATTTCTATTGTTCTTTCTTAATTTCACATTCTCTTTCTCCCCCCTCTTCCTTTTCTATCCTACCCTGCGGCGGGTGGGGGTGCCCCCCGCAACTTCCCCTCCTTCTCACCGGGAGTGCCATCCTCCTTCCTACCCTCTCACTGGCCTGCCCCGCCTCTGCATATGGCGCACTAGGCTCCCTAAGACCAACACCCAAATATGGCCACTGTCCCCTGCCTGAAAATTCTGTCTCTTAATGTTAAGGGACTTAACTCCCCTAACAAACGTCACCAGATATGGCGCTACCTCCTGCAACAAAACCCGGATGTCATCCTCCTGCAGGAGACCCACCTAATGAAAGAGGACGTCCCTCGCAGGGCCCACCCTCGCTATCCTCTCCAGTTTTGGGCTACAGCCCCCACAAAAATGGCTGGAGTGGCGATACTCTGTAGACCTGGCATCTGTCAGGGGGAAGCTAAAGTAACACGCAGTCACGATGGCCGCTTCGTTAAGGCGGGGGTCAAGATCGGACATCGCTCCCTCACTGTATGTAATATCTATGCACCTAACCAAGCACAGGACTCCTATCTCCGGGCAATCCTGCGGGAACATGTACCATGGGCGGACCCTTCACTGATCATAGGGGGCGACTTTAATATGGTGTGGGATGTTACAATGGACCGCAGTGACAGATCATTTCACGGGACAGGGGCCATGTCCTCGGCCCTCAAGCGTCAGATGTCGGACCTTGCCTTGCTAGACTCTTGGCGTTATCACTCTCCTGATGCACGCGATTATTCTTATTACTCTCATGTACACCGTTCCTACTCGCGTTTCGACCACATATTTGTCTCTCATGCCCTGATTGGCGAGTCGCTCTCGGCCTCTATGTCCGACATCTCTGTCTCGGACCATGCACACGTCGAACTCATCCTGCAAGATCGAGCTTCACGCGCTCCTCGAGCACCCCGCTGGCGTCTGCCACCGCACATCCTTAGAGATCCGGTGGATGTAGCGAGCCTCCGAGATGCCATTGAGTCGTATTTTGAAACCAATGATATACCCGAAACTCCCTTCCCTATAGTGTGGGATGCATTCAAGGCCACGATCCGCGGCCATATTACATCTATCGCGATTGCGCGGGCAAGAGAAGCGCGTCTCCTGGAAACCAACCTCTCTAGGGATATTAAGGCTCTTGAGAAACAGGACCAGGAACACCCCTCGCTCGTGCACAAGTGAAGCCTGGCAACTCTTCGAGGCCAATTACGTGCCCTTCGCACAAATAAAGCTGAACGGGCTCTTTTGGCGTTGAAGCAACGTTACTATGACGGGGGGACAAGGTAGGCACGATCCTGGCTAGGCGCCTACGGGCACGGGCAGCTAAAGCACATATAGCCAACATCCAGACTGGCGCCGGTACACGAGCTATCACTGCGAGGGCCAAGCGCGACGCCTTCCATACATATTACTCATCACTTTACGCAGCAGCCACCCCGCCCCCAGACCGGGTGCAAGCTATCCTGGACGAATGCACTTGGACACCAATCAGTCCATACCACGTCCAACAGATGGAGGAACCACTTTCCCGTACGGAGCTTGCGAGCGCTCTAAAAGACCTCCCCCTCGGAAAATCCCCGGGCCCGGACGGCCTCCCCTTATCCTTTTATCGCCTCTTTCTTCCCCAGCACCAGACATACTTACTACTTCTTTTTAACTCTTTCACCGATACTGGGGGACCATCTCCCTCCATGGGGCTGGCAGAAATCGTCCTCATCCCCAAACCGGGCAAAGATATCAGTCTTTGTTCATCCTTTCGCCCCATAGCCCTCCTAAACACAGACCTTAACATCTATACTAAAATGCTGGCTAAACGACTGGATCCCCATCTCCCGGGCCTCATTGGACCTGACCAAGTTGGCTTTATCCAGCATCGTCAGGGCGCTGACAATGTGCGTCGTATTGCACACCTCGTGGGGAAGGCCCATCATTGGGACATACCCGCTTGTTTGCTATCGCTCGACGCGGAGAAAGCATTCGATAGAGTGGACTGGACCTTCCTCCGGGCTGTCTTACTCAAGATCGGGCTGGGCCCGTTAATGATAGCCCGGATCATGGCCCCCTATCTTTCGCCGCAGGCTCGGGTACGGGTTAATGGCCAACTCACGGATCCTATTTCCATACATAGAGGCACAAGACAGGGCTGTCCTCTCTCCCCCCTACTGTTCGCCCTTGTGGTGGAACCTCTAGCCGTAATGATTCGACAAGCCCCCGACATCCACGGCATCCCACTTGGAGGTCAGCAACATAAAGTAGCTCTCTTTGCGGACGACTTGATTCTCACGCTCTCCCGCCCGCATGTCTCTCTACTGGCACTCCACTCATTGCTGCGGTCCTTTGAGTCGGCATCTGGTCTCAAAATTAACCATGAGAAGTCTTGGGCACTGAACCTTACGATACCGAGCGTTGAGATCCCTGCACTCCAGTCCCTCGTCCCTTATCAGTGGGCCACTAGCTCCATTCGCTACCTGGGACTCCAACTGACCCCTTCACTTGCCACATGGTCACATGTTAACTGGCAGGACTGCAAGAGAACAGTTATGGAGGACCTGCGTGTTTGGAAGCCTCTCACCCTCTCCTGGTTGGGCCGCCTGAACGCAGTCAAAATGTTGATACTACCCAAAATATTATATCTATTCCAATGCCTCCCCACCCCCATCCCGCAACACCAGATCCAAAGTCTCCAACACAAACTCACCAAATTCATTTGGGGCGGACGCAGACCGCATTTCTCCAACAAAATTCTCATGCTCCCGCGGGACAGGGGTGGACTAGTGTGTCCCAACCTGCTAGAATACTACTGGGCTTCCCACCTACATTTCATCTCTGAGTGGATGGCGTGGGAGAGTGAAAAGGTCTGGTTCCATATGGACAGAGCGGTGACCGGAAGATCCATTTGGGACCTCCCCTGGCTACGCCGGTCCTCGCGCTCACGCAGCGCCTACATTGCCCTCCCCACCAGAACAGTACTAGACATCTGGGACAAGGTGGCTGTGGCTAAGGGACTTACCACTTTCCCATCTCCCCATACCCCCATCGCTGGGAACTCACAATTTCCACCTGCTGTCAACCCGCAAGGGTTCTCTGACTGGTTGGATGGTGGATGCAGAACGATTAGGGATCTGTTTTTAGGCGATACATTTAAATCCTTCGATCAGTGCAAGGAGGAATTCCAACTCTCGGAGAGGGCCAGACTACAATACATACAACTCCGTCACTGGGTCTTTGCGTCCTCCCTGACGCAGGCCGCCACTTGAGCGCTTACCCTTTTGAACGCTTGGTTCGCTCCTTCGATGATTCTAAGGGGCACATATCCCGGACCTATCATGTTCTGCAACACCCTCCGCTTGTCACTCTGCATGCATATCAGCGTCATTGGCATTCGGCCGCCTCTTCTGAGATCACTCCAGCTCAGTGGAACTGTCTGTGGCGGGACATCCCGAAAGTATATCGCAGCATTTCCCAACGGGATACTGCTTATAAGATCATGACATGTTGGTATTACACCCCCCTTCGACTGCACAAGATGTTCCCCGCCACCTCCCCTCTGTGCTGGCGATGCCTGACTGACCCAGGCGACTTCCTCCACATATGGTGAGCCTGTCCGCTCTTGACTCTATATTGGAAAGAGGTCCTTAGTCATATTAAAAAGGTGCTTGGCTTCCCCCTGCCTGAAACGCCCGTCACAATACTCCTAGGTATTAAGCCTGACAACATGCGCGCGCTGACCCGCAGCGACTGGCATGTGGCCCTACACATGTTAGGCGCCGCTAAACAACTTATTGCCCTGTACTGGAAGAAAAAAGAGGCCCCTCCAATTAATATCTGGGTCACGCGTTTATGGCACACTGTGACTATGGAGCTGCTCACCGCGCGCTTACAGTCCCGAGACACTCACTTCACCAAAATATGGCAGCCACTGATCACTCATCTATGTAAAATGGAATACGCGCGTCTTCAACCCCTGAAGCTTCGGGCCCTAGGCTTCTTTGAAGATGCTGTGTGTCCCCCTGACCGTGAAAGAATATCAGTATGCCCCGTCTGAACTCTCCCCTGCATCACTCACTATGCGCCTAGAAGGCGAATTGACTGCTCCACGCCCTCGCACCCTCTCCTCTCCCCCACCCACAGCCCCCCATCTCGTCATCCCCTCTCTCTTCACTACTGGCACTGGCTTTTTTCTTTACATCCTTCTCTGGCAATACTCTATTTACTCTATGGCCATCTAAAGCGGTATGCTTTCCTCTCTTTCCCTTCATCTTTTCTCCAAACTCTCCTGATATCTACGTTATTGTTACTCACTATTTGTTGTTCACTTTCCTATCTCTGTTCACTTTGACTCTTGGGTTTTTCATTTCTCTTTTTTTTTTTTTTTCTGTTGAGATAGAAGGCTCCTCATACTTGAGCTTTGGCACTGTGCCTATTTCACTACGCGGCCGGCCCGTCATGGGTTGTAGGCGACTTGCTGTGTAATACTCGCACCGATGAAACCTACCGATACCTAGCATGCTTAGCTAACGTTACGCGGCCGGCCCTTTACAGGGTTGTAGGCAGCGCGCTGTGTGCACAAGGAATTCCCTTCTGGTTCACTTTTGAAAATAAAAAAAGATTTGAAACAAAAATTACCAGAACCTCTACAATCAGTCAATGCAAATGTCTGAACAGGCCTTCTGTTGTAGTGATCAGTATGGATAGATGGAAATATGACATTTTATAAAAGATCACTTTTTGATTAGACAGGCTTTTCCAGGGTTTCCTTGACCGCAACCAACCTATTGGTTTCCCTCCAGCCTAGGACAATATCTTACAAAATGCCTGTTGTGGCTACAGTATGTACAGAGTTTCTCTTTTCTTTGTTGAGACTTTTCTTTGGCACTTTAAGGTCCTCTCACTGAACCGATCTGCATAGGCTCTTCACAGTTCTTTTCTTCCTGCATTCGATTCACAATTTGTGTGGTAAACCGTCATCGAATATGGATTCTCTTTTCAACTGTACGTGCCATTTGCTGTGCTTCAATATGTAGAATAGGATCTATGTGCGCATCACAGTCCCTGGGTTGATTAGTCACTAGTGACAGTGCATCTTTATTTCGTTTTTTCAATCCATTGTAAAAGGCTGTAACTGTTGGAAATGACTGGGGAAGATTTTAGAAGTACAAGATATATTGGCCATGAATGTCTTAAAATTGTGAAATTCTCTAGAATACGTTTCTCAGGGAACTAATCCAGTAGTTAATTGGAGTATCCAGTCCTTATATTATTGAATCCAACATTGTCTTTGTGCCCAATCAAATCTTCCAATAGCAGAAGTAGTAGGACCTGCCATATGTAAAACTCCCTGGCTCTTACTGAGGTCTGTGATCTTTTTCAACAAGAAATTACGCTCTTGAGTAGCAACCTCTAAATCCATCTGGGTTAGAACCTGTGACATTACATAGAGGCATTGGCGTCTATGTTGTTGAACCTCTCAAAATATCAAGACTCTGTGGAAAGCCATGTGGAGGAAGAGTCCTCAGACATTAATCAACCAAACTTCACCAAGTAAAAACCATAAGGGGAATATAGGTAACCTCGCCTCCAGTGGCTTGTAATAGGGGAAAATGAAGAAAGAGTAGAGAAGAGAAAAAAACCCTGGGGTAGATGGTTTGTCTCTCAGTGGGTCAATGGCATGTATCTGTTTAACGTTCTTTTATTCCGCTGTCTTAAAGGGGCTGTCTAGACCACAATCTCTTCCCTTCTGACTGAACAAATGAGACAAATGTGAAAGTTCTTGAAATGGTGTAACCTTTAACAGAATACAGTCCTAATCGCCTTCCATCTTACCTGATGCTCCATAGACAAGGCAAAGGAACGTGCTCAGGAAGTACCTGGATACTTTCTCCAAGTTCAGAGCCCCAGGAGATACTGAAGCATGGCAGATGCACCTAATCAAGCGTGAATGCACATACAGGTGGGCCAAGATCTATAGAAGTATGAGACTCAACAGTAGGGTAATACAAGGAAAAGGGAGTAACAAAACAAAAGTGCAGTGCTACACCAGCTAGTGAACAAACTGAGCAAACAGGAACCATGCAACTAAGCAGTTGCTAGGCAACTTGTTGTAGCCTTCCAACTACTTAAATTAGCTGGGAGCAGTTGTTCAGTTGACATGGTGGTTTGTCTTCCTTTGCTTGACCTAAAAGACCTGGAGCCTACATCTCAACCCCAGCAGCCTAAGAACCAGTCTGCACAGGCTCCATGACTCTGAATGCTTCTTTTTGCCAGTTCCTCTATGAATCCTTCCATGAGCTATGACAAATGTGAGGCACAGCAATGTTATCTGAGGTCTTCATCCTTATATGGTCAATAAAATAAGTTTAGAAAAATTTGATAATGGTAACAATTGCTACATAGAGCACTTAGAGATGGTGAAGAAAAGTGATATATAAAAGAGTCTTATGATTGTTTTTGAACACCAGGAAGGTTCTGAAGATCTGGCTCTTTCCCACATAGCCTGTTTCTGTGTGCAGTATATATACCTAGGATGACTTCTTAGCTAGCGCCAGGATACTTTTTAGGTTACAGCAGTGATCTAAACATTTTAATTCAATTCAGTCTGCTGTTGAGGTGGTGTTGGGTGCTGAGGGTGGCTTTCAGGCGAGAGAGGTAAGTGAGGAATCATAATAAACAATAAAAAATGTTGAGATGGATATCCTGATTGTTGGACTTGGCCCTTTTTGCAGGGTCATCCCTGAACTTTTTGCCTTCCTCCTATATTTTCTCTGACCTGTTTTTGTTGGTTTTATGACTCTGGGCACTTTACCACTGCTGATCGGTGCTAAAGTGCATATGCTCTCCCCATGATAAATTGTGT
The DNA here is from genome assembly GCA_963921515.1 of Calotriton arnoldi. Lineage (NCBI taxonomy): Eukaryota > Metazoa > Chordata > Amphibia > Caudata > Salamandridae > Calotriton > Calotriton arnoldi. The sequence continues at coordinate 845,409 of CAWUFW010004542.1, read as the reverse complement.
TATGGATTAGTGACTCCATGATTGGATGATTGGTTTACTTGTCAGTCCCTAGTACAGTGCACTGAGTGTGCCCAGGGCTTGTAAATCCAATGCCGCTGGTGGGCTTGCAGCACTGGTTGTGCCACCCACAGAAGCGGCTTGTAAAATGTGTCTCAGGCCTGCCATTGCAGAGCCTGTGTGCAGTCTGTGACTGCCATGTCGACTTGGCAAGTGCACCCACTTGCCAGTCCCTAAACCTTCCCTTATCTTCATATCAGACACCCCTAAGGTAGGCCCAAGGGCAGGGTGCATTGTAAGTATAAGGTAGGACATGCCCTGGTGTGTGTGGCATGTCCTGATAGTGAATTACAGCCATTTTCGTTTTTCACTATTGCAAGGCTACCTGCTCCCCATAGGCCAGAATGGGCAGACTGACTATTACACTTTATAGTCAGAACTGACCCAGGGAACATGGTAGAAAAACGAATTTAGTATGCCTGAACTCAGAATGATAAAATACATCTTTTAGTGAAGTTGGTTTTAACATTCTGTGTTTGAAAATACCACTTTTAGAAAGTGGGTATTTTCTTGCCTAAACTTCCAAGCCTGCCTCTGCTAGGTTGTGTATTCCTTGTCTGGAGATTGAGTGACAGGGGCTGGGGGTGGCTAAAGGAGACAGGGTGAGTCAGCACAGGGCTGAATAGAAAGATCTGCATCCAGAGTGGAGGGAGGAGTTGCACCTGGGTCTGAATAGGGCTGTGCCTGCCTTCCACAATGCTGGCTCCACCTCCTGCCGGGCGTCTGATGGCTCTGCCCCTCACTCACAAAGGAAAGAAGGAGTCAGAAAAACAAAGTGCTCCAGGACTGACCAGAACTGGTTTTGGACTAGGCAGAGGCCTCTCTGCCTTCAGAGAACAAAGGAAAACTGTGTATAAAAAGGGGACCCAGACCCCTAGGAAATTAGATCACTTCTGGGAAATCAAGAAACCTGTTGCCAAGGAGAAGAACCGGAGAAGCTGAAGGAGGAGTACTGCCCCTGTGCTGTTTTGCTGATTGGGGTTGGCCTGCAGTGGTTGCTTTCTGCCAAGGACAGGAGAAAAGACTTTGCTGTGCTTTGTCATCTTGAAGAAGAGAATCTCCAAGGGCTTGAACTAGAGCTTGCCTCCTGCCTGAAGTCTCAGGGATACAAGACTTCACCAACCAGCTCCCCCCTGCATTCCCTTGCTGGGAATTGAAGTGCCTGCTGTTGTGCTGGGCCTTCTGAGAGACTGCGTGTCGCTGGGAGCTGGAAGCGCGACGCAACAACGAGAAGCGTGTCGCCGCCGCAGCCGCGGTCATCGCATCGCCGAAGAAGCGAGACGCCGCTGCCGCTGTCATCATCGCATCGCCGAAGCGCGGCGCATCACCGGAGAAGCGAGACGCTGCCACAGAGGTCATCGTCGCATCGCCGGAGAAGCGCGTCGCAGGGCCTGTCGCGGCTCCAAAGATCATCGAGTCGCCGCACGGCCGTCGGGCGTGCACGCATCACACCAACGTTGTCGCATCGCAACCAAGACGCCATTTTGTCGCATCGTACCGGAGAAGAGTATCGCATCGAGGTGCCATCTTGTCGCATCGCACCGGAAAGCAGTAAGAAACCGACGCATCACCTCCCCACACAGTTAGGAAGCGAGCATCAACTCCCCTGCGCAGCAGTAAGGAACCGACGCATCCACTCCCCTGAGTGTAAGGAACCGACGCATCACCTTCCCTGCGACCCTTTTGTTTTCTTTGCGTTACGCATTCAAGGTACATTGAGAGTAAAGTGTCGCATTTACAACTTGAGAGAACTGAACTATTTTATAACCTTTTAAAGCCTATTTTTGAGTACAGTATTGTGGATTTTTGCTATTGGGTCTTGTGATAAGTCTATATAAAGATTACTTATTTTTACATAAACAACCTGTGTGGTGTCCATCTGTAGTGTTTTCACTGTATTACTGTATGTGGTCACAAATGCTTTACACACTGCCTCTGAGATAAGCCTGTCTGCTCGTGCCAAGCTACCAGGGGGTGAGCAGGGGTTATTTTAGGAGTGTTTCCCCCTTATCCTGACTAGAAGCAAGGGTCCCTATTTGGACAAAGGTGCAAACCATTGCCAACTAGAGACCCCCAGTTCTAACATTGGTGGTCAGCGGTGAGGATTTGGACTTGCATTTGTGATTCATATACAGTGATTGGTGTACACTACTAGTGAGTGCAGACCAATACGCGACCACATACCTTTTGATAGGACTTTTTTTTCCTTGGAACCTTTATTTTTGTTGAGAACTGCCAATTTTTACCATGAGCAAAAAAGGATCCATTGCACCTGCAGATATTGAATTTGAAGAAGATAGGGTTGATACCTACACTGTGCCAGAACTCAAAGCTGTTTGTAAAAAGTTTAAAATCTCTATGAGAGGCCTCACCAGGAAGGAGGAGTTTCACAAGGCGCTAAGGGCCTGGTTGGAAGCACGGAATGCCAGTGGGCAGTCCGAGGAGCCTGTGGAGGAGGCAGAGAATTTAGATGGGCAGCTTGAGGGGCCATTGGGCTTACCTGGGAGGGGAGTGCCTTCCAGGGAGGGCAGCAGTGTTTCTCAAAGGGCCTGTCTCCAGAGGAGCTGGAGGACAGGGATAAAAGCAGGATGCATGAAATGGAAATGGCCAAACTAAAACAGGGAAGCCATGATAGCCTTGAGCATAAGAAATTGGAGTTGGAAAGTAAGAGGTTGGCCATGGAAGAAAGGAAGATGCTTTTAGAGCATGAGAGAATGATGAGGGTGTTGGAGTTCAAAGCCAGGGGCTTAGGGATTCCTCCCTCTGGTGGCAGCAAAATTGTATTACCTAGTGCTGAGGGAGTAGTACACACACCCAGAGATGTGGTGCCTGACTTGGAGGGGGTTAATATACACCAGGAGGTTCAAGGACATGAGGTAGCTCCAGTAGTGCGCAGTGTCCCTGAGAGGAATAGGGAAACTGACGCAGGGATTCATGGTCCTAGTAGCAGGAGGGACACTCTACTGACTCTAGATGGGAGGTGCAGGGAGAGTGGTTCCCCCATGTTTGAATTCCTGGGGTGTGAGTGTGAAGACCGCCCAGAAGAGTGTGGGTTGAGTGACAGAGACAGTCAGATACTGTCTTGCCAATCTCAGCAGAGTGGTGTGGGGTACATGTGTGAGGCACTGGATGGTGAGGTGAAGGATAACTTGGTTAACACCTGTGAGGGGTTGTGTGATCCAATTGTGGGAGAGCATATTGTAAGTCCCTGTTTTCCAGAGCTATGCCAACGCCTGTTGGAGAGTGAGTTCTCTGACCCCAGGGAGCTCACGAGGGAGGAAGACCTTTTGGTGGTTTCCAGAGGGTCTGAAAAGGCATTGGGGAGTGACCCTAAGAGGAGTGGCTCAGGTATCTTCCAGCCCAGAGTGGTGGAAGTGGTTCAGAGTAGCCCAGCTAGGTCCCGGTGTAGTGGGAGGGGTGTAGGGGCTCACGTCCTGTCTCAGTGGAGAAGGAGTGAGTGTGGGGCTGCGTGTCCCAAGGTGCCCGAAACCCAGTCTCAGAGCCTGGATGGTTCTTTAAGGGAACACCAGGTAGGGAGCCTAGGCTGTCCTGATGGGCCGCCTCTTGAGGAGGATCTCCTAGTGTCTAGAGAACCTGGAGCGTCTGTAAATGGAGCTCCAGTGTTTCTGGTATCTGGCAGTGCCGCTCCACTTGGGAGGGTGCAGAAGCCCAGAGTGAGGGGTGAGAGGGGGAGAGAGTCCCCAGTGGAAGAACCAGTGGGTCAGGGACCAGCCAGAAGGGCTGAGTCACCAGTGAATGACCATGGTGACACCACTTCTGTCCTGGGGGATCTTCGCGCGCTGTCAGATGGACAGGGGTCGGGAGATCTGCGCCAGGTGGACTGTCACACAACACATGAGAGATGTGTTACCCTCTGGGGGGCATGCGTGCTCCCCAGGAAGTCCTGGTGCGCCAGGCAGATTATTACACAACTCAAGAGGAGTGTGTTTCCCTTGGGGGGGTTGGTGTACCCTCCCGGAAGTCCTGGGTTGCCAGGCACAGGTCCAGCCTAAGGGTACAGACCCTGGGTTGGAGGACCAGGTTCAGGGTGTCCCCCCTGACCTGGAGGAAGGGGCAGCTGCTAACAGTGCCCCTACCAGTTTGTCTTCTGGGGGCACCGCTCCAGGTGGGAGGGTGCAGGACCCCAGTAAGGGGGCGGGGAGAGGACAGCCTCACCCCTGGCCTCTGCCCAGTCTAAGGGTACAGACCCTATGCTGGGATCCCAGTTGCAGGATAGAACCCCTGAACTGGTGGGCGAATTGTGCAGGACCCCTGCCACAGGTGCCCTGACAATTCTGGAAGGGGGTACAGCTCCAGGTGGGAGGGTGCAGAGCCCCAAGGAGGAGGACCAGGTGTGGGAGAGCCCACCCCAGTCTCCCTGTCCAGCCGCCGGTTACAGGCCCGGGGCTGGTGGGTCAGTGTCAGGATGTCATACCTGACCTGACGGTTGGGAGAGTGGACAAAGGGTGCCAGGCACCTGGGGCTACTGCCCCCGCTCTCTGACACCACAGAGGTTGGAGAGCCATGAAAGGCCTGGGGCCTGGCTCTCATCACTGACGGCTGTCAGTGGCCACTGTGGCTTGCTGTCCTGGTGGACAGAGTTGCCCCTGGGAGGGGGACAGAAGTCACACCCCGGGGTGGACTAGGCCACACATTTGTGTTGGCCATGTGGGTACTGTCTGTCGGTTGGGACACACCTGTGAGCAAGCTAAGGTTAGGTGCTGCACAGGTGGTGTCCACAGTTGAGGAGAAGGGTTCCCCATGGGTTAGCTGGGTGGGCCCTGAGAGTATGGACAGAGGGATCCAAATAGGTTCAGATTGGCGTAGAACTGGAGTATGCCCCTGCTGTTGTGGGCCAGGGTCCAGGTTCTATCGCCCAAAGCAGAGAAGCCCATCAGGGTAGTGATTGGTCTCCCCTGCGTTTTGGCTGGAAGGGGGTTGTGTTGGACTTGGCCCTTTTTGCAGGGTCATCCCTGAACTTTTTGCCTTCCTCCTATATTTTCTCTGACCTGTTTTTGTTGGTTTTATGACTCTGGGCACTTTACCACTGCTGATCGGTGCTAAAGTGCATATGCTCTCCCCATGATAAATTGTGTTATGGATTAGTGACTCCATGATTGGATGATTGGTTTACTTGTCAGTCCCTAGTACAGTGCACTGAGTGTGCCCAGGGCTTGTAAATCCAATGCCGCTGGTGGGCTTGCAGCACTGGTTGTGCCACCCACAGAAGCGGCTTGTAAAATGTGTCTCAGGCCTGCCATTGCAGAGCCTGTGTGCAGTCTGTGACTGCCATGTCGACTTGGCAAGTGCACCCACTTGCCAGTCCCTAAACCTTCCCTTATCTTCATATCAGACACCCCTAAGGTAGGCCCAAGGGCAGGGTGCATTGTAAGTATAAGGTAGGACATGCCCTGGTGTGTGTGGCATGTCCTGATAGTGAATTACAGCCATTTTCGTTTTTCACTATTGCAAGGCTACCTGCTCCCCATAGGCCAGAATGGGCAGACTGACTATTACACTTTATAGTCAGAACTGACCCAGGGAACATGGTAGAAAAACGAATTTAGTATGCCTGAACTCAGAATGATAAAATACATCTTTTAGTGAAGTTGGTTTTAACATTCTGTGTTTGAAAATACCACTTTTAGAAAGTGGGTATTTTCTTGCCTAAACTTCCAAGCCTGCCTCTGCTAGGTTGTGTATTCCTTGTCTGGAGATTGAGTGACAGGGGCTGGGGGTTGCTAAAGGAGACAGGGTGAGTCAGCACAGGGCTGAATAGAAAGATCTGCATCCAGAGTGGAGGGAGGAGTTGCACCTGGGTCTGAATAGGGCTGTGCCTGCCTTCCACAATGCTGGCTCCACCTCCTGCCGGGCGTCTGATGGCTCTGCCCCTCACTCACAAAGGAAAGAAGGAGTCAGAAAAACAAAGTGCTCCAGGACTGACCAGAACTGGTTTTGGACTAGGCAGAGGCCTCTCTGCCTTCAGAGAACAAAGGAAAACTGTGTATAAAAAGGGGACCCAGACCCCTAGGAAATTAGATCACTTCTGGGAAATCAAGAAACCTGTTGCCAAGGAGAAGAACCGGAGAAGCTGAAGGAGGAGTACTGCCCCTGTGCTGTTTTGCTGATTGGGGTTGGCCTGCAGTGGTTGCTTTCTGCCAAGGACAGGAGAAAAGACTTTGCTGTGCTTTGTCATCTTGAAGAAGAGAATCTCCAAGGGCTTGAACTAGAGCTTGCCTCCTGCCTGAAGTCTCAGGGATACAAGACTTCACCAACCAGCTCCCCCCCTGCATTCCCTTGCTGGGAATTGAAGTGCCTGCTGTTGTGCTGGGCCTTCTGAGAGACTGCGTGTCGCTGGGAGCTGGAAGCGCGACGCAACAACGAGAAGCGTGTCGCCGCCACAGCCGCGGTCATCGCATCGCCGAAGAAGCGAGACGCCGCTGCCGCTGTCATCATCGCATCGCCGAAGCGCGGCGCATCACCGGAGAAGCGAGACGCTGCCACAGAGGTCATCGTCGCATCGCCGGAGAAGCGCGTCGCAGGGCCTGTCGCGGCTCCAAAGATCATCGAGTCGCCGCACGGCCGTCGGGCGTGCACGCATCACACCAACGTTGTCGCATCGCAACCAAGACGCCATTTTGTCGCATCGTACCGGAGAAGAGTATCGCATCGAGGTGCCATCTTGTCGCATCGCACCGGAAAGCAGTAAGAAACCGACGCATCACCTCCCCACACAGTAAGGAAGCGAGCATCAACTCCCCTGCGCAGCAGTAAGGAACCGACGCATCCACTCCCCTGAGTGTAAGGAACCGACGCATCACCTTCCCTGCGACCCTTTTGTTTTCTTTGCGTTACGCATTCAAGGTACATTGAGAGTAAAGTGTCGCATTTACAACTTGAGAGAACTGAACTATTTTATAACCTTTTAAAGCCTATTTTTGAGTACAGTATTGTGGATTTTTGCTATTGGGTCTTGTGATAAGTCTATATAAAGATTACTTATTTTTACATAAACAACCTGTGTGGTGTCCATCTGTAGTGTTTTCACTGTATTACTGTATGTGGTCACAAATGCTTTACACACTGCCTCTGAGATAAGCCTGTCTGCTCGTGCCAAGCTACCAGGGGGTGAGCAGGGGTTATTTTAGGAGTGTTTCCCCCTTATCCTGACTAGAAGCAAGGGTCCCTATTTGGACAAAGGTGCAAACCATTGCCAACTAGAGACCCCCAGTTCTAACACTGATATTGAGGATCTTGAAATTCATTAGCAAATTTAATAGCGCAAGAGGAAGAAACATCTTAGTAGGTGGACGTGTAGTGAATTAATAGAGTGTTTAGTTGTGTGTAACTTCAATGACTTCCGAAGATGCCTTCTCATCATAGTTTTAGACTGCAGGTGTGGGTAGAAATCCACAATAGTAGAGAGGGGTGGAGGTGGGAAGAAAATACAGATAGGATAATCAGTAACTTGTACACAAGTTAAGTATTTGAAACATGAGACTAAGGTGGCCTCCATGCATTTTGGTCGGTGGAAGTCCTTCAAGTATATTGCTATCAATCTTGAGAGAAGAACCAAATCTGGAAACAAAGAATTTCAACTTTGATATATGGAACCACTTTCTAAACTTCATAGTAGATACATTTTTTGAAAGCATCTCTATATTTCTTCAAACTCACCACTAATATGGTAATAACATTATCATCATGGTGGGTCCTGAGCACAACGCAGGGTTTGAATTGATGAGACCTGGCTTTAATTCTCATTCTGCAGCTCTTTCGTTTCATGGTGTAATATGAAGTCAAAGTATAAAAAGTACCACAGTAACGTCTTTGCTGTTTTCTTGCCAGTGTTGTATAGGTGTCCTTTGGCTGCTGTTCCTTTGTCTCCTGGGGCTATGGGGAACTCTGAGGCTTAGTGAACAATGGAATACTTCATACTTTCTAATGTATATGGGGACCATATTCCATCCTGGCATAAAATAGTGATGATTGAGACCAGATCTCATGTCTGGACTCGCACCTAAGGGAGTACAGAACACGTCCATTCCCTTCCAGGACTGCCACTGATGTTTGTTGTTCTCAGAAAACTGGGAATAATAAAGTATCCCTAAGAGAAAAGGAAGAAGGGTGAGTCAGCGTGTGCTTGTACTAGGATGGGTTTTTAATGATAGAAGTGAACCCACAGTTAGAAGCATGTGTGTTTTCCAGGGGGAGTCCTTGAGTGGGAGGAAGTGCGAGCGTCCTGGAAGGTTCAGGTGAGTTGTAATAGAAGAGTAAGCACTTATCCTTCATGCAAGGTTACATGCCCCAACTACTACCGCACTGCTTTTTATACACAGTTCAAACGGAGTGTGAGAAGGCACTTCAAGGAAGCGGCTAGGGAGTCCAAAGGGAAAAGAGATAGAGCTATCAGAAGTATGTTACCTCATTGCAGTGCGTGTGAGGGAACTACTAGCTCAGGCCTGACAGCTCAGACTGGACTGTTCCTATTGGAGCGGGACCAAAGCTGATTCACACATGGTCGAACTCCGTTTACCGCGAGAAGATGAACAAAAAACGATGGATTGGAGTGCAGTCCGGCGTCAATACCAGTGTCTGAAATTATTTCAAGCATTCACTGATCACCCTTTCTCCTCAGTGTCATAACATGGACTGAAATTATACCAGCCAATACTGTGAATAATGGTATATGCCCACTCTTGTGTAGGTTGATACCAGGATCAATATACCGACAGAGAAGATGCTTGTCCCCAAAGAGGCCAACGATGGCCACTTATTTACATATACACCACCTTAGCAGCATTGCTAAAACTCTCAAATGAAAACCAAAGTAACACGACCTATAGATTACGTTTGTGAGGGATTATTCTAAGGATATGCAAATTATATATGACAACAAGGAAAAATGGTGTACAAAGATGCAAATGTATACATATAGATATATAATCACATATCTTGGGGCACAAATCTTCATATTCCGTATAGTTTATCTAAAATGCATGAGTATTTATTTTGCTGATAATTTCGCCTATAAAAAATCATGCATATGCATAACCCATGCAATTGTCAAACAGGTCACAGTTGAAGATGAAGAGATTTCAGCATCATGCAGCCTCTCCGAAGAAACCAGTTTGCATATGAAAACGTGTTTTCAGCGAACATATCTGCATTTCAGCAAAGCAAATCAAATTGCAACCAAAAAGCTACTCGCACATCTGCGCTGGATGAACATTTGATGAATAAATAATCTGACACATCAATATCTTGTTAAAAATCCATCTCAAAGCCTTCCTTCAATGCACCCATTGACTTCGACGTTTTGGTAAAGCAATGTATTGCTTATTTTTTGAAAAGATTGATGCCTTTTTTTGTGGCTAAACTCAAAGATATGTTTTCATCAAGAATGACTTTCACTTTATTGCTTTGTAGATCTGTAGCCCTAGTGATGATTAGGCCACCAGTGTCAACTCAGCATATTTGATGTGTTCCTTAATCTTGCTGACAATCGGAAATTGAAAGCTTTTACCACATATTAATCAAGATCAAACTGCACGCAGCAACACAAAGGTGCGTCAGGATCACAGGTTTGTTTTATCAGTGACAGGCAAAGTCTACTTGCAGGAGGGATGAGTCAATTCAGCAAAAAAAAGTGCTATTCCCGAGAATAGAAGTGAAACTTGGAGAAAAATAGTTAGCCTGGACCAACACCGTCCAATCTCTGACTGAGTTGAGTATGGCATCTGAATGCTGCAATCTGAAGTAGTTTAACCACTCTTTGTCAATGATCGCCCCTGTGCGCCATTTTCTCAAATCTTGTGCACATAGGTGGTGACTCTGGGGCAGATTTACAAGCCCCTTGCGCCACTTTTGCGTCACTTTTAACATGGGAAAAGTGACGCAAAAGTGGCACATGGGGCTTGTAAATCTGCCCCTCTGTATGTATATATTATTATACGGGCATCTCTCATTCGAAGTGAGTGTGATGTGCAAAGAACAGACCTGTTTTTCTCCCCTTTATGGGTCACACTGTCACTTTAAAAAAGAGTGGGGCATATTATCAAGGGCTTTATCGCCGCTTTAGCGGCACTTTTTGCCGCTAAAGCAGCGATAATTTTATCGACATATTAGCAAGCTGTCGCTAACAGGCGTTAGCGACAGCTTTCAGGCGTTAGAGGCCGCGTTAACCATCGCCTTGCATGTCAGCGATAATTATCGCTAATGACATGCAAGGAAGGCGTTCCCTACTAAAAGCGACTGAAAACAGTCGCTAATCCCACTACCCCCTATTAGCAAGGCAGGCGAAGCGATATAATAATTCGCGCTAAGCGCGTTTATCGCTATATTTTATCTCCTGCTAGTGAGGATGACTTACCTGTTTAAGGTATAGGAGGTGGATTCTAATGCTGAATCCACCTTAGCGATAATGCGAGAATATCGCTGCTTTTCCAGCGATATTCTCACATTTTACCGCTATCGCTGGAAATAATATTGCTATGGAGATAAACCTTACTAATAGGGTGTTATCTCAGCGATATTTTCCAGCGATAGGCAGCGTTAACCAAAGTCGCGCTAAGCGCGGTTAGCGATAAATATCGCTATTCCTTGCTAATATGCCCCAGTGTTTTTTGCCCTTTCAGTAATGAGTTACAGCAGTCCGGGTTTTCCAGTCTTGAAATGTTTTAAGCATCTCCCAAACTGTATCCAATTCAAGAGAGGAAGGAGGTAATTTAGGAGGTGTCAGTACAAGTGATATTTAAGCCTCTCGTACCCCCAGCCTCATTTCATGGTCCTGTATGACATGTTGCCTGATACCCTGAATAGGGCTCACTCAGTGGCTAGCCTGATGTAGGAAGGCTCCCCTGATTTAGTGCCTTCTGATGCCATGTTTTTTTTCTGTCTGTTACTACCAGACAGGAACAAATAACAAGCATTTGCAAAGCAATAGGTCTCGCATTTGCGAAATTTTAAGCTCTTGGCATTGTAAATGACAATGCCTTTTATTTATCTGTTTTGAAAACCAACACATAGATAAAAAGGTTTGTCATTTACAATGCCAGTAGCTCAAAGTCTCGCAAATGCGAGACCTATTGCATTGCAAATGCTTGTTATAGACTCCCACTTCTATAAAGTGCAGTGATATAATCAAATGTACTAAAATAAATTGGTGCTCTGTGTTAAAGACAGTCTTTTTTTTTTTAACAGTGCATCATATTTTTAACCTGAATTTTGTTGCATGATTTACATGCCACATATTTTGATGACTCGGCTCTTGCTCTTAGAGCCAATCCAGAATGCCGGCTCGGCTCCCTTTAATAATTGGCAGGCTTCCCCAGCTGGAGGCACATTTTGTCAGCCGGTGCTTTGTGTGTGTGACCCTCTGTGCCTTCTCACTCGCCCTGCCGTGGCCAGTAACTCACTGCGGCGTAACTAGCAATTACCACCGCCACCCTGCGCTGACAAGGCCGAGCGGCGGGTAGGCCTGTGGCCAAACACTGCAGATCTGGAGTGTAAGAAAACGCCATCAGAGCTGGAGGGGCCTGCGGTTCTTTCCCGAGCACGCGTTTTATGGCTCAATCGATAGCCAGCCTCCTGGTCTCTAACTCCTAATACGTTCTGTTGTCATTTGTGAGGAGTCTGTCCAACAGCCCCTCCCATTGGTGCAAAATATATTGAGAGCGCCGTGCTTCTGTCTGTCACCAGCACAACCCTATTTCAGTGTTTTATACCTTGTCCTCATGCCCCCTCTTGGCCTCTGCGGGGCGCCATGCATACAATGTGGTGAGGTGGAGTGGCCGCACCCTAGCCTACCTCTGAAGTTAGTATGGTCATGGGAAATGGGGCACAAAAAGCAGCTGTCTGCCCACTGTTAATCAGCGTGCAGCTGAAGGAGAGAGAGTGGGCCTTAGCTTTAATATGGCGCACTCGCGCATTTCTTTTGTTGTCTACTCGGCACGCAAACATTGTTTTTAATTGAAATTGACAACTACGGCGCCTGTGTTGTCAATTTCAATTAAAAAAAAACACTGTTTGCGTGCCGAGTACACAACAAAAGAGATGCACTCCAATCAGTGTTTTATATCTTGTCCTCGTGCCCCCTCTTGGCCTCTGCGGGGCACCATGCATACAATCTGGTGAGGTGGAGTGGCCGCACCCCAGCCTACCTCTGAAGTTAGTATGGTCATCGGAAATGGGGCACAAAAAGCAGCTGTCTGCCCACTGTGCGTGTGTTAATCAGCGTGCAGCTGAAGGAGAGAGAGTGGGCCTTAGCTTTAATATGGCGCACTCGCGCATTTCTTTTGTTGTGTACTCGGCACGCAAACATTGTTTTTAATTGAAATTGACAACAACGGCGCCTGTGTTGTCAATTTCAATAAAAAAAAAAAACACTGTTTGCGTGCCAAGTACACAACAAAAGAGATGCACTTCAATTAGTGTTTTATATCTTGTCCTCGTGCCGCCTCTTGGCCTCCGCGGGGCGCCATGTATACAATCTGGTGAGGTGGAGTGGCCGCACCCTAGCCTACCTCTGAAGTTAGTATGGTCATGGGAAATGGGGCACAAAAAGCAGCTGTCTACTGCGCCTCGGAAAGGGTGCGCGAAATTCATATAATTTACTTTTGTGTAATTATGTAAAATTATGGCACAATTAGGTTCAGTGCAATGAGAAAAATGCAAATCGGCCATGTAACACTACATTTTAACCCAAAACCCATGCTTGCGCCACAAAATTAACGTGAGGTGAGGACGCATTTAAACAAAAGCACTCCCAACATCAGTTGCTCGCGTTCTGTTCTTCCCGTGCGCTCGCTGCAAATTTTAACCACAAATTATGCATTTGCATTAATGTTTTACAGCGAATGTCATGAAAGTACGCAAAATGGCATAACTGAGTAATTTTGGGAAATTCTTGTAACAGGCATAACAGGAAAATCCCGAAATTACATGAGTTACGCCAGTGAAATTTAAATTTCACACAGTCCTACAAGAGGGACCGCCTTGTGCCACAACTTGACTCTCTCTAGGCTTGTAATACAAAAAGCAAGACAGCCATTGGATGTGACAATATTTAAATTGAAATAGCTACATGTATGTAATTATATCATAAGCATAGAAATAATAAAGCGGAATTGTAAGAATGTTATAGGGACTTGAAAGCAAATTAAGTTGTATTTCTTTAAATTAGATACTACTTGCATATACAATGGTTTAGCTTAAAAGTGTAAATCTAACTGTACAGTAGGGTTAGGTTAACTGAAATAGAAAGAGTAGTGGAAAAGTGTTAGTATTAGTATAAAAGTGTTATCTGTTCCTTTTTTATGTATTTAGTTATTTTTTAAAGCAGGGTAGAAGTGTTAGAAAGAGTTGAAGCTGACATAACTAATTATACTTACTTTAGGGCATGAGATTTAGCTACTTGAGCTAACAATAAGTGGTGAATTGCAGTGGTTTTGTTAATTTAAAATGGTATGTTTTGACTGACATTTTGACCTAACTATAAGGACAATTTAGCTTTGGTTTTTTGCAGTGTAAATTAAAATATTATTACTGCAAGAAATAGGGTGACTGGTTGAGGGGGGTGAAACCCTATTCAAGTAGCAATCACAATCGGTGTCAGGGTGAAATCACAAGCAAACCGCAAATTGACCTGTGCCTAACCCTCTGGTAGTTTGACACAAAAGCAGTAAGGTTTATCTTAGAGGCAATGTGCAAAGTATTTATGCAGCACTTCAAACAGTAATAAGGTGAAACGCAACAGAAGAAAAATGCCACATCACTTTGGAAAAATTTAAAACACTAAATATTAATCGAAGACCAAAAGAGCAAAAATCCAATCAATAGAACTGGAGACATGCAGTTTTAAAGATTTAAGTGAAAATAGCACCAAAAAGCACAAATCGCCAACTGGGGTTACCTGCATGCGCCAGACCGTGGCAAAGTAACAAGTTCAGCCTACCGCATTGGAGCGCAGGTCGGTAGAGGACCCAGTTAGGCCCGCTGAACAAGAGTACCTTACATCCTGATTGTGAAGTGTTGCAAGGTCCCGCATCGAGAATGCACCACGCAGCTGAAACAATGCAAGGTCCTGGAGAGGGGATGCGTTGCACAGCGGCGATTTCAGGAAGCTGCAAGACTGCAATACAAGGTCTTTCGTTGTCATCGAGGTTGCCATCGACAAGGGGCTTGCGATACAAAATCCTGTATCAAAGATGTGTTGTGCGCTGGCTGGTTCTGAAGAAGCTGAAGGGTTTGCAATGCGGAGTCCTGTGTCGTCATCGAGGAGGCCGTTGACAAGGGACCTGCGATGCAAATAACTGCGTCGAGGATGCATCATGCAGAGGCAGTTCCAAGGAGGATGCAGGCTGTGATGCAAAGTACTACGCTGGAGATGCATCACACAGTGGTCCCAATGCGGAGTTTGTTGAACCAATGCACCGCGCAGATGCTCTGATGTAAAATTTCTGGGAGGTGATGCATCTCGATGCGTCGGTTCTGCTGGCACCCCAGTTGAGCTGTCAGAGCACTTTCAGCCACTTCCAAGGGTGCATGAGAGGGGTGGCACCACTTGAGAGGGTAGAACTCACAGCTGGCAGAGATCAGGTGCTCGATTCAAGATTAAAAGGAGGCCTGTTCTGTCCCGAGGCTTCTGATCAGGAGGCCAGCCAACTAGCCCTTGGAGTCATTCTGGTGGTCTTGGTTCAAGATGTGAGTCCAGTCCTTCTCACTCAGGCAGGAGGGCAGCAAGGTAGAATAGCAGAGAAGCAGAGTGACAGTCCTTGCAACAAATCAGCACAGCATCCTTCTTCTGAGTCCTCCATAGGTCCAAATGTGTGCTGAAGAGTTGGGATCTGAGGTCCAATATTTATACTTGGTGCCCACTTTGAAGTAGGAGAACGTTCTAGAGACTTCCACCCCTCTGAAGTGTCAGGTACCCCCTTCTTCTCAGCCCTGGCCCCAGCTTGTCTGGTGACACAAAGACTAATGACAAATCCTTTGTGAGAGTGTTCAGGCAGAGCCGTTGTAATATGCAATATTTGGAGGTGGCAACTCCTCGCCCTTGTTAAGTCAGAGTGGCCCATCCTGCCAACACCTAGCTCCGCTGTGTCTCACTGTCTGGAAGCAATATACAAAGACCACCTGCCTGCTACACCTTGCCATGTGACCCAGTAAACAGGCTGCAGGCACCAAATGGTTAGGACAAGAAAATGCCAACTTTCTAAAAGTGACATTTTCAGAATTGTGACTTAAAATCCAACTTTACCATTCAAGAGGGCTTTAAATTTTCAATTCTTAAGATACCAAACTTGATATTCACACCTGATCTCCATCGGAAGTTATCACTTACTAATGTAATAAGGAAACCAAATGTTATCCTATGGAAGAGGTAGGCATTGCAGTAGTAAGAAACAAATTTAAGAGTTTTTCAGTACCAGGAAGATGTAAAATTAAAAGAATATGTCCAACTTTTTAAATACACTGCACCCAGCCCTCAGGGCTGCTCAGGGCCTATCTTAGGGGTGACTTATTTATGTTAAAAAGTAAGTTTTGGGCCTGGTAAAAGGTTTATTTTGCCAGGTTGATTTGGCAGTTTAAATTTGCACACACAGGCTGCAATGGCAGGCATGAGACATGTTTAAAAAGGCTCCTTAAGTGGGTGGCACAATTAATGCTGCAGGTCCACTAGTAGCATTTAATTTACAGGCCCTGGGTACATGTAGTAACACTTTAATAGAGACTTATAAGCACATGAAATATGCCAATTGTGTGTAAAGCAATTTTACTGTGTTTAAAGGAGAGAGCACAAACACTTTAGCACTGGTTAGCAGTGGTAAAGTGCACACAGTCCTAAAGCGCCAACTAAAATGGGTTCAGAAAACAAAAAACAAGGGAGTAAAGGCAAAAGGTTTGAGGATGACCCTGCAGAGAGGGCCAAGTCCAACAATTACAATACTTAACTATAATGTCACTGTAACCTTTATTTTTTTCAGTGAATTTCTTATTTTTTTTTAATGTAAAGTAATGTTTTATTGCCATATTTAATGCCAACCCCACTCTACGAATGGCCTTTAGCCATGCATGGTGTGGGGATGGCTGTGTGAGTGTAATTTTAAGTAAGGGAAACCTACTGACTTTGTCAAAGAGTCAGAACACCAAAATATAACAAGCACGCCTATTGGCATTTTGAAGGGTCAGAATATTATCACATATAAAAGACCATGCATAAACTTGGTCATAAAATGACCAGAAATGTTACACTGCAATGTTTAATAAAAGTGATTGTCTTAAAAGAAGGAATAAAGTTTGATTAAAAAAAGCAACAACATTTCTTTGAGTCTTTGTTTTACATTTTTCAAGCTACAACGTGCAGCCATAGACTCCATCACAAGGGGGCTCTGCACTCCAGCTGAAGATCATACAGCTCCAGCTTGGAGTACTTAAAACAAATATGATAAGCATTCCTAGGGGCATGGATTTAATTACCCAAAATACTTTTAATGTTGCTAGGGGGCTGCTGCACTCCCCACAACCCCTCAGACCATTATTAAAATGTTTGGTGGTGCCTCTGCCTCTTCTATGGGCACCACCATCAAGGAAATATATGTCTGAAAAAAGCCCTAGGGCAATATGAGGGGCTCTTCGCTAGGAGTAGTAAGACTTTATTATTCATTTTTCCCCCATATTGTTTTTTATTTAAAATTATAGTGTGTGTTCCGGACCTACCTGGGACACCCACCACTTTTTGTTTTCATTGGCGGATGGGAGGAGCCCCAAGGCCCTAAGACCCCACTGCCTCCCATGGCAGCAACAACCATGGGTGCCTGCGGGATCCAGGAATTATTATTTTTTATTTTTTTAATATAGAAGAGGGGGAGTGCGGCCCTCCTTCTTGAGAAAATACTTGCCCTGGGGACCCCATTGTCTGGGGCTGAAATTAATTTAAAGGGGAGGGGGTGTGTGTGTCTTTCATCCCTGAGCCAACACTGGCTCCAGAGGCCCCAGTCCCCAAGGCCAAATTTAATTTGAAGGGGGGACATGCCCTCCCAGCCAGAGCCACTACAGTCTCTGAGGAGCCCATCCCTGGGCCTAAGGTGTGTGCCCCTGTCCCACCCGGGGCACCCATAAAACACAGATTGAGGGCATGGGGGAAAGCCCATGGCCCCCAATTATTGCTGGCTCCCCTGTATGCACCCATTCCTGGTGCAAGAGAGAGACAGCTTTTTTCTCAACTCCCGCTGGGTGGGAGCAATCTCAGCTTAAACAAACACAAAGTTCCCTTCTCCTTCTACTCTGAAAGCATGAGGATTCGATCCTCTAATTGGATTGGTTAACTTAGTTATAGTAAGGCCATACACTGAGATATAATAAGACAAATTTTACCAGGTTGCTAAATTTACAGACAAAAATATATAAAATAATACATAGAATAATCAATTTCTAATCAAACATATGAATTCAAAGGAATGTATTATCAATAATTTATTCAAAAGATCATGTTCTATACGATTGATATTGACAAAGTTAAAAACACATTTAAAATCATATATTCATCATATTTTTAAATAAAAGGTAAACAATATGTGCAATAAATACATGAAGAACAAATGTCGACGCGGCGTTTCGGTGCTAAGGTGAATCGTCACCTTCTTCAGGACTATAGTTCAATATTTAAAAATCTGAATAGAATATAAAAAACTTTATTAGAAAAACATTTTTTTTAAAACATTCCTTTGTTACATTATTCATGATTTATATTTAGCAACCTAGGAATAAGTCTGCATAGAAGAAAAGTGTAGGCCAAAAATCCAATAGGCTTAAACTCATTAATTTAAAATACAGAAAGATTACTCAAACATAATAGTTTAATACACCGGGTCTCATTCATATTAATAGTAAACCCGTTACATACCTATTGATTTATATGGAAGCTCTTATATTTGCCTCCAATGAAGTTTTGGACGGGTTCCTCGTCTGGCTTTTACAGTCTCATAGGTGCCGGATGATACTATGAGGGAAGAGTATTCCATTAGGATCAGACCCTCTGAGTATTGTCTCATTTCAAATATAGAACGGCCTGAATAAACTTACCCCTATAATTTTCTTTGGAGGGTCTTTGTTTAGTTTTCTCACCCTTCTATTTCTATGAATCCCTTCAGGGCGTAAATGTAATACATCTTTCTGTGTTTTAAATTAATGAGTTTAAGCCTATTGGATTTTTGGCCTACACTTTTCTTCTATGCAAACTTATTCCTAGGTTGCTAAATATAAATCATGAATAATGTAACAAAGGAATGTTTTAAAAAAAATGTTTTTCTAATAAAGTTTTTACATTCTATTCAGATTTTTAAATATTGAACTATTGTCCTGAAGAAGGTGACGATTCACCTTAGCACCGAAACGCCGCGTCGACATTTGTTCTTCATGTATTTATTGCACATATTGTTTACCTTTTATTTAAAAATATGATGAATATATGATTTTAAATGTGTTTTTAACTTTGTCAATATCAATCGTATAGAACATGATCTTTTGAATAAAATATTGATAATACATTCCTTTGAATTCATATGCTTGATTAGAAATTGATTATTCTATGTATGATTTTATATATTTTTGTCTGTAAATTTAGCAACCTGGTAAAATTTGTCTTATTATATCTCAGTGTATGGCCTTACTATAACTAAGTTAACCAATCCAATTAGAGGATCGAATCCTCATGCTTTCAGAGTAGAAGGAGAAGGGAACTTTGTGTTTGTTTCAGTATATATACCAGTAGCGGTCGGTGGTGGGAGTGCCGCCGGGCGCTGACGTGGGGCGGGGGAGGGGCAGGGTGGGGGTAGTAAACTACGGATTACGGGCGATTACAGGTAAGTACACATATAAATAAATAAAACAAATTTCGTTTCTCGCGCTGCATCACATTTGGCGATGCAGCGCGAGAAACGAAATTTGTTTTATTTATTTATATGTGTACTTACCTGTAATCGCCCGTAATCCGTTGTTTACTACCCCCCACCCTGCCCCACGTCAGCGCCCGGCGGCACTTCCACCACCGACCGCTACTGATCTATACCCATCCCTTTTCCAAGTATTAGAGTACCTCCCAAACCTTTTTGAGCAATCTCAGCTTACCTGCCTGCAAGAGCACAGGCTGTGAAAAAAATGTGTGCTCCCACCCGGTGGGAGCATTATTGGAGCTCCTGCTGGGTGGGAGCATACAAGTCTTCCCTACCTGTGCTCTCCTGGGCTAGGAAACAGTGTCCCGAAGTAGGCTTCCTGGGACACAATGATTGAGCTGGCCTGGGGCCTTATGAGGCTCGAGGAGGGGGGCTTTGTGCTTCCTCCTCTTTTAAAATAACAGGCCCGGGAGATAGGGTCCACAGGGCTTTATGAGGCTTGGTGAAGGGAGCTGCACGCCCCTCCCATTATAAGTAAGATCAGCCCTTAGGCCTGGGGTGCCTGGTGCCTTTTGAGGCTTACGGAAGGGGCTGTGCACCCCCTACCCTTAATTTGTTATTGGCCCTCGGATTTGTGTCCTTGGGGCCTCCTAGATGCTCGGAGAAAGGAGATGTGCGCCCCCTCTCCAAAACAATCAAATTTGCCTCCATTTCTGGAGTGGGGTTATTTTTTTAAAGCAAATGTATGGTAACATTTTAAAATAATATATGTTTTGGACAAGGCCTAGTGGGGCAGGGTTTCCAAACCTTGACCGCTACATCTTTTTTTAATGTTTTTCCACGACAAGAGACAGAGTCCCAAGTCCGAAGATGGCTGTCGCCACATCGTTGTCAATGTGGTGGCAGCCAACAGATCTTATCTCAAGATCTGCCGGTCCTGCAGATCCTTGCGCACTGTCAAATATATAAAGCTTTTGAGCCTTAATACCTCAAAAACTACTGAATGTATTTACAGAAATTAAGGTTTCAAATATATTTGTACATCTGGACGGTTGGGTCTGAGGGACTCCTGTAAGAGTCTCGCAGGAGTGTCAGTTCCAAAATAGAGCTTTCTGATTAGCCCAGGGAGCTTTCCTTCCATTGGGCCATCTTGCTCCTGCGGGAGTCAGACTCCTGTGGGAGCTAGCACTCCGATTGGCTGCCAGCAACATGAGAAAAATGTTGCTGGCAGTCACTACAGGACCCTTGTCCTGAAGTTTAAAAAAAAATGATAAAAGGGGCCAGGGTAGGGATACCCTGCCCACTAGGCCCCATGGGGGGACCAAGATGGACCCCACAGGGCCAATTTGTTTATTAAATTGGCAAATTCTATCCAGAACCTCAAGGATTGCGGCAAAAAAAATCAAATGGCAGCTGCCATTTTCAAATATGTATTTGGGAGGAGGGCGTCAGTAGGGCCCCACTCTCAAGCTCATTTGGGCCCTGTGGACCCCATTCACTATGGCAGTGTATACTTAAGGGGAGGGGATTCGCAGCCCCCCCCTCTGAGCCGATGGTAGCCCCAGCGACCCCATCCCCGGGGCTGATTTTGTAAAAAAGGGGAGGGGGCCCATGCAGCTCCCCTCCCAAGCTTGTGTAGGCCCTGGGGACCCCATCACCTGGGGACAATATTTTTTTATTATGGTGTTTGGTGGGTGTTCTGAGTGGGCAACGAGGCACCCACCTATTATTAATGGAGGCCTCGTGGAATGGGGTCCCTGAGGCCTCTAAAGACTCGGGGAGGGAGCAATGTGGCCCCCCTCCTGTTTGCAATAAATTACAGCTTCCAGGGCCTAAAAAAAGGCTGAGGTAGGGGGGCCACATGGCCCCCTCCGCTTTATAAAACAGATGGTCCAGGGGATGGGGTCCCTGGGGCCAGAAAAAGGCTCAGGGGGTTGGGGATGGGGTCCCCATGGCCTTAGAAGGCTCCCCATTTAAAAAAAAACGCACAGGCCCAGCGGATAGGGTCCCTGGGCCCTAAACAATGCTCCTGGAGGGGTGTCACAATTTCCCCTTCCCTTTTATAAAACAGATGGACCAGAGGGGATGGTGTTGCTGGGACCTAACAAGGCTCGGATAGGGGGGCCACATGGCTCGTCTCCCTTTTTTATTATGCTTAGCCCCAGGGAATGGAGGTCTCCGGCAGAGATTAGGGCTCAGGGAGGGTGGCCGCATGGCCCCCTCCCCTTTTTTGATTGTATTTGGCCCTGGAGGATGGGGTCCCTAGGGTTGAAGAAGGTTTGGGGAGGGGGCTACATAACCCCCTCACTATTTGTATTGTATTTGGACCCAGGGATGCATTCCCTGGGGCCTTTTAAGGCTTGGGGAGAGGGCCATGCAGCCCCTTCCACCTTTTTATTGAAACTGGACTTAGGGGATAGGGTCCCTGTGGCCAATTGATGCTGCACACCCCTTCCCCTAAATATATTTGTTTTGGCCTTGGGGAATGGGGTCCCATGAGGCCAACCATACGCCACGCATGCCTGCTGGGGTGGCTTTATGTATGGTAATAAAATATTACTTTATGTTAAAAAAAACATAGGAATTCACTGGAAAAACAATGGTTAAGGTAACATTATAATTAGATGTGATAAAAAGATTTTTTTTTGTTTTTAAAAGAAACTCAGAAACTCACTGAAAAATACAAAGGTTAACGTGATGTTATGGTTAGGTGAAATTGTCAGTGACAACGCTAACGTTTTGAACAAACAGAGCTAACTATAATTTGCGCCCCAGCCATGCACTGCTTATGAACTCACATATGACCTCACTCATGACATGTTCTATGACATCATTTATGACATCACTAATGGCATCTCAAATGACATCATTGATGAAATATACTGAAGTATACAAAAAGTGAAAGATGGAATTCAGGGTCAAGACTGATTTGCATATTGCTGAGCCCAAACTGAGGTGGCATGGTAAGCAAACTAATGATGGATTGGGATGTGGCCCTGAGTAATTACCAGTGACTGAGATTAATTCAAGCATTCCATCCATCACTTTTTGTATACTTCATAAGAGTATGGGCAATGTGTACTATCACATTTCCCCACGGAGACACAGAATGGGTAAACCCCTTTGCTATCAAGTCAGTATTGATAGCATGTCAACTGCTAAACACACCAGGTTTTAAAACTTTAATTAAAAATTAAAGGTGTAGTGACAGATACCTGTGAAAAGAGTCCTGACATCATGTACATGAAAATGTGGACAAAACATGACACAAGACTTTCCACCTACCAACAAAATGCATAGCAGCAACGTGTCCCATTGCTATGTGTGATACCTTCAGCTAATTTTGTTGTTTTACCCAAGTGCATTTTACTGCTGGTGTTTTTGCGCCCATGGTTACAAAGTTAACAGCAAAATTTCAAGTCCCAAAATATATTGTAATGTATTTTAAAATGGCAGTACTAACCTAAAGTAAGACATTTGTCATGGGGAAGCTTGGCAGTTATGAATATCCACACAACACCAGCACCATCTTATTGTATTCATGCACAAGAATGCAGAAAAGCAGTGGCAAGCATGCTTAAAGTATCAAGTTTGAGGTGCCTTAGAATGCAGAGCTACAACTTAATCTGGTGTAATTCAAAATTTGAAAAGTTTCACAAGGAGCTATTCTTTTGGCAAAGCTGACCATCCCTACAATATCATTATGTTCCATAAGGAAGACCTCCCAACTGTTTCTAGGAATTTTCATTAAAACATTTGAATATAGCACTCTTACATTTCTAATCCATTAATATCTCTGCAAACCAGATTGATTTTATCCAGAGTGAGTGTGAGAGGTAATGAGATGTGAGAGAGGGTAATGAGATGTGAGTGATACACAGACTTTCTATGCATAAAGCAGTCTACCGTAAGCCCATTAGTAACACTGCTAGGGGGAAGGCACTACATACCCTGCATTACTTCTCCTGTAAATTAAATATGTGCTTTAAAAAGCACTTAAAAAAACAACATGTTTTGCAAACACTCAAAACACACAGTATTTGTCCATTCTGGAGGTTAGCCTGCTGAATAAACACTCAGAAGCAATGATTTCAGTATGTTTGCAAAACACTGAGAAAACAGCTCTGAATGCCACTAAAAATACACACTGAATACAGGACTGCCTAATTATACTCTGTTCATGGCCTTGGGGGGTTAGCTCATCAGACTCATCTCCTGCTTCCATCGAACAGGTTTTGAGTGCAGGTTTTTCCAGGGGACCTCCAGACACCCGCAGGACTATGTCCACTCCTATCTCATATCTCATATCGCATATCGCATATTCTATCTCCTAGCGCATATGTCATGATACTCCTATGCTACTGCAGGAGTATCCCTGGCTGCTCATCTTTCTGTTTCAGTAGGAGCATGTGTTGTGCCCCACTGCCAAGCGTTGGGCGCCCAGTCTCTGTCCTTGCCCTCCCTCACAGAAGCACATCCCTACCAGTTCTGTAGGCCTCAGATTGCAGTCTGGAGCTTAGCTCTTGTGTTCACCATGTTGAATCTGGGACCTTCTGGATCATCTCATGCTATTGGGAGGACCTGCTTCACTCATCAAATATTGGTGCATGCACGGGGCTCCCTGTATCAGTGCCAATTCAGTGGTGTATTTGTTGTGGCAGGCAATGCTCTGGCAGGAAATAGGTTTCATCCATTTAATCCCCCTGAAATCTTTGTTTTTTGACTACCCAGTTTTGGACTTTAACTGTGACTGAGTCTCACCAACTGAGTTTCACACACTGTAAATTCTGTGGAAATCGATTGAGAGTGCAAACTCCTAGTGCCCACCTTTCAAGATAAAGTCTACTGTTGCACGGCTAAGTAAGAGGGTTTGGGCTGGTTACATGAGAGCATGTGACCTTATGCATGTACACACATGTGTGGGCTGAGCGCATGCAGCTTCCATCTAGCTCATCCCAGTATCTGCTCGGAATTAGCATAACACAGGAGAGACATTTCAGGTATTGATGCTGACATGGTGTAGGCTTTATATTGTGAGTGGACATATTGTACAAACTATAGTGATTACTGAAAAGGCTATGTGTTCACTGCAATATACCTTATGGGCGCAATCTGTACCACTGCACAGTTTAACCATACTTAGGCATAGAGATACAGGTCAAGTATCAAGTTTAGGTTAAATAGGTACACTGAGTACAGACCCACTATCACATTTTTTATATCTGCATTCCATATGGAACTAGAAGAACTACCATATTTGCTGGTACAGCCATATTCAGACGTCAGGCATTTGGTCCCCCTACTAGGCCAAGTTAATTACTCTTCTGGCCAGCCGGAAGATAAAAGGCCTCCCCGCACAATAGAATTATTTAATAGTGCTTGACCCAGTTGTTTGGAAGGTAAAGGGAGGGGAGGAAATCTACATGTGCTAGTTAACTCTTCACACTGCACCTGGACTGGGCAAGTCCAAGGACAGGGACACAAAGAAAAAAGATCAGACCTCTGGAGCCAAACGCAGGAGGGGCTCCCCCTTTGAAGTTTTTGTGGAGAAGGGATCAGGTAGCTGTGTCAAGAAGGAGCTGGCCAGGGCTGGAGCTTTCAAGGAAAGGCTTTAGATTGGTCATTTCAAGTTGCCATCTGTAAACGTTCCAGAATGCTGTTCAGGTGGGTTGGGGCAGGGTTGGAGTTATGATGTGGCACCCTCAGACTTGGCAAGGGTGCCCAACTTCTAGAACTTTTCAAGTCCACTAAAAAATCCTTGCACAAGGGAGAGACACTTATGAACTCAATGGACCTGGAAGAGATGACAGCGAAAGAATGTCCCAGCAGAGAAGCCACCTGATGCCATTGCAAGGATGGACAGAAGTTCTTTTAATCCAACTGGCACCCAGGTAATCCAAATGTTTTTACAGGCCCAGTGGCTCTGGCCCCCTTATGCCACTTGAGAAACAGTTGGGGGGTGTGGGCCTGTTGGGGGTCCATGGATGGTTCCTCTGGAACATCTGTAGACTGGCCCCCTGACTTCACTGACACAATGGTGCCCTGCAAGTAGCCAAGAGACTGTGGGATTAGGGGAGTATGGAAGGGAGGGTGTTCTGCTTGTTGGCTGTCGAAGACGCCCCCAAGCAAGAGAGAGCATTGGGAGCTAAGGCAGTAGAAAGGTCTAGTGAAAGAAACCCTAAAAATAAAGCTCCACTAAAAAATAAGGTATAGAGTCCAGGAGGCCTGAAGAAACTACTCCTGGTGGCTGGAGATTGCCACTAGGGCTAGACACAATTTAAATAATGCTAGAATAATTTCATTCATTTTGTGTGACGCTTGTTGAGCAAAGTTCATGAAATTACACCATTGCGCCACTTGATGTAATTACCTGCCATTCTAAATAAAAATGTACAGTAAACACTCAATTTGTGAAACATTTACCATAAATACACAGAAACAACAGAATGCGAGGTTTTGAGTAAAAGTTCCCTCGTGCCAAAAATTAACTTGAGGACAAACTTCAAGCTAAAATATTGTATGAAATCACAGATTTACATGCACAATTTTGCAAATTATGTGAACATGCACACATACTTACTACAAGGAGTAAGATGAGCCCAAGATCATGAAAATTGGCCCTATGGGGCTGTAGTAAATCGCTTGACACATCTGGTCCCCTGAGGAACACAGCAGAGAATAAAGTGCGTAGTGCTCCACTGCAATTGTTTAGATTCCATCGGGAGGCCTAAACTCCCCGGGTCAGTGCAACCTTTTGTAAAAATGTGTTAATTGTGAGGAGGCGTGGGTAGGGCCTCCACCCTGATCAACTCATGGTCCCAGTGAAACCATCCCAGGGGGTGTGGCATGACAAACATTGTCCCAGAGGACCCCATCTCATTATGACAGTAGACAGGCTGGGAGAAGCACTGAACTCCCTCAATGAGGTGGTGTGCCTCCCCAATGCCCCTTGCCTGTGTCTGGGGGGAGCGCACTACTAACTTGCAGGCAAGAGAAAGGAAAGGATGCTATCCCTGTGCCAAAACATAACAGTTGTGCTGGTTGCATGAGTGGACTGTCCTCACAGTCGTTGAATGGTGCACATGCCCTGTGCCCAATAAAAGGGGCAAGACTGCATTGAAGAAAAAAGAAAAACCAAGTAGATAAGCCAGCACGCAAAGTGGAAAAGTCGTTAATAAAATATTCAAGTCTCAGGGCTTTGGAGCATCCCATAAATCCCTGGGAGGACTCAAATATTTGCATAGTTTTTCTTCTACTAGTTTCACAATAGTGGGCAGGGGCACCACCAATGTTTTAGAGTCCCCTGGGGGAGAAGGGGTTGCCCCAAATGTCCTAAGTCTCCCTGGGGATTGTATTCATGCCCCCAGCAGATGTGTTCAATGTTTTAAAGCACTTCCGAGCTGGTATTTTTGTACTAAGGCTCTAGAGTGTGCAAATTCCTGTTGTTTGGTCCTACAGCTACCATAGCAGCATGTCAAAAGCAGAAAAAAGACTCATGTACACATTGACATCAGCAATATAATGTTACGCATTCTCATCAATAGGTTTTATTGACAAGAAGAAAGTTAATAGTCAATCAGTATATGTTTTAATGATGGTCATTGCCATATTTTGAAATGCTTTATTGACAATACCAGGGTAAACATTAAGTTATGACTTGCCTTACTGAATGTCATTGTACGATGATACCATCCATAATGATTTCAATGGTGTTGTATTAGTTTATTGTCATATTTCTGATTTTATTCATGTGTGTTGACACCCTGACAAAGCCAGTAGACATGCCTTTTTGATAAGGGCACGCCCCTTATATTGTGTCTAGTGTAGGGAGGGTAGGTGTGATTATAGGGTTCAGGATTGGTTATTGGTGTAACATATTATGAGGGTGTCACCATAAGTATTTCCACCTTCTTATTTGGAAATATTTTTAAATTCATGCATAGTTTTCAGTAGTGTGTGTTTCTGTGTACAAAGGGACTTTTCCTTTATATAAGAAAAGCACTGACTGGGCAAGGACTTATTGAGTGTTGTTTGTTGCATACCAGCGAGCTGGGGTACAAGGCCTTAGACTGCTCTGCTTCACTACCCTTTGATAATCAAGTGCTACAATTGGGTACTTGGTACCCAGTAACTGGTTAGTTGCAGACTTATTATTAGTGAGGGACTCATAGCCTACATAACTAATAACCCAATTTCTTACACCTGCCAATTGCAGGATGCTGTGTGGCCACCAGAGAAGTTGGTGCAGAGGGTATCTCACGCCATCCGCTGCTATCCATGTCCCAACAGAAGTAGTACTTAATGCCCCATTTTGGAAACCAAATATGAAGAGAAGTGGGACAATGCAACAATCCAAGCCAAGGCAAACCATAAAAAGACATAAACAATTATAGTTTTAATGTGCCAGCCCAACTTCCTTTCTACCGCTGTACTTCTTATTGTGTTTTTCTAGAACAGGTGACATGAGGTCCCCCAGTGTTATATCCCGCATAGGTACCCCAATGTAGACCCGTTCGTACATGCCCTAAAATGGACGTATTCATATTTACCCTAAAATGGTCATATTTGTACTTGCTCAATTATGGTCATGGCCGCATATGCCCAATTATAGTCACAACTGTACATGTCCTATTATGGTATGATTCCTTATATAGGCATGATCTTTCACCTACATTGGTCCCAGCTAGCACACAACGAGCTCTGAGGGCTGAACGTTATATATCCTGTGGTTTTGAATACAGCAGGGTTCTTCCAAACACAGGCCCACACTGTACTCATTAATTATGCATGGCTTTCTAAGAATACACCACCGGCATAATATGTATGTACAAAGTTCACCCCTGACGTCTTCCTCATGTCCAATACAAACCATACTGAGGACCGAGACTCCTTAGGGTATAAATACACCACATCTTGCCCCGGTAAAACAGAGGGAACCGAGACTTCCATGCTGACACACTTACCAGAGACGCTGAGGCTCCTGCATGCAGTCGCTCAAGCTGACATTGGTCTGACACAACCCGGACGGGGTGTCCAACTCGAGACCAGGACGGGGTCCCACACTCTCTCTATTCAGGTATGGGGGCTTGACTAAATCCTAGGAGGATTCTTGGCTCTTAGCTTCCAAGACCTACACACATATGCTAGGTACACTCAGGTACATCTAGGTAGGCATCGTAGGAGTACGCACACTTGCCTAATGCTATTATATTCATGTATGTATTCATGACTATCGCAATATGGTAGAACTGTTCTATCCCTTTGCTTTTATCGTACTGCTGATAATATATCTCTGCTATTGTCTGCTGGTTACCGCAGCACATATATTTTACACTAGAATAACAACTGTTCAATAAATACTTAATGAAACGCCCAACTGTTTATTCTGTGTAACTCTCTGAGACAAACTGAACAAGTGAGGACGAGTGACTGAGCGAAAGGTAGTACATTGTTTCCACGATTCTGAGGGAATCAGGGTAGTCATGTTCAAAGGTTGCCAGAAACGAATCTCTCCCCGATAAGAGGAGGCACTAGTGGCACTGCGAGCTAGCTAATGCAAAACAATCTAACATAAGCGGTGAGGGTGCACAGAGTCAGTCTGCCACCAAGCCCACAGCTTATGTTACACAAACGCGCAGGTCCTGCATGGGTACTATAGGAGCTACACGACATGGCGCCACCAACGTTGGTATTGGTACTTATTTAACAGTCGAATCTGAGTAGTTCAGTCGTGCTATTCTCAGAGAACCCACTCACAAAACACCAGAGACGTCTGGAGTGGGTGGGCACAAAATCCGCCGCAGCTGAGTTGTACGAGAATACTATTTATTGGCTGTTGGTTATTCAAGCTTGAAGGACATTTAGTTCCTACAATTGTGCACTTACACCTTATTTTAAGAACTCTTTAATCTCCCTTTTCTCAATTTAAAATGGTGGAAGAAACAAACACAACAGTGAGAGTTACAACAAACCTCTTCGGTTTAGAAGAAGACCCTGAAAATGCAATACAAATTGCACCAAATATCAGAAGGGCAGTCACCATAAAACTTCTAGAACATGGCTTAAGAGCCAGGGGTGGTACAGTAATTTTCATGATTGAGGCACACGAATCCAATAAAACAGAGGTATTCTATTCTTGGGTTACATTCCCAGCAACAAATGCAATAACAAATGTATTTCACTACTACCAAGAAGGTGACACACCAGCGGACTATACTCCTTTTGAGGAAGTAGAGGTTCTGCTTACTTACCAGGAGCATAATTACTGGTTTAAAGGTACCCCACGTACGAGGAAGAGCAAGATTAGGCCCGCTCGGAGGAGCAGGAGCCACATGGCCCATATTAGCGGCATACACTCCGCATCCTGACATTGACACAATGCCACAGCCAGACTTACTCGTACAACACAGAGATTTAATTAAAATCTACAGAAACCTCACACAATTTGTGATGAGGACTTTAACAGTTCAGCCTGCACCAGCTGCAGCACAAGACACTCCAGTCCAAGGTACAGTTAATAAAATAACTCCACAAACATTACACGCGATAATGGGCAAAATGCCAGCAAAACGCGAACAAATCCCATTCTGGATAGCTCAGAAAATAACTCAGCTTGAAGCAGTATTCCCGAATACTACAACCAGTGATAAACACAGAATTCTAATAATCTGCTTGCCCATGGGTCTCACACCACAAGTAGAGGACTGCACCTCTTGGGGTTCAGTCTTTGCTGCAATATATACCAGAACACATGGTATCCCGTCCTTAGCAGTAGTACCTGACGTATTAAAACAGATACAAAATGAGTACAGAGCAGAACCTGCCCTTAACTTAGGGATGAAGTTGCTAAACAACTTTGAACAGGTTTCAGCCATAATACTAGCTAACATTAAGGGGGAAGCAGCTTCTGTGGCGATCCGCCAACGCCTAAGTGAGTTCAGTCCAGACGACCAACAACACGAACTACCCAAAATAATTGAAACTGCATATGCAGAACTAGGCAGAGACAGTTTGGGTGGGAAAGCATTAAAACCACAACTAGTGGGCAGCCCTGAAAAGGATACTGCAAGGCATACACCTACTTCTTCTAAAAAGAAGTGGGAAAATAAAAAACAACAAAAGTCTAAAGACACCAGATCTCAGTCCAGAGGTAGGTCTCCTCAACAGGAGCCTTCTGAAAAGAGGTATAACCTCAGGAATAGGGATAACATTAAAAAACCTGACAGGTATCAGGATACTGATACTCGTTCCTCTCGTTCCTTTCAGGGTTCATCACGAAACTCCGAGAGGGAAGGACGGTCAAATGAGCGTACAAAGTCCAGAGACACACAACGCACTGCGGACTACGCACCTAAAAAAGAAGATACACAAAAATCAAAACCTCAGTTCAAAAAGAAGAAGGTAGCAGGTCTCAAGATCAGACATTCCTAGAATTCTGAGGACACAGCTTCTGATCGGGGAGTGGGCTCTGACGATGCTAGACAGTGCGGCAGAAGTAACGATAGCTCGCCAAAACCTGAAGGAATTTCTGGTGACAGCGGAGTTGAGTGAGTATATCACGGTGGAAA
The DNA here is from genome assembly GCA_963921515.1 of Calotriton arnoldi. Taxonomy (NCBI): domain Eukaryota; kingdom Metazoa; phylum Chordata; class Amphibia; order Caudata; family Salamandridae; genus Calotriton; species Calotriton arnoldi. The sequence continues at coordinate 814,892 of CAWUFW010004542.1, read as the reverse complement.
CACCTGATACTCGGGTAAGTGTTCCACATAAGTTACATGAGATAACACTCCGGATGGAGGGGGACAAGCCCAGAAAAGTTAAAGGTCTCTTTTGGAAAAAACTGTCATCTGGTTATGACATTCTATTAGCAGAACAAGACTGGCCGCCTGCATTCATCATGGAGTGCCCTAGGGGAGAAACGATAATCTTTCCAGCCTTTTCCGACCTCGTTCCCGTTCACCTAAAACATGCATATACACAGGAGTGGGCGGTTGCCCTAGCTCCAGCATTGTACAAAAATCATGCTGGTTGGGATGAGGATTCAACCCACCATGTGATCCCGTTAAAAGTTTCCCCAAATGCCCAAAGGCAATACCCTATAAAGCAAGAAGCTAAAAAACAAGTCAGGGAGATTCTAGATCAACTAAATATCAGGGGGTGATAGAAAATTGCACTTCACCTATGAACAATCCTTTGTTCCCAGTAGCCAAACCTGACAACACATATCGTCTAGTTTTAGATTACAGACATTTAAACACTTGAACAAAGACATTTGCAGTTCAAAATGCACACAGTGCCGCATTAATGAATAACATTGTGCGGAAAAAGTACAAAACAACACTTGATATCTCAAATGGATTTTTCTGCCAAAATATAGTGCCTGAAAGCAGGTATCTAACCGCATTCAGTGTGTTAGGGTCCCAACGGCAATTTTGCTGACTCCCCCAAGGGTACAAGAATAGCCCGGGGTTGTTTTCAGCAAGGTTAACAGAGTTACTCCAAAATTTGGATGAAGAAGCATTGTCCTATGTGGATGATATTTATCTGACGTACGATGACTTAAAGAGGCACTTGACCAGGGTGAGCACCATTATTATGGGATTCGCCTCTGAGGGCTATAAATTTAATTTCAAAAAATCAAAAATTGCCCACCTCAATGTCCTGTTTTTAGGATATGAGCTGTCAAGTGAGGGAAAAAGCCTGGCAGCTAACTGTTTAGAAAAGTGTGCACTACTCCAACCTCCAAAATCATTAAAAAATTTACAATCTATTCTGGGATTCCTAAATTTTGGTCGAACATACATTTTGGATTACGCAGAAAGAGTAAAACCTTTCTACGACTTAATAAAACCTGACTTTTCAGTCAAACAATGGACAAAGGAACACACAAATATCCTGTGTTCCCTCCAGGAAGACATGATAGCTTCTAAACATTTACAGACACGCGTAAACACACAGAACTTAGTGATCCGAGTCATAGCGGGTCAATGCGGGTACACCTATTTAACTTTTAATGAAGGAGAAACAGTACCAATCGCATACAAATCACACCTGAACACGAACGCAGAGATGCGTTTCACTTCAACAGAAAAAATCCTGACAGCAGTGCAGACCGCTGTAGCAAGAGAAAGAGCTCTGGCTCAGGGTAAACACATAATTGTCGTGACCCCAGTACCAGCATTAGAAGCTGTTACAAAAGCTAGCATTCCAAATGCTAAAGCCTTAAATCCAAGATGGATACAATGGGCTAAATCTCTTACTGCAACAGATGTTGAATACAGATTTGATCCAAGTTTAAAAACACAGGCATTCCTGCAATATGAACAAGAATATCCTCTACCAAATGAAATTTTGCCTCTAGATCAGTACGAATACATTATTTACACTGACGGGTCTGCTCAACCAGCCACAGGAAGTAAGCAAGCTTACAGCGCGGCGTGTGCGATTGTTAAAGTTCGCATGCACAATGGAAAGTTCCATCCGAGTTGCACTAAAACGCAATCTCCAGGAGACTGCACGGCTCAGTTGGCAGAATTCAAAGCACTTATACTGGCACTTATAAATACGGATCACAAATTCCCCACACTTATTGTGTGTGATTCCTTTTACTGTGTACAGTCGTACAATGAATATCTACATCATTGGCAACAAAACGGGTTCAAAGATGCAAAAGGTGGCACAATTAAGCATAAAATACTATGGGAACAGGTAGTGGAGTTGAGAAACGAACTACCAAGGGCTCACGTGATACATACACTGAGTCATCATCGTGATGGCGTTCACGTTCAAGGGAATTCATTGGCTGATGAAGCCGCAAAGGGGGCTGTTCGCACAGCCGCAGTAGCTGCAGTTACTCGTTCAAAGACGAGGGTAGACGGCGAGATTATGGTAGCTGTCAATGCTTCACGCAAAGGCCGCACAGCAGTACCTAAAAAATTTCCACTCAAGTACTCCTACAAATTAGATGCACAAAGCATTCCTTATGCTCAGATTCCTGGAGTGGAGGATAGAGTAATACCAAATATGGATCGTAAGCTAGGCTTGATTTTACCGGCACACGAGGGTTTGTGTTCTGTGCATACAGGTGTTACAGCGACTATTTCTTTATTGAAACAACGCTACTGGTGGCCAGGGTTAACGAAGCAGACTAAAGACTATGGGGCCGATTCCGATTCGTGTCGGTAATTTCTCCGACCGAGCCGGCCTCGGAGAGATTTCCGACCGAATCGGACCCGTGCAGTCCGACCGAACGAGTCCGATGCATTCGTATGCCACCGGACACGAGTCGGTCGGACTCCCATTGAACTCAATGGGAGCCGGTCGTACAACGCGTACGCGGGCTCCCATTGCCTCAATGGGTGCGAGGCGGACAAGGGCGCCCCCTACAGCGAGTACGCCGCGAAGCGCTTCGCGGCGTACACGCACAGGTAGGGGGGACCCATGGGTCCCCCTGTGTGCGCCTCGCACGGGTACGCGTACAGGGGGGTCCGACACGGACCCCCAAAGTACGGCTCCGACAGCGAGTTCGAGTCGGACGGCGCGAGTCGGTCGGAGCGGTCGAGGTGCGCATCGTACTTACCCGGCTGGAAAACGTCTCCATTGCGCGGTGCGAATCGGGTCCGAGCGAGTCGGTCGGAGCAGTACGATCCGGGAACCAGTCGGTCGGAGCGGTCGGGTCGCCCGGACGAGTCGGTCGGCGAATACGCATTGTACTCGCTCGCCCGGACGCGACTCGGTCGGAAAATAGGGCTCCGGATCGGATCCGGTAAAACCGAATCCGATTCGGAGCACTACCGGCCGAGATCGGAATCGGCCCCTATGTCTTGAAATGCGACATCTGTCAGCAGATAAAAGGATCCACCGTAACACGCCCAGCGCAGACACCATTGCTGAAATCAGACAAACCTCTCGCATGTGTGTATTTGGAACACTGCGGACCCTTACGATCTGATGGGTCCAAGAAATATATCATGTTTGCAGTGGATTCCTGCTCAAGATTCCTATAGGTTTGGCCTCATCCCTCGGCTGACGCTCGAACTGTTATAAAAGATTTGCGAGTCTTTATCAGCACATACGCAGTTGGCACGTTACATTCTGACCGTGGTCCGGCGTTTAGCTCTCGGGCTTACAAAGAGGCCATGGAAGGAATGGGCGTAGCATTGCGGTACTCCTCACTGTACCATCCCGAGGGAAATTCTGTTGTGGAGAGGAAAAACCGAGACTTAAAGCAATCTTTAACAGCTAGGGTATTAGGCAAGGGCAGTAGATGGGTCGATCACCTTTATGGGGTACAGCGCGCGCTCAATAATCAGCCAAGAAGCTCTCTAGGAGGTGTCACTCCTTACGAGGTCCTATTTGGGACAAGAATGTGGGTACCTGATCTTGATTGTGAAGGCACAGTGGCGGATGAAAAACCATTTGATATCCATGATCGTTTGGCTGTTTTACAGGATCTAAATGTATCCAGGACACAACAAAGTAGCGTGCTCCAGAAACAGGCCGCCACTGAGGAAGTCAAGGCAGTAACGGCAAGACCTATCTGGATCCCAAAGATTGGGGATCTAGTCAGAGAGAATATTGCTGACAAAAAAGAATTTGGGCCATCCTACAGAAAGCCTGTACCAGTCCTAGCAATCCACGTCACAAGAACTGTACTTCTGCCACCTCTTGCCGGAAAAAAGGAGAACAGATTCGTCTCAATTGACTTAATCAAACCACACTATGTGGCCAATACTAAACAGTAGGCCTTGTGGACTCCACAGTAGCAGACGCCCTCCTCTCGCTACAATCCAAGAAGTCCAAACAGAAAGACTCATCATGTTTGAAGAGCCACCTGTACGGAATGAAGGACTAAGCAATAATGTAATGGAACTTGTTTCACTTCTACAAGAAATTCATCTTCAAAATGAAAATCAACTTAACAACCAAGTTGCAATCAGACCCAATACAGACATCTACATCAATGTGCCTCGACAAGAGAACACAGCGATTTCAACAAATCCCGATGCAATTCCAACAATTGATCGAACTGCTTCTGGCTATTTCATGAACTTTGATACGTTTTCACTGGATCCAAGCGAGCCGGAAAGGACGCCAGCCAAAAAATCACTCCAACAGAAACTCATTGACTTTTTGAACTTTTTTAGAAAGACTTACCTGGTATCACCTTGGATAGAACTACGGTATATCACTGGGATTTTATTTTTCATTTTCTGGCTAGGTTTAATAATAACTTTTAGTATGCTTATTAATGGACGATACCTCCAACCAAGCTCTACAGCCCAAAGAGTCAATTTGATTTTAAAACCACACCAGTCTTCACATCGTGAACCAAGAGACTTGTCTTCAGTGAACATCACAGCAGTTCCTATACCGGACGGTATAGTATGGGACAAGATTGATTATGATATATTAGGTCCAACTGAACTTTTAAAGCTAAAACATGTATTTAAAATTTCTTTAAGTGATATCATTACCTCAAGTGCATATTCTGATGATTGGGACACTGAAACTGTAAATGCTATGATGTCTGATCTAGAAAAAACAGCTGCATTTCCGAACAATGAAATGTTAGAAGGTACTTCAGACTATGATACATTGTACTGTTACCAACATTTTGGTGATCATTTCTTACACAAGTCTATAACACCTAGAAATGTATTTGAATACCACCAGTGGGAACACTGCCCAACACCTCCAAGAGGTAGTTCACAAGCATTTGCACAGAAATTCACATACTTCTCAGGGTTTAACACATCCGACCCGATGTCATTTTATTATAAAATGGAGAAAAATTCAGCTCAGAAAATTATGTTAACAAACACCAAACATATTTACTCTGCATCCCTTCTGAACCAGTTGTCTAAACAGGGTTTCGATCTATGGAAAGACACAATAGAATCCAAATCAATCTGGGGTTCTAGGGACTGGCAAGTCCAGGGAATAGAAGCACTTTTTAGAGCATGCATCATTCCGCAGCAGATTTTATTTCTGAACGAAACTGTGCAAAAGACATCCTGTCTTGGATTAGCCAAAGGCAAGGAAATGAACACACCGGGGTTTCCAACACCATCACAGATGGGTGGGGGGCAGAACTCAACTACACCAGGGGTAGAATTAGATGCCATTTTCCAGTACAACAGATCAGATCCTGATTGGACAGAATGGCTGGTTTGGCCCATTGACACAAACAAATGTCAACAGAGATTTATGAATACAACCAGAGGGTTTAGTATCCATAGGTCAGATCCACGCTATGTACAAAGACAACACCCAGGGGTAGTGACATCGTATAGTGTTGGGAAGTTGTGCCTTGATTGGCTAGAGACCTCAACACTGACAGAAGTAAAGCACCACTTGACCTTACTCACACCCGACATGGATCTTAGAGATTTTCTACTAGGACCCAAGAAACAACGTCAGAAACGTTTCATATATGCAGGCCTTTATGCCTACTACAATGAAAACTGGAAAATATCCCAACAAGAGGCCGCAGAAAGAATACGAGAAAAAGACAGTATTAACTTAGAAAAAGCATTGGCAGTGGTGGATAATGGGTTAACTACTTTGAGCTCCAGGATTTACTCCTTAGGCAACATTGTGTCCTCGGCAATCGACATACTAGAACAAGATCTGGCCTTGTTACAACACGGGCAATCTCAGCTACGTTCTATTATGATGTTAAGCTGGACGCTGCAATCTTTGCGTGCCGGCTATGTGCCATGGCGTTTTATAAACACCACGTCTCTGTTTTCAGAATACAATCTAACTGATAAACAGACAGAAATGGCACAAAGGGGAGCCAAATATACAATGCTGCGTATTGAGAAACTGGAAAGGTTACCATTCACTGTAGCCGAATCACCATCAACAGAATGGCTCATTCATGGCCAAATCACTCTGCCGGTCACTACGTTTCAGTTTCAATATTGCCTTGAGCAAAGGCAGGCAGACAAATATGTAAAAATGGGTAAGGGATACATCAAGGAAACTTGGGAGTTACCATATAGATACCGATGCCGGAATGGGGATCGAGAAGTGTATCTGAGTGGTACAAACTGCAGGAACGCTTTAAGCGGTTCTCTCATGTGTCAGGATATTTCTCTGCACGGAGCCTGTAGGGGTTCAGTAGCGAACGTATCTTGTCACATGTCACGGACCCCAGCGGCCATGATCACGCCGGTTTTCCAGCTGCTCTCGAATGGGAGTTACTTAATGCTAAATGATCAAGGTTGTTGTGGGATGCTTCCGGGCGTCGCATATCTAGTAACTGTTAACTCCAGGGTTACTTGCTGTATGCAAGTATTGTTTCCGCCACTGAACAGAGTCAGGGATGCGCGGTTATGGCCTTCGCTGAATGTTTCTTTTATACAGTTTGATACTCTGAGCAGATTGAAAGCCATGCTTTTACGCAACCCGTGCCCTTAACCTCCGCTCGAGAAACCTATGAACTTCAAGTTGCAAGGACCTCGACTGAGATACAGGCACTCATACGTACAAACTGCCCCATTCATTTTGCAGAAATGGTGGGACGTATCTTCAATATGTCTGATACGAGCGGAATTGTACACCTATTTAAGACCATAGGGTCCGGACTGTTAAGCACCTTTCAGACAGTCCTCGGAGTAATCCCAAATGTTATACACTCCGTGTTGGGAAGCGTATTTGGAGGATTCCCGCTCATCCTGTTCCTAATTGCAGGAATCCTGATTGTGATATTGCTGCTACGAAATGGACGGCACACTTCCCGAGGGAATGGTGAACACGCTCCTGGAGCGGAAATACCGTGAACGCATGGTACAACTTCTGGGCATTTCCTGCCTGCGAGAACTCAATACCTCTTGGTTTCTATCATTTAGACCAGTCTGGATAGACTGCATCTTACCTGTGCTTCGATGCCTGTTCTGCGGAGAAAAATGCACGTTGGATCTTTGTCTAACATTTCCATCAAATGCGCCTCCGGACACGGATGCAATGCTGGACCCCATAAAGGCCCACACTCTGCGTTGTCCTCAACGGCTTCCGATTCTGATGAATGCATTCCTGGAGAATCCACAGGTGCCGTTCGGTCCTGCTGGGTTAGGTGGCTCCTCCACAGGCACCCAGGTTACAACTGCCGCACAAGCTGCCGCAGCACCGACTGTTGGCAGTACTACATTCCATCTATGTGCGATTGACGTTCTCTGTGAGGCGGTGGATTTGTCATCTACAGCAGCTGACACCGATAATATTGAGCTACCCAGCCAGGACGCGTAATCTAGAATTGGCTCATCGTGTCCTGGGAAAGAATTCGGCTTCTCCACTCGTTTCAAAATAAACGATCTAAATGTGGAACTTTTTCTTACATTGACACTTTCACTTGAGAAAAGCATGGCCTTCTCCTGCTTATGGTGACACAGCTTCTATAGAGAGACTTTTAAGTGGCAACTATAAAAAGCTGAATTTGAATTTTTTTTTTTAAAAAGCACCAACATTTTTAAACGATTTTTTAGAACCATGCTTTTATCTGCTTTTAAGCAAAAAGTTTTTAAATTGTCCATATTTTAAGTATGGTCATTTATTATCCCGTTCGGAAGAGGAGTGTCCCGCATAGGTATCCCAATGTAGACCCGTTCGTACATGCCCTAAAATGGACTTATTCATATTTACCCTAATATGGTCATATTCGTACTTGCCCAATTATGGTCATGGCCGCATATGTCCAATTATGGTCACAACTGTACATGTCCTATTATGGTATGATTCCTTATATAGGCATGATCTTTCACCTACATTGGTCCCAGCTAGCACACAACGAGCTCTGAGGGCTGAACGTTATCTATCCTGTGGTTTTGAATACAGCAGGGTTCTTCCAAACACAGGCCCACACTGTACTAATTAATTATGCATGGCTTTCTAAGAATACGCCACCAGCAAATTATGTATGTACAAAGTTCACCCCTGACGTCTTCCTCATGTCCAATACAAACCATACTGAGGACCGAGACTCTTTAGGGTATAAATACACCACATCTTGCCCCGGTAAAACAGAGGGAACCGAGACTTCCATGCTGACACACTGACCAGAGACGCTGAGGCTCCTGCATGCAGTCGCTCAAGCTGACATTGGTCTGACACAACCCGGACGGGGTGTCCAACTCGAGACCAGGATGGGGTCCCACACTCTCTCTATTCAGGTATGGGGGTTCGACTAAATCCTAGGAGGATTCTTGGCTCTTAGCTTCTAAGACCTACACACATATGCTAGGTACACTCAGGTACATCTAGGTAGGCATCGTAGGAGTACGCACACTTGCCTAATGCTATTATTTTAATGTATGTATTCATGACTATCGCAATATGGTAGAACTGTTCTATCCCTTTGCTTTTATCGTACTGCTGATAATATATCTCTGCTAACACATATATTTTACACTAGAATAACAACTGTTCAATAAATACTTATTGAAACGCCCGACTGTTTATTCTGTGTAACTCTCTGAGACAAACCGAACAAGTGAGCACGAGTGACTGAGCAAAAGGTAGTACATTGTTTCCACGATTCTGAGGGAATCAGGGTTGTCATGTTCTAAGGTTGCCAGAAACTAATCTCTCCCCGATAAGAGGAGGCACTAGTGGCACTGCGAGCTAGCTAATGCAAAACAATCTAACATAACCAGTGAGAGTGCACAGAGTCAGTCTGCCACCAAGCCCACAGCTTATGTTACACAAGCGCGCAGGTCCTGCATGGGTACTATAGGAGCTACACGACACCAGACAGCTAAAGCTTTCTGAAGAGAGACATAAAAAGGGAATGACTTGCAAACAAGCCGCCTTCTTTACACCCATGGAATATAAAATTAACTATCCCTTCTAAAAAGGTTTGAAAATACACCTTTTCCTCACCTTCTTTCCACCTAAAAATCACACCATGAAATTACCATAGCAGGTGTGGAGCTATTGCCCAAATGTAAGGGACATTTTAAACTTTTTATATGAAAGACCACAATGATTTACATAGAGGTTCACTACTGGAAACAGTGTCATACCATCACATTAGACTTTTCCTTGGTGGAGAGGTGACAAAATCTCCACTGGGAACACCACCTTACCCTTCACTCAAATTGGGGACATTATAGCATTTTTTGGCAGACGTTCTGTTACTGCCTTCTTCCTCTAAATCTAATTCTTACTGGTCCGTGCTCTAAAACTCTCAGTCCCAAATATACTATGCCTTCTCTCTGGGGGTAAGCTTCAACTTTTTCCCTCCATAAGGGTTTTTCAAGCATATTTTATTTCAGACACTGTCTCTTTACTAGACCTGGGCATGAAATTCCACTCCGCTCGCGGAGTTTGCAGAGATTTTTCCACTCCGGTTCTGAAAAACTCCGATCCTCATAGCGAAGCAGAGTTTTTTCCTCGCTCTCTCTTGCCAACATTAAGTTGGTGAGCAAGGAAAATCTTACTCCAGACCAACTCCCAGCAAGATTTCTCAATGCGGGTGGTCGCGGAAGCCCGCGACCACTCACGTTGAGAAACCTTTAGTTCGTGTTGAGTAAGCTGCCGCTCGAGTATACAATCTATTTGAACGGCAGAAAGAAGTAGCGCCCTCTTGCGCTGCGCATGGTGCCATTTGCATTGATTTTCCAGTGCAGGACAAACACCTGGCACTAAAAATCTGTGCAAATGACGCGACCCAATGCACTCCACTGTTTGCAGAACACCGCGTAGCACAGCAGAGTTTTATGGTCACTTCGTGAAGTTCGGCTATGTGGAACTCCGCCCAGGCCTACTCTTGACCAAGAGACAAATAACAAAACTAAAGGGAAACCTTAAATGACATTATCAGCTCTAGAGCACTACGCTTGTGGATTTCTTCCATTTTGTTTCTAATAAATCTTCAGCACTTTCTTCAAAACAAAAGGGGCCTTATTTACAAAACAGCTCACATATATATGCTTGCAGCATTACTCCCTGGAAATGGTGCAGTTTTCTGAATTTTAGGAATTTACAAAGGTTTCCAAAAGTGCTTCTGGAATCCTGCTGTCCTACTGCTGAACATTCTCTGTGAATTAATTTTAGGAATTCCCAAGGTTTCCAAAGGTTCTCCTGTGACTCTGCTGCACATCTACTAAAACCTGAATTCTATTTGCATCCATTTGAAGCAAGGCAATTGCACTTTTTTCCTACATGGGCAAAATATTTTATCCTGTGCCACCAATTTCTGTAGTGTTTTCATCTCATTCCCACCCTGTCAATCGTTTCTTTTCAGTTCAGTTCATCTTTATTGCAGATTAATGTTAGAAATGTTGCCCTTTCTGTAGGGTCACTCTGGATTCTTGTCTTATTTGTTAAACCCTATTTTTGCTGGCTATAAAACTCTGTGCACTTTACCCTTGCTAACCAGTGGTAAACTGCTTGTGTTTCTCCTTTCAACATGATGAAATTGACATACCGCTAATTGGCATATTTTACTTACCTATAGATATCTAGTATATGGTGCCCAAAGTGTACCCAGGTCCTAAAAGTCAAATGTCACCAGTGGGCTGCAGCACTTATCCAGCCACCCATTGCCGTGACAATGCAAACGTGACTGCAGGCCTGCCACTAGTAGACTGACTGTGTGAGTTTTAACTGCAAAATAACCCCTTTTGACAGGTCTAAAACCTCCTTTTCAACATTAAAAGTCACCCCTAAGTAAGCTTTACTGCCCATTAAGGCAAGGTGCATTGTATTTAAAAGTAGGACAAGGAAAGGTTTAATGTTAAACATATCTCTACAGTGAAAAGGCCCTAAACTATAGTGGGGTTACCTTTCTAGGAAAACATTGGTGTACAATATTAAATTGAATATTGCTATCTTCGCTTAGGAAGCAGCTTCAAAGTTAATTCTTAGACTTTTCAAAATATTTATTACAAGTCAAATTCACTGGCAAGTTCAGATTTCTAATAATAGTTTAGAACAGATACTTTTAGAAAAGTTACCTGTCACATGCTCAAAGCCTCCAGAAGCCTATTTAGATAAAATTTCACCTGCCAGCCAGGGCTGAAAGCCCTTTAGATCAGGTGTGAATCTGCTCCAACACCTAAGGCAGAATCCTTGGGTATGGGGTGGTGTTCTGTTTCTCTGGTAGGCTCACCATCTGGACTGTGCCCAGGAGCTTAATTAAAATAATTTTAAACTCACTAGTATCACATCACAAATATTGAAATTGTTTGTAGAAACCAGCTATCCAGGCAACTTGAGACTAGGTGAAAAATTGCCTTTCTCAGAGAAAACGTGTAAAATGTGGTCACAGTACAACTCAAAGCTTTAGTCGATAAAAGGTGTGTCTTGTAGGATTGACACTCTTTATCTTATTCCATGAGAGATCCTAAGAAAATCTAAGTGGATGTAAGAGACGAGCATCTGGCTAAAGCAAAGAGATGATTTGGCTGCAGATTTGAAAGCTGCAGGAGTTAGGCTACATAGGTAGGCCTGAAGCTACATTTCATTTGATAACCTAGTGGATGCCAAAACATGTGCTTCAGTACACATGTGACATTTAATTTTCCCATGCCATTGTTGTATTTCTGGAACCATATGCTCTGGCCTTACTGGGATGTTAAATCTGCAAATTAGGAGTTAGTCAATTTAATTATGTATTATGGGTCAGAATACATAAATGGGGACTGGACAGCAGTTAAAAATCCAGCAACATCAGACCAAACAAATTGGGGCAACTGCGCAAAAACAGACACTTTCTCATAAACTGCCACCTGGCTTGCAGAATAATTAATTTGCCCCAGTCGAATAGTTCAAAGACTGAATTTGATAAGGGCTGGCTCTACAAAATATTGCATAAACCATAAAAAGCAATGAGGAGCACACATTGAGCTGAATAAATATTTAATTGGCAGATGGCACTCTTTTGAACGTATAAAACGTCACATGAATCACTTTTCGATGTTAAGTCAATGCAAAATTAAATTTTGCACAGTTTTCACCCAAAGTGCAAAGTGAAGCAATACAGACTTACAGTTTAGAGAAACAGAAAATGGATCTTTGTTTTTAAATGCACAAATACATTATAAGGCCATAATCAATATATTCATTGTCCCATTTTGACAACATACCTGTGCACAGATACCAGTCAGATGGCAGTCTTCTTCAATTATCCTGCACATGTTTGTAAATGAGTATACATATGTTTTCACATGTAACCAGTGCAGAATCTCTCACTCCAGCTGGCAGGCATTGGGCCTTATTTTAAAATGAGAGTACCAGCTGTCACCACCCACCGCCTTATTAATTAACTGAATCTTCCAGTGGGTGTAACTCCATTAAGCTGTTTCACAGCAGAGATCTAAAACAAGCACTGGCAAAGCCAATAGGTCTGGGCAATGGCGGAGCTCCGAGCTATTGGCGTTGTCAATGGTATAGGTCACATAGGATTAAATGCAAACACATTTTCTATGGAAGTCCACACAGCAATCCAGTCTATAGAATATGTACATTTTCATGCATTAAATAGTTTCAGACTTCTCTCATACTGTATTTCCTCATAAGGGTTACTATTATCAATGAAATGCATAGTAATAGAAAAATAATATATTAACTGTTGAAGATTTTGGCCAGCATTAGGCATTGTATGACAGCAACAGTATATTGTTATTGGCTGCATTCTTGAATGGATCTCAAAGATGGGTGCGGTATTAGTACGCGTTTCAACAGTCATCAAAGCTGGAGCAGCTTGTGTAGTACACGCAGGAGGGCCGTCGGGCTGGTCAGCCCTGTAGTTCTACTTCTGTGTCGATGCACAGGTGTTCTACAGGAGTGAATGCTGCCGCTGACTCTGATGAGGATGAGTATGAAGAGTGGCTGTTGGAGTCTATCCGGTTGTGAGTAATGGGGGCAGTGTGGAACATTCATAGAAGGGATACTTGTTAGCGATAGTAGGGGAAGTAGAGTTTGCCGTCACCAGGAGAGGGGGGGTCTGCCTCTTCTTGAAAGTGGAGGTGGTGAAGTGTGTTGTTTTACTGAGGTAATAAGCAATACCCAATTGGTACAGTTTCTATAAGATATGTAGTAAGCCAAACTATGGCCTCATGTGCTCAAACGGGGGAAGGGGCTCCTTTAGTCAAACTTTCATCAAAATTACTACCTTGCTTAAGGAGATAGCCTGCCCGCAGCTCCGACAATGTGGTATTGTATTGGGTATTGTATGTATATGTTTTTTATTCATTGATCGTAATCAGAGTACACTCAATTTAGAGTTTTTTGCAACAGGAGTGGTATCAGGGATCATTCCTTGGTCCTGAAGAAAAGTCTTGGGGTAGGGCTTGAAACATGTAGATCGCAGAAATTCATGTACATAATTGCATGTTTTTCAAACGTTCCCCAATTTTTAATCTTACCGGATAGAGGCAAGAATAAAAAATGTTTTCCTACTAAGCCAGGTATTTTTAATTTTTCCACTATAAAAGACCCTCCACTCTTATGTGTCTCTCCATTCTTCATAGTATATGATCAAAGTGCTCCTACGTATTGGTCAGTCATTGCACATCCCCTTCCACAGCGGTACGGGAAGAACCCAATGATGAAGCATGCCACCAAGGGGAAACCCTGGTGGGTGAGGGTTTTTTAAGGAAAACTGTCTGCTTTCTACTGAACATCAGGGGTGGAAAGATAGTCCCATTGAATGGACAGGTTCTCTTTGATTTTCCTATAACACCTGCTTAAGTATCCAGATACTGTGAAAGAAACTAGAATTTTTAGTGGCATTTTTTTAGGTCAATACGTTTCAAACTTGAACAAAATTGGTAATTTAGGACTGAGAGCCTTGAGTAAAAACAGAACATTGATCCAGCTTGCATTATAGATTGGTTAAAGTCCAGTCTGAGGCCCATCCCACGCATCTATGTATAATTTTTTCATGTATTGTTTTTGCAGTTTTATATAGCATGAACTCAACCCAAAGGTATTGGAGTGCCTTACATAAGCACCAGTTACATTGTACAAGGACAAATTAATTTTTGGTAGGCACGGGGACACTAAGGGATTTCCCCACAATCACAGGATGTTGAGCTGACACAGAGATTCAAACCTAATGCCCCAGCTCAAAAGTCAGCAGGTCTGGCCATTAGGCCACCTCCTTTCCCCCATGAGATTGGTTTGCTTGGTACAATTGTACTAGAAATTTCTCCATGCACCAAGTCCCTCTTTCCTGTTATGCTAGGGGCTAGCATTGATGAATGTGAAGTGGGTGAACAAAAGAAGAAATGTTTACAGCTGGTAGCCTAGCAAGGAAACCATGGGCTTTGATGGGAACATGGTAAATGTGCCCCTGCATGTGACCCTACACTTCCCATCTGTCTTACTCTTGCAGGCGTCCACTGTTTCCTATCTTTTTCTCCCTCCTTTCACCCTTTTCTTCCCTCGTAATTTCTTTCTCTGGGTTCAGGCTGCTGATGTTAAAAAAAATAAACCGCGGTCATGTGGCTGACTCGCTTCCAACCCAAGTGGCTTTTTAAAGAGGTTGGCCTGTTTGGAAATGTTGGGATTGGTTTTACACTGAAACCTTAAATAATGCAAATGAATTGCTTCAGCACTGATGATAAAAAAAAACTGTGGTCATGTGGCTGACTCTCTTCCAACCCTAGTGGTTTTTTAAAGAGACTAGAAATGTAGGGGGTTAGTTTTATACTGAAACCTTGACATATACAAATGAATCTCATCAGTTTTGTTTTAATAGGTTGGAAAATGTACGGGAGGCAGCTATCTATAACAAGTCTGCTCTGTTATTGTGCCTTTCGATGGACTCATTTCCACCCCAGCATCGCCACCGCCACCAAACTCTCATATGTGGCATCGCAGCACTGATCAAAACAAGGGGCATTTTGATGCAATGCATGCAGCTAAGCTTGCATGAAAGCAAAACCCTACCTACCCTTCTAGGTATATGCGCCCTATGAAGAACCCCTTCTTCAAATGGTTTGTATTCCCTTTGACAGTACGAGAAACTAAGAATTCTTAGACGGCGAAGAAGACATTTTTGCATGACGCTGCCCGTGAGACATCAACATTATCGAATGTGGCATGTATGTTCTTGTTTACCTTTCAGGAAACTTTGACTTCGGAAAAAGTCATAGAAAAGACATAAGACTCATTCTCGGACCGTATTGTACATTAAATTAACTTAGCCAGTTTCTGTGATTGTTTGGGATAAAGTGGGAAGGGTATGCCCAGACGTGGGTCCCTTGCTCACTTTGCCACTGGATTCAAGCAAGCCTGGCTGATGACGGCTGGAATGCCAGAAACCGGTCCTAGGATGCTTGTTTCCGGTCCAGGGAAGACATGGCTTGGCAGTTCGTGCTGGACTGTTCCCATGAGGCACAGGGTCAGACTGATTTGCATATGGCCATGTCTGAACTGGGGTGGTGGAGTGAGCTAAAGAATGATGATGGATTAAACCCAGATCAGTTGACTGGGGGTGAGTGTTTGATTGGCTCAAACGTTCCGTCCATCATCCCCTTTTGTATCGCTTTCTAGCACAAGGTAAGCACCTTGAGTGTTTCCCAATGGCTGGATGTTTTGTAAATATTCAAACACCAACACTATGGTGAACTATGTTTAATTAATTTTAGAAAATTTTAGAAAACGGGGAGACCTGGGGGATTTTCTAGCACACCAACGAAAAATATCCAGCAGCTGTGGATGAACCTGTCTAGCACCATGATGGTGCTGATGCAGTGGTAACCCCAATGATCAACCAAGCCCCCTTGTGTTGCTGAGGGGGTCACATCCTCCTTATATACAAGTTTTTACATATAAAATGATGTACATCATAGTGTTGGCATACGAATATCCAGAGAATCATCCAGTCATAAGGAAAACTACAGATGATTTCCCTTGTGCTAGGGCCTACCGGTTTATTATGTATATCCAGTGGTCGGCTTCTCGAGGGAGTGCTGCAAGGCGGTAGGGCGGGGCGGGGGAGGGGCAGGGTGGGGGGTAGTAAACTCCGGAATACGGCCCAACGGAGTTGAGTAAATAAATAAATAAATAAAATGAATTACATTGTGTGCGCTGCAACGCCAAATCGGCGATGCAGCGCGCAATGTAATTCGTTTTCTTTATTTATTTATTTACTCAACTCCGTTCGGCCGTATTCCGGAATTTACTACCCCCCACCCTGCCCCTCCCCCGCCCCGCCCTACTGCCCCGCAGCGCTCCCTCGAGGAGCCGCCACTGTGTATATCATGTTCAGGGAGGCCATAGCAGGTGTGATCTTTAAAGAATTCTTCTCCTCCCCTTTTTGTTTTGTTATTGTAGCTGCATTAGGTAAACAAGGGAATCAGCAAAATTACTCATTTTTTATTTTGGACATGAGTCTTGCAGCAGTCTGAATGACAGCTCTTACTACTGCAAGTGTGTTTTATGGGAAACTGGTACCAAGGGCCCGATAATATTCTAGGCCAGATATTACTATGGCCTCTACTGCTAATTTTAGCTTGCCAAGAAAGACTATATTTTAAATGTTTGAGCATCTAATGTTGAAATCTTGCAGACTTAACCATTGCTTGGATGGGGTAATTGAGGTGTTCACTATTAGCATAGATCGGTAACCCGCACACCAAATTCTGCGTCAAGTTTATCACAAAATTGTTCGTTTTTTGGGGTGCAATCCTAGTGAGTGCACAGTCTCGTTGCACCAAGAAAGGCTCCACTATGAAGCTGATACATGATCCTGTAACAGTCCCAGGATGCACAACCACCAAATCAGATGAAAGATTCATCGTAAGCCAAAGTTCATCCATTTTAAACAGTTTTCTTTAATTAATCCTCTTTGCCTTGTTTGATATGCAAAAACAGTAATTTCGATTTTCACGTGCTTGTATAATGACAATCCAGGCCTTTTTACAGCATGTCAAAATTATCCATTCATTAAATGCGTGAAGTCTGTAACCCAATGCATTTCGGGCATTGAGCCCTTCTTCAGGGATAACTGTAATATAAGGAAAACAACTCATCAGGAGCGCTCTAACCAATTGTCAACAACTGTTTACTAAAGACAGCTCATACCTATTAACATATAAAACGTGAAATGTAAAACAATTCGGTGCTGAAACCCAGTGTCTATTGCGTCTGTTCCCCATAAAAACCAAAACGTGCCTCCTATCATGCTCAACTGTGAAACCAATGAAGTTAAACTGTTACAGGATCATGTATCAGCTTCATAATGTAATTGAGGTGTTGACATTTGTCACGAAGAATGGGCAAGTTTTGGAGTAATACCAACATACTTCGGGGCATATTCCCAAGAACGTGTGATAACCACAGCAAATTAGCTTAACGTGACTTTGCATATCGCAGTCTATCGCGGGAAGTTAACGCCTTGTTAACCAAGTATTCACAACACGGCGGTACCATGCGATAGTCCCCAGATAACGGGTCAACCGACCGCGTTAAAATCAACGCCAAGCCGCAAAAATGCGAAACACTAACGCAAAAAAAGCTGCGATGAGGCCAATCGCGATATGAAAATCAGCGAAACCCAGCTACAGGCCTGCAATCCACACGCTTCAGGCGGGAACAACCACCATAAAAGTAGAAAAAAAACAGACAAACAAATGCCAAACAACAGCGAAGCACAATGGACGTTGCCGGAGCAAGTACGGAGGAGAGCCAAAACCCCACAAGCCCCCCGGAGGACCATCCTGGGACTTCGGGGTCAGGGAAGGGCAAGGACAAGAAGAAGAGGAAGATGTAGTTCAGTCCGCAGGAAAACAGGATCCTGATCACGGAGGTGACAGAACACCATCAACAACTGTTCGTCACCTCCACTGTGTCATTGGCAACAAAAAATACAATATGGCAGTCCATCGTGGACAAGGTGAATGCAGTCGGAGTGCTGAAGAGGACAATGGACGAGGTCAAGAGGCGCTGGAATGATGTCAAGTGCAAAACCAAGCTGAAACTCGCCAACAACCTGAAGGCAGCAATGCAGACTGGAGGTGGGAGCCCAGCGCCACAGGAGGAGCTGGACGACATGGAGGAAATGGTGTCCACAGTCATCAGTGGGGAGACGGTGGCAGGAGTTGGGGGCCCGGACACTGCTCAACAGGACCCGACACAACAGCAACAGGGTGAGTAATGACCAGGGCCTGGAGGGACGGGGGGAGATGGGCACAATGGCACACATACACAATTAAGTTGAGCATATCTGCGGACAAACCATGCCCCAGACCACCAACTCCCACCAAGAGACCAACGTACCCAAGTATGCAACATGTCAACACTGTACAAGCACAGAAGTCAAAGGCACACCTCATGAAAGTGATAAGGGGCAGCAAACTCTGAGCTGCAGGGACGACTCCCCCAAAATGCAGCACACACATCACATGCAGAGCACATCTACATTGACAACGATGTGACACAATCCGCAAAACACCTACAACAGAACACAGGACACAACTGGTGCCGCTTGGGTGCAGACACTGGCCAATCACAATTGGCATTGCAGGGAAATGTGCGTTGATAATGTACAAGTACAAACACACACACGTCTGTTGTCGAAATGTCCACTGTACCCCATCAAATAGGCAGCTCCTCCCAAACAGCCACAATGTACCCAGTCATGCTGTCTGTATGTAAACATGTACATTGCGACAACATACATGTGGACACATTGTTAAACTGCATCTCCCCTTCACATTACAGAGAGAGAATCAACACCTCCTGCAGAGCAGCCCGACCCTCTCTTCTCTGGAGACGAAGAGGACGACCACAGCTTCGACTCTGACGCCCTCCAACTGCTCGTGGACAGCCTACGCAGCCCACTTCCAGGAGCTGGGCAGCCCAGCTGCTATGAGGAGACACCACCCCCTGCACAGACCACACAGCAGGCAGCACCCACCACCACTGCTGCCCCCACGGAGAACACATGGTCTTCCAATGCCGTGTTTTGGGGTGCCAGGAGAATCTGGCTGAACAGGTGCGGGAGGGCTTCGACCGCATGGCAGACAAACTAGATGCCATATGTGGGTGTCTCAGTCCCATCAGGGACCACTCACGGTCCCTAACGGACACCCACAGTCCGCTCCATGCTCTCCAACGGACCATGGCTGACATCGCTGGAGCCCTGACTCAGAGAATAGTACAACTGTCCAGTCCGAGTGGCTCTAGCGATGTCATACGGGAGTTGGGAAACATGCGGAGGTTAATGGAGACCATGGAGCGGGCGAATGCGGAACGAGCGGCTGCCAAGGCTGCACACCAGCGAGAGGTAGCTGGGTTCCTCAATGACGTCAGGACTCTCCTCATGGCATTGCTGCCACAAGGCCTGGCGCGGATGCATGCTGCTGCCACCACTCCATCCACATCTCCGCCCCCTGAAGTGTCAGTGACACACAGTGCCGCAGACCTCCCACCTCCGGCCACTGATGTGTCACTGCCACACAGTGCTGGAGACAGAACACCACCACCCACTCGTGAGGCACATGAAACAGCAGAGAATGAAGATGCGGTGATTCTGCCCTCGTGGTAAGAAGGATGCAGCAGCATGCATCTCATCCATAGGTCCGGCTTCAGCTTGGTACTGCCCTCTGCATCATCACCTTCCACTGTCGCCCGATGCACTCTGCGACACTCACCTTGGACCTGGACATGGACTGCCATATGCTGTTTGATCGCCATTGACACAGCAATCAGACTGCGGACTGAACTCTTCCTCTTCCTTTGGACTTGTCATTCCCTGAAGGACCCTGGCTGGCCCTCCACGGGACAACATCGTCATGTGGGGTTTGCATGGCCCTGTACTGCTCCAGATGCAACACTCCACTGAATGTGCATTAAACATTCATATTCACACAGATGTGTCATGTCCATGGTCTTTCAAGTGTGGAAGTATGGATGAATGTAGGCTCACTGGACTCTTCTTACGTCCATGTGGCTTATGTCATAGAACAGGGGTTACAGGGTGACACATTGCCCAATGCGGTCCGGGTGGCGCTGACACAACAACAGGGACACACGCATAAGTTACTTCCTTGTCCAGCCCAGTACGGAACCACGCCCAGGGCCCCGGGCTCATATACAAACCCTTACGCTGGACTGGCATACGCCAGGCCAGCCCACTCCGCTTACGCTCACAGGGGGGGATGGCAACGCTACATGTCCCCTGTCTTTCCTGTAGTGATCTGCTGCTCACAGGTCTAGTTGTCAGCATGCCACAGCCACTCCCTCACGGATGGTTTACACCCACACCACACCCATCCAGCACACGCGTCACGGGACATGTGACCCTGCCAATGAAAAGGGCCGGGCGCACGTGCTCGACGCCATTTCCACTCTCTATCTTGGTGCATCCGTGTGGTGTTAATGTAGGCATGAGGGCCTCGGGCCCTGCAACAGCACATTCCCCAGGATCGGAGGTGACATGATGGCATCCGCAACACGATACCCAATCATACAGGGTCCATGACTTTGGGACACAGACTCGGTGGCACCGGAAACATTGCCGCCGGCACAGGCACACTGCCACGGGACGGTGACTTTGGGTGCACTAAGGTAGGGGCATCTTAAGTGCTGAGCGGGTGTGCAGCCTGCGATGATGCCCCGTCCCGGCCATCCGGACTGCTCAGGATTTGTGTGCCCTGCTGGACCGCAGTGTAGGCCAGAGCCAGCGGGCAGCGCGGGCCTACCGCCACGTGGCATTGCATCCCGGATCACAGAGTTAGTGGCGCCTCAAGGGCTGAGCGGGTGTGCAGCCTGCGATGATACTCGGTGCACTGGTATGTCCTCTGCCATGGCGAAATCAAGACCCAGAATCATATGTGAGACCTGGTGGCCTGCGGAGCAGGGCTGCATGATGTGGAGGGTGTTATGTCCGCAGGCCCTGGGCATGTGGCTTGCAGCGGCATGTGGTGGGCCATCATTACTACACGCCAAGGGCGGAAGGTGAGCCGTGAGGCCTGGGTGCGCAGGGGCGGGCACGCACCGCTGGGTGGTGGGAGGGGCTGGGGTACATCTGCCTGGGTGCGTAGGGGCGGACAGGCGATGATGTCTTGTGCAATTGTATGTACTTTGCCATTCATGTGTCTGGACTCTGTTTCAGATGACGGATCTGTTTCAGATGTGTGACCTGGTGAACTGCACTACAAACAGGCACGTGGTTGGAGACACACCTGTGGCAGCAGGTGGGTAGTGTGGCCTGGGTGCGCATTGTGGGCACTCTCTCTCCCTGTCCATCTCTTCTGTTATCTGTGTCTCGCTCCCCCTCTCTGTCCGTCTTTCTCTCGCTCCCCCTCTCTGTCCATCTTTCTCTCGCTCCCCCTCTCTGTCCGTCTTTCTCTCGCTCCCCCTCTCTGTCCGTCTTTCTCTCGCTCCCTCTCTCTGTCCATCTTTCTCTCGCTCCCTCTCTTTCTCTCTCTCTGTCCTTCGCTCTCTCTCTGTCCTTTGATGTGCGCAAGACAAACCTTCTCATCATGATTTTTGTCTTGCAGGCTGTGACCTACGGATTGTCCCGAGGGGAGCCGCCATGTGTCTTCATTTCTGTTCTGTGTTTCTTTGAATACATTTTCATTTGTTACATCGAAGGTGAATGTGTGATACTCATTTTTGTGACGACACATGCATGCCACCAAATGTGATTGTGCAACATCAGGCGGATTATTTGGTACATGATTCTGTGTAGTTGATGTGGCATGTCTTTGGCTGCGGGGGCCCCGGGGGGGGATCCTAGGGGTGGTGGCGGTGGGTGTTGTGGCCCTGTTCGGGCTCCGAGCTGCATGATCAGTGGCTCCATGGCATCCGTTGCCCTTCAGGTGTGGCTCTGGGCTGGGCTCCATTTTGTGGTGCAGGCTGTGGTCCGACTTTGCACCAGGTCAGAGCAGGTGTTAGTTTCCTGCTGCTAACGGGCCTTATCGCCTGTTTTGTGGTCTCATTGCCGATCTGGTTGAGAATGTTGCGGAGTGGTGTTTTTGCGGCTTTTTGCACGGGTACGCCTACTCTGCATCTCATTAGCGATAGTTGCGGGGGTCATCTGTGGCGATGTTTTTTGCGGCTGCTATCGCGGGTAAAATGGTGTTATGGGCTGTTAACACTAGCTTGTGAATGGTGCGATAAATTTATCGCCACTTTGGCTGCGATAAAGTGCCGCTAACTAGGCGATGTGTCCTTGAGAATATGCCCCTTCATGTTTTCAAGGCAATTTATTTATTAACTAGGCTAGACCTCAGAAAAAAACAAGAAATTCACAGGCTCATTTAAAAATTGTCAGTTGACCCTCTGGTCCACTGTTACAGTGGAAGCTATTCCCTCTGCTCTAATAGCATGGGACCACCTTTGTTTAGAGATCCCCCCCCCAGATAGCAGGGGATCTCGTTGTCATCAATGGAACCACTGGTGCTGCCACTCAAGAAATTAACTTTACTGAGATTGTGCTACGTTTGAAGAGCCAGAACGTGGGGGGAGATTTTCAGAAACAAACTAATAGACATGAACGCCAGGTCCTTCAGTTCCATCCATTTAGGAATCCACAGCTAACTTGCTCATGGAATAGACTAAGGGGAGTCCACTGCAAGGTAGACTTGGGTGTTATTGATGTACTGATGAAAAGCTGCACAAGGTTTGCTCAGCTAGTGGTTTGATGTTGAATAAAATTTGCAGCAGCATCAAACTGTGAGGAACTCAGCATAAAGGTAGGATT
This sequence comes from Calotriton arnoldi, assembly GCA_963921515.1. Lineage (NCBI taxonomy): Eukaryota > Metazoa > Chordata > Amphibia > Caudata > Salamandridae > Calotriton > Calotriton arnoldi. Next base: position 791,964 of record CAWUFW010004542.1, on the reverse strand, counting down.
AGGGCCAGGTGGTACACTCCGCTCCGTGAGTTTGCAGAATCGGGGTGCTCTGTGCTCCGTGGAGGAACGCGGAGTTCCTGAATTCTGCCTTTCGGGTGCGAACCGGGTTTTTTTATTCCCTTCATACGTTCAAGTTCTTTTTTGGCTCTAAATGTAAATATAAATGTAAATCCATATTTGTAAAGCGCGAACTACTCACCCTTACGGGTCTCAAGACGCTGGGGGCCGGCGTGGAAATTAAGTGAGCTATTGCCCAGAGTCACATGGTGCTGAGCTGCGCTGCCGCCGGAGCCGAGTATCGAACCATGAGCCCTGTGCTCCGAAGTCAGCTACCCTGGCCACTGCACCACACCTCTCCACAGCTTGGCTCTCAGCTGCGAGCGCCAAGAGTGTCGGGCCGCTTGCAAGCACGTGCGAGTCTTTTCGCACCGCTAGCGAGCACCCGCAAGACTTCACGCTCACTCGCACAACTTCGAGCCTCGACGGCGCCAGTCTAGTATTCTTAGTGCCGATCTGATGGAGATGCAGCTGAGAGGCATTTGGAGTGAATTTTCTTCTCAAACTGGCTGTTGGAGTTGATTTTTTTTGTGCAATAGCCTTTTTTAAACTTTTTGTTTCAAACAGGAAGGAAGTGCCCCAGAGACTCCAACTTCCTGGTTCTGTCCAGCAGGCTCCTCCCACTGCTTTGTCCCTCTCCTAGTCACTTTTCATTGGGATTTGGAGCTGGAAGGAACACTCTCCTTATCTGCTGCATATATATGCCATTGGATTTAAGGACTTTGTATTTAAGATTTCACAACTGGTCTATAAGGGTGTTGTTTGTTTGATTGGGGCAGGCACCTGGATGTATTTGTACTTTTATTCGATTTTTTAAATGTATTGTGGTGGGTGGCCGGCAGTTTCAGTAGGGGCATAGTTATTTTTTTGCATGTTATTTTTCTTCTTTTGTATAGGAAAAATGTTGCACAGTTTGCTACAATTTCTCCATGATTTCTAATAAATTTGCAAGATTGATTTAATTCACTGTCTGCCAATGAGCCTTCCAGCCAGTAGGCCCTATACTAGTCATGGGTGCATGAAACAACTGTTTCTGTGGTATCTGTTGAATTGAAACATCATTTAGGCCATGGATGGCATTGGATTAAATTGGATTAAATTGCAAAATGTGTTTTTTGGGGTATTTCAAGTTTTTTTCTGCAAACGGTGTATAGGTGGGGTAATTATATTTGATACCTTTGGAGGGTGTGTGTTGTTGTAAAAATTCTTATTCCAGTTAATTTTTGTTTTAGATTTGCTGAATTCATGCTCTTTTTTACTGCGTTACCAATCTATGTCTCCTTTGTCTGGCCAGTGTGTAAGTATGTTTGCCAAAGGCCACCATTTGTCTTTGTTCCTCATGCCATGTGGCCAGGGTCCATTTTGCATAGTCAGTCTCCATAGGCCTGCATGTGTTCTTTGTTTTCAAGGCCTTCTGCTTGTAGTTGTGACCATGTGGCTGGCGGCCATTTTGTGTAGGCAGCTAGTGTGCCTTTGCCATATGCCTGCATGTCTTCTTTGTTGTGACCATACCTTCTTGCTGGTTTTTGTTGTTGTGGACATGTGGCCGCTGGCCATTTCTCATAGGCAGCCAGTGTGCTTTCCCCATAGGCCTCCATATGTTCTTCTCTGTTCCCCATGCCTTCTTGCTTGTTGTTGTGACCATGTGGCTGGCGGCCATTTTGTGGAGGCAGCCAGTGTGCTTTTGCCATAGGCCTGCACGTCTTCTTTGTTGTGGCCATGCCTCCTTATTAAGTGTTGTTGATGACCATCTGGCACTGGCTGGCAGCCATTTTGTGTGTACAGCCAGTGTGGCCCTTTGCCATAGGCTTGCATGAATGGTTGAGAAAGCAGCATAATAAATTATATGCTTGATGATAATTTCACTTATTTATAATTTGTTTATTTCCATTTTTTCTTTTTAGATTTTTTAATTTTACTTTTTTTAAGTTTTTCTTTCTTTTTCATTCTGTAAAAAAATATATTTCCATTTTTTAAAATGCTTTAATTCGTATTGATTTTTAATTTCCATTTTTTTATTTTTCTATTTCCATTTTCTTTTTTCATTTTCGGGGGGAATTTTTTTAAATGTGATTAAAAAAAAAATGCACCATTTTCAAAACATCTGGCATCAAACCCATGTCTGCTATTTTTGCACAATAGCACTCATTGTCTAAGGATTATTCCATTGTCACCTGCACCTCCCTGAGTGTCATATCCCATTCCCAACGTGATGCACATAGAGCAAATAGTTACAACTGTATGTTATTGTTGTTGCTCTTTCTTATCCTTCCTGAGTGTACACCATGAAATTGTATGTTGGTGTGGTTTTACAAATGGATACACTGTACTGCTAATTATTTATAATAACTTAAGTAGCCACACCAGATGATACTGTTTGTTTGTACTTCTAATTGAACTGCATCAATGCCATGTTTCACTGATGTTCTTCTCGCGTGTTTGCTTTTAGGTGCACAAGAGAAGAGACATCACCCAAAGTACTGCCAAAAAGAAGGCCTCTGCAGTCACACGTCCATCCTCCAAGCTCTTCCACCGCTTGTGCAACTTGGTGCAACTGCCTACTGAGAGCTTTAAGATGGCCCCAAAGAAAGATGCTTTCAAGAAAGTGGTCAGTGAGAAGAAGCAGCTTCCCAACAGAGGCACGTCACCCCAAAACCTTTTTTGGACCCCTAGGTCGTGTGCCTACTGCACCGGCCTCGGGGGACCAAGCTGAGAGCAGCACTCCTGCATCAACAGCACCACCCCAACCTATGGCTAGGACCATGTCATGCCACTGCAATCAGTAGCGACGTTGAATTGGATGTGTCCCTTTTGCAAAGAAGTACATAATCGTTTCAGGAAGCAGAGCAAAGTGGACAGCAGTCACAGCCAGCAATAGTACATTTGCCTGATATTGGAGCAGAACAGGAGGTTGAGCTTCCTTCCGAGCAAGAAGTTGAATCTCCTCTTTTAGAATCATTGGCTCCCAGATATCCAGCAAGGGAAAGGAAGGATACTACTAATCCACCACTTTCTCCAAGCACCACTTCTGATGATGATGATAAGGGCATGGAGTGGACTCCAGCAGGAGACAACAGGAGAGGCAAGGAAAAAGAAAAGTTCTGGAAAGACTTAGACTTATGGAGGGGATGATGAGGAGGATGACAACGATGAGGCAGTCATGGTGGAAGGTGGCACAGAGGAGTCTGACACTGCTATTCAACCTGCTCTAAGGGATGTGGCTCAGGTAGCTCTGCCACCAGCTCCCATATTTGCAAAGCCCCAGCTGAGATCTGCACCAACCCCTGCCTCAGGAGAAGCAGAGAGGCAATCAATAACATGCCCACCTACCTCCAGTTTGTCTTCAGGCATTGGCAGTGGCCTAGTAAAAAAGTACTCCTTCCCAGTTTGGGACTTTTTTACAGTTAGCAAAGAGGGGGGCACATTGCAGTATGCACCATTTGCCACACAAATGTTCGTTGAGGTAAGCCTGGTACACATTATGGTACTGGAGGCCATATGACCCATATGAAAAAACACCACACAATCAAGTGGGAGGAGCAACCTAAAGCAATTGCTGAACGTGGTCATGGTGGTGAGGAGAGCTGGGAAACTTCAGCTACAAGTCCAATCATGGTGGAAGGTGATGATGATGAGGAAGAAGAGGGTGACCTCTTCACGCAAAGCTGCCCTGTCCCCAGCAGTGCACCAGGAGATTAACCCACCTCTGTGACTTCACAATGGCACAAGATTCAGAGTGAGATGGAGACACCACAGCATACAGTGACTGTATCACCACTACGCACATTGAGTCTACCAATACCATCTACTTCTCAAAAGACACATGTATCGGCGGCCCCTGAAAAGAAGAAAATCCAAGCTACTATTATGGGCATGTTTAGGCAACAGGGGCCCTACAAATAGAACCACCCAACCACATGTTTGTACAATGGGAAGGCTGGCAAAAATGGTAGCGCTGGACCACCTCCTTTTTCTTTAGTGGAAAGAGTGGAATCCTTCAAATTTGTGGCTGCCATCTGCCCGAAATGGAAGGTACCAAGTAGGACCTATTTTGCTAGAGTTGCTGTTCCAGTGCTGCATCACAATGTGCTGCAGTTGGTTGGACAGGCTTTGCAGCAAAGTGTTGTTCACACCATCCACCTGACAACAGACATGTGGACCAGTTGTCAGGTGGCTGATTACATGTGCATCACTGCACAATGGATCTCTTTTGCGGGGGTAAAGCAATAGATAGTGGCCATGTTTGCCATGGAGAAATCGCGTACAGCTGTAAACATCTTGGAGGAATTTAACAGCAAGGTGTATTAATGGATGCGAGCCAGAGGTCTCAGAATTGGGTTTGTTGCCACAGATAATGGCAGTAACATAATCAAGGCCATGTCAGACAGAGGCTATTTCAGGGTTCTGAGTTTGGCCCATTGCATCAACCTGGTGGTGCAAAACTTCATAAAAAAGGAAGACATTGTCAGCAACATACTGACCACCTGCAGAGGAATCTGCACTCATTTCAGCCATTCTTTTAAAGCCCGGAAGCAGTTGCGGATTATTCAGCGTAATAATAGAGCACCAGTTAAAGCCCTGATACAGGAGGTGCCAACATGGTTGAACTCAACCTTTTACATGGTGCAGCGTCTGTTTGGGCAGTACAAGCACATCAATGACTATGCCATTCAAAGAGGAGAGGAAGCAGTTGGGAAAGCTATGACCATTGATGGGGACAAATGGTGCCTAGTCAAATGCCTGACACAGATGCTACTCCCTTTTGAGGTTTTCACATGGGAAGTTAGCAAGGAGGACAGCACGATGGGCCAAGCTATCCCGTTGTTGCATCTCCTACAGGACCAGGTAAAGAAGGTGTCTGAAAGGTCTGCTCCCGCAGGTGTGAATGAAAACACAGAAGCTCATGCCTTGTTTGAGGCCTTAAACCTTTACTTGGCTTGTAATACAAGGCTGCAACATGACATCATCGAGTTCAAAGAGTAGAACTGTGCAACACTACTTTTTTTAAAATTCTTTTTATTGCAAACTTGCTCGGCACAGAAGAATTCACATCTGGGCATGTCTAATAACATAGTACCAATACTACAAATGACAGAGACCAACTTGTAGAGCAGTAGAGTAATCAAGACTACAAGAGCTCTTTTCCAGTCATGCAGTTGGGTCGGAGTCGCTGAGCCCGAGGCCCTCGCTATATTTCTTTTAGCCACCCTCGCCGCCAATGCTAACCACATTTATTGATACTTGGGCCATATTGTCTCCCCTGAAATCATCAACACGAGCCATTTCACGTCCATAGGGACCTCCTGGGCCAGAACACCCAAAGAATATAGAAGAAGGTACCCTCCCCGCCACAACACCGCAAGCAAAACGAAGTGGGTGACCTCCCAATTGTCACCAACCTGGTCCTGGAGTAATAGGAGCGATGAAGAACTCAGAGCTAAACCAGGTGAAATCTCACCCGAATGGCCACCTCCCGAGGACTCTGTAGAGCCTTCTGCCAATCATCATTGTCTAGACCACTGAGGTCCTCTGCCCAGGCCTCCCTCAGTGCCCCAAAGGACCTGGTGAACTATTGACCACTTTACGGCATATGTATATAGCCATGTCAGGTATATGGTCAATAAATAGGTGATCTTCCAGGGGGGAGGCATCTGGCAACTGTTCTCCCTCTCGAATATGTCACGCCAGGGCTTGCCCCAGCTTGAGGTATCTATACCTCTCCATATTGCGTAGCTCATAATCTTGACCTAGGATTTCAAAGGTGATATAGGCCTGATTGCGCCAAACATCCCACAAATATTCTATCCCCAATAGCTCCCACTTGGAGAAGCCCCGCAGCCCACCCTCGTCCCCGAGCAGATCACAGAACCACAAGGGGGTCATAGTCATTAATTGCCCCCTCCTCCCCAAAAAGCCATAGCCTCTTGCCATGCCATGACTACTGCCTGCGTATGTTGTGGTAACCCCTTATTCAATTTTCAATTATGCTTTATTTCGATTAAATCAATCATAAAAGCCATTTGCCGCAAGTTACAGTGTCCAATGAAAACAAAGACAGTTGTATTCGTTAACATTCCCAAAATCAAAATAACAATTCATAGATTAACAGCACTGTACACATTTTACAATAGACAAATATCAAAAACGCAATAAAAAAATTAAAACTTTTGTCTTAAAACTAATAAAATATATATATATTTGTTTTTTAAGATATATGTAAAATCTTGTTGTTCCTATTTAATCCTTAAGTAAACTCTGTTATACTTCTTAAATTCCTACCATGTGCTTTCTTATATAAAGTCCCTAACAGGGGATATGTCATCCTCAATATTGCCCAAGGGCCCGGTCAACTGTGTTTTTTTTTAGAAGATTTGCGCGAATTCGCCATGACCAACCTAAAAATTTAGCAATAGCTATTACATATAGCTCATTAGTGTTGGTCTTTAAAGTGCGCAGAGCTGTTACACTGGACCGTGTGCCCATGTAAACACATATTGGTTTCAGCCATTTTTTACGCGGAATTTTGTAAAGAGGACAGGCAAATAAAATATGTAATACTGTTTCATCCTGTTCATTGCAGTGCAAGCATTTGCTTTTGTTCGTGCTGGACCACTTTCTAGTATAAAAATTTACCGGGAGGCTCCCTACCCGAAATTGGAAGTATAATCTCCTTTCGCAAGGAACAGTTATAAAATCCCAGAAATTTTCATATTTGGGAACAATCTTGTGCTCTAAAAACAGGCCAGTCAGTGAGTTTACCTTTGTGGAGTGTAGATGGTCCGCCTTGACCATCGACCAGTATGCCTTCTTAAATTCTTTTTTTGATGGGAACTGATTTGCAGCCGGATCCTCCCAAAGATGCCTCATGCCCATATCTACCAGGGTAGCCTTCACTTTTTGCAGCCAGACAACCTTACATGATTTGTCTGCATCTACTACATCCTTCGCTGCCATTGCATAGTGTAGGAGTTCAGGAGTGGACCACAATCGGCGCCAAAAAGCTACTGGTCTAAATCGTGCTTCCTCCGCCAACAAGCTGCAACCCAAATCTGATAACAGAGGTGTTAGTGGGGTGCTTTGTGGTAAACCAGTCAGAGCTCTCACAAATTTGTTCTGGGCAAGAACTAGGGGGGAAAGATCATTAAATCCCCAAAGTTCTGCTCCATACATTATAGAAGACCTGATCTTTGTGTTATATATCTTAATTGCTGGACCTATGGGCTTGGTGTGGGAAAGATTAAATTCTTTTATAAGAACCCCCGCTAGTTGACTATGTTTAAGAGCCATAAGATCAATGTGAGGCCTCCAGTTTAGTTTTCTGCTCAATGTAATACCTAGATATGTAAACACATCAGTCTGTTCGAGTTGCTTCCCATTCATTTCTACCCTCCCGCTAACTACGTTGTGCTTGTGTAAGACCATGTATTTTGTCTTTTCAACATTGACCACCAGGTCATGATCTAGGCAGAACCCCTCAAAACGCCTGAGTGCCCTGTCCAACCCAGCCCGTGTCTTTGAGATGATCAGAGTATCATCCGCAAACATAAGTAGCGGTATTTTGGTGCCAGCAAGGGATGGAGCATCTGTCATATGTGTATGAAAATAGTTTACTACCCCATTAATATATAATAAAAACAAAGTTGGAGCTAAAACACACCCTTGCCGCACCCCTTTAGATACCGGAAAGCGTGGGGTTACACATCCCTGATCGCCCCAGCGCACCTGAGCGAAGTTATCCTCGTGCAATCGCACTACCATGGATAGAAGTTCTACGGGCATCCCTAAGTGGTGCAGTACTTCCCAAAGCTTCTTACGCGGTACCATATCAAAGGCGGACTTAAGGTCCACAAAGGCTGCATAAATGGTACCACCTGCTATTACAACTGTGCGCCAATAAATCAATATGAACCGGAAAACTTGGTCGACGGTGCTTGTGTGGGAACGAAATCCTGCCTGTAGGGGAGATAGTATTTCTTTGGTTTCCATCCACTCCTGTATCCTGCTCAGCACTAACCTTGCGGTGATCTTTTGTATGGAATCGATAAGGCTGATCGGCCTGTAGTTACTGGGACAGGAACGGTCCCCTTTTTATAAATAGGGAGGATTTCGGCACCACGCCAAGTTTCTGGAATGGGGGCTCCATTGGCTATAGCATTTGCTAGCCAAAGAATGTACCTTATCCAATTCTCTTTATCATGGACAAACAGGTCAGCAGGGATGCAATCTAAGCCTGGAGCTCTCCCCCTGGGTACTGCCATCAGAGCCTTCTCCACCTCATCCTGGGTAAATGACAGGTGCTGGTCGACCATGGGAATTTGAAATTGGATGTCGTCATTTTTAGCTGCAAATTGCTCCTCAAAAAAGGAGACCCACAAGTCCTGGGCAACGTGGTTTTGCGGCTTTTGTCCTGACCCAGCATTCCCCCATTTGACCATATTCCAAAAGGACTGCATGTTTTTACCCCTGCTAGCCTGGAGGAGCTCTAACCATCTTTGTTCGTCCCATTCCCTTCTTGCTGCTGCCAATATTGACTTATATAAGGTACGGGTAGTTCTTATTCTCTCCATATCTTTAGATTTAATGGCTAAGGACAACTGCCTGTACGCTTCTCTACAGCCTTTGTTATACCACCTTTCCTGCCTCACTATTCCTTTGCTATATGGTTTGTATATTTTAGTAAAAAAGGAATTTATTTTTGCAAACAAAACATCATGAGCTTTGGTAATCATAGCACTATTTTTCTCTTGTTCAGACATAGTATAAAAATCTGCTAACGTGCTCTCCACCGCTTCTTTCATTTGTGTTAGGGAACTAGCATTTGTTACAATCCTATCCCATTTCACCCTCCTCTGATCATTACATATTAGGATTTCTGCAGTTTCGCTCTCGGGTATTGTTCGCCGAGGCTCTTTAGTACCCGGGGATAACATTAGTAACACAAGCGGGTTATGATCACTTTCTGGTGTAGAGGATTGCCCCATAGCCTGCCAGTCAACTCGATATGCTGGCTCCTGCCGATCCGCAAAGACCCATTTGTTTACCCCGAGGAGTTGGGTCACCCAATAATATTTGGTAATGTCTGGAATTGCTAAGCCGCCCCCATAGATCAGCTTGGCAAGTGCTATGGGCTGCACTCCGCTCTGCCACAACAATGTGCGAATTTCACCCTCAATCTTCAGAAAAAAGTCCTTGGGGACTTGGTATGGCGTATTTTGGAGCACATAAACCAATCTCGTCAGTGTCATCATTTTATATAATGCCGCCTTTCCCACCAGGGTTAATGAAAGCATACCCCAAAGTTTCACATCCCCCTTCAATCTTTCCAACTGTGGTAGGAGATTGTTGTCAAAAAAGTCCCAGGGTTCTCTAGTAATAAACATCCCAAGATACTGGAAGCTACCCACAGAGAGCGGCACCTGGCAGGATCAGGGGAGCCTTACCTCACCACCCGCCAGCGGAAAGATCAGTGACTTCGACCAATTAATACAATAACCTGAGTAGCCTTCAATGAGATCAAATGTGTGCAACACCCTATGAATGGAGGAGGTTGGGTTGGTCAGGTAGAGCGCTATGTCATCTGCGTATAGCAATATATGCTCCTCCCATCTCTCATCACAGCACACCCCTCTCACCAAAGGATCCTGCCGTATTCCTCCTGCAAGCGGTTCAAGGGCCAGGGCAAAGAGCATCGGGTGAATGGGCACCCCTGCCTAGTACCCCTCCGTAGGGGGAAAACCCGAGAAACTGCTCCGTTAACCCGCACCCTCGCCAATAGCTGATGGTATAGAAGCCAAACCCAGTCACAGAACTTCTGTGCAAAGCCAAACCTCAATAGGGTATCGAGCAGATAGTTCCATTCAATACTATTGAAGGCCATCTTCTCATCTAACGACATTGCCACTGCCACATCCAGATTCCCGGTTCCTGTCACGTACAACACCCCAAACTGACAGTGCAGATTCAATTGAGTGCTCCTCTGGGGTATAAAATCTGACTAGTTGGGATGTACAAGTTTTGTAATTACCAATTGCAACCTGGATGCCAGAATCTTTGCCAACACTTGAAAATCAACATTAAGTAGAGATATAGGTTGGTATTACTCACACTCTATTGGGGGCTTACCCTTTTTATGGATGACCCCTATCAAAGCAGTCTTCTGGTCTGGGGAAAGACTCCCCTTCTCCTTTGCCCCATTGAACATAGTTAACATATGTAGTGCCACCTTACTCAACATCCCCTTAAACAGTTCCACCGGCAGGCCATGAGTTCCGGGTGCCTCGCACGATTGAAAGGCCTGCACCGCCGTCTTCAAGGTCACCCTCTGTTAGATCAGCCTCTAATGCTTCCCTGTCTTCCTTATTGAGCGTGGGTATGGGCAAATCCCGCAAGATGTTTACACAGTTAAGCTGCGACCAGACCCCTGTAGATTTATATAGTTCTTCTTAATACTCAGCAAAGGAGTCGTCAATAGCTGAACTAGTGGTCTGGAGCACACCTGACTTATCCTTCATCTCCAGGACCCAGAAGTGATCCTTAGCCCGCTTCTCAAGCCAGGTCAAGAGTTTTCCTGCCTTGTCCCCAATATCGTAAAGGTGACGCGCATCGCCAAGGCATGTTTCCGGGTCACCCGCTCTGCCAGGGATATCAAATTGTGCTGTTTGAGGCATAGTTGATGTTTCAAACTTGTCTCCCCATCACGTACCACCCTTGCCTCTAGTTGCTTAATCTCTTCATCAATTGCAGAACAAGCTAATCTATGTTCCTTTTTCACCCCATCAATGCCTGAGCCTGGCCCCACAGAACTGCCTAAAAAGCCTCCCACACCACCAGTGGCGGCTGGTGACATTTGAAAGTGGTAGGGCGTAAAATAATTGTCGTACTGCACGAGCCCGGACAAGCTACAGGAGGTACGGGGGGTTATTCCCCCGAGAAAATTTTGAAAAAGAGTGGACAAATGGTGCATTTTTAAGCAAATTTGAGAAAGTAGGAGGGTTAATAAAGAAATTGTGAATCTGTTCTAACAAAGACAGTGACTGGCAAAGCTGTCAGTCTAATTGGATGCATATCCAGACGCCGGCCTACCACTAGCTCTGTCCATCTGTGTGCTATTCTTTCACAAGTGAGGGTTTGTACTAAACTGAGCTGGTATTCCTTGAATTCCACGAATACCATTACTGCAGATAATGAAAAGGTGTATTTGTAATTTGCATGGATTGTTGGTATATTTACAAAGCACCTGACAACGTCAGGGCTCCTATACCCTACACAAGCTCTACCACTGCTCTTCAAGCTTTTCCACTGGAAAGTGTAGGATAACTTTTGTAGATCCTGTGTTGGGAACGTGCTCAGTATGAGCGGGATATACCATAAAATATGCACAGATATGGCACCAGTTTTAAAAAAGAGCCATGAAATAATATAAATCCATCGGATATGAATCGTTGACGTTTCAACCCTTTAGATCTCAAATCGGACGTGGTCATGTCCAAAATAGGTAGCAGATGGTACTTGGAGTTGTCATCGTTTTATTTTAGAAAGGGCACCAAAAAAACGCAAAACAGACATTTCTAAACATACCAGGAGTCTGCATCAAAGTACCTTCTGAAGTGGGCGCGCTACTTCATACACACCAAAGGAAAATGTGGTGAAGCAAGATGTCATAATACACAGCATGCACATAAAATTACAAATAACCAAACACCATGCAGTTGTATGATGCGTGTTAAAAGAAACCATTAACATGTAATGCACGCTTACAGCATCAACAGGGTATGTGGGGTTAAATCATTCTGGGAGAGCTTGGTTATTCATCCCATTAAGGGATAGTTAAATTCTAAAGAACAGAGATTCATACTGGGTGAGAAAGTCACAAGGAAATTTTCGTCATTACAGAGTACGAGGAAAATCGTTACTTTCAAGGTTGAAATACATCCCATGAAGAGGCGCAGCAGCAAAAGCGTCAAAACTAGTACAAAGGTTCTATTGGAAATAAAATAAGATGTACTGTGAGTTGATCATAGAACAAGCATCTTGTTGCTTGTTCTACAGTTTATGGTGTTGACATCAGCTATGTTAGACAGCTTACACTATCAGTAGACAGATCGAAAAATGTTGTGACATAATAAATTGAATCATTGTAGTAGTGAATTGCCTTATGTGATTGTTGCTCAACACTGTTAAGTTAAGGTTATAGGGTGACGTTATAACAAAACTGTTGGGTTTAAGTTTACAAAGGAAGTAGAAGTTTTTTTCCCACATTGTACTACAGTGCTTAAAGTGCAATCTATCACAGTTATAGCATAAATTTGCGCGCATTGTAAGGGGTTCTTGTTGGCACTCACTTTCCTTAGAGAACCCTCTCCTGTAGGCTGCATGGTGGGTGCCAGCTTAGGTAGAATCGTCAGTGCCGCATCCTAGGACCTCAAACAGCATTACAGGGTCTGTTTCCTCTGCTGATCTGCCTTAGCTTCAAACAGGGGCTCCTATTCCGTAACAGCAGCAGCACCGCAACCTCAGACTTAGGCTTTCCGGTGCGTGCAGACACAGCAGAACCCCACCTTTCGCAGGCATCAGGCTAGGCTGTCACTCGCAGGCCACACCAGTGTTACCAATCAGTTTGGCCTACTATGCGCATGCCGCTAAGCTAGCAGACATAAAAGTTCTGCGTTTACAAGGGAAGTGGATTAATATTTCGGAATTCACTTCGACTCCTCTCGGGTGGTTAAACAGAGAAACATGCATGATAGCGAAATGTGACGCCTCTGGCACAAGAGGAATGAATGTTCTTCGGAGTCTGCTCTCGATATTATCTAGGATTCATTTGTTACTGTACACATAAAAATGTCGGTTGTTGGCAACAATAATATCGGGGTAAAAAAGGAAAATAGTGGATTGGTACTTCGCCGTAGCAGGCTACCTTGTCTTGTGCCATTGTGGAGGCACGTGTGCCTGAGAGTGTACATGCGTTTGTGTGAGGGGATGTGCAGTCGCGGCTCGCAATTCTCGGGGGGGGGATATACATAAAAAACTTACCTGATCCCGGTCCCACGCCGCCTCTGCGTCCAGTTCCTGGGCCGGTCCGGACTCCGGAGCAGGAACAACTTCAGACTGCGCGGCCGGTGTCTCACTCTCAGCCAATCCAGACGCTGCATTAGCAGCGCCAGGATTGGCTAGGGCACGGATACGGCCCGCCCACTAGGAGACCGGAGGGCTGCGACGGCCTCTCAGGTTCCCCCCTCGCTCGCCGACTGAAGGTATAGTAGTGGCTGACAGTGCGCATATACGGGCTGGTCATAAAAATGACCAGCCCAAACCCGAACATTCGCACTATGCGCCGCTGTCAGTGACAGTCTGACTGTCACTCAAACCGCGTTGAGTGCTGCCGCAGCCCCGCCCCCACCCCCTTCAGCGGCCGATTGCCGCGCACGCGTTTCCCAGCAGCGCGAGAGTGGAGGAGTTGAGATTGCTTCATTTCATTTGCTTGCACGAATTTAGGACGATGTGGCTAGTGGGGCAACGCCCCAGCGCCCCCAATGGACGAACCGCCACTGCACACCACACATGCTGATTCAACCGAGGCAACATTCTCTGTAAAGTACTGCTCCGCCCCTTCTCTAAGCTGTTGTCTAATATTCTCGTCTTTCAGATACCATGGGTCTACTTTCGAAGGTAGGCAAAAATCTTTTGTGTGACCTCCTAGGGTCACTCCAACTGGCTAGTGATCCGAAATATCGCCTGGATAATGATAGGCTTCCCTAAAGTGACTGGAACTTCCCAGATAGGTATAGAGATAGTCCAACTGAGAGAAACTACCGTGGGCTGGGGAGAAATACGTGTAATGTCAGAATTGTGGCTGTTGCAGGCACCAGAGGTCTACCATACCCAATGCTTCCAAGAAGGGCCTAAGGATACGATGATCAGAAGGCACGTTCACACCCATCTACCTATTGCAGCAGGGGTTCATCACTGCATTCATATCACCTTGCAGGACCCAAAGCCCCTCTGGTGCACCCAGCAGCAGAGGACTCCCCTCTGGGAAGGTAACTGCATGTTGTAGCGGCAGGACATACAGCGAGCATACATTAAGGGTGAGTCCCTCCCATACCCCTAATACAACCCCCAAGTGGCCCATTGGGTCCTGCCACGTCTGATGGACTATGAACAGTATCAACTGTTTAAGTAAAATCCCCAATCCCTGGAGTCAGTTGTATACCCGACATGGGCAAACAATGTATTGCCGAATCTGTTCAGAGCTCTATATTGATTACCCTTAAGGCGTGTTTCCTGGAGTAGTACTAGGTCCGGTGAGTGCCTGTGCATGTATTGGAGCACTAGTGCCCACTTTATCTCATCCCGCAGACCATAGACATTCCAGGTCCAGATTTTCAACCTGTTCAGATCAGCACCTCCCATGGTAAAGAATTATGTCCCTCCCAGGCCCCCCATCTCTGCACTGCCTATCCCTTGTTGGCATACCCCCCCAGTGCACCTCGTCAGTCCACAACACAGTCCTATCCTCTGTGCATGAGCAAACATGATTACATACTAATACAACCATAAACAAAGTAGATAAACAGAATTGAGCATTCTTCCCCCAGCTTGGGGATATTTGCTGGTGGTAAAACCACATATGACACCAGAAGAGAAGTTTAACAACCTTCAACCACCCCCTCCCTGCATCCCTGCATCTCTGCACCCCTGCATCCCTGCATCCCTACATCGTGAGCTGAAAACCACCCACCACCCCAACCCGCAGAGTGCCTGTCACCTCAAAGTGAACAATTGAAAATGTGGGTGGACCACTCCGCCACTGCGTGCTTAGACGACCAAGTGTCCTTCCATAAAATTCTATATCATTGATGTCCCATATCAGTATCCCGGAAGGACAGCACCCCAATTCCAACTGGACCGGGCCTATCCCTCTTCCAATTACCCAACCAACATCAGTTTCACCATAACCACAAACTAGATTTGGCATGCAACCCAACCTGAGCCTCCTGCTCTGAGTACGTATAGCAACCTTCCCCGAAATATGCTCACATACCTGATTCTGACACTTGACGCTGCCGCCCATCCGGAGACCCCTGGCCCTCAGTGTTTCGATCCATCCTTTGGCACCCAGTCTTTGTTTCTTTCCGCCTCACCACGCGCCGATTTTCCAACCAGTTCCAAGCCTCTTCCGGAGAATTGAAATGCACTTTATTTCCTTGTCACACAATGCTTGCTTGACACCCTCAAAACTGTGTCTCTGCTTCTGCACCTGGACTGTAGAATCTGGAAAGAGCCTTAAAGTTGCATTGTCGACATGTAGTTTTCCATGAGCACGTGCCACCTGAAGGATTGCGTCCCGGCCCCTATAGTTGAAAATGCGTGCAATAATGGTGCGTGGCAGGGCTCCCTGTTTTGGTCTAGGGCCCAACACCTTGTAGGCCCTCTTAATGGAGAAGAACTTGAAGAAGCACTTGGGCTGAGGGTATTAAGAATCTTGTCCTCCAGAAAAAGGTCCACACTGGGCCCCTCTGTCCCCTCCAGGACCCCAACCACTTGAATGTTATTTCCACACGACCTCCCTTCCTGGTCCTACAACTTGGCCTCTATAATGGCATTTTGTTTAGACAGGGTTTGTACTTGCTCCTCCAGTCTCTTTGTCATGGACTGGAGCCCACCAATCTGAATTTGCGCTGTCTTCACTTTTTCAGAGATATTACTAAAGTCAGCTCTCAAGAGGCTGACATCGATGGTGACAGCATCGAATTTGTGCTAAATTGTATTTCAAAGTGTTTGAATTGTCGCCATTATTTCCCTTAGGGATAGTTCGTCAGTAGACAAAGTAGGCTGGCTTGCCGGATTGTCACCCCGGCCACCTCCTGTGTAACTCCGCCCACGGTAGGCATTAGCACTGTGTATTTATCCATATTGTTAAGTGAGGATTTAGGCCCATGATTCCAGACCATGTCCACCACCGCCCTTTCGATAGGCACTTTCCTCTGTGCAGTGGATGATAGGGGACACTCAAGGAGCTATCTGATTCACCATGTGCAGGGATAGAATACAGGCTGCAGTGTGGATCCCACTACGTCAATCCCCTGCAGCGGGTACAACGGGATGGTCACGATCACTTTGTCATCTCACCCTGGGGTCCATAGGTCCTCAGGCACCCCTGGATGTCCCTCCACACAGGCAAAGCCCCTATCGCATAGGCCTCCAACCACCTCGATCTCTGCTCCTGAGCACGGCAAGCCCTGCCTGACCAAAATGAGCCCCAGGCCCAAGCACATCACTTCTGGGCACAGCTGCTGCCCCCTCCACTCGCCGCCTCTTTCACTCGACTCCACAGCTCCAACAGCAGAGTGGCGTCTGCTCCCATCCGGGAGGCACAATGTGGGAGTCCTGTCAGCTGCTGTCCCCCCTCTCCAAGGCACGCCGAAGGTCAGTTAGTCCGCCTCCTCACAATGCAAGGTTCCCGGATCTTCACCTCCGGTGCCGGACTCGGCCCCTTAACTGCCACATTATCAGCACTGTCAGCCGGGGCCCCCAGCAGTGAGGCCCCCACCATCCTCCCAAAAATATTGAGCCTGGGTTTGCTGTCTGACCCCCTCGGTCTGCACACTGGGCCACGACCTGGCCGGGTCACCTTCCACCACCACATGGCTCCCGGAGCTTCATCTCCAACACACACACCAGCCACCACTCCAGACCAGCAGCAGCCTTAGAATCATAACCAGGCTCAACACCAGTCCAGTAAGTCTGTCTTGGCACGGCACAGCACGGATGATGTCAGATGGGAAGGAGTTGGTCGTCAGCAGCTACGGAGCTACTCTATAGTGCGGCCATTGCGGTCGGCGGTTAGCCATGCCCCCATGCCACCCTACTTGATACACGGTACAAACAATTCTGCCCACTTTCATTCCTTTTTTCTGAAGGGGATGTTTTAAAATACGAGAGGTGGATTGTAGAGCAAGCCGGAGACTTGGATGGAGAATGGCTGGAACTTTGAGTCCCACCTCGCAGTTCTGGGGTGGTGCCTTTAACTTCCAGAGAAGGCAGTCTTGTCTCACAGTAGCCAACAATACCATCAACTAGAACACCAGCAACAACAGCAACAGAAGGACTGAACTCAACCTCTGCATTGTTTTGGTTTCAATCTGCAGGGCTCAAGTCCAGTGCAGAGGCGATGGCAAAGCAGGTTGAGCAAGTGGCAGCACCAATGGCCATCCACAGGATGTTCCAGGAGTATCTGGATGATTCAAAAGAGGCCTATGTGGATCAAAATCCATTGATGTACTGGTATGGGAAGATGTGCCAACGGCCAGAGCTCAGCAGGCTGGCAATAAAGTATCTGGCTTTTCCTATCACCAGTGTGTCTGCTGAACGTGTATTTAGTGCAGCTGGTGTGGTTGTTATAGTGAGAAGGACCAGTCTCTTACCTCAAAACCTGGGGAGAATGACTATGAGTAAAATGAACCAACATTTTATACTACACAATTACACTGTTCCTGAAACAGCAGCACAGGAGGAGGAGGATGGTGATTGGTCGGAAATTGAATAAAATGTGTTAGCTGACCAACTTCTGTGTGAACCACCTGA
This sequence comes from Calotriton arnoldi, assembly GCA_963921515.1. Lineage (NCBI taxonomy): Eukaryota > Metazoa > Chordata > Amphibia > Caudata > Salamandridae > Calotriton > Calotriton arnoldi. The sequence goes on along the minus strand of CAWUFW010004542.1, from coordinate 774,321 downwards.
TTTTGGGTAGAAAATCAACTTCCCGGACTAAGTATGCCAGTGACACTATTGGACTTTTTTTATTATTTTATTATTTCTCAGTGAACTTCTGTCTTTGCAAAAGAAATATAAGTAGCTAGTGGAACATTATTATTTTTGTGTCAGATTTATGCTGCCCCACCTTTTTCTAAGTCACATATATTGCCGGATTGCAGTTGAACCAGTGTGCAGTGGTCCTCTCCTTTTTTCTGGTTCTTCAGAGACCAGAAAAGTCAGTTTAGTTAACAAGCAAAAAGTTATGCAAAATACTGCAATTCTGTTTCTCTACTTGTTCTTCAACAGCTGTGCGCTACACGTCTATCCTACTCAGGTCAGGATGATGACTGGTCTGGGACGGAGTTACTAGGTGTCAGGTTAAGGAGGAGGATGGAAGAACTCAGGGCGAGAGCAGCAGGACTATCTCATCAACAGCTATAACCAAGACGTTATCAACTTCTGTGTTCTCTTCAAAGGTAAACGAAGAGTCTTAGGCTTAGTACTCAGCTATGTGGAATAGATAAAGGTGCATTTGCGAAATGCTGCTGTGTGTGTGTGTGTGTGTTGGACTTGTGGCAAAAGTGAAACTGAGTCCCTTCTTTTTTTTTGCTCTGCATCTGAGTCATCTTGATACACTCCTCATGAAGCTTACTTTCCTCCTGTCCTTGACTCTAAAATACAGTTTCTCTTTTACAATCCACAGGCCTGCTTCTAGTCTCCTGCATGAACCAAAGGTGAAAGCTGAGCTTAACAACACTACTGCATCTTACCTACCGGACCAGTCCAGACAGGCACCAAGGATCAGACATTCCCGAAGAGAATCCAAATGCACCACCTAATTTTGCAATACAGTATCATTTTTCTTTTCACAATTATATTTGGAGAACTGGGTGGGTGGGTTCAATCCCCAACCTAGAAGACAGAACAATTTTAAATATCTGATAACTTGGGTCTCGGAGGCAGAAGGACTGTTTCCAGTGCATTTACCTGAACTCTGTCATACTCAATCCTTGCATTTATCTGATCTCTGTCATACTCATTCCTTTGTTTCCTTCCAAAACAGATTGATGACAAATGATGTGCTGCAGCAGTCATGGCCCAGATGAATGTTGTCATTGTCTTTGTCAAACCTTTCCCCAAATCCCCTGTCCGTTTAATAAACCCCTAACCCTCTTCCTCCGGGCTGTGTGATTTATTGAGGTGTGGCTTAATTTACACCATCAATGGATCACACACTTGGTGGGGTGGATGTGATGAAAGCAACACCAACTTATTGCAGGATCTTCTAAGCAATAGCCCACACTGCCCAATTACCCCCCCACGCATGAAAAGTGATCCATATTTTAGATATAGAATGAAGAACATCAGTCGTCAGCATCATCATTCAGGCCTTGTGTTGCATAACTGTAAACGCCTAACCTAAGCTTGTCCACTCCAGACTTTGAGTCCATTTTTTATAATTCGAGGATTTCACAAATAATACTACTAGCTCAACATTAGCCAAAACTTAACTTACTAGTATTGCTATTTTTTGTTTTTTAGCACTTTCAGGCATTCTTGTTGTGTCATCATGTAGTACTCTTTGTAAAGCTTTGATAAAATATAACCCGCTAACTGAGTCTTTCTATTTCCATTTAGTTGCCTACAATGGATAATCAATCATTCAGATTAATCCTTCAGTTGGAGCTCACCTGAGTGAAACTGGAAGTGGGACCTCGCTTGTGAGGTTGTGATTGTGATACCTTCCCTGTTGTTGCTTCGTCTATATTCAGGTAAGACAACTAGTATGGATAAAATTGAACTAGTTAACTTTGTAAGTAAGTAACTAACTGCTACTATTGTTTATCTATGTTGTTGTAGACAATATAGGTCATCATGGTAGCATTCCCCTTAATGGTCAAGATCGTTAGAGAAGTATAACTCTATAACTTAGTGCTACACTTTCTCCTAAGTTACAAGAACAGGCTGCTCGAAAACAAGCTGAAAGCAGCAGTGCAAAGTAACACAAACTACTTTAGGCATAAATATACATTGAATAAAATAGTTTTCCCTTTATTTATTTACAAAGAAACCCACCCTCTCCACCAAAACAACATGTCCACCCCTCTCCCCCAAAGAAACTGACCCATGCCCCAAAACTCAATATGTCCAAGGAAACAGTCACTCCAGTTCCAACTCCCTTCCCACTCTCTCCACCCAGCCCAAACAAACAACAAGTCCCTCCCACCAATACAATTTTTTTTTAAAAAGAGCTAAAAGAGGGCAGTGTGTATGTCGGTCCGGAGCTGGTCCAAGCTCTGCTCCATCGTGGTGAACTGGCCCTCAATGGTGTCCAGCCACTGCAGGATTCAGCGCAGCAATGGCCTGTTGTCAGTGTGGTAAGGGGTGGCAGCAGTTGGGTGGCGGTGGCGCTGGCGATGGGATGGCCGGGAGGCTGGAAACTGAGGGGGACCAGCTGCAGTGGGTCCCCACAGAGAGGCATTTATTTCCTCCTTCTCATCTTCCAGGACCACCAGCCACTGGTATTCTAGTGGATACACTCCAGCCTCTGCCACCGCAAACGAGCTGCTATATCATACCTGGTGGGTGGTCTGGCTGTACCAGCTGGAGCAGCTATATTGAGAAAAATAAAAAAGACAAATTGTGAATAATGCTCTGTGCAAACAATTGTTTTAAATTACTGGGTGGCACAGTAGCAGTTCATTGCTGGTCCCCTATGGCCATTTGAATTTGAAGTGATTATGATTAGGAGAGTCTCAAGGCCAATTTTATGTTTTACTCACACATGCCTTGCATAAAAAGCACAGACTGTGTGGCAGAAAAGTATTAAAAGGCAGAATAACACCGGATAAAAAAAACAGTAATTTGACTATTTTTCTCTTCTAAATGCTTTTCAAGTATCTATAAACAGAAACTTTGAGTTGAAAAATAAATTACCTTTCATTAATGAGTACGGCATTATGCACTATATGGAGTACAAGTTGTATGTTGTGCTAAAATAATGAAGCCATGTTCATTGCTAGACAGCGCGACGATTAGTTTGCTACTGTCTGCAACTGGGGCAATTATTGATTTTAATTCCAATGGCCCTGCTCTTCTCCAAATGCATTTCTCTTTCTACCCTGACTCCAAAGAGGCAGATGAATATTAACTAAGATACTACTTCACACAACTCACATATGAAATGCGGATATTAATATTATCCTGTCTGCTGTAAGTAAACATTGGGGAAAATGAATCTGATGGACTGCACTACAGGGAAAAGATTGGGCTACATATATTGTATTTGACACATTCGTCACTGTGTATCCCATATGCCGAACTTGACATCACATCATGCACTTACTCCCACTTTACTCTGTGGCCTTGCTCACCACCACATATTTGCAACAAATTCATTGGCTGGGCATTAAGCAGGCAAGGTAACTTGATGATTTACTCTACTGCAGGGGGTAGGGTAAAGGGATTAGACAAGTAGGGTAGAGTTTTTTGATATAGAATAGAGGAGCCACTACTCTGATCATCGATTCATCATCTTTAGCTGATTCAGTCACTGTAAAATTCTGAGCAGAAAAATCAGAGCAAGTGTAAAATAAATCTGTTATGGGAAACCATGGAATATATTCTGTAATCACTTCACTTCACATGGTTATAAAATGAAATGTAGCACATGCCAAGAATGTAATTTCAAATTTGGTAGGCTGGGATGGAAGAACTTAGGAAAAAATAAAGGAGTGAAGTACCAAGAGGTGACTGAGTGGGCGAAGGGAAACAGCACACCTTTTGTGTTCGGTTTGCAATGCATTGAAAACATTGTAAATGCTGCATTAACTGAAGCAGAAGCACATTGCAAAACCAACACTGCAGTCACAAATTGACCCAACCTGCACTTCGGTCATAGGTGGCAAAAATGCTGTGGGCGCGGAGGGGGATGATGAATGTTGGGTGGGATACATCTGGCTCACTTAACAAATACAGTGAGTCAAGGGAATAGAACAAAGAATGAAAAATACCCCCCACTTAGAACCATAGCTTTGAATAAACCCTACATAAACCAAGTAAGCAAAGTAGGTAAGCAGCAGCTCCTCATGCGCAGAGTTGCCTTGCTTATTCATCCAAACAATCCAAATATTCATTCTTCCTTTCATTATAATTCACCCATAGGCACCATGATTAAGTTTTACTTTCTCTCATCCAGTCTTTCACCAAAATTTCCAATCCATTTTCCATCCATTCAATAGCCACCCTTTCTTTAAACCATCATTTTGCCCATCCATCCCTTGGGAGTGGGACCTCATACTTTTTTTCAGCCATGCTGCACTGTCATGGGAAACTTCTGGTATGCTGTAACTATAAATGAACGAGTCAGCAGCATACTACAGTGGGGGAGGGTGGGAGTGGTCAATGATGATTCTCTTGTGAACTCAACTGTGTTAGAACATGAGCAGAAAAAGGAAAGCCTTTTTGTAAGAAATGGGGGTCTATAGTTGGCAATGGTTTGCACCTTTGTCCAAGTAGGGACCCGTGCTTTTAGTCAGGGAAAGGGAGTTATGCCCTTAGACAACCCCTGCTCAACCCCATGGTAGCTTGGCATGAGCAGACAGGCTTATCTCCGAGGCAGTGTGTAAAGCATTTGTGCACACATACAGTAATGCAGAGAAAACACTACAAATGGACACCACACCAGCTTAGAAAAACAAGTTCTCTTTATCTAAACCAAACAAGACCAAAACAACAAAAATCCAACATACAGTTATCAAGATATCATAAAAAATAGGTTATTCACAAATTAAAGCTTGTAGAAACAAATAGCTCCACCTGGAGCTATTACGACGTTGTGAAAGCTGAAAATCCGAAAGTACAGCACTGACCGGGAGGTGCGCAGCGTCGGGCCTGGAGTCACACGGACCCCAAAGAACAGTACCTTGGTAAGCAATGAAAACAAAGACGGTGCAATGCATCTGGGAGGGGATGCTTCTTTGGCTCCGGGCGGCGTCAGTTCCTTACGACCACAGGGGAGGTGAGGCTTCGGTTCCTTACTGCGATTGAGGTGAGGCATTGGTTCCTTTCTGCTGCCGGGGAGGTGAGGTTGTAGTAGCGTTGAGGCGTCGGTTCCTTATGACGATCCGAGGTTGATGGATTGGGAAGATCACCACGTCAGATATCGGCTCTGCGATGATGAAGCACTGGCATCGGTGAGGTCAGGGCTGCTGTGCGAGTGTGAGCGTCACAAGCGGTCCCCTCAGCTCTGGTGCAGGCAGCGGCCTCGGTGACAGCGGAAGAGTCGGTACGGTGCGACGTCAGCAGGCGTTGCTCGCCGATGTCGGTGTTGCAATTTCCCTCTGTGGCAGCTGAAACAGCAGGTGCAGGAAGTCAGAGGAAATTAAGTCTTTGTGTCCCTGGGACTTCAGACTGGAGGCAAGCTCTACACCAAGCCCTTGGAGATATTCTTCAAGAAGGATACACAGCACACAGCAAAGTCTTGGTCCTCTCCTTGGCAGAAACAGCCACTGCAGGCCAACCCCACACAGCACACAGCAAAGGGGCATTACTTTTCCTTCAGTTTTCCCAGTTCTTCTCCTTGGCAGAGGGTCCTCTTGAGTCCAGAAGTAATCTAAAGTTGAGGTCTGAGCCCCAATATTTATACTCAATTTCTCTTTGTTCTCTTGTGGCAGTGAGGCTCTGTGTTCAGTCCAAACCAGTTCTGTCCTCTCTGGCCCAGCTTCCTTGCAGGAGGAGGAGACAGCATTGTCCAAGGCAGACCAGGCCCATTCAGATGCAAGGATGTCTCAGACCACTACTCTAAATGCAGCCCAGGTCTATTCAGCCAAGCCCTGACTTATCCAGGAAAGGCAGAACACACGTCAATCCCCCCAGTGGCTGTCTGAATAGAATGCACATCCCCAGCCCGTGTCACTCCAAAGCCAGACAGTCAATCCACAAACCAGCAGAGGCACACAGGATGGCTAAGCAAGAAAAATACACACTTTCCAAAAGTGGTATTTTCAAACACACAATATAAAAATCATCTTTACTGAAATATGCATGTTTATATTCTGAGTGCAGGCATACTAAACTCCATCTTTTCATCTTGTCCCAATGGGAAGTTATACTTATAAGATGCTATAAATAAACTCTGATTCTATCCTATTGGACAGATAGCCTTTCCATGGTGAAAAAAGAAATACACTGTATTTCACTATCAGGACATGTCACACACACCAGTACATGTCCTACCCTTCACATACACTGCACCCTGCCCACCTTAGGGGTGACTCACATGTAATAAAAGGGAAGGTTAGAGCCTTGCAAGTAGGTGCGCTTGCCAGGTCGACATGGCAGTAGAAACTGTTCACAGACACTGCAGTGGCAGGTCTGAGAACCCCTTGAAAGGCTGCTTGTGTGGTTGGCATAATCAGTGCTGCTGGCCTACTTACAGCATTTGATTTACAGGCCATGGGCACACACAGTGCATGGTACTAGGGACTTAGTAGTAAATCAAATAAGCCAATCATGAAAACGCCAATCCATAAACACAATTTACAAGGAGGGCAGATGCACTTTAGCACTGATCAGCAGTGGTAAAGTGCCCAGAGTAATGAAACCAACAAAAACAGGTACGAAACAGGCGGCCAAAAAGCAAAAAGTCTGGGGATAAACCGACTGAAAAAGCCAGGTCTAACACTTTGCAACAAAACAGATCACCTATATTACTACTAGTTTCAACTCTAGTCTATCGACTATTGTTGAGGTTGCCCATACTAATCCTGAAATCCCTAGTCCAAATTTCCTTCACAAAAACTACATTTGGAACTAATGCATTGCAGTGAAGGATTTTTGATTCTATTCCCATTTCTCATCCCCCTTGATGGACCAACTCAGTCTCCCTTTTTTGTAATGCAGAGATGCATACTACACATCGCTGTGAAATAAACAATTTGAAACTGTACGAGCTACATAAACAAAGTCACAGAGGGAATGCGTTACTCAGTGATTCACTATAGTGACAGGAGAACAGTCTGCAATGGCTTCCTAATTAATCAGCCAAAGCGAGAGCCAATGATGATTACAATTAGGTAGCACTGAGCACCTAACTAGCAGAACCTGGAAACTAGATCAGACCATAATATACCACTAAACTAAACGTAACTTACCTCTGAGTGTGAGCAGCATGCTATTCGGATTTCTTTTTGTAGCATTGTACACAAACACAACAAATAATTAATACTTACTGAGCCCCGGAATCTCGATGCCTAGTAGGTCGAGCAGGTCCTGTTCGCGGTCCAGAATGTCCGCCCAATGATGAGGCAGTTGCTGGGCAGTGCGTCGAACCTGGCAGGTGCACCACACGCACCGGTGCACCATCCTCCAGCGCCGCCGATGCTCCTGCAGGAGGTACCCGCTACCGGGCCTGTCGCCTGCTGCCAGCATATTGGGGAGGTGGTGCTGCACCTAAAATACTAGAGCTGCCACCTCCTCCTCTCCAAAGATCACCTGGGGTTGCACACTTGGGCGGCAGCGCCACCCACAAGGAAGCCGTCCCTCTGCGATGGCGCTGAATGGGGCAGAAGAAAAGAATGAAAAGGAAAGGAAAGAAGACATAAGGAAGTAAGGGGAAATAATAAACAAAATATAAAAAGCCACGAAAACAAATTCTCAAAATGTAAAATACTCAAAGGCACACACTAATATAAGATAATATAAAAAATGAAAATGAGGGGTAGCTAAATTTTAACAGAGGAGGATTAGAGAGATTAAAGAGAGATTGGGATTTAGCACCATAACACAGAGCAGAAAAACAAGATGGCCGCGCCCATGCGGACTGTGTGGTGCCATTTGCGCACAATATAGAAAGCGAGAACACACTTGAGAACTGCGTAGTGCCATCACGCACGATTTGGAGCCCTTTATCAAAGCTGCCGAGGATGTTGCCTATATCCATCAATGTTGCAGATTCTGTACAACTTCCAATTTTGAAAGTAAATTTACACAGGCCATGAAGGTCATTATCTTGGACATGTGTTTTGTAATTGTGAGGCACTTCATTGCTCGATTACCATGGAAAAAATGGAGATCACAGCTAGGGTGGCAAATTTCAAAAATTGAGGTGGCAAAATTCAGATTTTTAGAAAAAGATATGGTAAGTGCAACTTTGAGGCATGTCATCCTACTACTGTTTTTAAGAGATGAGTTGGCTAGTAGTAGCCAGTATAGGCGCAATCCTTGAAAAAGCTCTTTAGCCTGAGCAGGGGGATTGGGTCTTAAGTACGAAGAGGGGTTTGTGTCAGAGACAGCAAAACGGAGGTTCTCTTCAGAGATGAAAGAGAGTGTGACCCAAGAAGAGACCCAGGCGATGTGGGTTTGGGAAGAAGGAATCTGTACAGAAGTGTTGGAGAATTCTTCCCTGATTCTACTGATTGCAGCCTGACATCACCTCTGCTCTCACCTCTGCTGGGGGCCACACCGGGAGGCAGAGTCCGGAGTGCGGAGCGGATCGGGAGCGGGACTACACTGCGCAGAGTCCCTTGCGGTGTCAGCGCCGTCGCGCAGCCGCCAGCGTTGCCAGTGCGCCAGGAGGCGCTCATAAAAGCTTCCAGGGGCTCCCGCAGCGTGGGAGGCACGCGGGCGTGCCCGGGCCGCGCCCGGGCCTGTCTGCGCCCGTCCGAGAGCAGCCGACGCAGGGCTGGGCCACCCCTCTTCGAAGCAGGGCTGAACAAGGCGGGTGAGTATTCTATTAATTTCTCACAACACTATTGGATACATCTTTTCTTGACACTTAAGCTGATCCAAAAACCTTGCAACCATGGGAAAACGTACCACGCTACCATCAGCACGCCCTATTACAACCAGCATTAACAGCATGCTTGAGAGGGTTGTTAATATTGTTTCAGGCAAAATTGAACTCACTGAAAGACGCCTGTCCCTGGACACCGAAGGGCGGACGGCTGTTTTACACCATAGAGGAGCCCCATTAGATAATACCCCAGAGTTACCTCCGTCATTACTTAATGGCCTTGAAGCTGAAAAATCTCCCATTACAAATGGGAGTGACAGTAGCCTGGACACAATCGAGACAGCCGAGGTACTCCCAACTAATAATTCTATCCTGTTTGCTGGAATCCCTGCGGCCAAACAGAAGAGAAAGACTGGGAAACCCATTAGCATCAAAAGGAAACAGTCCATTTGTACCATCCCTGCTCGAAACTGTCTCTCCACCTGGATACAACCATCTATAACTAACTTTATTGACAACACTGAGGTTCTTGACGCCCCTCCGGCATCACCAACAGTGACCATGAGTTTGAACTGCTCAATTGGCACACAGACTGAGCAATCATTTTGCCTTGAGTGTTGCGGGGATACCATTGCCGCCTTAGTAAATAACCAGGTAAGTGTGCTTCTGGAGGAAAAATCTGCTCTACTTAAGGCATCTATTGAAAACCTGGCTGTAATCATTGGGGGGGGCAGTTACTTAGCAGGGAACGCACAAATGCCCACCACCTCAAAGCAAGGAGGGGGGGTAACACGGGGGCAAAAAGCATAACAAATATACCGAGTACATCGTCTAATACCCCATTTGGAACACAACCCTCCAACCCCAGTGCTATTACCACTGTAAGTAAGCCTTGTGTGTCATCAGACCAAATTTTGTCCCGCCCCAACTCAAACCCAGCTATTAAGGGAACCGGCACTGAATCCATCAGCAATCCAACCATTATTACACGCACTCATTGCCGGCAGGAGAATGCAAGCGGCCCCAACAGAGCCAAGGGAGCTGCTCAGAATCCATTGTTTGGCAGCTTGAGGTGCAATGTATTATCTCACCCAAACAGTAACGCCCTGGCAGCTAACCAAGATATCTTGAGTCTGCCGCCGGCTGCTTGCCCCTACGTCCTGGTCCTAATAGGGGTAGCAACACTAAAACAGGACCAACACGAGACATGGGAACAACTGCGCAACAAATGTGTCGATTGGTTATCAAGGTTTAGGAGGTTACAAGTCTCTGATTGGAGGGACATTATCATGGTACGCAGAGTTGGGTGGGTTGGCGCCTCAACAAAAAACATCGAGGGGGCTGCATCGTAATTAATTTTCGTAGGCCAGCCTTGGTGAGATATCTACTGAGGCCTTGTGAGCTCAAAACCTTTATGAGTACTAACCTTTGCCCTTTTCCTCTTGGCTATTTTTATAAACCACACAAAGGGCCACGTTTTAATGCGTCCCCTCCTGTTTATACCGTGAATAGGTTTGAAGCCCTCTCAGGTCTGGATATGCAAGATTGACTACCATCTCTTGCGGCAGTACCCGCCCATATAGAAAGCCCCCAGTACTTAACGGAAGCGGAAATATTTGACTCTGATATTGGTCCCTATAATTCCACGAAGTCAACAACAAAGGGGGGGCACTGTTCCACAGTGAGTGGTGCAAAGAACGTACACACTCCTGAGAGATTAGAGAAAGGAAAGTACTAGGTCAAGGACTCAGTGGAAAAGGGGGTAGGAGAGACACAAATTGTCTCTTGTAGCCCTCACACATCCCTAGGGATGTCATGCTTCATCATTGGGCAGTTGCTCCTCGTCGGGCCGGCGGTGCAATGCCCTACGGGTCCCCGAAGGGTCACTTTGGCGGAGATCTTTTGAGAACTGCCGTATGGTGCATGTGGGTGTGTGACCAGAGTCCTAAGTGAAGGGTGATGATGTGCGTGCAGTGTGATTAAAACTGTCTAAGGGTTACCAACCAACAAAAAAATTTAATAGAAAGGGTACCCTTGGCAGACTAAAAAACCCGTAGGTTTAGGAGTTACCCAAAGAGGCGTAATGTGCCCAGGTAACTACCAGGTCGACATGTTTCACGCCCTAGTGGTCATAACGATCCCTGGCGTTTCATCAGGACCGGAAAAACTGTGGAGGTGATATAGTGCACGAAACAATTATATATAAATATATATATAATAATTAGAAGAGGGGTAACATTAGCCCTCTAAACGGTCAGTAGGGGCAATAGCATGAGAAATTATGGGCTAAAGTATGAGTACAATAGTCGAATATGCCCTCTTGACCATGACCTAGAATAACAAGAAAGAAAAAGAAAGGAAAAGAAGAAAAACAAAACAAAAAGATATGACTACGAGGCAAGTACAAATGTTAAACTTGCAGATATGCCCCCAAAGGTAGGTATCCTAGAGGCACATCACGCGTCACTCATGTAAAGTACATCATAACTGGTCAGATGACACCAACCTCCATATCATACACCCAGCGTTATGGCATCCAACAGTGGAGACGGGGAGAGCCGTTGGCAAGCCGCATAGAAAAAACGGCCATCCATGGGGCTCCCCACCCACCCCCCGGAAAAATGTCAGTAATAGCATGGGGGCATGTAGAAGATAGGAGATCCTTTTATGAACACATAAGGAGACAAAGATGACAAGCTAAGAAATAAGCTAACACCAAACGCCGTATGTTCACGGAGCACGTGGAGGTAGCAAACACTAGCCTGTCATATGCGTACCGGCGCATCTCAACTGTCATGTGTATGAGATTACTGTATCTCTTACCTAAGAATTTGGAGAGCAATGCTCCATAGGCTAAAGGCGTAGGGTGCCCGCACCTTACTTAGCTGTTAAGAGAAACAATGAGACAGTGCAATGGAGAAAAATCAGTGAGTAGACACGTATAACACTAATAAATTGTCACATGAACTTACTTCAACAGGCGATCACCATCGACAGCGCTACGGTATTGATACTCACATATTTACTCGGGTGTCAGCTCCATTAGACCTGCCCCGTCCTGACGCCTGCCTGAAGGTCAGGAACTGCGGTCTAGGCCCGCGTATAAGTACTGACAACAATTGGCATGAGGGAGGTACCTGTTTCCGGTATTCCCCATCATTAGCCCCTTCAGCGCGCATGCGTGTGTAAGGTGGAGCTGTCTCAGTATGGCGTACGCGTGCCGACCAGAGTTCTACGACGGCTGCGCATGTGTGTAGTTAGGTGTGGAGTGCGTCTCAGGAAGCTGGCAGTGTAATCTATGCCAGGGCGGTGCAATCTAGATGATACTAGCCAAGTCCCAGAACAAAATACAGTCTGGAGACGTGCCACTATACTTCGAATAAGATACAGAAAGTAAAAAACAAAACAAAAAGGTTTTGTTCAAACACAATAACAATTATGTTCAAAAAACAGACGAGGAGTTTGTACACCACACCCCCCAGGGGGGAGCGAGAGACAGGGCGCCAAGTGTAATGGCCCGTAAATATTGAATGGGGTACAAGGTGTGCTATATTCGAAAAAGTAAAGATGACACAACAACCGCAAGGGTCAGTGACAGCGGGTGGCAAGAACGATCAGACCTAAAAGAGATGTTAAGTATGGGTCGTAGTTAAAATGGTAAATACAGCTCATGGCAAAGACATCATGTAGCACTAAGGCCAGTGTGTTTCCTATGATCGATTAGTGATAGCAGGAATTACAGTTCAGACCACGGAATTTCCTCATTGAGGCCTAGTCTATGGGTGCGAAGACGATGGACCCACTGTTGCTCTCGTCGCAGTAGTGAGGAGCTGTTCCATCCTGGGTTAGCCTCTAGGATGGTCCAGTGTATGGATTCACATGGATGTCCTTTTTCAATGAAATGGTTCGTCAGCTTGGTAGCAGTACGTGCCCGTCTCACGGTACTCTTGTGCTCACTAATCCTAACTTTCACTGCCCGGGTTGTCATCCCTACATATCGAAGCAGGCAGGGGCAGGTGATGAGATATACACAGTTGGTGGTGTTACAATTAGTATGTCTCCGCTGTTCCCACACAAAATCGCCCAGTTGTAGTGATTTAGTGTGTTTTGTGGCAGAGCAGGCCCCACACGTCCCGCAGGGATAGTGTCCTGTAACTGCCGGAAGGTTCCAGAGTGTGGTTTCCTTAGGTGTCTTGTGTACTCGTGGGCGTGTATTGACCAACTGGTCTCTGAGATTCGCCGTTCTTTTGAATGCGAAACGGGGGGTTTTAAATCCAATGAGTCAATATTGAGAATCCTCCAATTACGATTGATAATTTTCTTGACTTGATTGGATAGAGGAGTGAAGGTAGTGACACAAGTGATTAATTCATTTTTCTTGGTTCCCTCGTTTCCAAAAGGCCCTGACGGGTGTTGTTTCTTGCACGTTGTTTTGCTTTTGAGATCACATCTCTGGGATAGTGCCTCTCCTGTAAGTTGTTTGACAGTGTAGTCGCCTGGGACTCGAATTCGTGTATCCTGCTACAGTTCCGTCGAATCCTCAGGAATTGGCCATATGGTAGATTTTCTCTGAGGGCTTTAGGATGGTAGCTTTTGAAACTCAAAAGACTATTACAATCGGTGGACTTCCTATAGGTAGTAGTGTGTAGGAGACCATCCTCAAGGCTTATCAGTAGATCTAGAAATGATATTTCTTTGTCACTAACTGTCATCGTGAAACGTAGATGGGGATCCTGGTTGTTAATCCACTCATGGAACGTATGGGCCGCCATCTCCGTACCCCTCCACAGGATGAGGATGTCATCAATGTACCTCTTCCAGGTCAAAAGGTTCCTATGGAAGGGATTGGTATCTGTAAAAATGTTCTTGGCTTCAAAATGGGACATGTACAGACCTGCCAGACTTGGAGCAAAGGTGCTCCCCATGCTGGTGCCCTGTACTTGATGATAGGTCGTGGTCTTGTACATAAAGAAATTGTTGGTTAAGGCCATAGATATTATGGCTGTGATGAAATCAGGTGGAGTGTTAGTTGGTAGATCTGCCTCCTTCCGAAGATTCCCAACAACCTCGATGGTAATGTCCTGGGGAATGTTAGTGTATAGTGCCTCTACATCAAGTGTGAGGAGCAAGTTGATCTCCTCAGTGTTATCGTCGTTGAGCTCTTGAATCAAATTCAGGACATCCCGGGTGTCCTTGAGGTAGGCAGGGGTCAATTGGACCAGGGGACGTAAAAAATGATCACTGAATTGACTCAATGGCTCCAGTAGAGAGCCTATGCCCGATACAATGGGGCGGCCGGGAGGTGGAATAACTCCCTTATGAATCTTAGGAAGGAGATAGAAATAGGGCATCCTAGGGTTTTGATTCACTAGGAAAGCCGCTTCTTTGGGTGTAATCCATCCTTCCGTAGATGCTTAGTTAACCATAATGCGGATCTGTCCTAGTAAACGTTCCGTCGGATCTGTGTCAAGTGCTTCATAGTATTGGGTGTTATTCAACTGTCGTGAACATTCATTTTCATAATCCTTAAGGTCAAGTATGACCGTGGCACCCCCTTTATCCGCAGGCTTAATTATTATGGTAGCATCATTTTTCAAAGAGTTGATGGCATCCCGATGTTTATTGGACATATTGTTGTAGGTAGGTGGCGTTTCTAGAAGATTAGCCTCTTTAAGAACCACCTTTTCGAAGGTCAGGACCTCATTCGGGACCATACCTGCTGTCGGGGTAAATCTCGAAGGTGGTCTAAGTCCTGTATCCTCCGATTCCGGTATATTGATCTCTTTGAAGAAGGATCTAAGTCTGATTTTACGGAATAGTTGGTGTAATTCTGCATTCAGCCTGAAGTTGTCTTCCTTAGGGTTGGGCACAAAACCTAGGCCCATTTCCAATACTGTAGTCTCATCGGTGTTCAGAACCCTTGTGGACAGGTTAACGATCAGTTTTTTTGGTGCGTCATGCTTCTTGTTGTCCTTGGTTGGTTTTCTGTGTCCTGCCATTGCACCTGTTTGTTCCCTCTTCTTCTTCCTCTGCCTCTGCCCCTGCCTCTGTACTGAAAAGGAGGGGAGGGTTATGGAAGAATGGTTGTTGGAACCCTGGCTGTGGTCCAGGATAAGGAGGGTACCATATTGGACCCGGTTGCGGGTATGGCTGAGGAGGATATCCGTACATGGGAGGCATCAGAGGAGGAGGGAGGAGTCCCTGTTGATTAGAACGCCTGCTCCAGCTCCGGTCACTGGAGTTGCTGTTGGATGAGCGTCCTGATTGCTGGGACGTGGATGAACCATCATCTGACACTACATCACTGTCAGTTTGTTTGTAGTCCTCTCTGGTGTAGGGGTAGATTTTAGCCCTATCAAACCTTTTGATATCTTTCTGCAGCTTTGTGATCTTTTGATTTAGAAGATAGTCACGGTGATCGGTCATTTCTGCGTTGATCTCTGCCAGTCGTGTCTTATACGCCGATATACTGATGCCAGTTTTTAGACCGTTTTCAGCTATATTGATTCTTATTATTAACGCCTCCGAGAGACGTTTGGCTGTACTGATAATGAGGATAATCCAGTCGCGGGTACATTTCCACGCGATCTGACTCCATTCTCGCCTAAAGATTAAGTCCTCAAGGAAAATCCTGGGTGCGGTCCGAACCAATAAGCCATTCGGTGCCATGTTAGCTCTCAAGTACTCTGTCATTACAGAGCCATGAAGAGCGATTTTCACTTGTAATTTTTTCAGAGAAGCTATAGAATTCCAGTCTCCTTGAATGCTTGCCGTTGCTGTATTACCCTCGCTGTCCAGTAATGAAGGTGTTCTCAATATTTCTGCCACGATGTCTTCACCGAAGCTTAGGCCTAGATTGTCCCCCATAGTAGAGGTAATCATGGCTCAGAGAGTATGGTAGACAGAGTAAAAGAAAGATTATGATAGTAGTAAGGTCTCTCGGCTGAGCCGCTGTGCTAATGCAATATCAAAAAAAGAGAGGGGGGACCAGGAGCTAGTTAAAGGTCCAGTGCCCGTGCTCCAAACTAACCATGAAGTCAACAACAAAGGGGGGGCACTGTTCCACAGTGAGTGGTGCAAAGAACGTACACACTCCTGAGAGATTAGAGAAAGGAAAGTACTAGGTCAAGGACTCAGTGGAAAAGGGGGTAGGAGAGACACAAATTGTCTCTTGTAGCCCTCACACATCCCTAGGGATGTCATGCTTCATCATTGGGCAGTTGCTCCTCGTCGGGCCGGCGGTGCAATGCCCTACGGGTCCCCCGAAGGGTCACTTTGGCGGAGATCTTTTGAGAACTGCCGTATGGTGCATGTGGGTGTGTGACCAGAGTCCTAAGTGAAGGGTGATGATGTGCGTGCAGTGTGATTAAAACTGTCTAAGGGTTACCAACCAACAAAAAAATTTTAATAGAAAGGGTACCCTTGGCAGACTAAAAAACCCGTAGGTTTAGGAGTTACCCAAAGAGGCGTAATGTGCCCAGGTAACTACCAGGTCGACATGTTTCACGCCCTAGTGGTCATAACGATCCCTGGCGTTTCATCAGGACCGGAAAAACTATGGAGGTGATATAGTGCACGAAACAATTATATATAAATATATATATAATAATTAGAAGAGGGGTAACATTAGCCCTCTAAACGGTCAGTAGGGGCAATAGCATGAGAAATTATGGGCTAAAGTATGAGTACAATAGTCGAAAATGCCCTCTTGACCATGACCTAGAATAACAAGAAAGAAAAAGAAAGGAAAAGAAGAAAAACAAAACAAAAAGATAAAAAGATATGACTACGAGGCAAGTACAAATGTTAAACTTGCAGATATGCCCCCAAAGGTAGGTATCCTAGAGGCACATCACGCGTCACTCATGTAAAGTACATCATAACTGGTCAGATGACACCAACCTCCATATCATACACCCAGCGTTATGGCATCCAACAGTGGAGACGGGGGAGAGCCGTTGGCAAGCCGCATAGAAAAAACGGCCATCCATGGGGCTCCCCACCCACCCCCGGAAAAATGTCAGTAATAGCATGGGGGCATGTAGAAGATAGGAGATCCTTTTATGAACACATAAGGAGACAAAGATGACAAGCTAAGAAATAAGCTAACACCAAACGCCGTATGTTCACGGAGCACGTGGAGGTAGCAAACACTAGCCTGTCATATGCGTACCGGCGCATCTCAACTGTCAGGTGTATGAGATTACTGTATCTCTTACCTAAGAATTTGGAGAGCAGTGCTCCATAGGCTAAAGGCGTAGGGTGCCCGCACCTTACTTAGCTGTTAAGAGAAACAATGAGACAGTGCAATGGAGAAAAATCAGTGAGTAGACACGTATAACACTAATAAATTGTCACATGAACTTACTTCAACAGGCGATCACCATCGACAGCGCTACGGTATTGATACTCACATATTTACTCGGGTGTCAGCTCCATTAGACCTGCCCCGTCCTGACGCCTGCCTGAAGGTCAGGAACTGCGGTCTAGGCCCGCGTATAAGTACTGACAACAATTGGCATGAGGGAGGTACCTGTTTCCGGTATTCCCCATCATTAGCCCCTTCAGCGCGCATGCGTGTGTAAGGTGGAGCTGTCTCAGTATGGCGCATGCGTGCCGACCAGAGTTCTACGACGGCTGCGCATGTGTGTAGTTAGGTGTGGAGTGCGTCTCAGGAAGCTGGCAGTGTAATCTATGCCAGGGCGGTGCAATCTAGATGATACTAGCCAAGTCCCAGAACAAAATACAGTCTGGAGACGTGCCACTATACTTCGAATAAGATACAGAAAGTAAAAAACAAAACAAAAGGTTTTGTTCAAACACAATAACAATTATGTTCAAAAAACAGACGAGGAGTTTGTACACCACACCCCCAGGGGGAGCGAGAGACAGGGCGCCAAGTGTAATGGCCCGTAAATATTGAATGGGGTACAAGGTGTGCTATATTCGAAAAAGTAAAGATGACACAACAACCGCAAGGGTCAGTGACAGCGGGTGGCAAGAACGATCAGACCTAAAAGAGATGTTAAGTATGGGTCGTAGTTAAAATGGTAAATACAGCTCATGGCAAAGACATCATGTAGCACTAAGGCCAGTGTGTTTCCTATGATCGATTAGTGATAGCAGGAATTACAGTTCAGACCACGGAATTTCCTCATTGAGGCCTAGTCTATGGGTGCGAAGACGATGGACCCACCGTTGCTCTCGTCGCAGTAGTGAGGAGCTGTTCCATCCTGGGTTAGCCTCTAGGATGGTCCAGTGTATGGATTCACATGGATGTCCTTTTTCAATGAAATGGTTCGTCAGCTTGGTAGCAGTACGTCCCCGTCTCACGGTACTCTTGTGCTCACTAATCCTAACTTTCACTGCCCGGGTTGTCATCCCTACATATCGAAGCAGGCAGGGGCAGGTGATGAGATATACACAGTTGGTGGTGTTACAATTAGTATGTCTCCGCTGTTCCCACACAAAATCGCCCAGTTGTAGTGATTTAGTGTGTTTTGTGGCAGAGCAGGCCCCACACGTCCCGCAGGGATAGTGTCCTGTAACTGCCGGAAGGTTCCAGAGTGTGGTTTCCTTAGGTGTCTTGTGTACTCGTGGGCGTGTATTGACCAACTGGTCTCTGAGATTCGCCGTTCTTTTGAATGCGAAACGGGGGGGTTTTAAATCCAATGAGTCAATTTTGAGAATCCTTCAATTACGATTGATAATTTTCTTGACTTGATTGGATAGAGGAGTGAAGGTAGTGACACAAGTGATTAATTCATTTTTTCTTGGTTCCCTCGTTTCCAAAAGGCCCTGACGGGTGTTGTTTCTTGCACGTTGTTTTGCTTTTGAGATCACATCTCTGGGATAGTGCCTCTCCTGTAAGTTGTTTGCCAGTGTAGTCGCCTGGGACTCGAATTCGTGTATCCTGCTACAGTTCCGTCGAATCCTCAGGAATTGGCCATATGGTAGATTTTCTCTGAGGACTTTAGGATGGTAGCTTTTGAAACTCAAAAGACTATTACAATCGGTGGACTTCCTATAGGTAGTAGTGTGTAGGAGACCATCCTCAAGGCTTATCAGTAGATCTAGAAATGATATTTCTTTGTCACTAACTGTCATCGTGAAACATAGATGGGGATCCTGGTTGTTAATCCACTCATGGAACGTATGGGCCGCCATCTCCGTACCCCTCCACAGGATGAGGATGTCATCAATGTACCTCTTCCAGGTCAAAAGGTTCCTATGGAAGGGATTGGTATCTGTAAAAATGTTCTTGGCTTCAAAATGGGACATGTACAGACCTGCCAGACTTGGAGCAAAGGTGCTCCCCATGCTGGTGCCCTGTACTTGATGATAGGTCGTGGTCTTGTACATAAAGAAATTGTTGGTTAAGGCCATAGATATTATGGCTGTGATGAAATCAGGTGGAGTGTTAGTTGGTAGATCTGCCTCCTTCAGAAGATTCCCAACAACCTCGATGGTAATGTCCTGGGGAATGTTAGTGTATAGTGCCTCTACATCAAGTGTGAGGAGCAAGTTGATCTCCTCAGTGTTATCGTCGTTGAGCTCTTGAATCAAATTCAGGACATCCCGGGTGTCCTTGAGGTAGGCAGGGGTCGATTGGACCAGGGGACGTAAAAAATGATCACTGAATTGACTCAATGGCTCCAGTAGAGAGCCTATGCCCGATACAATGGGGCGGCCGGGAGGTGGAATAACTCCCTTATGAATCTTAGGAAGGAGATAGAAATAGGGCATCCTAGGGTTTTGATTCACTAGGAAAGCCGCTTCTTTGGGTGTAATCCATCCTTCCGTAGATGCTTCGTTAACCATAATGCGGATCTGTCCTAGTAAACGTTCCGTCGGATCTGTGTCAAGTGCTTCATAGTATTGGGTGTTATTCAACTGTCGTGAACATTCATTTTCATAATCCTTAAGGTCAAGTATGACCGTGGCACCCCTTTATCCGCAGGCTTAATTATTATGGTAGCATCATTTTTCAAAGAGTTGATGGCATCCCGATGTTTATTGGACATATTGTTGTAGGTAGGTGGCGTTTCTAGAAGATTAGCCTCTTTAAGAACCACCTTTTCGAAGGTCAGGACCTCATTCGGGACCATACCTGCTGTCGGGGTAAATCTCGAAGGTGGTCTAAGTCCTGTATCCTCCGATTCCGGTATATTGATCTCTTTGAAGAAGGATCTAAGTCTGATTTTACGGAATAGTTGGTGTAATTCTGCATTCAGCCTGAAGTTGTCTTCCTTAGGGTTGGGCACAAAACCTAGGCCCATTTCCAATACTGTAGTCTCATCGGTGTTCAGAACCCTTGTGGACAGGTTAACGATCAGTTTTTTTGGTGCGTCATGCTTCTTGTTGTCCTTGGTTGGTTTTCTGTGTCCTGCCATTGCACCTGTTTGTTCCCTCTTCTTCTTCCTCTGCCTCTGCCCCTGCCTCTGTACTGAAAAGGAGGGGGAGGGTTATGGAAGAATGGTTGTTGGAACCCTGGCTGTGGTCCAGGATAAGGAGGGTACCATATTGGACCCGGTTGCGGGTATGGCTGAGGAGGATATCCGTACATGGGAGGCATCAGAGGAGGAGGGAGGAGTCCCTGTTGATTAGAACGCCTGCTCCAGCTCCGGTCACTGGAGTTGCTGTTGGATGAGCGTCCTGATTGCTGGGACATGGATGAACCATCATCTGACACTACATCACTGTCAGTTTGTTTGTAGTCCTCTCTGGTGTAGGGGTAGATTTTAGCCCTATCAAACCTTTTGATATCTTTCTGCAGCTTTGTGATCTTTTGATTTAGAAGATAGTCACGGTGATCGGTCATTTCTGCGTTGATCTCTGCCAGTCGTGTCTTATACGCCGATATACTGATGCCAGTTTTTAGACCGTTTTCAGCTATATTGATTCTTATTATTAACGCCTCCGAGAGACGTTTGGCTGTACTGATAATGAGGATAATCCAGTCGCGGGTACATTTCCACGCGATCTGACTCCATTCTCGCCTAAAGATTAAGTCCTCAAGGAAAATCCTGGGTGCGGTCCGAACCAATAAGCCATTCGGTGCCATGTTAGCTCTCAAGTACTCTGTCATTACAGAGCCATGAAGAGCGATTTTCACTTGTAATTTTTTCAGAGAAGCTATAGAATTCCAGTCTCCTTGAATGCTTGCCGTTGCTGTATTACCCTCGCTGTCCAGTAATGAAGGTGTTCTCAATATTTCTGCCACGATGTCTTCACCGAAGCTTAGGCCTAGATTGTCCCCCATAGTAGAGGTAATCATGGCTCAGAGAGTATGGTAGACAGAGTAAAAGAAAGATTATGATAGTAGTAAGGTCCCTCGGCTGAGCCGCTGTGCTAATGCAATATCAAAAAAAGAGAGGGGGGACCAGGAGCTAGTTAAAGGTCCAGTGCCCGTGCTCCAAACTAACCATGAAGTCAACAACAAAGGGGGGCACTGTTCCACAGTGAGTGGTGCAAAGAACGTACACACTCCTGAGAGATTAGAGAAAGGAAAGTACTAGGTCAAGGACTCAGTGGAAAAGGGGTAGGAGAGACACAAATTGTCTCTTGTAGCCCTCACACATCCCTAGGGATGTCATGCTTCATCATTGGGCAGTTGCTCCTCGTCGGGCCGGCGGTGCAATGCCCTACGGGTCCCCCGAAGGGTCACTTTGGCGGAGATCTTTTGAGAACTGCCGTATGGTGCATGTGGGTGTGTGACCAGAGTCCTAAGTGAAGGGTGATGATGTGCATGCAGTGTGATTAAAACTGTCTAAGGGTTACCAACCAACAAAAAATTTTTAATAGAAAGGGTACCCTTGGCAGACTAAAAAACCCGTAGGTTTAGGAGTTACCCAAAGAGGCGTAATGTGCCCAGGTAACTACCAGGTCGACATGTTTCACGCCCTAGTGGTCATAACGATCCCTGGCGTTTCATCAGGACCGGAAAAACTGTGGAGGTGATATAGTGCATGAAACAATTATATATAAATATATATATAATAATTAGAAGAGGGGTAACATTAGCCCTCTAAACGGTCAGTAGGGGCAATAGCATGAGAAATTATGGGCTAAAGTATGAGTACAATAGTCGAATATGCCCTCTTGACCATGACCTAGAATAACAAGAAAGAAAAAGAAAGGAAAAGAAGAAAAACAAAACAAAAAGATAAAAAGATATGACTACGAGGCAAGTACAAATGTTAAACTTGCAGATATGCCCCCAAAGGTAGGTATCCTAGAGGCACATCACGCGTCACTCATGTAAAGTACATCATAACTGGTCAGATGACACCAACCTCCATATCATACACCCAGCGTTATGGCATCCAACAGTGGAGACGGGGGAGAGCCGTTGGCAAGCCGCATAGAAAAAACGGCCATCCATGGGGCTCCCCACCCACCCCCGGAAAAATGTCAGTAATAGCATGGGGGCATGTAGAAGATAGGAGATCCTTTTATGAACACATAAGGAGACAAAGATGACAAGCTAAGAAATAAGCTAACACCAAACGCCGTATGTTCACGGAGCACGTGGAGGTAGCAAACACTAGCCTGTCATATGCGTACCGGCGCATCTCAACTGTCAGGTGTATGAGATTACTGTATCTCTTACCTAAGAATTTGGAGAGCAGTGCTCCATAGGCTAAAGGCGTAGGGTGCCCGCACCTTACTTAGCTGTTAAGAGAAACAATGAGACAGTGCAATGGAGAAAAATCAGTGAGTAGACACGTATAACACTAATAAATTGTCACATGAACTTACTTCAACAGGCGATCACCATCGACAGCGCTACGGTATTGATACTCACATATTTACTCGGGTGTCAGCTCCATTAGACCTGCCCCGTCCTGACGCCTGCCTGAAGGTCAGGAACTGCGGTCTAGGCCCGCGTATAAGTACTGACAACAATTGGCATGAGGGAGGTACCTGTTTCCGGTATTCCCCATCATTAGCCCCTTCAGCGCGCATGCGTGTGTAAGGTGGAGCTGTCTCAGTATGGCGCATGCGTGCCGACCAGAGTTCTACGACGGCTGCGCATGTGTGTAGTTAGGTGTGGAGTGCGTCTCAGGAAGCTGGCAGTGTAATCTATGCCAGGGCGGTGCAATCTAGATGATACTAGCCAAGTCCCAGAACAAAATACAGTCTGGAGACGTGCCACTATACTTCGAATAAGATACAGAAAGTAAAAAACAAAACAAAAGGTTTTGTTCAAACACAATAACAATTATGTTCAAAAAACAGACGAGGAGTTTGTACACCACACCCCCAGGGGGAGCGAGAGACAGGGCGCCAAGTGTAATGGCCCGTAAAAATTGAATGGGGTACAAGGTGTGCTATATTCGAAAAGTAAAGATGACACAACAACCGCAAGGGTCAGTGACAGCGGGTGGCAAGAACGATCAGACCTAAAAGAGATGTTAAGTATGGGTCGTAGTTAAAATGGTAAATACAGCTCATGGCAAAGACATCATGTAGCACTAAGGCCAGTGTGTTTCCTATGATCGATTAGTGATAGCAGGAATTACAGTTCAGACCACGGAATTTCCTCATTGAGGCCTAGTCTATGGGTGCGAAGACGATGGACCCACCGTTGCTCTCGTCGCAGTAGTGAGGAGCTGTTCCATCCTGGGTTAGCCTCTAGGATGGTCCAGTGTATGGATTCACATGGATGTCCTTTTTCAATTAAATGGTTCGTCAGCTTGGTAGCAGTACGTCCCCGTCTCACGGTACTCTTGTGCTCACTAATCCTAACTTTCACTGCCCGGGTTGTCATCCCTACATATCGAAGCAGGCAGGGGCAGGTGATGAGATATACACAGTTGGTGGTGTTACAATTAGTATGTCTCCGCTGTTCCCACACAAAATCGCCCAGTTGTAGTGATTTAGTGTGTTTTGTGGCAGAGCAGGCCCCACACGTCCCGCAGGGATAGTGTCCTGTAACTGCCGGAAGGTTCCAGAGTGTGGTTTCCTTAGGTGTCTTGTGTACTCGTGGGCGTGTATTGACCAACTGGTCTCTGAGATTCGCCGTTCTTTTGAATGCGAAACGGGGGGGTTTTAAATCCAATGAGTCAATATTGAGAATCCTTCAATTACGATTGATAATTTTCTTGACTTGATTGGATAGAGGAGTGAAGGTAGTGACACAAGTGATTAATTCATTTTTTCTTGGTTCCCTCGTTTCCAAAAGGCCCTGACGGGTGTTGTTTCTTGCACGTTGTTTTGCTTTTGAGATCACATCTCTGGGATAGTGCCTCTCCTGTAAGTTGTTTGCCAGTGTAGTCGCCTGGGACTCGAATTCGTGTATCCTGCTACAGTTCCGTCGAATCCTCAGGAATTGGCCATATGGTAGATTTTCTCTGAGGGCTTTAGGATGGTAGCTTTTGAAACTCAAAAGACTATTACAATCGGTGGACTTCCTATAGGTAGTAGTGTGTAGGAGACCATCCTCAAGGCTTATCAGTAGATCTAGAAATGATATTTCTTTGTCACTAACTGTCATCGTGAAACATAGATGGGGATCCTGGTTGTTAATCCACTCATGGAACGTATGGGCCGCCATCTCCGTACCCCTCCACAGGATGAGGATGTCATCAATGTACCTCTTCCAGGTCAAAAGGTTCCTATGGAAGGGATTGGTATCTGTAAAAATGTTCTTGGCTTCAAAATGGGACATGTACAGACCTGCCAGACTTGGAGTAAAGGTGCTCCCCATGCTGGTGCCCTGTACTTGATGATAGGTCGTGGTCTTGTACATAAAGAAATTGTTGGTTAAGGCCATAGATATTATGGCTGTGATGAAATCAGGTGGAGTGTTAGTTGGTAGATCTGCCTCCTTCAGAAGATTCCCAACAACCTCGATGGTAATGTCCTGGGGAATGTTAGTGTATAGTGCCTCTACATCAAGTGTGAGGAGCAAGTTGATCTCCTCAGTGTTATCGTCGTTGAGCTCTTGAATCAAATTCAGGACATCCCGGGTGTCCTTGAGGTAGGCAGGGGTCGATTGGACCAGGGGACGTAAAAAATGATCACTGAATTGACTCAATGGCTCCAGTAGAGAGCCTATGCCCGATACAATGGGGCGGCCGGGAGGTGGAATAACTCCCTTATGAATCTTAGGAAGGAGATAGAAATAGGGCATCCTAGGGTTTTGATTCACTAGGAAAGCCGCTTCTTTGGGTGTAATCCATCCTTCCGTAGATGCTTCGTTAACCATAATGCGGATCTGTCCTAGTAAACGTTCCGTCGGATCTGTGTCAAGTGCTTCATAGTATTGGGTGTTATTCAACTGTCGTGAACATTCATTTTCATAATCCTTAAGGTCAAGTATGACCGTGGCACCGGTACGCATATGACAGGCTAGTGTTTGCTACCTCCACGTGCTCCGTGAACATACGGCGTTTGGTGTTAGCTTATTTCTTAGCTTGTCATCTTTGTCTCCTTATGTGTTCATAAAAGGATCTCCTATCTTCTACATGCCCCCATGCTATTACTGACATTTTTCCGGGGGTGGGTGGGGAGCCCCATGGATGGCCGTTTTTCTATGCGGCTTGCCAACGGCTCTCCCCCGTCTCCACTGTTGGATGCCATAACGCTGGGTGTATGATATGGAGGTTGGTGTCATCTGACCAGTTATGATGTACTTTACATGAGTGACGCGTGATGTGCCTCTAGGATACCTACCTTTGGGGGCATATCTGCAAGTTTAACATTTGTACTTGCCTCGTAGTCATATCTTTTTATCTTTTTGTTTTGTTTTTCTTCTTTTCCTTTCTTTTTCTTTCTTGTTATTCTAGGTCATGGTCAAGAGGGCATATTCGACTATTGTACTCATACTTTAGCCCATAATTTCTCATGCTATTGCCCCTACTGACCGTTTAGAGGGCTAATGTTACCCCTCTTCTAATTATTATATATATATTTATATATAATTGTTTCGTGCACTATATCACCTCCACAGTTTTTCCGGTCCTGATGAAACGCCAGGGATCGTTATGACCACTAGGGCGTGAAACATGTCGACCTGGTAGTTACCTGGGCACATTACGCCTCTTTGGGTAACTCCTAAACCTACGGGTTTTTTAGTCTGCCAAGGGTACCCTTTCTATTAAAATTTTTTTGTTGGTTGGTAACCCTTAGACAGTTTTAATCACACTGCACGCACATCATCACCCTTCACTTAGGACTCTGGTCACACACCCACATGCACCATACGGCAGTTCTCAAAAGATCTCCGCCAAAGTGACCCTTCGGGGGACCCATAGGGCATTGCACCGCCGGCCCGACGAGGAGCAACTGCCCAATGATGAAGCATGACATCCCTAGGGATGTGTGAGGGCTACAAGAGACAATTTGTGTCTCTCCTACCCCCTTTTCCACTGAGTCCTTGACCTAGTACTTTCCTTTCTCTAATCTCTCAGGAGTGTGTACGTTCTTTGCACCACTCACTGTGGAACAGTGCCCCCCCTTTGTTGTTGACTTCATGGTTAGTTTGGAGCACGGGCACTGGACCTTTAACTAGCTCCTGGTTCCCCCTCTCTTTTTTTGATATTCCCTATAATTCCACTACATCCTCCCCTCCAATACAATCACCGTGGGCTAACCAAGTAAAACCTGGTCCCATTGACTCTATAATTGATGAAGCTAGGTTGAAAGTCCTCTCATGGAACATAGCTGGGCTAAGGTAAAAAAAAGGGTGATTCCGCTTGGTTACGCTTTGTGACCACTCACCATATCATAGCCTTACAAGAAACATGGGAGCCCACTGACCACTTTTATCTGGATATCATTCTGGAAACCCGCTATAAAGTCAAACATGGGCAGAGCCAGTGGGGGGGTCTTCTTTTGCTGTTTAGTCTTAAACTCTCCTATAACACCAATCTGATTGACGTTTGCTCGCCCCATGTGCTAGCTGTAGAATTGACAGGGAAGAACTTACCCACACTCCTCGTGGTCAATTTTTACAACTCTTTCACCAGGTCTAACGAGACTGAGCACCTAATGGCATTGGAGGGCTTTTTAGTGGCTTATAGGGAAAGCACCGAAGCCTATCATAACACACTAATTCTGGGAGATTTCAACACCCATACATGCCCTCTTAATTGTTTAGCATTGTTGGAGGAGGAAGACGGTCTGCAGGGGCAAAACCATTTTGAACATTCCCCATCTGGTACCTTCTTAGAAGGCATTCTATCAGCCCACAACTTGAACTGCCTACAACAATCAGATAGGTCTGTATCTGTAGCTACCTATATTGGCCACGGTTGTCAAAGTGTAATTGACCACATACTGGTATCCTCTCTGCTAATATCGGCTGTAGTAAATTTAAGTGTTACCCAGAATTGATTTAGTGATCATAACCCTCTGACACTGGATCTCTATCTACGAGCTGTCTTTAAGGGTAGGATTGCTAGTCAACTTACCAATATAAACATTAAACCTAAAGATCAAGCACGTAGAGTGAGGTGGAACACGATCACCCCCGAAAGCTTTATTGATAATCTGTATATTACTTGTGCCTCAGAGCTTAAAGTGTGTTTAGATCAGGAATCTCATGCCAGCTCTATTTTGGATGCCTTTGAGTCAATCACGAAACAGGTTGCCTCTAATTTATCTACCACGATCAGAGCAAGGCTTCCAAAGCTGAAGAGATGGTTTGATGATACCTGCATGACTACCCATAAAGACCTCATGCAGGCTCTTAAGCAAAAACCGAGGGTCGTTTCTTTAATTAAAAATAGCAGAAAGGCATATAAAAATTGCAGTACAGAGCAGAAAAAAACAACTGAGGGAGATGGCCTGGGAGGAGCTCAGCCAAGCCAGCGTGCTGGGTAACAGTTCCAAATTCTGGTCTGTTGTTAATAGCCCTCTCTTTGATGATTCACCCAACTCCTGCACAGAGTGTTTAGTTCCCGCAGAGAAATGGGTCCAGCACTTCGGCAAAATTTACAGTGATGATAACCTCGGGAACTCCGTGGGACAAACCGTTCCCGGACTAGTAGGCTCCCCACTTGTTTTTAACATAGATGAGGTTCACAAAGCTATCATCACAACTTCAGGAGGAAAAGCGCCCGGCCCCGATGGAGTACCGGCGGACCTTTATAAGGCAGACTCAAAAGTTTGGGCTAAGATTTTAACACATGTTTTTAACGCAGCTTGTATGTCTGGTTTTCCTTTGTCATAGACAAAGGCGGTGATCATCCCCATTTTTAAAAAGGGTGCCAGGGATGACCCAGCATGTTATAGGCCCATTTCGCTTCTTGACTCCTCTGCCAAAATCATGGGAAAAGTAGTCTTGGAACGCCTAACAGCTTGGCTTGATAGCGCCAACATTGTTTCGGAACTCCAGTATGGTTTCAGGCCAGGGAGGGGGACTCTGGACCAATGCCTTAACCTTCACCTGGTGATAGGGAAGTATACTGTCGCCAGGGGGGGGATCTGCATCTGGCCTTCATGGACCTCTCCTCGGCTTTTGACCTTGTTAACAGGTCCAAGCTGTGGTTGATTCTTCGGGACATGGGGCTAGATGTTGATCTGATCTCCTTTCTGGCTACCGCCCATGATAAAACCACAGCCGCAGTACGCTTCAATGAAGACGGCAGCTTGACCCACTCTTGGGCAGTAAAAAGAGGGGTGCGGCAGGAATGCATACTGGCCCCTCTGCTGTTCACTCTCTATATTAATAAACTAGGGGATTCCTTAACAACTTGCTGTAAAGACATACCAAGAGTCGGCACCAAAATGATCCCGGCACTCCTGTATGCCGACGACGCGGTTCTAGTGTCTAGAACCGCCAGGGGGCTGCAACTGCTTTAAAAAAATGTATAGATTTTATGGACTCTTTGGATCTAATTACAAATTTTAAAAAATCACACGCCATGACAATAGGCTCTAGGAGGGCGGCAAAGGACACATTTTATTGTAAGGGGGCTGAGCTAACTAAAGTGTCCACTTTCCCATACTTAGGGGTGCTCTTTGACGTTCAGCGTTCGTGGTGTGTACAACGCACACTTAAAAAGAACGTTTTAGCTAGAGCAGCAGGGGCAACACTAGATTTCACAAAAAGAATAGGCTCTAAGCCGTTCTCTGCGATTTTAAAGGTCTATAATGCGAAGTGTATCCCCATGACCACCTATGGCAGCGTCATTTGGGGTTATAAGGATGTGAAAGAAATACAAGGGGCCGAAAATAATTTTATGCGCAAACTTCTCTCGGTCCCAGTATCCACCCCAATTTTTAATCTACATGAGGAGTTGGGAGCGGGCTACATCTCAGACCTGATCGCGGTTGCACCACTTCTATGCTGGCTGAGAATTTGGGCTCAACCAACCCCAAACTTAAACCAATTGATCATTCAGGATTGTTTAGCCCTGGAGAAGGCATTAAATATTCCCTGGCTCAAATATATTAAAGACCAGACTGAGAACCTTGGCTGCCCCGACCTGTTTCTGTGTCCTACTCCCTTGGCTAAGTCTGCCATCAGAGCGGTTAAACTGAAGTTCTTAGACAGATGTCAAGGCCTAAGGGAGGAAAAAGAACTAAGTAAGCCCTCGGTGAGAAAGTATGTCACATTGAGCCTGGGCCAGCAGATGCAACCATATTTAACATACATAAATAAAGCTTACCATCTCTTTGTTTTAACGAGATTCCGATTGAACATGGTTCCCTGGCTACTGGCCTTTCCTAAAGGCTATTTTAAACCGGACTCAACAAATCTGTGTACATGTGACAACTTCTCAGAGCAAGACACTTTACATATTATGTTCTTCTGCACCCATTACGACCCCCTGCGCAGGAAGTACATTCTTCCCCTGCTAAGGGGCCGAAATTTCTTCATGCAAGTAAGGCCGGCTCTGGTCTATCTACAAATGCTAGGCTCTCCTATAGTCTGTGTAAGGTTCGCATGCTTCTTAATTGGGGCTATTAGACATAGGAATAGGATGACGCTGAGTTAGCCCCTCTGAATAAGCTGGTAGTATGATCATGCTGACTATTACATAATGTAACATTGCAGTCATAAAGGTGGTTTATTATCCTTTTTGTATAATATTGTAATGGTTTTTAAGAACATTAAGACATGAATTGTTATCGGATTTATATGATGTTTCATGCTGCTTTGCTGTTTTATGCTGCACTTTTATGGCTCTAACCAGCCGAATAAAGTTGATTTTGACTTTGACTTTGACTTTACTGATTTTATTAGGCACGGCAAGTTCCATTTTTGTTTCCTTTATTTTTTTAGAGATGAAGGAAGCAGACTCATTGCATCTGGAAACATCAGGTCAAGAAGGAATTTTCGGTTCATTATTTGAAGATTTCAAACATTGGGTGCAATTTGCAAAGATAAATTCAGTTGTAAGCATAAGGTTGTGACAAAATGTAAGGTTTTTATGGCTGCCTGAAATTCATAAAGGGATTAGTGGAAAGCATAAATGTATTTACTAATGTAGGCATCTATACTGCAAGTTCAGAGATATCTGACTCAAAGGGTGGTACGTGAGCCATTTTAGGAAATACCCACAAACATGTACATTTGTTCATATTTCTAGATTCCTCTCTGACTTCACCCTAAAAATGATGGAAAATGTATCCAGTCACGGGAGGGAAAAGGTCTCCTTCAATGATGGGAAGGGGAAACATATTACCCTTACATTTAATGGGGGTTTAGGTGAAAGGACCTTTCCCTTGTGTGGGCTTCTCTGCAATGGAGAACATCACACAGCGGGAACAGCAACCTGACTTTGTGAAATAATCACATGCCATACCACCAATGAAGTGCAAAATGCCATTTATTAGGACAGGGTTGTTAAACAGTTAATCAACCTTGAAACAACAATAATATAACATCAAAATGTCATTGATCTGTCATCCCCTTCTTCATCCACCAATTCTCTTATCACCAAGCTTTCACCCCAACGCCCCACACGTCTTCATTCTTTTCCATTTCACTCACTGCCCTTCTTCCATTCTCCAATCTCTCACTCACTTCCTCTACCAAAAACTTCCTCCAATAAAGCCTCCTTGCCCTGTTCCAAGAATCCGGCACACCATCTTCCCTCACCTGTGCTCCCTTCACCCCCCTCCCCCGGCGAGGGGATACAACCGCATCTGACTCTCCGCCACCCCAACTATCCCCTACAACCTTGCAACCTGTCCTATTATGGCATTCCCTGTTCTAAAACAATCCCTCCCACTCCCCCCAAGAGTGGGTAGGGTGGGTGCGTGGTCACACTTTTTCCCCGCTATCAATGGTGCGCAGGAGCCAGGAAGAGGCTGAACCCTCCTCTCCTGACTTTGTGTATTCTGATCCTGATACCTGCGCCCCTCTCCTGTACTTACCTATCCCCTGTCTGATCTTTTAGTTCCACAAAGTTTCCTGGGGGAAGACTAGGCTGTATCTTTCACTTCCCCTGGGTCCCTCAATTCTAAGTAGTACACCTGGGAATATGTATCTGGCACATCCTTCTAGTTGTACTATTTAGAATAATGGTTAATAGCAAAAAATAGTAAATCTGTAACTGAACATAGACGTAAATCTACGAGTGCAGCCGTACTACCTTTTTTATATATCGAGCCAAAAGTCTTTGGTCTTTAATTGCTTTCAGAATTTGAGAAAATTGAGGATTCAGACATAAACTCTTTTGTTGAAACGATCAAAACGTTGTATCCCGTCCTTTTAACTGTAAGTCGATTGAGTGGGACGGGGTTTCAGTGATTCTCAATATTCTTTCAGGGTTTCTAACAGAGCATCTTTTAAGGCTGAGACTTGTGGAGAACCACTTACAGGACCTGGTTTTGTTAAAGGTCCTCTTGGAGAGGGGAGTGTGGTAACTGATGGTAGCTTTGCTAGTAGAGTTGTGGTTCTGACAGAGGAGATAGGCATCATTAATTACGAGTGTAGGAGCAAAATTTCTAAGTTCTTGCAATCTCGAACGGGCATATTGTTTTGGTTGGATCTTTGATTTTTGTAGTTTAGGTATAAATTGTGTTTGCAATAAGGAAATCGTCAGACCAGTCAATGTTGAAGGGGCAACAAGTATGGTTGCCATCTTGCTTGACAATAATGATCTATGGACTGGCACACTAACCATTAGCATATTTATTAACCCCTTCTGTGCGTCGCATGGCCGGGGGCCATCCAACGCACCAGTGCTCATGTGCGTCGGACGGCCCCCGGCCATCCGATCACATGGCACAGGGAATCTCTCTGGTGCGGGCACCAGAGGGATTTCCTTTCCCCCCAACAGCCTCGGGAGCTGGGGAAGACCTTCCCCAGCTCCCGAGGCTGCCCCCCTGGTTTCCCTGAAATGACAATCAGCTCGCACGTCGCGCTGACGTCATTACAGTGAAACCGAAACTGAAATGAGCAGATAGGCTCATTTCAGTTTCACTTTCTATGTGCTCAGGGGGCTATCTCAGCCCCCCGAGCACGTAGAAAGACGGGAGAGGTATCATTGGAAAGGAGAGAATCTCCCCTTTCCAATGGTACTGCTCCCTAGTGGATCACTGCTTGGGGATCACCCCAGGAGGGCGATCCCTAAGCAGGGTTCCACCCACTAGACACCAGGGAGGGGGGAACGGCCCCTTGGGCAAGGGCCTTTGTTCCCCCTATTTTTTGGGGGCAATACAGTCTTTATGCCCCTCCCTGGGGGGCAGATGGGGGCAGTAGCCCCCAATCTGCCCCCCCAGTGGGGAGCAGAAAGCCCATTAGAAACCAGGGATTTTATTTTTATTGATGTTGGGGTGGAGGCTGCCCAAAATGGGCATGGCAATGCCCCCACTCACCGCCAGAGAAATTCCAGTCTTTCTGCCCACCAGGGGCAGATGGGGGCAGCAGCCCCCAATCTGACCCCCGGGGGGCAGAAAGCCCACTAGAAAGCAGGGATTTTTTTTGTAGTGATGTAGGGGTGGGAGCTGCCCAAAATGGGCATGACAATGCTCTCACCCCCCCACCCCCAGAGAAATTCCAGTCTTTCTGCCCCCCGGGGGGCATATGGCAGCAGAAAGCCCACTAGAAACCAGGGATTTATTTTTTTTGATGTAGGGGTGGGGGCTGCCCAAAAAGGGCATGACAATGCCCCCACCGCCCAGAGAAATTCCAGTCTTTCTGCCCCCCCAGGGGGCAGACGGAGGCAGTAGCCCCCAATATTACCCCCGCCGGGGCAGAAAGCCCACTAGAAGCCAGGGATTTTTTAAAATTTGATTTAGGGGTGGGGGCTGCCCAAGATGGGCAGGTGAATGCCCCCACCCCAAAAAAAATTGACACAGTCTTTCTTCCCCCCCCGGGAGGCAGATAGGGGCAAAAGCCCCTTATCTACCTCCCGGGTGGGGGGGCAGAAAGCCCAATAGGCATCAGGGAATATTTCTTTTTTTAATTCAGGGTGTGGGCTGCCAGAATGGGCATGCCAATGCCCCCACCACCCCCCAACAAGTGCCACAGTCCTTCTGCTCCCCCAGGAGACAGATGGGGGCAGTAGCCCCTGATCTGCCCCCCAGGTGGCGGCAGAGAGCCCACTAGGTGCCAGCGATTACGCTGGCTTTTTTTAATGCTTGGGGGTGGGGGCTGCCCAGAATGGGCATACCAATGCCCCCACGCCCCCCAAAAAATAGCCACAGTCTTTCTGCCCCCATTGGGGGATATTGGGGCAAACCTCCCCCGGTCCCCCCAAGGGCGGCAGAAAGCCCACTAGGCACAGACTTTTTTTTAGCAGTGTGGCTACCTGTGGATTTTGGGCCCTAGCGCAGCCGGCACATAGGGAAACCTAGCAAACCTGTACGTTTTTTAAAAGTAGACACCAAGGGGAATCCTGGATGGGGTGACTTGTGTGCCTCTCACCAGGTTCTGTTACCCAGAATCCCTTGCAAACCTCAAACTTAGTTAAAAAAACACATTTTCCTCACATTTCAGTGATGGAAAGTTCTGGAATCTGTGTGGATCCACAAAATTCCACCCACCCCGCATTCCCCAAAGTCTTCCAATAAAAATGGTACCTCACTTGTGTGGGTAGGCCTAGTGCCCATGACAGGAAACGGCCCAAAACGCAACATGGACACAGCACATATTTACAGTGAAAACTGACCCTTTTTTTGCAAAGTGCCTAGCAGTAGATATTGAACCCTAGCTCTGCTGGCACTAAGGGAAATGTAGCAAACCTATACATTTTTTAAAGCTAGACACCAAGGGGAATCCAGGAGAGGGTGACTTGTCTGGCTCTCACCAGGTTCTGTTACCCAGAATCCCTTGCAAACCTCAAACTTTGTAAAAAAACAACACATTTTCCTCACATTTGTGTGATGGAAAGTTCTGGAATCTGTGTGGATCCACAAAATTCCACCCACCCCGCATTCCCCAAAGTTTTCCAATAAAAATGATACCTCACTGGTGTGGGTAGGCCTAGTGCCCGCGACAGGAAATGGCCCAAAACGCAACGTGGACACCACATTTTTACAATGAAAACTGACACTTTGTTGGCAATGTGCCTAGCTGTAGATTTTGAACCCTAGCTCTGCTGGCACCTAGGGAAACCTAGGAAACCTGTAAATTTTTTGAAACTAGACACCCAGAGGAATCCAGGATGGGGTGACTTGTGTGGCTCTCACCAGGTTCTCTTACCCAGAATCCCTTGCAAACCTCAAACTTTGTAAAAAAAAACACATTTTCCTCACATTTCTCTGATGGAAAGTTCTGGAATCTGCGTGGATCCACAAAATTCCACCCACCCCGCATTTCCCAAAGTCTTCCGATAAAAATGATACCTCACTCGTGTGGGTGGGTCAAGTACGCGCAACAGGCAAGGGCCCAAAACATATTGTGGAGACATCAAAATCACCTATCACAAAACGACCTAGTTTTGCAATGGGGGCACCTAGGTTTCTGGCCCCGGGCTCAGCAGCCACCTAGGGAAACCTACCAAACCCACACATTTCTGAAAAGTAGACACCCTGGGGAGTCCAGGGAGATATGGCTTGCGTGGATCCCCTAACTTTTCCCTACCCAGAATCCCCCACAAATGCCAAATTTTGATGAAAAAAGCAATTCTTTTTCAAATTTCTGTGTGGGAATGTTGTTGGATCACCGGCTGATACAAATTTCCTACCACCCAGCGTGTCCCCATGTCTCCCGATAAAAATGGTACCTCACTCGTGTGGGTGGGTCAAGTACCCACGACATGCAAGGGCCCAAAATGTATTGTGGAGACTTCAAAATTACCTATCATAAAATGACCTGGTTTTGCAAGGGGGGCACCTGGTTTTTTGGCCCCGGGCTCACAGCCATCCAGTACGATGGAGGCCATTTCCTGTTGCAGCCACTATGCCTACAAACACACAAGTGAGGTACCATTTTTATCGGGAGACCTGGAGAAACGCTAGGTGGTAGATAATTTGTGTCAGCCCGGTGATCCCACAACATTCCCACACAGAAAAGTGAGGAAAATGTGATTTTTTCAGCTAAATTTGAGGTTTGCAGCCGATTCTGGGTAGGGAAACGTTGGGGTATCCACGCAAGCCATACCTCACTGGACTCCACAGGGTGTCTACTTTTCAGAAATGTGTGGGTTTGGTGGGTTTTCCTAGATGGCCGCTGAGCCCGGGGCCAAAAACCCAGGTGCCCCCCCTTGCAAAACCAGGTTGTTTTGTGATAGGTGATTTTGACGCTCCACTATATGTTTTGGGCCCTTGCCTGTCGCGGGTACTTGACCCACGCACACGAGTGAGGTATCATTTTTATTGGAAGACTTTGGGGAATGCAGGGTTGGTGGAATTTTGTGGATCCACGCAGATTCCAGAACTTTCCATCACAGAAATTTGAGGACATTTTTTTTTTTTTTACAAAGTTTGAGGTTTGCAAGGGATTCTGGGTAACAGAACCTGGTGAGAGCCACACAAGTCACCCCAGCCTGGATTCCCCTGGCTGTCTAGTTTTTAAAAATTTATAGGTATGCTAGGTTTCCATAGGCGCCGGCAGAGCTAGGGTTCAAAATGTACAGTAGGCCCTTTGCAAAAAAAGGGTCAGTTTTCACTGTAAAAATGTGGAGTGTCCACGTTGCGTTTTGGGCCGTTTCCTGTCACGGGCACTAGGCCCACCCACACAAGTGAGGTACCATTTTTATCGGGAGACTTAGGGTAACACCGAATTGTAGAGCAACTGTTATTACATAGGTACTTTCCATGCATTTCTGCCTTCCAAATGTAAGACAATGTGTAAAAAAGAAATCACTTTCAAAAATGTCCTATAATTCACATGCTAGTATGGGTACCCACAATTTCAGAGATGTGCAAATAGCTACTATTTCAAAACTCTATATTTTGTTCCAATTTCAGAAATACATACGTGTCTTTCATACCGATTTTTCACTGTTTATATTTTCTCAAATGAATTGCTACATAATCAGTACACAATAAAAAACCATTCCAAGATGCTGCTCAGTTATTTGCTCCGAATTCGTCAGGTTCTTGGTGAACCTACAAGTCCTATACCTCCCCACAACTAGAAGGGTCCAGCAGATGTAACGGTGTATTGCTTTAAAAAATCTGTCATACTTAGGAGAAGTTACAGGTGAAAACGTTGGCACAAATGGCTGTTTTTTTCAACTCATTTTCAATTTTTCCTATTTTCAACTGTTAGTTTCTATAAAAAAACTTTGAAGGATCTACACAAATGACCCCTTGCAAAATTCAGAATTTTGTCTAGTTTATTAAATGTATAGATTTCTAGGATCCATTATTGCTTTCATACAAATTTCTACCATTAACTGGAAGGAGGTTGAAAGCACAAAAAATAGCAAAAATAGGCTATGTCCCAGTAAAATGCCAAAACTGTGTAAAAAATTTAGGTTTTCTGTCAAAAGTCAGTCTGTCTCTGAAAGCTGGGAAGGTGGTGATTTCAGCACCACAAACCCTTTGTTGATACAATTTGCAGGGAAAAAAACAGTCGCTTTCATCTTCAGCACTTTTTTCCAATTTTTCCCCAAAAAAACAACATTTTGCTGTATTTCGGCTAATTTTTGGGTCCCCTCCAAGGGAATCAACAAACCCTGGGTACCTTTAAAATCCCCATGATGTTGGAAGAAAAGGACGCAAATTTGGCGTGGATACCTTATGTAGTCAAAAAGTTACAGGGGCCTAAGCACGAACTACCCCAAATAGCCAAAAAAAGGCTTAGCACAGAGGGGGAAAAGGCCTAGCAGCGAAGGGGTTAAATATCGAAAGCAATTGTTGGCAGAGAGAAGAGAAGCCATGGTCTAAGACTCTGGGGGGGATATTCACAAGGACGTATCTCCGAGTTATCGTCACCTTAACGCTACAAAAGTGGAGATAGATTTAACGCCCCATTCACAAGCGGTTGCAAACTGCAGACAACGCAAGTATTGCCGCGATAACTGCCTCAAAATTTACCTCCACGGGTGACACCACCAACTAACCCTAATGAGATGCAGAGTAGGCGTTCCCGTGCAAAAACACACGAAAACACCACTACGCCACTTTCACAACGAACTGCCAGATCTGCGATGCCAACCAAAAACAGGTGATAAGCCGCTGTAGCACCAGGGAATTAACACCTGCCTTCTGCTGGTGTTAAGCAGGACGACTACCTGCTGCATGAAAGGGAGCCCAGCCAAGAGACACATCTGAAGATCCACAGATGCCATGGAGACAATGATCATGCAGCTCGGACACCCATGAGGGCCACAACACCCACCCCCACCAGCCCCAGGCCCGCCAACACCCCCAGGACCCGTCCCGCCCCCCGGACCACCACAGAGGCAGCGTACACAAAGACAGCGGACCCACCTTAAACGCACCAGCCAGACAGACCGAACGCCAGAGGAGGACATTGCCCACTACAGCCCCAAAAGGACAACCATCCCCGCATCCTGACCCACATCGCCCACCTGCTGACGGTACCAACACAGTACACAACGAACATCCCTCCGCAGACAAAGCTGCCGGCTGTGCTGCACATGTTGGCCTCTGGTACCTTCCAACCCACAACTGCCAGAGTCGGAGGAGTCTCACAGCCAGCCCCATCCAAGTCCATCACACCTGTCCTGGATGCCAACATCAGCCCGGTACCCCAGCACCTCCACTCCACCCACACTGCGCAGGAGCAGCTGGAGACCCAGCCACGGCATGGCACCACAGCCACACAATAGCAGGATGTGAGGAGAGGCTTGGAGCAGGCATGTGCGAGAGCGGCAAGTGACTAATGAATGTGAACCTACCCAATGCCAGGTGTGGCGTGGAGGTGCCGGACAGACTTCAGTGTGCAAACCACGGAAATGGCCATGTGGAGATTAACTGCTGGTGCATGGAGTGTAGTGGCCAGTGGATGCTACCGTGTCCCCACAGGCTGTGGGGCAGAACGCGGAAATGTTGCACGTTACGTCCCCCCCTGCATGCGCGGACAGAGTGGGTTGGCCCTGCGTACGCCAGGCCTGTGTAGGGGTGTGAATAAAAAGCCTGTCGCACTGGGCGTGGTTCTCTTTCGGAATGTCCAACGCGTCTACCAGGGCGGCGCCTCCCAGCCCGCCACGAGGCCGGCGCGGCGGGGCCTGCGTCCCTGTGCGCCTGCTGCACCCCGGGCCGCTGGTCCCCAGACCCGTCATGCCTGCCCCAGCGCACCAAGGAGGCTCCGCTCACCTGCCGACACCTGCGTGTGTCAAAGAGGGCCCACCACGTGCCGGTGCAAGCTCCAAGCCCCAATCCCATGACCTTTGCAGCCTCCGCAGACCATCGTTGGCCTCCACGACGCTGGCCCACAGTACTCCTTTTTCATTGACATACTCCACCGGCGTCCTCTTCGGCCCAGTTGTGGGCACATGTTGAACTGAGTCGTGAGTTCTGAATGGCAGTGACCAAAGGTCTGTGGCAGCGTCCACATCACTATACTCCCTCCGATCAGTGAAGCCAAATTCTGCATCGCAGGCCTGCGACACGTGGTGCCACTAACCCTGTTCAACGCAAGCCTGCGACACGTGGTGCCACTAACCCTGTTCAACGCAAGCTGGCGACATGTGTTTGTGGGCCCCTGCAGACTACTGGCTCTGGCCCACACTGCGCTCCAGTAGGTCCCACATCCAGCACTTAGTCGTGATTCATGAATGGCAGAGTCCATACAAGTGAACGCACGGAGAGGAGTAAGAGGAAGATGCGGCTCAGTCTGGATGAAAGCCGGATCCTAGTCACGGAGGTGACCGGACACTAGCAACAACTGACCTGGTGCCATCAACCCTGTTCACCGTAAGTCCGCGTACCGTGGTGCCACTGAACCTGAACTACGCAGGCTGGTGGGACCATCCAACGTATGCCGGCGACACTCGGTGAATGGCCCCAGCTGACCGCTGCCTCAGGCCTACACTGTGGTCGAGTAGGTCACACATGTGGAACTGTGTCTTGGGTAAGATGTGCAGGAGTCCACACCATTGGACATGCCTCATCGCAGGTGGCATCCCCTATCAGCCCTGGTGCCACTAACTCTTTGCGCAATGACTCATGGGCACTTTCTGGTTGGACTTTGGTGGCGTCTGAGTCCATGGCCTGGGGGTTGTCTGCATCATCATCTGGCTGGACCGGACTTCGTGTCAGACATGTGTCTGTTCCATTCACCTCCACCATAGTGACTGTTTCAGCGTGGTTCTGCCCTCTGCATCATGCCCTGGGGGTACACCTTCCACTGTCCACCGAGACACTCCGCGATAACCCACTTTGTCATCTACGAAAACCTGCTCTGCTCACGTGACCCTGCCCCAGTGCACCGCAAGTCAGCGGCCCGTGGCGGTAGACCCGTGCAGAACGCTGTGCATCCGGGGCCACTAACTCTGTGCAGCGCAAGTAATGGGGCCTTTATGGTTGAATGGGTGTGTCCTTAATGATGTACACTGTTGTCGTTTTTTGACTGCACCAGGCACTCCATGACGGCTGGTGTGCACACACCCCACACACATCCAACACAGGTGTCACTCGACATGTGAGACTGCTAATAAAAATGGCCGGGCGCACGTGCCCGTAGCCATTCCCACCATCTAAGCAAGTCTGTCCGTGTGGTCATTATGTCAGCATGATGAGCCCGAGCCCTGCAACATCACAATGTGCTGTCTTCAGCGGACGATACCATGTCACCTCAGCAGTGGCTGAGACCTTTGACATGTAGCTTCGTCCGCCCCCCCCTGCATGCACATGCGGCGTGTGCTGGTCCGGCGTACGTCAGGTCAGCGCAGGGGTGTGCTGATTCGGCAGGGGGATCAGTACGTGGCTCTGGTCTGGCCTTGAGCAGGAAGTGAGGTAAGTGTGTCTCTGTGTTGGAGTATTGTCGCCACCAGGACCACAGTAGTCAATGTTGCAATGTTGCATGCACCAGGAGGGCGGGCACGCACATACGGGGAAATGTAGGAGCGCAAGACCGCTCGGGGTCTTGGCACATGCATGCCAAGTGTTATGTGTATCAGTCCTGCGGCTGCATAAGTCAGTTGCCTAGCCTCTATCGCAGCACGGTCACAGCCAGCCATGGACTGTACACCTGTGTCCGCCCTGTCCGGACCATTGGCCTACACTCACGTGGCCACACACCCTCAAAGGCCAGCTTCACGGTGTTGTTGGCATGCCGCTGGACATGCGCGGCAGGCATTACAATGGTGTGCCGTAGGAGTGCACGTGGTACAACAGAGCAGCGCACACAAGTGTGGGGGCTCGTGGGAGGGAGGAGCAGTTGTGAGGCAATGTAACACACAGTGAGGCCTCTCATGTGCCACGTGCTGGGCATATCATCCATGATTCCCTGGGTCGCAGACATCCCACCACACCCACGACAGGCCTCTGTACATCTCCTGTATGCATGTAGATGGTGAAGTTACTGTAGGGATGAAAGGTCCTTTGTCTGAACTATCAGGAGGTAGCACATCTGCATCTCCGAGCTGGAACTTGCATGTGGCCAGCACCCCCTGGCAGATATGATAGCATTTGCTTGCGACTCCCACACTACACACTGCCCGACATGAGACCAACGTGTATACATCCCACATGCAGAAGTCCTTGGTCGTAGTTAGCGTGCGTGATATGGCCTTCACACGTACTCCCACCCCACCCCAGGTCTGCACCCGTGGCACACAGACACAGCTCATTGCTCCGAGCTGTGCCATTTCATCCACAGGACAGGCGCGGGGCAAGCCAGTGTTGCTTCAAGCAGAGCCACTGACTCAATGGCAGACCATCCCGGACAGATGCTCATCTCCAGTCACGTGGACTTGTACCGTACACGTCTGCTGCATGTACTGGGGGCACTGCCGTTGGCAGTGCTGCGGATCAGTTACCGGCTGGGCTTCCGCCTTGCGAACATCACCTGCGTGCAGCCTGTGTTGCATTGTCGCTCGTGCATATTCGAGTGGACCATGGATGTCTGCCTTTCCAACGTAACGGTAGCTGACCTGGATTTCGACGTGTGTGTGCCCTCCCTGTTGGCCCACGACCAGGAGTGTCACTGTGATGGCCGTTTATGGCATGCTTGGATGTTTGGCATGCATGCTGGCAACTGGACCTGGGAGATTGCACGAGTCGTCGTGTGCAGTGACCACATTGAGCCGCTCCCCGATTGGGCTATGGTGCAAATTGGGGCCAGGGGTTGGAGTCAGCACATCTGTCCGGGACAGCTGATGGATTACGTTGCCGACATGTTAGATGTGGAGGACAACGATCTCTCATTGGAAATGTTGGCCTACGCTGCTGCACTCGCGTTCATGGACGAGTGACAAGGTACCTGCAGCCACAACTGGATGTGACCCATTGCACGTGTCCCGACGCCTGGTTGCATGTTGAGGATCTGGTCACATGTCCCAAGACGACAGTGGACATGGCTGCATTGGCCTGGACTCCTGATCCATTCGCGGACAACCAACGCGGGTTGGCACTGACTTGTGTTGGTGATGCACTCCCCCGGGGTGGACATGGGCGCTTTCCAACGTTCCTCATTCAGACATGCTGCTGCATTGTTCTGCATGTCGTGGCACTTCTCTTGGCCGTACTGACACGCACTTGTTGATAAAGTTTCCGCACTTTCACTTGTCTCCAACTGTGTTGAGTCTTGATTTGTATCCCAATGTGTGTGTCACGGCCTGTCTGGCTCCCTGCCATACGTGCATTGCTACCCCATCAGGGCTGTGGGTTTGTACTTGTGCATTATCATGTCCCTGTTTCGTGCTTTTCCAGATGCGTATGGCCATTTCCCGGCCACAAGCGGGTGCACTTGTGTCCTGTGTTCGGTTGTGCAAATGTTCCTGTTTGTATCACATTGTGTTCGTTGTTCGGGTGCTCTGCTTCCTATGTGTGTGTGCTGCATTGTGTGTGAGATGTCCCTTCAGCTCTGATTTGGCTCACCCTTCTCCCTTTCAGGAAGTGTGGTTTTCACTTCTGTGCTTGTTCAGTGGTGTGATATTGCCGGGTTGTGTGACTTGTGCTCTTAGTTGGTGTTGTTACTCTTGGGCATGGTGTGTCTGCAGTTGTGCTGTGCTTAATTGTGCAAGTGTGCCATTGTGCCCATCTCCTCCCGTCCCCCCAGTCCCTGGTCGTTCCTCTCCCTGTTGCTGTTGTGTCTGTTGATTTTGGGCAGTTTCCGGTCCCCGGGTCCTGCCACCATCTCCAGACTGATGTGGTGGACACCATTTCCTCCATGTCTTCCAGCTCCTTGTGTGGCGCTGGACTCCCACCTCCGGTGTGCATTGCTGCCTTGTGGTTGTTGGCGTGTTTCTGCTTGTTTGTGCATTTCGCATCATTCCAGATGTTCTGGTGTTCTTCCATTGTCCTCTTCCGCTCTCCGGCTGCATTCACCTTGTCCACAATGGCCTGCCATGTACAATGTTTTGTTGCCAATGGGGCTTGTGGGGTTGTGTACTGTCTCCGGTTGCCTCCATTGTGCTTCGCTGATGTTTTCTGTTTGGTTTGTCTTCCTTTTTCCTGCTTTTGTTGTGCTTATTCCCGCCTGCCGTGTGTGTGTCGCGGGCCTGGCACTGCTTATCGCTGCTTTCCTCATCGCGAATGGGCTCATCGCACGTTTTTTGGTGTTGAGGTTTGTGTTTTTATCTCCGTCGAGGTGGTTGTATCGCGGACATTGGCCGCGTTTTCGGCATACTATCGCATGGTACCTCAGTGTTGTGAATTCCACGTTAACACAGGGTTATTTTCCCGAGATGGGCTGCGATGTGTAAAGTTGCGTTAACATTTTTTGGAGATGTTTAGCACACGTTCTTGTGAATATCCCCCTGGGTCTGAAGTCTTGCAATAAATTGCAAACATCCATGTTGGGACAACAAATTGGAATTAAATAGCAGTTTAAATCACTCCAGTGCCAGGTACTTAATATTTCAAAGGAGTGTTCTCTGTATTGTCTACAATGAAGGCCAGTCCATAAACCATCAATCTATTCAAAGCGAAAATGTGCATGCTTTCACTGTAGAGTGCAAGCAGAAGAGGCACACATAAACCTGATATTTACATCTCATAACATTTTCATTAGAGCCCGCTCGAAGCGCTCTTTGTTACTTAACTAGTGTTACTTTGTTTGGTAAGAAAAACCCGGTCCACGTCCAAATTCAGACCAAAGTACATATTTTACAGACTGTGGCAAAGAGCTTCTAAACACTTTCGTTCATAAGCATTCAAACACGGCCACAATTCCGGCTTTATCTTTGCGAAGCAGATCGGGGAATGAAACCGCGCTGTGTTTTTGATGGTTGCAGAGCACGGCGGGTGTAGGTGCAGCGGCCGTGCCGGTTATCAGGTGCCAGCGCGTGCACAGCCCCAGATTAGCTTTTGCGGCAGTGTTCTTGTTTCAAGGGAAACCCGAAGGGCGCAGTTGGTTGTGTGTCTTTTGTAATGACCATGAACCGGTGCTGGGAAGAACAGCAGCGCTTCAACTCCCGGTATGAAAGCCTGTCTCTTGATAAAATAAAACAGCTTTTGTAATTATTTCATAATACCCTCGAACGCCGCCATGTCGGTTTGATATTTTTTTTCCGCGTCAACTAATCGCACGCGAGGAAACTGAAGACACCGCGCCGCAAAATCACTGTATTTTAAACCGCATTAAAATACACCCACTTGCTATTCCCAGTGGCGGCGTTGATTTGATCTTCCTATTATTTGAAGAAATTGGACCCTGAGATACTATCAACAGTAGATCTCCAATCTGATTACTTTCATAATCCTGACAGTGATTGATTCTGAGCAATTATCCGGGATGAGGAATTAGATTAGCAAAACAATATTTCAGATTATCAAGTACTCCATTGCATTTTGCATTTCAGATTTTTTTAAACTAAAATTAATGTGGATAGATGTAAAAATATAAGCGCAATATTGTTAGCACTTTTACGTTTTATAATATTATTGAGCAAGTGTATTTTAAATATGAATAGACTGAAGGTTTAAACTAATCTTCTTATCTCCACCTGGCATGCATGCAGAATTTTGTGAATCTTCAAGGGAGCAGAGTGTGATGTTAATATTCACAAGGTTTGCCAAGATAATACACCGGGTGTAAGTAAACGCCAAATTAAGTGTAAATCGCAGCCCATAGGAAATACTCTGCTGCGCACCCAACATCTGTTCAGGTCACATAAGGTTTTGAGAAGTTGTTGTCAGTGGAATCTGGAAAATGCATCTCACCGACAAACGGGTAGCATTTGGCATGAAATAAAATGTGAGCAGCAACTTTATCAAAAATGTAACTGATCAACTCGTATGGTGTGATCCCTGAAGTAATCTATGATGCCTCTGGGGATGCTATGCAATTTATATGGCATGTCTCATTCTATTTATTTGTTTATTAGCAGTTTTGTATTGTGCAAACAAGGCTCAGGTAGTGACATGAAAAATATGTCAATATACAAGGTTTACTAAAAAA
The DNA here is from genome assembly GCA_963921515.1 of Calotriton arnoldi. Lineage (NCBI taxonomy): Eukaryota > Metazoa > Chordata > Amphibia > Caudata > Salamandridae > Calotriton > Calotriton arnoldi. Next base: position 729,685 of record CAWUFW010004542.1, on the reverse strand, counting down.
CAAGCACAATTACGCAATTATATCTTACAGTATAGATTTAAGAGTACAGCTATTTAGCAAAAATACCTACATCACAAACCCGACAATATAATTATAAATGTTAGTAGATTTGCCAAAATATCGAAGGGCAGATTTATCGATCTTTCACGCAGTGCGACGCAGCAAGCCACCTTGCTTCGCTGCATAGTGTGAAAGAGAAAGGGCAGGAATACGCCATATTTAACATTATACGGCACATTCCTGTCCTTTCATTGCACTGGTGCACTTCAGGCTACCTAGCGCCAACACAGGCACACTTGCGTCATTGTTTTTGTGCAGGAAAGGACCTTCCTTCGCACAAACAATCCTCAGAGGCATCTTCCTCTTTCTCTATGTGCTGCAGAATGGTAAATCTGGAGATTGAACATTTTTGAAAAAATAAGTAGTGCGCCACGCACATCACTTTTTGTCAAATCTGGACATGCACTAAAATCCATAGGTAAATGAGTGGGAACACCCACGCAACACCCAAGGAACGTCTCTCTGGGGCAGAGTAACACAAGGCAGCTATTTGCACTGCCCTGGGTAAATTTCTAGATTTATCAAGCCTTGCGGGCCACACAAGGTAGCCTTGCGTGGCTTGATAAATCTTACTAGGTTTTGCATCACCCTTTCACCCCTTTGCATGGCGCAAGAGCGACGCAAAACCTTGATAAATGTGGGCCCAAGCTGCTTAAATCATTGTAATGAATGAAGCAGGATGTGAGTGAAATCATTAGGGAAAGAGTGAAACCAAAGACTGAAAAAAAGAGTGCACATGAAAAGAAGGCAAAGCACAGAGCAGTAGATTGACGAGGAAATATGTGAGAAAGTAGAGATAGTGTGAATGTTACATAAGTGGGGAGTTATGAGAGAGAGGAGAGGACTATAAAGAAGAAAATTCAGTATGTAAATATATTGGTATTCATATAGCGTAAATCTGGCTAGGACCTAACAGAGCACTACACATTACTTGGGAGAATGGGAGGCAATCCAATAGATTGTGTACATCAAGTGGGAATAACACAAATACAGTTGATACATTACATTTTGAGGGAGAGGGAAATTAAGTGATTTGCCCAGATTCACACAATCTGGAGTCAAGTGCCCAGGCTGGGATTCAAATCTGCGTCCAGGGGTACCATGTCTGCATCGCTAGTTGCTAGGTTGCATATCTTAGCCCGGGCTAAAATACAATCAACAGTAAAACTCTAATCTGATTATTTTCATAATCCTGATAGTGATTGATTCTGAGCAATTTTCTGGGATGAAGAATAGATTAGGAAAACAATATTTCTGATTATCAACCGCTCCATTGCATTTTGAATTTCACAATTTTACTAAAATAAGTGTGGCACATTATTGACAGACACTTTATGTTTTAGAATATTGTTGACCAAGAGTACAAGTGGTAAAAAAAAGTACCAGAAAGTATGGGGATGAGAAATGGCATGTAAATACTATGCAGACAAACAAAAAACAAAATTCACTTTAAAGAATATTTTTTCAACTGTCTTTTGAAAAGAAGTATTTTAAGATGTATATGTGTGTATGTATATATGTGGTGCTTGTACAGCACAAACGTGGCCAAAAAGGCAGCCAAGTGCCATACAGGGTCACAGGTAAGGCTACCGTCAACAAATGATAGGAGAAGTAGCTGGTTAAGATCACATGAGAAGTAGCAATGTGGATAGTAGGGTAAGTGAGTTCCTAATTCTAGTGGCTTGGAAAGTGAGCTCCGAATTCTAGCTGGAGTACAACCCGGATTAATTGTGTGTGGCTTTTGAAAGCCAGGAGCTCCGGTGGGAGGCATTCAGCACTGTATAGTGAGGGTTAGCCTCTCCAGAAAGGTCTCTTTTTAGTGCCATGATATATGATATCTTATGTGACCCTTTATAGGAGATTGAGACAAATCAAAAATACATTGCTTTGTAAAAAACATTTTATTTCACCATTTTATGATTTTGGGACGGAACTGCAATTAAGGTCAATCCTTTTTTTTTTAAACATTGTATTGCATTTTATATCCATAGTACATGTTGCATTGGAATCACATCAGTTGATTATTCTTGTACAGCATCTACATCCAAACCCGCCTCCTTTTCAGGCATAAAATATTGCATTAACATTCCATATTACCTAATATATTGCATAAACAGCGGTGGTGGAGAAGGCAGATCTAACAGTAACGTATTCCATATTGTCTTTTTTCACATTAATTAATTCCATGAAACATTAGAAATTCCCAAAGAGATATAAAGAACCTCACTGCAGTTAGTGATTGGTTGTAGTGAAATGCATGTCCTAGTTTCGATAACATACCCATTTGAAATATCTCTATACAAAGAAAAGGGCATTGAGAGTATTACTTTCTCTTATTGCAACCACCCCTAACTCCAACTAAGACAAATAAGAGGCCAATCTTTGGCATCCTCACCCTATATGAAGGCGATTACTCTTGACTAAGTACCTTCTGCAGTATCAGTCTATATCAGTAGCTGATTGTTCATGAAGTACCACCTACAAAGATTTTTTAGAATTAGTTCTCTCTGTTGAACACAATTGTTCAGCATAAATATCCTATTGTAGTGTATCTTCCAGTAACTTCCTGTGCCCAACTTCCAAATTTTCCTAGATGTATTTAGTGGCGGCTGCCAACTATAGAGATTGGTGAGGCAGGCAAATGTCATGGTGGTTGCATGTACACAATCACACATAACATCTAAATTGCCAACATACATTACATTATTGTTTTAAAGTTCAAATGTTTAGCTTTAAAACAGTAATGTAATGCAGGTTGGAGAATTAGTGCACATCAGCAAATGAAATACATTAAAAAAGTAAACAGAAAATTCACTTATCTTGCAGCACATCCTTCCTCCAGTCCCTGTGTTCTTCTCTCATTCAGTGCGGGCCCCAGCCAACTCCCCTAATCAATCCTGGTGCTGCTCTCATGCTATCAACCAGCATGAGAGCAGCACCGGGATTGGATGGAGCAGGCTGTCTTAGTGTTCCTGAGGGCACTGGAGGAATGTGCTTGTCTAAGACAGCTGGGTTGGAGAGGTTTAAAGTGTGCATTCTGGCTGTCTGTCACAAGACAGGTGGCCAAAGTGACATGCTCACTTTAAACTTAAGTGCCCTGCCCACCACTCCCCCCTGCTGCTGCTGCCACTCAGCAAGAATGACCCAGCCCTGTCCTGATACGCGGCTCGGTATGTGGGCTAGTGAAAAATAAACTAGTGATAAAGTAACTTTATTACCATTTTATTTTTCATCTCTGGGGCATTTCTGGGGGCATTTTTATTAGTGGGATGATGCTCCTCCACCCTATTGGAGGAGCCTCTCCTGGATGTATGTATTTGGACCCAGAGCTTCATCCATAGTTGTATGTAGATCAGTTATATCATTGGTCTCAATCCAACAAAATGTAGGCTACTTTTCTCTAAATTCTGGATTCACTGCAGGCCTTTGCAGTCTTTCATTCACAGTCAAGTGAAAATCCTTTAACAACTCTCAAATTATTTCAATCTCACTACTCACAAAAATGGTTCCTATCGTCTAGCATTCCCACATCGCCACCTTGTAAAGATAATACTATCAAATAGTAGAGCAAAACCCGGGAATATGTGTTTGTGGAGAAATGGGAACAAGTGTTTGTCCATTTTTCCTGATACAAAAGCCTGTCCCAAGTTCTAAGAAACCCCTGTATAATCAGATTAATGAATATAGATCTCAGTATCTGGTGTTTATGGAGCTTCAACAATCCCCAAATTGGCAAATCACCATAGATCCCTTTAAATGGCGTGCCTTCTCTGGCGCTCACACTTAGGAGTCTCTCCACTCAGAGACCTACAATTAGAACTCGCCACAAAGGATTCCTCTGCAATCACAAAGTGCTTCATTGGAGCCTATGAAATGCTGCCATGGTAATCAGCCTGCACTACTCATTGCATTTTCAATGACAAGGAAGTGTAAACATCTGCTGCGAAGGGCAGTCCTGAGGTAGGAGGAGAGCAGCCCGAAAGCTTTCATTGCAGTTCAGAGTCAGCTTACCACCTGTCTCTGCTCACCCTCAAAGAACATGTAGGGAAAATGTGGCAGTTCCCAGGCATTAGTATGCTTTTGAAGTTTGGACACACATTCCCCATTTAGGCATCAATGAAACCCCACATGCTGAAACTGTATGACTAAATCACAGCCATCAGTTTTGGAGGACAGTGATGGTTTGAAAACACACCATCAGACAGGGCTGTGTAGTTTCACTGCTAAAACATCAAACAGAGGCTTGATAATCAATTGTATGGCAACTGCAGTGGCACCAAGGCCTAGGACTGCAGGGTGCATCTGGTGGCTTGTATGTTAAAATGCAAATCAAAATGTAGCGTTCCCTGTTAGGGTCCGTCCCCCCTAGCACTGCGTGGCCCCGTCGTACTGGGGTTGCTCAATTATAATGTTTTTGTAAACATAAATTCAGACACTGAGTCTTTCTTGTTGTTAGGCAATATTTATTTGTTATCTGCCATCTTCTGTTCAAATTCCTCAAAATCTCATTACTTCAACAGTGATGTGTATATCTGACCAAACAGTTAGTTACAATCCCTCCTCCATCCCGATGCATTTCGGGCAAAGAGCCCTTCGTCAGGGGATCTCAGTTTAGTGTAGTAGTGACTACGCTCCCGAAAATCCGGCAGTGCACTTCTGGATTTTCAGGAGAATAGTCACTACTACACTATGTAATGTGATTTTTGAGGAATTTGAACAGAAGATTGCAGATAACAAATAAATATCTCCTAGCAACAAGAAAGACTCAGTGTCTGAATTTATGTTTACAAAACATTATAATTGAACAACGACGGGGCCATGCAGGGCTAGGGGGTGGGACCCTAACATGGGACGCTACATTTTGGGGCATATTCTCAAGGACTTATCGCCGATTTATCGGCACTTTAGCGCCGCAAAAGTGGCGATAGATATCGCCCTATTCACAAGCTGGTGCAAACAGCCGATATCGCCAGTTTGCCAGCGATAGCTGCCGCAAAAAACATCGCCACGGATGAGAGCGACAACTAACGCTAATGATATGCAGAGTAGGCATTCCCGTGCAAAAACACACGAAAACACCACTTTGCGATATTCTCAACGACCAGCCAGATCTGCGATGCGATCCAAAAACAGGCAAAAAGGCGCGTCAGCAGCAGGGATTTAACACCTGCCTTCTACTGGTGTTAAGCAGGACGACAACCTGCAGTATGAAAGGGAGCCCAGCCCAGAGCCACATCTGAAGTCCAACACATGTAATGGAGCTACTGATCATGCAGCTCGGAGACCCAAGAGGGCCACAACACCCACCACCACCACCCCCAGGCCTCCCCCCGGACCACCTCCCCCAGACTACCACAGAGGCAGAGCAGAACAAGACAGCGGACCTTCCGAAAACGCACCAGCCTCACAGACTTAACGCCAGAGGATGTCATTGCCCACTACAGGCTCAAAAGGACAACCATCCTCCGCATCCTGATCCACATTTCCCACAGGCTGACTGTACCAACACAGCGGACAACCAACATCCCTCTGCAGACAAAGCTGATGGCTGTGCTGCACCCGTTGGCCTCTGGTACCTTCCAACCAACAACTGCCAGAGTCGGAGGAGTCTCACAGCCAGCCCTATCAAAGTTCCTCACACCTGTCTTGGATGCCATCATCAGCTTGGTACCCCAGCACCTTCACTTCCCCCACAGTGCGCAGGAACAGCTTGAGACCAAGCAAGGCTTCTACGCCATAGCTGGCTTCCAGCACGTGTTGGGGGCAATTGACTGCACACATGTCCCACTTGTGCCCCCTGCCGACACTGCACACAATTACCGCAACAGAAAGCACACACATTCCATCAATGTGCAAGCAAAAGTGGACCACCCGGGACTCTTCACCAACGTCGCCAACTACCCAGGCAGTGTGCATGATTCCTACATCTTCCGCCAGTCCATCATCAACCAGCGCTTCCAGGATGGCACCTATGGAAATGCACTGGTCGTTGGCAAGTACCAAATGAACACACCACACACCTCAACTCCACAATCATGCAACTCATAACTGTGGGAATGCACACGTTACAAAATCACATACAACATGCCAAACAACATGCCCACCTACCAGACACGACAACACAAGTAACTGTGGTAACCGTGGCAAGCCATGTAGACAAACCATCCACGTCATGGCACCTCTGCCACACAATTGCAGAATGTGGGGAGAGGTGGGAACAAAGCCTGTGCGAAGGAGGCAAGTGACTCATTAATAAGAATGTACACAATGTCAAGTGTGGCGGTGATGTGCTGGACAGACTTCAGCATGCAGGGCACAGAATGTCCATGTGGACATATACTGGTGTTTGTAGTGTTGGGAACAGTGGACGCAACCATGTCACCTCAGGCAGTGGGGAAGACCTTGGACATGTAGCTATGTCCCCCCCCCTGTAAGCGTAAGCGGAGTGGGCTGGGCCGGCGTATGCCAGTCCAGCGTAGGAGTGGGAATAAATAACCCAGGGCTCTGGGCGTGGTTCACTTCCGGGATGGCCACCAAAGTAAATACTGCGTGTGTCTCTGTGTCAACCATATCCCGACCATAGGCCTACACACACCTGACCGACCACCTTCAACAGCCAATATCACAGTGTCGTTGTCAGGCTTGTGGAAATGCGCAGACAGTCATGACAATGGTGTGTCTTAGGAGTGCAAGTGATGCAACCGCGCAGCGCACACAAGTAAATAGGCTCGGGGGAGTGAGGAGCAGCTGTGAGGCAACTAATACACATGGATGCCTCTCATTTGCCACAAGCAAAACATGTCAAACATGAATCCCAAAGTCGCACACATCACACACCACTAAACTAATAAGCCTGCCAGCACAGAATGCAGAACCACCGATTGACACATATCTCTCTCCCCTGTCACAGGTGATCAAGGATATGCACTCTGCCCGTGGATGAAGACACCCCTCCGAGACACGAACACCCAGGCCCAGAGGCAGTACAATGCGGCCCACAAACGCACCAGGGGCATTGTGGAGCACTCATTTGGCGTGTTAAAGTCACGTTTCAGGTGCCTGGACATCACAGGTGGAAGGCTCCTGTACAGCCCGAAAATAGTGTGCAAGATGATCATTGCATGTTGTGTGTTGCACAACATATGTGTTCGCTCCAATGCCCCATGGATCGAAGTGCCAGATGCACCGGACGATGATGATGAAGATGAGGAAGGTGGACCACACCCCAGTGCAGCCACAGCAGGATTAGCCCGAACGAACACAATCATTAACAATTTCTTCACTTGAGCACGTCACATTGTGACTGTCCGTAGCAATCAGGTGACAGGAGAAAATGACCACAGGCACAGCATGTGCAAATACATTCAGTCCAACACACATTCCCTGTGTGCATGTCGCTCCTCTGCATGAGCACATCACTCTGACAAGTGTAAGTGCAACATTTAGTGATAACAATCTCACAAATGGCAATTAGATGGTGGGTGTGTCACCTCGGTACAGAGAGGCTGTTTAGGGTGTCACGTATTCAAAATGCCATTTCAGGGTGTCAAAGAGTACGTAATCCCACTCAGCAGCGTATCACATGTGTCTGAATTCATGACATAAAGGCTGTCATTTGTGACCAAGAAAAGACAACACGGCGTCTTTTGGGGTCAAATATGTACCACCATAATGCAGAGAGTTGCACCCTGTGACTCAAGTCCCACAACATTAGCAACATGGACGTGAGGGGGAATCACTGCCCCTACATTCATCCTTTCATACTTGATTGAACATAGACATGACACATCTGTGTGCATTAGAATGCTTCATTCACATTCGGTGGAGTGTTGAAGCTGGAGCAGCACAGGGCCATGCAAACCCCACTTTACATTGTTGCCCCGTGGAGGGCCAGCCAGAGTCCTTTAGGGATTGACAAGTTCATCGGTAGAGGAAGAGTTCAGTCCGCAGTCTGATTGCTGTGTCATTGGTAACCAAACAGAATGTGGCAGTCCATGTGATGGTCCAAGGTAAGTGTCGCAGAGTGTATCGGGGGACAGTGGAAGGTGATGATGCAGAGGGCAGAGCCAAGCAGAAACAGGCCATATGGCGGAGATGAATGCTACCGCTTCCTTCTTGCCACTAAGGCAGACTCATCCATATATTCGTCCTCTAATGACTCATGTGCCTCACATGTGGGTGGTGTTGTTTTGTCTGCATCACTGTGTGGCACTGACACATCAGGGGGCGGAGATGTGGATGTAGAAGCAGCTGCAGCATTCATCGGCACCAGGCCTTGTGGCAACAATGCCATGATGAGGGTCTGCAGGGCATGGAAGATCCCAGCCACATCTCGCTGGTGTGCAGCCGTGGCAGCCATTCTTTCCGCCTGCATCCGCTTCCTGTTCTCCATGATCCTCCGCATGTGTCCCGACTCCCGGCTGACATCGCTGGAGCCACTCTGACTAGACAGTTAACATAACATGTGTATTTGTAAAGCGCACATTCACCCGTAGGTCTCTTGGCGCTGAATAACAGATGTTTATTGTTACCCAACTCAATGGTACTCATTTTCTCGACCTCAGATGGATGGAAGGTTGAGTGGACCCGCCGGGATTTGAACCTGTGACCATGAGGTCGAACACAGGCCCCTTGCAATGGATGCATTAGTCCACTGAGCCACCAGACCCGGCAGTTGTCCTTGTCGCAGAGTCAGGACTCCAGCGATGTCAGCCATGGATCGTTGGAGAGCATGGAGCGGACTGTGGGTGTCCGTTTGGGACTGTAAGTGGACCCTGATGGGACTCAGACACCCACGATGGCATCTAGTTTGGCTGCCATGAGGTCGATTCCCACCCGCACCTGATCAGCCATCTTCTCCTGGCACCCTAACACACAGCGTTGGAAGGCCATGTGTTGTTCGTGGAGGTCCTGGGAGGCAGCCGTGGTGGTGGGTGCTTCCTGCTGTGTGGTCTGTGCAGGGGGTGGGGTCTCCTCGATGCAGCTGGGCTGCCCTGCTCCTGGAGGTGAGGTGCCGAAGCTGTCCATGAGCTCTTGGAGGGCGTCGGTGTCGAAGGTGTGGAGGTCCTCTTTGTTATCAGTGAAGAGATGTTGGGTCTGCTCTGCAGGAGGTGTTGATTCTCCCTCTGCAATGTGAAGGGGAGATGCAGTTTAACATTGTGTTCACATGTATGTTGACGCATTGTACAAATTTACATACAGACTGCATGACAATGTATATTGTGACTGTTTGGGAGGAGCTGCCTATTTGATGCGGGACAGTGGACATTTCGACAACATCACGGATGTGTGTTTGTACTTGTACATTTTCATCTCACATTTCCCTGCTATGCCAAATGTGATTGGCCAGTTTCTACACACAAGCGGCACCAGTTGTGTCCTCTGTTCTGTTGTGAACGTGTTGCAGTTTGTACCACATTGTTGTCAAAGTTGATGTTCTCTGAATGTTATGTGTGTGTGCTGCATTTTGTGTGAGTCGCCCCTGCTGCTCTGATTTTGCTGCCCCTTATCCCTTTCAGGCGGTGTGCCTTTGACTTCTGTGCTTATACAGTGCTGAGATGTTGCATGCTTGGGTAAATTAGGCTCTTGGTGGGAGTTGGGACTCTGGGGAATGGTTTGTCCGCAGATGTGTTGTTGACGTCAGGGGTTGTTTGTGCACATGGATGTGTCAGAGTGTGACCTGCTCCTTTACGGATGTGGTCCACACTCAGCCACCTCAGTGTCGTGGTGTGCAACATGTCATGATATATTGAATGCAGCCATGCTATTCGTCATGCAGTGTCACTTGCATTGTCAGTGTGGCTCATAGACACGCCGCTTTGCTGGGTTTGGCACATGTGCGTGGGTTAGTTGTGAGATTGGTGATGTGTGGGAAGAGACCCCTCTTGGCACATAGTCGACGGGGGCCTACTTGCTGTTTCTAGGTGTGCTGCAGTGTGCCAAGGGGATCAGGGATATGATCCAGAGTCATTGTGGGTGTGCACTGTGCTATACTTAATTGTGCATGTGTGCCATTGTGCCCATCTCCCCCTGTCCCCCCAGTCCCTGCTCGTTACTCACCCTGTTGCTGTTGTGTCAGGTCATGTTGAGCAGTGTCCGGTCCCCCAACTCCTGCCACCGTCTCCACACTGATGACTGTGGACACCATTTCCTCCATCTCATCCAGCTCCTCCTGTGGCGCTGGACTCCCACCTCCAGTCTGCATTGCTGCCTTCTGGTTGTTGCCGAGTTTCTGCTTGGTTTTGCGCTTCACATCATTCCAGCGCCTCTTGAGCTCTTCCATTGTCCTCCCCAGCACTCCGACTGCATTCCCCTTGTCCATGATGGACTGCCATAATGTATTTTTTGTTGCCAATGACACAGTGGAGGTGACGAACAGTTGTTGATGGTGTTCTATCACCTCCGTTATCAGGATCCTATTTTCCTGCAGACTGATCCGCGTCTTCCTCTTCTTCTTCTCCTAGCCCTTCCCTGACCCGAGGTCCCAGGCTGGTCCTCCGTGGGGCTTGTGGGGTTCTGGTTGTCCTCTGTACTTGCTCCGGCAACCTCCATTGTGCTTCGCAGTTGTTTGGTTTTTGTTTGTGTTTTTTTTCTTCTGCTTTTATAGTGATTTTTCCCGCCTGACGTGTGTGAATTGCAGGCCTGGCGCAGCTTATCGCTGATTTTTTTATCGCGGTTGGGCCCATCGCAACTTTTTTTACGGTCGGCTTGGGATTTTAATCGCCGTCCCGTTGATTTTATCGCGGACCATTGACGCGTTATTGGGAAACTATCGCATGTTACCGCCGTGTTGTGAATAAGACGTTAACACAGCGTTATTTTCCCGCGATAGACGGCGATGTGAAGAATTCCGTTAACCTATTTTGGCGATGATTATCGCACGTTCTTGTGAATATCCCCCTTTGATTCTACAATACACTCTTTGATCAGAGAGTGAGACCCTTTTTAGCACGCTACAAACTGAATACGGAAGTAATATTTGGAGAACTTAGTGCGTGCTCTTTCACATATTTAAAATGTAAATCAAAACATCTTTGATTTACAGTGTGGCAGATTTTCATAGTTATGTCCACAAAAACAAATCAGCAAAATTAAATCCTCAGAGCCCTACTACTACTTAGATAATTCTCTTTTCAGGGCCTTCTATCCAACCTAAGGGATAGGTTGCATAGAGGAGTTCCACATTCCTATTTCAATATAGTATGCAAATGCTTAGAAAATCTGCACATACCATAAACCTTGTAGAGGTCTTTGTAATTTTTGATGAAGTTGACAACTCTGAGAGAGAATCAACAGATTCTTTTAATCAAGTGTTTTTTACCCATAAGTAATTTTATAACTATATTCATATGGTTGTTATCTCTTGTGCACTCTGCTGCTTATGGTGTGAAGCTAGTGGCAAAGGCCATAGGCCCGATTTGTTCACTGGGAAACGTTATGTCCAAGATCACAGGTCTGGTCTGTTTATTATAAAATGTTATGATAAAATCAGTAAGCCTTGCTTGTTTATTGGGAAAAACCTTTGTTAAAGCCAATAGGCCTATAATGAGGAAAGGATATTATACTGTGTTAAAGCCTGTAGGCAGGCATGTACTTTCATAGAATCTCATAAATTACAGTAGTAAGCAAGTGTTTAAGTGTTGGTGACCAACTCAAACAAACTGTAGGGTTGGAAGGTTTGCTCTATGATAATCACTGTTAGGCCTTCTTCGGAGGTGGGGGGCTTATTTTCAGAGAACGGTAATTCTGGATATACTTGTAATTTAATTGACGGTTGATTGCGGTGACAAGCCAATGACTAAAGCTAAAACCCTGACTGGTTCAATGGGAAACGTTATTTCAGATGCCGTTGGTCTGATCTCTCTCTTATGAAAAGTTCCGACAAAGACAGTAGTCTGATTTTTTTATTATGAAACAGACCTGTTAAAGTCAATAGGCCTTTAAGGGCAGATTGTTATTGCACCCTGTTAAAGCCTGCAAATGTACTTTGTTACAGGAAATCTCACAGATGACAGCTTTATGCAAGGATTTTAGTGTTTATAACCACTTTGACAAACCTTAGTTGCACAAGATTTTCCGTGTAATAATTCTTTCTAGAATCTCTTAAGAAGGCCTGACAGGCTTAGGGCCTGATTACAAGTTTGTCGGTGCAGGAGCGGGGTGGCACGCCACTGCCCGTACTGCCCAGCTCAACCTATGGCCACCCGTCAGATTATCAGTTTTCTCGTCGTCTGGCTGGAGGTACTTTGGCGTTCCCACGGCAGTGCCTTTGAAAAAGGCACCGCAATGGGAACGCCAAAGCAAGTTCCTGCACAGCATGGACTGTTAAGTTCATGCTGTGCAGGAACTGGGCATGCATGCAGACAGGGGGGCACGCCATGTTCCCTGATGCATGCATCTTCATGGCCTAAGGCACCAGGGAGCCCTGTAGGGCCCCCTTAGTTACCTCACTGCCAGCAGTTTCATTGCGTGAAAACCACATTACAACAACTTGCTATAGGGGGCAGAAGGTGTTGGATTTAAAATCCAACACCTTCCCTACTGTTGCACAGACTGAAGTTGGAATAATAAATTATACTGTTCTAAAATCCAGCGTGATCCCTACAGCAAGTCGTTGTAACGATTTGCGTTGTAATGGTATGCGATGTAACAACGAGGTTGTTGTAATGACCGCGTTGTAATGGCATGCGATGTATCGCATGCGTTGCAACGTGGCCTATTCTCATAAGACCGCTGGCAGTGAGGAAGCTTGAAATGTGCCTGGCGTTTCCGCGCGCCAGCACCAAGCATATTGCAGCCTCAAGACCATCACGCCATCGCCAGGAATCACGGATCCCTGGCGGTTGTGGCGGTCCCCTGGAGGTCCGACCACCCCACTTGTAATACTACAGTCAGACCACTAGTGTGGCGATCCCTAACCACCACCACACCTCCACAGCGAGTTTGGCAATTCTATGGACTGCCAAACTCACAATTAGGCCCTTAGTTGTCTGCCAGGATCTTGTAATAAAGAAATCATAAAAAAAACATCCACCTGAAATGAGTGCACTTCAGTACCAAGGCTGGTGGGCCAGTCCTTTAGTTTTCTATTTTCTACTCATAGGCCATTTTTAATTACTTTCCTTCTCTTTTTATTTCCATGTTTAAAGCATGCCTACGCCTCCCAACAGAGTACTAACTCGCTGCCTGCATGTTGCTGACTTCATCTGCAGTGTACAGCAACATGCACAGCCACTGCATCTAAACCAACTGACCATCATGGAATGATATTGTCCATAGGGTATTACTTTTTGTAGCATTGCTAGATGCCCAACCCATTGATCCTAAATGTGGCAGTCAGAGGGAACTATAAAACAATACACTACGTATAATATTATTGAAAGACGGTCACTTGCTGCTTTGTTTATTTTCTTATTGCAAGCATATGTCTGCCATTTTTAGGCAATAGCATGTTTTCTTTTTTTACTTTCATTCTTTTAATTTATCTTGCATATGTGACTCAGTTTGTATATTTTTTTATTGGTTGTGTAAATGGGTGAATGCAAGAGTAAGTCAATGATGAATGGGTGTGTGAGAGCAAGAACAAGTGACATAGGGCATGTCTGATGACTTATTCAGTCCTTAAACCCATTAGTGGCTAAGGCAGCACTTTTAGCTATAGGCCAGGCCTATTGACATTGCCAATGCCTGTTATCTATCTTTAAGTAGTAGCTGGTCGATTTGCCCAGTTGCACATCCCATCACTCGGTTGTGCCACAACCAAGAAAGGTGTGCACATAAACATTCTATTACACATAGGAAGAATAATTAGAACATTGCCAATCACGTATTGCTTTTTCGATGAAGATCCTTGAATCGGATCCATCTGTAGATCTATAATATCAATGAAGTACATGTTTGTTAAAGATGCATTCATGTCCTTTCTCCCTCCCTGTCTCTCTTTTCTTCTGGATGTGATTCTTTGATGACTGAAGTTTTGCATTCTACTGCTGATTTTTCTGGGTAAAATATCTTACTTTTCTTACCCTTCTTCCTGGTGCTTTGATGGGGCTGCCTACCATAAAGGCTCATTTTGACCCTGGAGTGTGGTCTGCCAACTCACTCAGTCAGCAAATGCCCTCACCTCCATCTATTGGCGGAGTACTGTTTGCCCTGTTGTAAGAGTTCTATGACCAAAGCACATTCATAGATGCAGTTGATGCATTTTCAGAGACAAGGCAATTTCTTCAGTCTAAATGGGGGCAGAATGACAAGTTTGTTGAAGCGAAGCTCCAATAATACACATAATCTCAAACAGACCAGCGGACTAAATGACCCACCCACTCTGCAACAACACACATTTGCTGTACTTTCAGTATTAATGGTAGGCTTCACTTCTATTATTACTCACTGAGGTTGATCCCGCGCAAGCAGCCCCTCTTAGCTTTGATGTGCCCGCAAACTCTTCAGACTGAGCCTGTCTGTGGAAGGAGCAGGTTTAATGAAACCTGTTAGTTCCAGGAACTCTTTGATCAATTTGCTGCCATGACCGATTCACTGGATCCTGAAAGTTTCCACAAAAATTACATCTGTTTTGGGGTTCCTTTAGCCCTGTTTAATGTTCTTCATCAATGAACTATTACCGTGGGCAGCTCCTACACTACTTTCTGAAGATGCAAGGTTTAAGGACCAGTCTCAGCCCCACATGCAGATAGTGCCCAGGATTCCAGGGCAAGGACCCATTCGCACCATCATGCTATCCATCTTGAACCATTTTTGATGTAATTCAGGACATTCTATGTCATTCAGCTGTGCCTGTCCTCTCTGTGCTTCATCTAAACCTTCCCAGCAGCTTCGCACTGAAGACAGAGAGAATATGCCACACAGTATGGAGGGTGTTTCTACTCTCATTTACTAACTCCCACCTCTCTAAATATCACCCAGATCAGCACGATTGGTCTGCTCATAGGTTATACATTTTCCTAAGGCCTATGTTTGCTCCATTACCAAGCTGAGGAAGGATCTCTGCCTTTGCAAATGATGGGGCATATTATCAACGGCCAGCGATAAATATCGCTGGCCGTGCTTAGCGATAATTTTGTTATCGCAGGCTATCTCTGGAATTTATCGCCCTGGTAGCGCGTTATTAACAACGCGTTTCTCCAGGGCGATAGAAATTTCAGAGTTAGCGAGGTTATCGCCGTTTTGCAGGGAACATTGCTGGTTTTCCAGCGATGTTCCCTGTAAAACGGCGATAACCTTGCTGATATGACCCACAGGGTCGTATCAGCATAATCCACCCCAATGTTAGGGATAGGTAAGTCTGCATTTTAGCAGACATTAGTTTTTGGAGAAAACAGCGGTTTTCTCCAAAAACTAACGTGTGCTGAAATGCTGGGGCAGCCTTGTAAATATCGTGATGTGAACATCAGCGATATTTGCAAGGTAGTCCATCCGGGGTACGCCCACTTTGCATCTCATTAGAGATGCAAAGGGAGGCGTTGGGAAAAAGGGTGCTAACATGCGATTATGCATGTTACCACCCTCTTGTAGATAGGGCGATTGTTTTATCTCTGCTTTTTTGGCTTTTTAAGCCAAAAAAGCGGAGATAAAGCCCTTGTAGATATGCCCCGAAGTTCCCTGGCTCTGCTTCTCTTATCTCCAAGTCTTTCGCATTCCACAGAGAATGAAAACACTTTTTCAGGTGTCTTTGTCTGCATTTGGTGGTAGAAGGACTCTACTGTACTATGGGTCGCACATTGGAGTCCAAGTAAGCAAAACATCATGCTCCATCTCCAAATTAATACAAATTCACAATAATATATGTTTTTATGGATCATCTACTAACATTCGTAGAGATTTAAGCCAAAACCTTACATCTCCTTGAAGCAGGTATAACGAAGAGAAATGTTTTAATTTCTCCTTATTTTTTTTTACTTTGGCTTCTATGTTGCCCTACGTCAAATGTTAGAAAATCTGTCCAGATGTCTTTCAGAATGTTTTCCCTAACAATCTTGTAGACAAAGTGGGGCCGGAGTAGTATATGCAGCTCTCCTTAGATTAAAAAATAGAGCTGAAAGTAGTTTGAAGAGTAAATATCATAGTTAGATCGATTTTCTCTGCTGAACATGGACAGCGCATGAGCTGCACGGACCCTCACCTTGGGGGTTTACAATAGCAAGAGCTCTACTGTCAGCCCTGCTAACCTTTCCCTTGAAAGCCAATGGCACTTCCCTGGCACCCAAAACTGAATGTGTATATAGCAGTTTTGTGATATACATTTAACAGTTGACATCAACTTCGTGCTTGAAATTAAAGCCAACTTCTTCAGTAATACATCTTAGAGCACCATAGTCAGTAGTAAAAATATTTTTGAGAGCATCGTTCAACATTTCCCCATTCGAAAAGTCATCTTGAGCCTTAACCTTTAGATGTAGTCAACCATGCACAATCTTCTAAGGCGACTACTTTCTTTCCTGTTATTGATTGCTTCTATGACTGTTAATACAACAAAGTATTTCGGCTAACCTTTTCCTTAAGACTAATGGAGGCCTAGGGAGCCTGCCCAAGCAAGTAGCCCCTTTGATTTGTTCTTTATTTACTTTTTTGTCTTTTTTGTCTTTTGACGCACAATGTAATAGAGTCACCGCTCTTAGAAAATGTGAACCCCCCCATACAAACTCAGCCTTTCTTAAAAGGATTAAAAGACACACCATCTAAATTATATGGACACTTTTCAGAATACATACAGGGGCATATTCTCAAGGACCTATCGCCGAGTTATCGGCACTTTACCGCAGCCAAAGTCGCGATAAATTCATCGCCCCATTCACAAGCTGGCGACAACAGCCCATAACACCAGTTTACCTGCGAAAGCAGTCGCAAAAAACATTGCCACAGATGACCCCGGCAACTAACGCTAATGATATGCAGAGTAGGCGTTCCCGTGCAAACATCCGCGACAACACCACTACACAACATTCCCAATGACCAGCCACATCGGCGATAAGATCACAAAACTTGCGATAAGGCGCATTAGCAGCAGGAAATTAACACCTGCTCCTACCTGGTGTAAAGTCGGACGACAACCGGCACCAGACAAGGGAGCACAGCCCATAGCCACACATGAAGAACAACAGATTCCCTGGAGCAACCGATCATGCAGCCCGGAGCCCCAATAGGCCAACAACACCCACCGCCACCACCCCCAGGACCCTACCACCCCAACCCCCTCCCCCCCGGGCCCCACAACGGGCACCCCCCACGTCCCCCCTTTGGACAAAGATATTGCACATCAACTCCACGGAACCACGAACCAAACAAATCGCCAGAAGTTGCACAATCACAAAACCTAACAAACATGTGTGGTCAGAAAAAGGGAAATCATACATCCATATCATAATTGTCAAAATAATACATTTATTACAGAATAAACCAAAAACAACAATTCTGAAGAGGCATGGCGGGACTTCTCAGGACATTCTGTAAGTCACAGCCTGCAAAACAGAAATCTGGATAAGAAGGTGTGCCATGCGCCCATCAAAGTACAGAGAGAGAGAGCGAAAGAGAGAGGGAGAGAGAAAGAGAAGAGAGGGTGAGAGAGTGCCGACACTGCGGACCTAGGCCTCACTGCTCACCTGCTGCCACCGGTGTGTCTCCAACCACGTGCCAGCATACACTGCAGTCCCCCAGGTCCCTTATCTGAAAGAGTGTCCAGAGACATGAATGGCAGAGTCCATACAGTTGTACACGCCAACATCGCTTGCCCGCCCCTGCGCACACAGGCTGCTGCACCCCAGCCCCTCCTGCCGCCCAGCGGTGATTGCCCGCCCCTGCGCAACCAGGCCTCACTGCTCACCTTCCGCCACTGGCGTGTCTCCAAGAGGGCCCACCACGTTCCGGTGGGATCTCCAAGCCCGGGGCCCGCGACCAGGGCACCCTCCACATCATGCAGCCCCTCACCGCGGGCCACCAGGTCACACACCTGACTCTGGGTCTTGATTTCACAATGGCAGAGACCACATCAGTGCACACGGCATCATCGCAGGCTGTACACCCGCTCAGCGCTTGAGGTGCCACTAACTATGTGAACCGCGAGGCAACGCCACGTGGCGGGAGGCCCACATTGCCCGCTGGCTCAGGCCTACACTGCAGTCCAGCAGGGCTCACACTGATCCTTGCCAGTCCGGACCGCCAGGACGGCGCATCATCGCAGGCTGCACTCCCGCTCAGCACTTTGGGTGCCCCTATCTCACTGCACCACAAGACACCATCCCATGGCAGTGTGCCTGTGCCTGCCGCAATGTATCCGGTGCCACCAAGTCTGTGCACCGCTAGCCGTGGACCCTTAATGATTGAGTTCCGTGGTGTGGACGTCATCATGTCACCCCCGGCACTGGGCAATGTGAGGTGGCAGGGCCCTAGGCCCTCATGCATACATGAGGACTACACGGAGACACCCAGTTAGAGAGTGGAAATGGTGTCCAGCACGTGCGCCAGGCCCTTTTTATTGGCAGGGTCACATGTCCTGTGACACCTGTGCTGGATGGGTGTGGTGTGGGTGTACACCAGCCGTGAGGGAGTGGCTGTGGCATGCTGACAACTAGACCTGTGAGCTGCAGATCCCTACAATGAAGGCCTGGGACATGTGGCATTGTCGTCCCCTCCTGTGTGCGTAAGCGGAGTGGGCTGTCCTGGCGTATGCCAGTCCAGCGTAAGGGTGTGTACAATGACCCTGGAGCTCTGGGCGTGGTTCCGTCCTGGCCTGGACAAGGAAGTGACTAATGGATGTGTCTCTGTTGTAGTGTCGGTGCCACTCGGACCGCAATCGGCAAAGTCCCACAACATGAGCAACACAGACGTAAGGGGGAATCACTGACCCTACATTCATCCATACTTCCACACTTGAAAGATCATAGACATGACACATCTGTGTGAATAGGAATGTTTATTGCACATTCAGTGGAGTGTTGCAGCTGGAGCAGTACAGAGCCATGCGACCCCACTTTACATTGTTGGCCCGTGGAGGGCCAGCCAGAGTCCTTCAGGGAATGACAGGTACATCAGGATAGGAGGAGTTCAGTCCACAGTCTGATAGCTGTGTCATTGGTGACCAAACAGAATATGACAGTCCATGTTGAGGTCCAAGGTGAGTGTCGCTGAGTGCATCGGGGGACAGTGGAAGGTGATGATGCAGAACCAAGCAGAAACAGGCCACATGGTGGAGAAGAATGCTACTGCGTCCTTCTGACCACGAAGGCAGATTCATCCGCATCTTCGTCCTCTGCTGTTGCATGTGCCTCACATGTGGGTGGTGGTGTTCTGTCTCCAGCACTGTGTGGCAGTGAAACCTCAGGGGCCGGAGGTGGAATGTCTGCCGCACTGTGTGGCACTGACACATCAGGGGCAGGAGATGTGGATGGGGTGGTAGCATCAGCATGCATCAGCGCCAGGCCTTGTGGCAGCAATGCCATGAGGAGGGTCTTTAGGGCATTGAGGAACCCAGCTACCTTTCGCTGGTGTGCAGCCGTGGCAGCCACTATTTCCGCCTGCGTCCGCTCCATGCTCTCCATGATCCTCCGCATGTGTCCCAACTGCCGGGCAAGATTGCTGAAGGCACTCTGGCTAGACAGGTGTTCTTCTCGCAGAGTCAGGACTCTATCAATGTCAGCCATGGTCCATTGGAGAGCATGGAGCGGACTGTGGGTGTCCGTTAGGGACTGTGAGTGGTCCCTGATGGGACTCAGACACCCACGTATGGCGTCTAGCTTGGCTGCCATGCGGTCGAACCCCACCGGCACCTGTTCAGCCAGCTTCTCCTGGCACCCCAACACAAGACATTGGAAGGCCATGTGTTCGTCGTGGGGGTCCTGGGAGGCAGCCGTGGTGGTGGGTGCTGCCTGCTGTGTGTTCTGTGCAGGGGGCGGGTTCTCCTCGTGGCAGCTGGGCTGCCCTGCTCCTGGAAGAGGGCTGCGGAGGCTGTCCACGAGCTGTTGGAGGGCGTTGGAGTCGAAGGCGTGGTGGTCCTCTTCGTCATCAGAGTAGAGAGGTTCGGACTGCTCCGCAGGAGGTGTTAGATTTCCCCCTGCAATGTGAAGGTGAGATGCAGTTTCACATTGTGTTCACATTTATGTTTTATGCATTGTACATGTTTACATTCAGACTGCATGACAATGTACATTGTGACTGTTTGGGGGGAGCTGCCTATTTGATGCGGGACAGTGGACATTCTGACTACATCACGGATGTGTGTTTGTACTTGTACATTGTCAACTAACATTTCCCTGCAATGCCAAATGTGATAGGCCAGTTTCTATGCACATGCAGCACCAGTTGTATCCTCTGTTCTGTTGTGGACGTGTTGCGGTTTGTACCACATCGTTGTCAATGTTGATGTGCTCTGCATGTTATGTGTGGTGGCGCATTCTGGGGGAGTCGCACCTGCAGCTCTGATGTAGCTGCCCCTTATCCCTTACATGCAGTGTGCCTCGGGCTTCTGTGCTTATGCGGTGCTGAGATGTTGCATACCTGTGTGCATTGGTCTCTTGGTGGGAGTTGGGAGTCTGGGGCATGGTTTGTCCGCAGATGTGCTATGCTTAATTGTGCATGTGCACCATTGTGCCCATCTCCCCCTGCCCCCCCAGTCCCTGGTCGTTACTCACCCTGTTGCTGTTGTGTCAGGTCATGTTGAGCAGTGTCCGGTCTCCCAACTCCTGCCACCGTCTCCCCACTGATGACTGTGGACACCATTTCCTCCATCTCGTCCAGCTCCTACTGTGGCGCTGGACTCCCACCTCCAGTCTGCATTGCTGCCTTCCGGTTGTTTGCGAGTTTCAGCTTGGTTTTGCGCTTCACATCATTCCAGCGCCTCTTGACCTCATCCATTGTCCTCCTTAGCACTCCGACTGTATTCACCTTGTCCACGATGGTCTGCTATATTCCATTTTTATTGGCCAGTTACACAGTGGAGGTGACGAACAGTGTTTGATGATGTTCTATCACCTCCGTTATCAGGATCCTGTTTTCCTGCGGACTGAACTGCTTCTTCCTACTCTTCTTGTCCTTGCCCTTCCCTGACTCCGAGGTCCCAGGCTGGTCCTCCGTGGGGCTTGTGGGGTTCTGGTTGTCCTCTGTACTTGCTCCGGATGCCTCCATTGTTCTTCGCTGTTGTTTGGCTTTTGTTTGTATGTTTTTTTCTACTTTTATAGTGCATTTTCCCGCATGACGCGTGGGAATTGCAGGCCTGTGGCTGGTTTTCGCAAATTTTTGTATCTCTATTGGCGTCATCGCTACTATTTTCGCGCTGGGGTTTCGCGTTTTTGCGGCATCGCGTTGATTTTAACCCGTTCATTTGAAGCGTTATCGTGTGACTATAGCCTGGTACCGCCGTGTTGGGAATGCCACGTTGACACAGCGTTATTTTCCCGCGATGGACTGCAATGTGAAGTGTTGCGTTAAGCTGGATTTGCGGTAGTTATCACACGTTCTTGAGAATATGCCCCTCAGTCCTATAAATTCTTTGACCATTTTCACCACAGAACTGAAGAACGCATTCTTATATTGAAGGTTAACTACATTTATATTTAAACATCTTATTTAGCAATTAGTCCAGACAACTAACTGGAAGTTGGTTCCTGGCAGTGACCATGCTCTAATGGGAAATTTGTTTTCATATTTGAATGGGACCCAGACAAGTCTCTCTTTCTGCGGTGTATGAAAAGATTTGTCTTTCAAAACAACTGGATGATCGCGGTCAAAATAAAATGAAAGCACAAAAGCCTCAATCAAGTGCCACATTTTATTTTAGAGCTAATTGTAAGATTATTGTTAAAATAGTCTCAATAACGTTAATGTGGTCGACATCAATGTTCCAGTAGAGAGGTTGTGTGTTAATGTATATAGTTATGAACTGCAGAGTAGATTGCAAGTGTTGTTTACTTATTTATTTTTTAATTCATGACCCAATTGAAGTGAAAGGCTCTGTTGTGAAAAGTATGTTGATCTGAACAGTTATTTTGGTGGTCAAAAATGTTCTAATTTTTGCATTTTAGAAAATATTCATAGAGTACCACTTTGTGAGTCTTTCGAAATGTGTTGTAGCAAAAAAATCACCCAAAACTTAGCACACCAAAAATGTTGTGAATGTGATGGATTTTCTGCAGTACTGCGTTCATGGAGAGGACTTGGGTGGGCAGGTGGGGCCATTGAAAGGATGGGGAAAGACACCAAGTTGCAGCGTATTTACACAACTTCTCAATTTCTTGTCCACCTGCTTGCACATGTAGCTTGATGACCTAAGGCTATTGAGTGACTGTGTAAATGGGGTGGAGCAGTTCACCCAAAAACATTTATAGTTCATAGTGCCTAAGGGGAATGAATTCTTTCACTAGGAAAAAGGTTTTCTAGTGGAAAAACTCAGAAAAAAATTCCAATTCACCTTTTGTAAAAAGCATCCCAATGAGGATTGTCCATCCTACTGTCGATACACTGGTGTAAGGTCAGTGGATGAGCGCTACTCATCTATGGCATCTATGGTTTCTTTCGTTTGCATGACTGCATCAGACATTTTTCTTGAGAGCTCCAAAACCTTCATAAATGTATTAAAACTGTTAGTGTAAGTTTACAAGGAGAAAACTTCATATGGGTTCAAATAATCTTGTCTATCAGGCACTTTATCATAAGGCCAGCTCGTTCTCCCAGCCTGTTGAGTAGAATCCCAAAGCCCATTGTGCCATAGGAAGCAGAATAGACAAAAATATCAGCATGCCAGACGTTCCCCCATATGGTACTTTCAGGAGATCTCTATTTCTACATAACTTGGCTTTTTCGTGATCCTGTTGGGCCAGAAGCCAGACTGAGAGCCGTGATGGAGATGGTGTTCCTCAATGTACTCCTGCATAAGACTCATCAATTTGTTTCATATTTATTTTTAAAGAAGGCATATATCATATTTGATGCTGCAGTTCGTGTTTCTAAATAGTTGTTCGACTCTTACAGTTGTGATAGCATTCAGTAACTTTTGAAGCTTCCCTGTGACCACAGGGGTGGATTTTTTGTGAACTTTATTCCAAGAATTGGTTCCAGTACCAGAATTCTGGAGCAAGGTTCATGGAAACTGTGGCACCAATCAGCTGTACAGCTAGATGCACCAGAAGACCAATCTATTGATTTAGAGGTAGCTGAAATCAGTAAAAAATCCACTGTACCCAATGTACAATCATTTGCATCGAAATATCACCAGGAAATATATAGAACATTTTCGCCAAATCCACTGAAATTTGAATAAACCAAAAAATGTGGCACATTATTTTATTTCGTTATTTAAAGGTGATTTGAAATATTATTTGTATGCAGCTTTAGAGTTCCATGAAGTATGGAGGCAGAGAAAGAGGGGAAAATAAGGGAAAAAAGGGAAAGTTAGTAAGAGAAAGGGGAGGGAGAGACGGGCAAATTTCACTGCTCCTAGGTAGTCAATTTCCAGGTGCTGTTCTCCCAAATAATGTGCAATATCCAAGGCAGAAAGGTTAAGTAAACCCTTTCAAAGGGAGTTCATTGAGTGATCAAGAAGGTTGGTCTAGTTGATGTCTAGCGTAGATACATTTCTTGTTTCACAGACGTGTCTAGTTGGCAGACATTGAGGTACCTTAAGGTGTGGTTCAGGTTGCAGAAAGTCGAGTTCATAGGGTCTTCCTGCGAGTTCCATTCTGTAAACAACTGGAGTGATCCTGCTGCCTGACAAAGACTTCAGTTTATAGGTTGGCATGTTGCTCTATGCTTGAGAAATGTTTTGAGAGCCAAGATAAATATGAGAAGATGCAGACCATCTTCTAGGTAAATCTTTGACCATAATCTGCTGTGTAGAGCATGGAGTGTAGGTTTGATATAATCCTTTCCCTTCAGGCCCATGAACAGTTTTGCTTCTCTGATTTTTTATCAATGCAAGTTGTGTTACGCCTTCTTAGAAATGCAATGTTCATGCTATTAAAAACACTTATAAATTATAGTATCAGAGCTTGTACTAGGTGTACCTTATAATGAAGGCTAAAAATTGTTCTTACTTTGCTAATTATATGAAGATGGAGGTTACACTCGGAATTCGCATTCACTTGAGTAATGAACCAGAGTGTTCTTACATTCAGATGCCTTAGTTGGAGGGTTGTCTAGTGAGAGTAGTGACTGGAAAGCTAGGTGCAGTACATTTTTCAGAGCATGTTTATTTTCTTTGAGAAACTGCAGCATAGATCATTTCCCATCATTCACCCCTGCACATGGATGAGGTTTTTTTGCCCACAGTGCTTTTGAGTGGATCATTAACTGTGTTTTTTGCATATATTTGAAGTGACTTCTGACACTGATAAATAATGTTGGCTAAAAGATGTAGGTATCAATTAAAAAAAACTGAAGGGTTAAGGATGCTCCCTGTGGAAACCCAACTGATGAGCCCTAAAGTTGTTGAAACTAATTTAGGGTTGCTGGTGCTCCGGTTCAGGGAAGACCTGACCTAGCAATGCAGCCTGGACTGTTCCTATTGGAACAGGGTCAAGACTGATTTGTATACGGCTGGGTACAAACTGAGGTGGCATGAGAATGATGGATTGGAATGCTACCCCGAGTACTTGCTAGTGGTTATATAAATTGCAAGCATTTTCCCAATCACCTTTTGTGCATTGGATGTACAACCCAAAGCGGCAAGGGAATGCCCAGGTGTGGGTCTGTGCTCACTGTGCCACTGGAACAGAGTTATACCTGACTAAGCACAAAATCCTTTCCGAGCACACACAGAGTAAAAGATTGTCAATAATAATCCCAAAATTGCAGGTGTTTAATCCACTTTTAATCCGTAGACACCAGTTCAGGATCAAAGTTCAATCCAAGTTCTTAAGATAGCCAGTAATCCATGTGTGACAATCCACGTGATATGTGTAGATTTCGTCAACAATGCATCTTGATACAGCCTCATCAACAATGCAGCTGGATTAATCAACAATGCAGCTTGATACAGCCAACGCGTGTTTCGTTGTGTGGTAATTCACACCTCGACTTCTTCAGGGCTATGACAGTAACGGTATCGTAGTTATCATAAGATATCCTTCAGTAGCATCCTGAAAGGTCCGTCGTGAAACATAATAATAATCTGTAACTAAGAGTAATGGACCCACGGAGTCAATCCACCCATAACAACGTTCCAAAGTATTAATCGCAGCAACAGTATACAATGAAGAAAAGTAGCATATTGAGCCCGGAGAGTATTCCATGACGTGGACCATCAGTTATACCTGACTATTAAGGGCAAAACTGGTCTTTGGTAGCATGCGCTGTGTTTCAGGGAGGACCGGGCCTGGCAGGTTAGGCTGGACTGTTCCTACTGAAGAAAGGTCAAGACTTATTTGCACATGGCTGGGTCCAAACTAAGGTGTAATGATGGGCAAAAGAACAATGGGTTGGAATGCTACCCGATCGATTACCAGTGAGTAGACAAATTATTAGCATTCCTCCCATTAAATTTGGTGTATTTGATACTCCTTGGGGTACTCTGCATGTCCTAAATGCAGCAAAATAAGATAGAATGAGTGACAGTATCTTAGGCCACTGAAACCCATAAAATAAATGATTACTAATGATGTTGCTTGATTCTTCTCAAAGGATGCAAAAACAACAATTGATGGACAGAATGCAGAACAATGTCATATATTCACCCCAGTACAGAGATCTGGGCCTAAATCCATCGTTTCTTTGCTCACCATGCCATGCCAGTTTGAACCCAGCCATATGCAAATCAGTCTTGACCCTGTGCCCAATGGGAACAGTCCAGTCCGAACTGCCAGGCCAGGTCCTCCCTGGACTGGAAACAAGCATCCTAGGACCGGTTTTGGGGTTTCACCCCTCATCAGCGAGGATATCTTGACTCCAGTGGCATGGAGAGCACGGGACCCACGTCTGGGCATACCCGCCCCACTCGGGGTGACAAATGAAAAAACAAAGATTGATGGACAGAATGCAGAACAATGTCATACATTCACCCCAGTACAAAGATCTGTTCCTAAATCCATCGTTTTTTTTGCTCACCATGCCATTCCAGTTTGAACCCAGCCATATGAAAATCAGTCTTGAACTTGTGCCCAAAGGGAACAGTCCAGCCACGTCTGGGCATACCCGCCCCACTCGGGGTGACAAATGAAAAAACAAAGATTGATGGACAGAATGCAGAACAATGTCATACATTCACCCCAGTACAAAGGTCTGGGCCTAAATCCATCGTTTTTTTTGCTCACCATGCCATTCCAGTTTGAACCCAGCCATATGAAAATCAGTTTTGAACCTGTGCCCAATGGGAACAGTCCAGCCAGAACTGCCAGGCCAGGTCCTCCCTGGACTAGAAACAAGCATCCTAGGACCGGTTTCAGGGTTTCACCCTTCATCAGCGAGGATAGCTTGACTCCAGTGTCATGGAGAGCACGGGACCCACGTCTGGGCATACCCGTCCCACTCGGGGTGACAAATGCAAAAACAACAATTGATGGACAGAATGCAGAACAATGTCATACATTCACCCCAGTACAGAGATCTGGGCCTAAATCCATCGTTTTTTTGCCCACCATGCCATTCCAGTTCGAACCCAGCCATATGCAACTCAGTCTTGACCCTGTACCCAATGGGAACAGTCCAGCCTGAACTGCCAGGCCAGGTCCTCCCTGGACTGGAAACAAGCATCCTCGGACCGGTTTCGGGGTTTCACCCCTCATCAGCGAGGATAGCTTGACTCCAGTGGCACGTAGAGCACGGGACCCATGTCTGGGCATACCCGTCCCACTCCTGGTGACAAATGCAAAAACAACAATTGATGGACAGAATGCAGAACAATGTTATAAATTCACCCCAGTACAGAGGTCTGGGCCTAAATCCATCGTTTTTTTGCTCACCGTGCCATTCCAGTTTGAACCCAGCTATATGCAAATCAGTCTTGACCCTGTGCCCAATGGGAACAGTCCAGCCCGAACTGCCAGGACAGGTCCTCCCTGGACTGGAAACAAGCATCCTAGGACCGGTTTCGGGGTTTCACCCCTCATCAGCGAGGATAGCTTGACTCCAGTGGCATGGAGAGTATGGGACCCACGTCTGGGCATACCCGTCCCACTCGGGGTGACAAATGCAAAAACAACAATTGATGGACAGAATGCAGTCCAATGTCATACATTCACCCTAGTACAGAGATCTGGGCCTAAATCCATTGTTTTTTTGCTCACCAAGCCATTCCAGTTTGAACCCAGCCATATGCAAATCATTCTTGACCCTGTGCCCAATGGGAACAGTCCAGCCCGAACTGCCAGACCAGGTCCTCCCTGGACTGGAAACAAGCATCCTAGGACCAGTTTCGGGGTTTCACCCCTCATCAGCGAGGATAGCTTGACTCCAGTGGCATGGAGAGCACGGGACCCACGTCTGGGCATACCCGACCCACTCGGGGTGACAAATGCAAAAACAACAATTGATGGACATAATGCAGAACAATGTCATACATTCACCCCAGTACAGCGATCTGGGCCGAAATCCATTGTTTTTTTGCTCACCATGCCATTCCAGTTTGAACCCAGCCATATGCAAATCAGTCTTGACCCTGTGCCCAATGGGAACAGTCCAGCCCGAACTGCCAGGCCAGGTCCTCCCTGGACTGGAAACAAGCATCCTAGGACCGGTTTCGGGGTTTCAACCCTCATCAGCGAGAATAGCTTGACTCCAGTGGCATGAAGAGCACGTGACCGGTCCCAGGATGCTTGTTTCTGGTCCAGGGAAGATATGGCTTGGCAGTTCGGGCTGGACTGTTCCCATGAGGCACAGGGTCAAGACTGATTTGCATATAGCTGTGTCTGACCTGGGGTGGCAAATTGAGCTAAAGAACGATGATGGATTCAACCCAGATCTGTGACTGGGGGTGAGTGTCTGAAAAGTTTCAGGGCTCCATCCATCATCTCCTTGTGTTTGCTTTGTTCGCCCTAAGTTGGCAGGGTATGCCCAAACGTGGGTCCCTTGCTCACTTTGCCACTGGATTCAAGCCAGCCTGGCTGATGAGGACTGTTAGCCCGAAACCGGTCTCAGGATGCTTGTTTCCGGTCCAGGGAAGATATGGCTTGGCAGTTCGGGCTGTACGGTTCCCATGAGGCACAAGGTCAAGACTGATTTGCATATAGCTGTGTCTGTTCTGGGGTGGCGAAGTGAGCTAAAGAACGATGATGGATTCAACCCAGATCTGTGACTGGGGGTGAGTGTCTGAAAAGTTTCAGGGCTCCGTCCATCATCTCCTTGTGTTTGCTTTGTTCTCCCTAAGTTGGCAGGGTATGCCCAGACGTGGGTCCCTTGCTCACTTTGCCACTGGATTCAATCCAGCCTGGCTGATGAGGGCTGTTAGCCCGAAACCGGTCCCAGGATGCTTGTTTCCGGTCCACGGAAGATATGGCTTGGCAGTTCGGGCTGGACTGTTCCCATGAGGCACAGGGTCAAGACTGATTTGCATATAGCTGTGTCTGTTCTGGGGAGGCGAAGTGAGCTAAAGAACGATGATGGATTCAACCCAGATCTGTGACTGGGGGTGAGTGTCTGAAAAGTTTCAGGGCTCCGTCCATCATCTTCTTGTGTTTGCTTTGTTCGCCCTAAGTTGGCAGGGTATGCCCAGACGTCGGTCCCTTGCTCACTTTGCCACTGGATTCAAGCCAGCCTGGCTGATGAGGGCTGTTAGCCCGAAACCGGTCCCAGGATGCTTGTTTCCGGTCCAGGGAAGATATGGCTTGGCAGTTCGGGCTGGACTGTTCCCATGAGGCACAGGGTCAAGACTGATTTGCATATAGCTGTGTCTGACCTGAAGTGAGCTAAAGAACGATGATGGATTCAACCCAGATCTGTGACTGGGGGTGTGTGTCTGAAAAGTTTCAGGGCTCCGTCGATTATCTCCTTGTGTTTGCTCTTCTCAAAGGATATCATAATCTCCTTAGTTATGTCAAGAAGCATAATTTATGTGCTGCTAGCTGATCTGACACCTGATTGCCAGTGTTGGCATGGGAATTTTGCACACATGATAATACAGCTGTGCACCCATGCCGTGAGTGATCTCACTTCCAGGTTGTCTGGTATCCAGCCATATTTTTACCCACCACACATGATAATCATGTGTGAATGCTGAGACCTAGACCTTAAAACTAGGCCTGGGCGGAACTTGCAGAGTTTTGCTCCGTGGAATTCAGTGGGGTTTTAAAAAAATTCCAAGAGATTTCGCTAATGGGTGGAATAATGCTTGTTTGCCAACTCGCCTTGCTTTTTCAGGCCAGTAGCGCATTCCGCGCTGAAAAATCAGCACAAACAGCACCATGCAGTGTGCATGGGCATGGCCACTTTGTTTTAACTGCTTTCTCTGCCGGTCTGTGCATGCTGCTGGGCCTTTCTCACAATCTGTGCCAATCCTCCCCTATCCACTCCTCATTTACTTTTTTTTATCAGTTTGTCTTTCTGTGTGTGTATTTTATGTTTATATCTTTCTTTTTACTTTTTCATGACTTTTTGTACTTTCTTTTTGTTTTCCCCTTTCTTCCTTGTGTTACTCTTCCTTTACTTTTTCCTTTCTGCTTTGCTGTTTGCTTTTGTCCTACTTCTTTGTTTTTTTCACCTGGCGCCATGGCAAAACAGGCAGCAACTGGCGGTGCCAGTGCTGTGGCAACTGCAAGTCGCACACCTTGTAGTAACCAGCGCCACTTAGGGGTGCAGCCCCGCCCCATTCTTACAGAGGTGGAGGTGGTCGTGCTTTTCTTTTGTGCATTACCACACCCCTCCATGCTGGCAGCAGGCAGCAGGCCTGGGAGAGGGTACGACCTGTGGTAGCGTCAGCTGCTTTGGGGGAGAGTGCGCCAGTGCGTGCACCATAGCATTGGGGTGCAGTGCACGAGGTCCCAGCTTATGCACTGATGGAGGAACTAAATAGATCGTGAACAGGACCTGCTTGATCTGTTGGGTGTTGAGGTTGCAGGGATTGGTGAGCAATTATTTTTTGTTTTCTATAAATGCTAAAAAAAAAATTCAAATAGCATGCTGTTCACACAGTTATGTTTAAGTTACAAATAATATCCGATCCAGCTTGAGCTAGCCAGGTGCTTGGCGCTGCCTACTCCTACTCATCGGCACTTGCTTGGGCTAATTATTTAAGAAAGCTTAAAACTTCTGGAGAACTTAGCAGCTATGGGCCTGACTCAAACATTTCTTGCCCCCACTCACCTGGCCGGCTGTACGTTAGACCAAATCTTCACTTCTCTATCTCTTGAAGCTGATTCTCCCATTCCACTTGTTTAGACTGACCATTATGTGCTCAGGTTTAGATGGGCAAAGCTTAGTTACATCTCTCCTAATAAAGGCAACTTATCCCATATGGTAAGAGCCTTTCATAAAATCAAACCGGAAACATTAGGCAATAGACTTGAAGCGGGTAAGCCCTCTCTTACCGGCAATATCAATGAGGATGTATGTCGGATTGATACAACCTTTCCCTCAAAAGAACAAAGCTAGTATGTAAACGCAAAGAGAGGTTATGGAGGGTAAGATATTGCCAAAAAGCAAAAGCAGATTATAGAGCTAAACTAGGGAATTAGTATAAAGAAATCAAATTAGCAAAAAAAGCCTACTTTGAGACCAATATTTGAAAGGCTGGAAACCACTCCAGAGAAATGTTTAAAATTGTTAAATATTTTTCCTCTCCCGAAGTAGGCTCCAATCAGAAAATTCAGTCCGTGGAATGGTGTGAAGCACGCGCCCTTTTCTTCCAAGAAAAAATAGACACTATTCAGGCCAGCCTTCCACCTCCCAGAGCTGGAGGTGGTATATTGAGCTCTGGCATAGAAGCAGTCTCCCAAAATGAGATAGGAAATTGGGCAGAGCCTGGCCATGATACTTCCCATTTTATTTCGATCATTAAAGATGAACCTTCCTCTCTGAATTCTTTCTCTCCTATCTCTCTGGATGATTCCCTGCTAGCATTAAAATGCCCCAAATCAGGTTCCTCGTTGGACCTGACCCCCTCTTTTCTTCTTGCTCGGGGGGCAGCTTGGTGAATCAGCTACTGAATATTTCTCTCTCGTCAGCCACTGTAACTAGAAAATGGAAACAAGCGAAGGTTATCCCGTTGCTTAAAAAAATCCAAGCAGACACCTCTGACCCGACCAACTACAGGCCGATCTCCCTCCTCCCCGCCTTTTCTAAGGTGTTGGAGAAACCATCATATATCGTCATATCTTGAAAGGAATAGCCTACTGTATGCCAGCCAATCGGGCTTTCGCCCTAATTACAGTACCAAAAGAGCGCTGCTGGAGGTTGCTGATTCCATCCGACTTGGTCTGGAAATGGGTGACAGGGCATTTGTTGGTTCTTTTAGATCTATCAGCTGCTATTGATACGAGCTCACACCATATCCTCTTGGCCCGTCTCCACTCAATAGGTATTGGGGGGCAGGCTTGGAAGTGACTGGCATCTTTCCTGGAGGGGAAGGGACAAGAGGTATGGTGCCACCCCTACTCAGCCAAATCCCATAATCTAAGTGTAGGAGTTCCTCAGGGCTCTGCCCTGATCCCGACTCTGTTTAATATTTACCTTACTCCTTGGTAGTGGGCACCTGTTTTGCCCTCCTTCGACTTCTTCGGAAGTTTCTGTCCTTACTGTCCTTTGCAGCTAGACAACAAGTGATTCAAGCCCTGATCATCTCATGTCTTGACTATGGGAACGGTCTCTATTCAGGCATGCCCAAATACCTGATTGATAGGCTGCAGCTGGTCCAGAATGCAGCGGCCCGAACCATTTTCGGGCTCCCCCGTGACTCTCATGTTTCAAGTTTTCTTAAGAGTCTTCATTGGCTGCCGGTAATGAAGAGGATTATCTTTAAGACTCTGCTTGTGACCCAGAAAGCTCTATACGGAACTGGCCCAGGCTAAAAAACAGGATTATGTTCTATGCCCCACAGAGAAATCTTCGCTGTGTGAATCTCTGCCTTGCCAGAATCCCGTGATTCAGGAAGGCAAGGTCAAGGGGCAAAGCCTTTTCTTTCTTGGGCCCTTCCATCTGGAACAAACTGCCTTTGACCCTCAGATGTATCACAGCAATGCCTGTGTTTCGGAAAAAGCTAAACACTTGGCTTTTTTCCAGCCCCTAGTTCCTTCTCTTTTTTCTCCCAGTGTCACCCTTCGGCAACAGTGCCAGGACACTCCTAGGAGTAGCAGTTGGGCTATATAAATATCCCTACATAGACATAGACATAGAATATATGCAGACTTCTCTGTCTTGTCACTAGGATAGTAATATATCAGGGAGTAAGCGTTCTCTCTGCCTTTCTTCAAGTAGCTCATACTGTTCCAATCTCCCAGAGGCTAAACTCGGATAAAACGGAGGTTCTGCTTTTTGGAAAGGACACCTCCTTCTGGGATGCATCCTGGTGGCCCTCGGAGTTTGGCACCTTACCAAGACCAGTGCCGAAAGCAGGAAATTTGGGTGTCATCTTTGTTACAAAACTATGCTTTTCCGAACAAATCAATGCTGTGACTTCAGCAGTGTTTTTTATGTTGAGAGTACTTAAGAAAATTCTGCCGTTCATTCCTTTCGATCTACAAAAGACGGTGATGATGGCACTCATTGTTTCAAAGATAGATTACTGTAATGCCCTATATTTGGGGACCTCTAAATATTTGATAAAGAAGCTCCAGTCTCTTCAAAATGCAGCAGCAAGAACACTACTGAAGGTCCCAAAATTTGGACCAATTTCTCACTTAATGCACGACCTCCACTGGTTGCCAGTGGAAAAGAGGATTTCATTTAAGGCCCTCTGCATTATCCACAGGGCCCTTCACAGAGCCGGGCTGCCTTTTTTCCAGGATCGGTTTTCCTGGTATACTCCTTGTAGGAACCTGAGATCGAGCTCGGCGCATATGATCATTGTCCCAAGAATAAGCAAAGCACAGGGGGTGGAAGAATGCTTGTGCACCGCGGGGGGGAAACTATATGGAAAACACATTGCATTGCAATAATAGCTAATTAAAATGGCCACAATCTCTTGTGAAGTGTTTCTTTTACAACCTTTCACATCTAAATACACATGTGTAAGCTCATCCTTCTGTTAGTGTCTGTTCTATAAGACTTCTTATTCAAATACTTCATGTGCAAATAGATTGTCTTCCTGCATATTGTTATACTCTAAACAAGCATATTCATCAATTATTTTCACAGCAGCCCCTGAAGAAGGGATCTTCTTCCCGAAATGCATTGGGCATGCAACACAACTTTATGAAAAGAGCACTGATTTATATTATATAGGAAAATCTGTAAAGCTTCTTTACATACACAAAAGGAACAGTTTATTTTGGAATCTGTAAATATGAATGTAAGATACATTCAATTCTGTTCATAACATTGTATTTGTTAGGGATGAGAAGCACCTACAAATAATAAACAAAGGTGTAATTGATGACAAACACTGTTTTTACTTTAAATATTATGATGTAAAACTTGTGAAAGTAAACTTGATTTATTTTCATGCTGTGCGGCCACGCAATAAGTAACACTGTACACGTGTTATAGATACCATTGACACTGAGGTAGGCAGCCTCATTCCTGACCAGCATGCTAAAATATACATAAACACATTAAGCAGCAGATGAGTGGATATCAAAATTAGGCACGAATACAATTCAAAACGGATTTGCGCAACTCATTACATTAATCGATTGTACTGCCTACCGTGTGCTACATTTTTCTCCCCAAGTGTTTTATGTATATGTATTTGATGGCTTCCACTATGGATTTATACCTGTTCCCTTTCATCATTCGTCTACTTACAGCAGACAGGATATCAGTGCTTATATATGTGACGTAGTATTGTTATTATTACTATTTATGTGCCCTTTTTGGAGTCAGGCTAGAATTGAAAGGCAGTCGGAGAAGAGCAGGGCCATTGGAATTAAATTAAAATCATAAATAGTCCATTACAGCTGCCCCAGATGCAGATTTAAAGAGTACCCGACCCACTGCTAGCATGCCTCCATTAATGTTGATTGATTGATTGATTTATTGATTGAATGTTGCACAATAAGAATATAATACTATTAATTGTGCTGCTTATATGCCTTACTCATTAATGAGAGGTAATTTTTCTTTTTGACTGTTTAGTTTTTACTATGAAATCCTTTAAATGAAAAAGAATCGATTTTAGTCTGGTGGTAGTCTGGCTTAATTCTTTGCAGTCAGTGCTTTATGTGATGCATGTGTGGGGGAAACTTGGCCCTGTGACTAATCACATCAAAAGTTTCAATGGCCCTACGGGATCAGCAATGTTCTGCTACTGTGCCGCTATATAAACAAGTGTTTGCACTGATATCATTAGCAGTTTTTAATTTTTCTAGTTTTTTCTTTCTTGCTATAGGTACTCCTGTTGGGCCACCATCTCAGCAGGAGATAGCAGCACGGCTGTGGCGCCACCAGATGGAGGCCATCAAGGCCAAATATTGCCAGCTGGTGGCTCTGGAGGAGAAGAAGTCGGAGGGATGTGCCACTGGCCCCAGAACCTCCAGCCAGCCACATCACCTCCATCCTGGCCACACCATTGACAGTGCCACTCCTCATTAATATTATTATTTAGATCTTGTAGAGCGCATGGCTACCTAGAGGGTTTCCCAGAGCTAAGCAGCGGGCAAGACAGCTTCAAGGAGAGAGCTCAGAATAACCAGGTTTTCTGCTCCTTCCGAAAGGTAAGCAGAGAAGTGCATCGTCGCAGAGAATCCAGGAGTGCGTTCTATAGCTTTGGCCCTAAATGATCGAAGGAGCAAATGCCCATCCGGGTGTGCCTGACTCTAGGAACGGTGAACAGAGATTGATTACTGGAATGTAGATAACGGGGAGGGTGGTAGATAGAGACAAGGTTTTGCAAATACTGAGGTCCAGAGAAGGAGTGTATTTTGTGCATTAAGCAGAGTGCCTTGAAAGTGATATGCTTCTCCGCGGTGAGCCAGTGGAGGTCATTAAGAAGGCCGGAAGCAGAGGAGTTTTTAGGAAGCCAGAACAGGAGCCTGGCAGCCGAGTTCTGAACCACTTGGAGGCTCCTGATTATGGACTTGTCAGCTCCTAGATATAATATGTTACCATAATATAACCTGGACAGAATCAAAGCCTGAATGACAGTTCTTTGAGCAGCAAAGGGAAGTGTCCACAGGATCTTTCTAACCCACCTCATAGTGGCAAAACACGATGAGGCTACCTTGGCAACCTGAGGCTACATGGACAGATTCGAGTCTAGCCAAAAACCAAGGTTCTTTACCTTGTCGGCAGGGACGAGGAGGGCCCCCATCAAGACGGGCCAGTGCTGGGGTCCCCAGAGCTGAGGGTTCTTACCAAGAACCATAACATCAGTCTTGTGCCCATTCAAGTTTAGAGAGTTAGAATTCATCCAGTTGGAGACAAGGCCTAGGCAGGAGTTAAGATCTTCCGGGGTAGAATCTCGCTCTGATGACAAATAAATTTTTTTTTTATCATCTAGTTACGCCCTCCACCACCGCATCATACAGGAGCTGGTGCTGCTTCACAGTGAGGTGGCACACATCCACACCTGCATCAAAGCCCTCTCGCTGCTTTTATAATATATTTTGTTTGGTGGGAGGGACCTTTTTTGCAATGGAGAGGGTGGGAATTGGGAAGGGCAGTTGGGTAATTTTATTTTGAACTTTTTGGACTTTGTACATTGGTTGGGATGATATTTATCAGTTGGAGGAGAGGGGTGGGCCTGCACACGCTTTTCTGAAGTAAACATCAACATGGCACAAACATCTTCTTCACTTTTACTTGATACTGATTTGGATGAACTGTTTGACGATGATTTAAATGACAATCGACTTAGTTCAGTGTCAATTTGTCGTACCTGACTTCTCCGCTGGACATTGTGGGTGCGCTTTGAACTTTGCTTCTGAAAACTCTAACTGACATTTTCTCTTTGCACCCTGACGCACTTATTTTTTCCTTCACTTTGCACACTGTCACAAAATGGTTCGTTTTCCCACAGCCCTTACATATCTGTCCAATGGCAGGACATTTGTCTTCATCTGGAAATGAAAATCCACATCCAAAACATAACTTCTTTTTACGTGTAGACATCACCTTGTGTCTTTCAGTCTTTTGCTTTGATGTACTTTTCAACTCATGACTGATTCATTCTGGGCATCTCTGGCCGCCATGTCAGAAGTTTGTTGATCGACATACTCTTCAGCTCTAGAAGTCATTAGCACCCATTCCAGACTCTGAGTTTCTATCAGCATTCGCCGCCTAAATAAATCAGACAGGCATCCTTCAATGACCTTTAGAAGTATGGCTTCTTCATCATCAAATTCAACGAACACACACATGTTTGATGTGCGTCAAGTCTTTCTACAAATTCATCAATAGCTTTGCCAACGTCTGTCATTCTTGATTGAAAATATATCTTTCATATTCAACATTGGGAATTGGATTGAACTTGAGACTCAACATGTCCTTAATCTGATGGTATGTGATTTCTTCGTCGGTTCGTGGCATGTTCTTTGTGACTTCCTTTACACCTTCACCAGCAAGATTGTTGTGGCATTTGATAATCTTTTTGTTATCAGTCTCTTCAAGTGCATCAATGAAATCTTCAAATGTCTCTATCCACGTGGTCCACCAGTTACCAATATTTTGCTATTTGGCGGTATCGATTGATGATG
Organism: Calotriton arnoldi; assembly: GCA_963921515.1. Lineage (NCBI taxonomy): Eukaryota > Metazoa > Chordata > Amphibia > Caudata > Salamandridae > Calotriton > Calotriton arnoldi. Next base: position 692,909 of record CAWUFW010004542.1, on the reverse strand, counting down.
ATGGTTTCAAGACAGTGGAAGCATTGTAACCATGTGTTTGAGTGGCTGATACTGAGGGTGGAGTTCTTTCCGACACTGTCTGCTGTCCATTAGTACCGGGATCATCTGCGCCATCTCTGAGGCCCTGTGATGTACTGGCCTCTGGGCCATCAAGGACACGATGTGGACTGTGACCTCTCTATTGGTCTCCATTGGATCTCTTCACTTTCTCAGAGACTTTGGGCACTGTTAAGAGCCAGCATGTGGCAGCTTTATTGGTGTGAAACTACAGGTATTGGACAGCTCAGTAAGCACAATGCAGGTGCTTCTACTTGGGTCTCTTCACCAGCCACTGAGGTTGTAGAGCTCTTCCTTCTTCAAAGCTCTGGTAAGTACATTGATAGTGTGTGATTTCCTGCTTCTAACCACAGCATTCTCTTGCACTTGTCTGTCACTTTGTACTACTCTTGACACCTGGTTGATCTCTGCTTGGCAGCACTTGCAATCGCAGTCACTCCCTACCAGGGAAGGCTCTGTGTTGCATAGTAGCACAGTACCTTTATGTATGGTCTGACTAACAGTTTTTCGACCAACAATGTATAGATTGTCTGTCAATGGCTTCAAAGCGGCTGGAACTCTGCTTTGACTCCACATGTATTCAGCATCGATTGTGTACTTTGCTGACGGCACATGCGGTACACAAAAGCAGTTTACCTGGACCACAGGAAACTCTGAGAGAGCACTGTCAATCTTCGGGTTACTTATCTCCTATCTCATCACCATTTGTAGCATCTTCCCAGCCGAGGTACCCGTAAATGACTATGCCACACATGGTACTTGGTATCACACTTCTTTATTCATCTGCATGTAACTGCAAACTCAACATTCTAAAGCAATTTTCACGACAATACACTCTATCCATTACGGCAGAGCTCGACGGAGTTCATCATCAGCCAAAAGGGATCCGTCTTTGTTAACTCGCAAGACACTACAGGAGGCATGGACACAATAAATAAATGCAGAACTATGGCAAAAGCACACTGACTGGCTACACAAAATGGCCACCAGCCACATGGTCAAACAACAACAAGCAGGGAGTCATAGACAACAAAGAACATATGCAGACATATGTACACTGACCACACAAAATGGCGCTCAACCACATGGCATGGAGAACAAAGACAAATGGTGGCCTATGGCAAACACACACACTCACTGGCCAGAAAAATAAGGCATGGTAAACAATGAAGGGAGCACTACCATTAATTGAGCTATATATATTTTACAATAACACACATCCTCCCAAGGCATCAAACATTACCCCACCAAAATACACTTCTTGCAGAAAAATAAGTGAAATACAAAAAAAAAAAAACACACATTGTCCAATGCCATCCCTGGACTAAATGATGTTTGTGTTTTAGAACAACATATACCACAGAAACAGTTGTTTAATGTACCCAATGACTAGTACTGGCTGGCCCATGGCAGACTAAGTCATATAGTAAAATAAATGAATAGTGCAAATTTAACAAACATGGAGAAAAAGTCCTGTACTGTGCAACCTTTTGCCCTTACAAAAGATAAAAAGATAAAAAAATAAATCCAAAGAAAACTAAGCCCCTACTGCAACTCCAAGCCACCCACCACAACCTCAATCAAATATAAAAATAGAATGAAAGAACAAATAAATACTGGTGCATATCCTCTATCAAACAAACTACACCCTTATACAAAAGGTTTTGAATTTTCTTGTGATGTCACAGAAATTAAGTCCTCAAAATCCAATGGTATGCATACAGCAGGAATTGCAGGCAAAGAGAGTGATCCTTCCACCTCGAAATCCAAATGAAAACTGACCAGGAGATGGACAATGCATTGGGAGAAACCTGCTGGACAGGAAGAGGAAGTTGGAGTCTCCGGGGCACTTCCTTCTTGTTGAAAAAAAAGTAAAACAATTTAAAAAAAGCATTTCACACTAAAAAACAGTCTTTGAGTAGAAAATCACTCAAAAATGTCTTTTTGAGTTCATTTAGCTGCTTCTTGAACTCACCAGCATCACGAAAATGGTGCTAGAAGGCTGTGTGATGACCAGAAGCTGCGCTAGTGGCCAGCAAATCTCGTCATGCTCACCAGGGCCTGAGCTAACAGGATTATAACTCCGGCACGCACTTGAAGTCAGCGGGAATGCCCCATTACAAAGGTAGCACCAGCTCCGCGGGCGAAATTATAATTCCGCCCGGGCCTGCTTAAAACTGACAATGAGACACAGAGCCTGGCTATGAAGTCTGGAGGGGTGCACCAAGTGCCCTCTCTAGTAGACATCGGACTATCATCCATGTACTGAGGCATATACATTAAATGGTGGGAGGAGCTTACCATTTTTGGTTGATAATACTAAACAGACATTTTTTCCTCTGGTGTGTGTGATGCCACAACCTGGTAAAGTTCCACTTGAATGTAATGCCCTTGACTCTGCATTGACATTTTGTGTGTGTGTGTGTCTGTGTGTGTTCGTGTGTGTGCCAAGTGGATGCTGTACGAATGATGACTGGTAGCAGGACTGAATGGTTACTCTGAGTGTAAGAATGTAGAGACCACTGGGTTTTATTTTAGATGGATGCTCCTAGTAAAACATAGCACAAGATGGAGGTTGTGGTATAGCCTCCTCAGACGGTGATAGTGCATTGCTAGCATTCCAAAGTAGAATAGTGTAGCTTCAGACACTGAAATGTGAGAGGATCTAGACAGGCTGCTCCTGAAATGCAGTAGTAATGGTTGTTAGCAAGGGCAGCTGATCATTACATTCAGCCAGATAATGGTAGATGTGGGTATGTGAGATGGGGCTCTCTTTTGCTGTGCTGGGGGAATTGTGTAGAGGTAAAGCCTGCCCCTTTGTCTCTCCATAGAGTACTACTCCAGAAGGCTGATTACAGCCAGGTGAAGAGACCTCACACTTCTTTGTGCTTACATTGCTGATGTTCCAGTTTGGAGAGAGTTTTTTTCATTACATGGTGTGAGAGCCATTACCTGTAACAAAGACTATGTCTGTTCTGGAAAGGAACAGCTTCAAACTGGTTCCAGAACACTGACAATAGCATCAAGATCCCAGTCTGGAAAGGACTACGGACCAAATGAAGAAAATTTAGGGATTGCAATTTCCTAACTGCGATTCTTAACAAATCACAATTCCCAATATAGAAAAGAATTATATATAAAATAGCAGCTCCTAATGGGTTCGCAAATTAACCTATCTGATGAATACCAATGTGGTAGGTTGCAATTTGAGACCCATTAGGAATCGCAGCCACCATAGGGATGGTGGTCTGCTGAGGTCAGCAGACCAATTATGTCTGTGATTTCAGCAGACCAATCATGTCTGTTATTTATTTTAAATAACGTAAACTTTTTTTTAAAAATGCTGCCCATTTTCCCAAATTTTCAATAAACCAGTGACCCCCAACAGGTACTAAACCAAAGATCATAAACTGAACATTACTATTCAAAGCATTTTTCTGTGCACATTGGAACTGCAGATGTAACATATTTTGAAGTTCTAATGTAGCCACACAACAACACATCATCATTTCAGTTAAATGTACTAACACTGAGACAGTTGAGATCAGGTTGGAAGATACAAAGGTTTTCACTTATGGGGTTTTGGAGTAGGGAAGCACAGCAAGTCACCTTGCTGCGCTGTCCTACGTCAAAGTGAAAGGCCTGGAATGCATCAAATGTATCCAATATGGTGCATTCCTGACCTTTTCCCCAGTGCTTGCACTAATTCAGCAGCCTAGCACAAAAGCAGGCACCCTTGCACCATGGTCGAAGGGTGCCTTTGTTGTAAGCAGGATGGTTTTTGTGCAGGATTGGGCACCTTCCTGAACAAAAACAATGCTGGGAGGCTTTTTCCTCTTTGTATGTGTACTGCAGAACAGATGGAGAATGCAGAATGCAGCACAAATGGAAAGAGGAAAAAATGAGGAGAAATGGGTTATTTCTCCTTGTTGCGCTTCCCCTTAAGAGGCATAAGGTTTTGGTGCATGCCCAGGTTTACATGGTTTCGTAAATCTGGGGAAGCATCTAAATCCATGGGTGTTGTGTGGGAACACCCAACGCAACGCCCATGGAATGCCTCCCTAGCAGTAAGGCAACACAGCGGTTTATGCTACCTTGCCTTACTCCATATCTATGAGGCCATTCAAAGCCACACAAAGTGGCTTTGCGAGACCTCATAAATATGATTTTGTAGTTGCATCGCTGAAGCGTCACAAAAAGTCTCACTCCGGGGTACAAGGGGCTCATAAATATGCCCTAAAGACTTTCCAGTGCATTGTTAAGGTCGCTTAAATACATTTTAAATAATGTTGAAGTAAGAAAACATCCTTGCTTGACATAGGTAAGGTAAACAATGTTCACTGGGTCATCAATTAATTCCATTCTTTGGGGAAAGACCCATGTTTTTAAATGTAAATTTGCAAAGATGTAAATTAGGTCTCAAAAGAAATAGTAGTATGACAATTTTCTCCAGAGTAACACTTGACTAACTTCCTCAAAGTCTTTAGAAAAACAAATGAAGGCATAGTAAAGAGGTCTATATTCCATATATGTTGTAAGATGGGCATCAATAATATATTATGTGAATATTGACAAGCCAAGAGATCTAGAATTTTGGTTAGGCTAACGCTATTGTCATGAAACAAAATTCCACCACAGTACGGGGCACCATGAGAGGTGTCTGACATGAAGAGAATGCTAGGAGAGGCCAAGAGGAGTGAAAAACTCAAGTGCCACACCAGGAAAAAATGCAAACAATAGCATATGATCTGCAATTCTAAACACACTTTGTTGTGTATAGCAGGGGATTGGTTGCAGATCCTATGTCCAACCCCACACCCATGGGTGGCCAGCCCCCACGGGTGACCTCCGTACATCCCCTTTTGCTGCCAAACCCCTTGCTATACATGGCCTTCAGCAGTGAACAGTGGGGGATTGGCCATGCACCCAGATTCCCATGGGCGACCAGCACTCCACTAGTAGCCAAGTTCCATAACACATGGCCTGTGGCCTACACAATGTTGGTTGGTCTCTAGGGTCTGGTCTATGATTAAACAATTGTAACCTTTAACTTATTTTTAGTACTCAACTACCTAGTTGGAACTTTGTTACCACACAGGAGACCATTGCTGTGTATGGTAATACAGCCAGTGGAACAATGGTACCCGCAACAAAAGATTGTGCTGTCTTCAGGGGTTGTCTTCTCACCTCTAGGAATCTGGCTGTCAAGGTCACCTGCCCTGAATCATAGTATTTCTCCAAGTGCTCTGCAGAACACCACCTCCCTTAAACATAAAAAAACAGACTGGATCTAAGTGGGATAGTTTGGTCCCTACTCTTAAAGGGCCAAATGTACAAAGCGTTTTTGCTGTCTGAAACAGCATGTTTCTCAGAATCAAGCCGTTTGCAACGGCAAAAATGTTTTGTTAAATTTACAAAAGCACAAATTGCAATTTGGTAACTCGTAACAGAATTACCATTTGTGTTAGCTATTCAGTTTTTGAAAAGGGCATATTTAGGGCATCCCTTCCAATTACCGAATTGCAGTGGTGCATTAATGTTTTGCAACCGAATTCCAGTCGCAAAGCAAGAAGATTTTATCGACACCTTGAAGGAGGTGGTAACCCATTCACAAATGGGAAGCAGTCCCCACCAGTCCCCTTCCACTTTCAGAATGTGAAAAAAAATATTTTTAAGAGCAGGCAGTGTAAGTAACTAAGGGGCATATTTACAAGCCCCTTGCGCCACTTTTGCGCCACCGTTGCATCACTTATGTGACCCAGCGGCGACGCAAGACATGCGCCACGTTGCGCAATATTTACAACGTGACGCATCTAGGGAGATGCGTCACATTGTAAACCCCTGCGCCACATGAAACCTGCGTCAGGTTTCATGTGGGCGTTCCAGCGCAGGGTGGGCGTTCCCTCGCAGGTACGCTCGTAAAGTGACGCAGTGAAATCTACAAGATTTCACTGAGTCACTTTACGCCCATGCTGCGTCAAAACCCTGCGCCTGCTTGAAGCAGGCGTAAGGATTGACGCACCATGTTAGGGATAGGGCAGGTTGGAACAGTGCTGGAGTTGCGTCGCGCTTGCGACACAACTTCAGCACCGCGCCAACCTTACGCCGGCAGATGCGTCACGCATCTGCTTATCCTTGGGCCACGATGCACCGCATTGTAAATGCGGCGCATCTGCGGTGGCGCAAGGGCAAACTTGCGTGACGCATCTTCCCTGGCGCATCCCTGCTGATTTGCAGGGATGCGCCAGGGAACGTAAATATGCCCCTAAGTTTATTGTATAGTTAATAAAAACCATTACATGAAAAATACTAACGGTGCAATGGAATCATACCATTATAATATGTGAACATTCTGATAATACTGTAAACATATGGATGGGTAAAATGAATCTGTTATCTGTGTGCCAAAAGTGCCTTGAGACCCTCACTGATGAGTAGTTGTGCTTCATAAGTCCTTGATTGATTAATTGTTTGAAAGTGAACAATGTACAATAAAGAAACAAGCCTACACATCAGTTTTTACTTAAAGTGCTTTGCCTAGCCTGTATCCAATGCTATAGTATCTGTTTGCTTATTGTTCTATTCCATCGTGCTATATAAAGTGCGTGTGCATTGTGAAAATAAATATTGTCTTTTTACTTTTAAAGTACATTTTAGTCTCTGTACGACCATTGCTTCAGACCAGTGCACGCTGGAGCCCATCACATCCTTGTAGTTGTTAAATTTCCAATAAAGTGCCAGTGCATCGTAGGCTAAGTATAACCTCTTTTCTCCTGAGACAATCGTGCTTAGCTACCTTAATCCTGTATGTTGCCAATCTGGTTATTTACAAGGTTCAAAATGTTGTTCCCTGGCAAGCTAGGGGTATTGAGGCTCTACTCAACCAGCTGATGACAGCTTACCTGCAGGTAAGAATATGGAGTTGCAGAAAGAGTGGTTTGAGTAGCTTCCTTCTTTGTCCCAAAACTGCTTGACAAGTGCAGAGAACGTGTGTAATTGTTTCTGTTCTGTGTCCACATAGCCAACAGTTTGGTTGTGATGATCAATTTTTCCATGTCGGTATTCGGTCTTTTATCTCAAATTGTCCAAATCTATATAGCATAAACAAGCATTTTAATACCATGAAAAGTGTGTTTGGAGGTTCAAGTTGTGATATGTGTTAACAGCTGTCCAAGCATGTTGTCTCTTTGTGAATGTTTTCCTGTCCTGTAGGGGAGATTTTACTGAGGCATTGCTTATTCAAAAGAAAGCTATTCTTTCCATGGGGCTTTCCCATGCTTCTTTAATACCAAGATCTTTTATTGTATGTCCTAAGTAATATCCCCAAGAATTTTATAATTTTCTTGTCATTTGTGCTATAATTTCCACCCAGCACAAACCTTTCAGGGAGGTACTCGCTGAAGCACGGAATGTGCAACATAACTTCACAAAGAAATTTTTTTCTTTGCAGTTCCTTATTTTTAAAGTTGATTTCCAGCTGAACCTGAGCTGAGGAAGTTGATTTTGGTTAGCTAAAGACCGCTTTATAGGTGTTCGTTAGCAATATATTCAGCGTGGCCAATTTCTTTCTGTGCAGGATTTCCAAGCCATATGCTACGGTGGGAATCGGTTGGGCTGCCATGATTGTTAACAGATGTTTATGCGATGGGCAACTGAGTTTCTTTTGCAACAGTTTGAATATGAATGTTAATGAGTGCACTTTTGCCTGCAGAAAGTCAGGTGTTGCTTAAAGGTTAGATATTTCCCCTTAATGAGCCAACTATGGGGCATATCTGCAAGGGCTTTATCTCCGCTTTTTGGCTTTTAAAGCCAAAAACCTGAGATAGAATTATCGCCCTATTAACAAGAGGGTGCTAACATGCATTGGCGCATGTTAGCACTCCTTTACCCGACGTCTTCCATTTGCATCTCTAATGAGATGCTAAGTGGCGTCACTGGGCAGTACAACCTTGTAAATATCGCTGATGTGCACATCGCGATATTTACAAGGCTGCTAACGCATTTTAGCAGACGTTAGTTTTGGGCGAAAACCGCTGTTTTCGCCGAAAACTAACGTCTGCTAAAATGCAGACTTAGGCATACCTATTATGGGGGTGGATTGTGCTGATACGACCACAGGGTCGTATCAGCAGAAGTTATCGCTGCTTTGCAGGGAACATCGCTGGAAAACCAGCGATGTTCCCTGCAAAACGGCGATTTCCCCCGCTATCGCTGGTAATTATATCGCCCTGGGGAAAAGCGTTGTAGATAATGCGCTACCAGGGCGATATAATCAAGCGATAGACGGCGATAAGTAGAATAGCGCTAAGAGCGCTTTGCGTTGACTTATCGCCGTCCTCGTAGATATGCCCCTATGAGACTTATACTTTGAGTCAACAAGGCGAACTATTTTTGTATTACTCAAGTAGAGCTCTAAGCCTTGTTGCTCAATGTATTGTCTAATGCATTGATTGACCTTTGGAGCCCTATTGGTGTTTGACTCAGGATAACAATGTCGTCAGCGTACTGCAAGCACACAATTTTCTCTGTTGCCAATTTTGGTGGAAATATCTCCTCTTGTGTTTGGTAGCTGTCCAAGTTGGCGAGGTATAGGTTAAATAAACATGGGGCTAAGACACATCCTTGTTTCAAGACCACTGCCTACTCTTACAAAATAAAACTTCATATTTGAGTTTTTTATTTTTAAATGTATCCCAGTTTCACAAGTAAAGTGCCTAAGATATTTGGGAACACCATTCAAACTGGTCTGGAATGAAGATCATTAGTTGAGGCAAAGAGACCCCCCAACTCAAGTCTTTGAAAACGCTCTATGAGGTTTTAATTATAGATCTGATGTCCTCTCTTGAAACATAGTGTTTACCCCATACTTTTTGCCTTCACTCCCTTATGTTGCAGAATTTGTTCTTGTTAGCATTAGAACTCTGCACTTTACCCACTAACCAGTACTAAGGCGATTGTACTCGCTCCTTAAAACATAATAAAATTGGTCTACACCTAATTGGCACATTTAATTTATTTGTAAGTGACTAGTAAATGGTACTATCAGTATCCAGGTACTTTAAAATAAATGCTATTAGTGGGCAGCAGCATTCATTGAGTCATCCACTAAAGTAGCATTCTAGAAGGGGAGAGGATGTGACTTAACTGCTAGAGTGGCCGACTTTGAAGCTGGGGAACCAGGTTCGAGTCTGGCGGAAAGCTCAATCATCCTCTGATTCTGGGTAAATCACTTAATCTCCCCAGGCCTAAAAAAATGAATGTGCCCATCAGTAATGCAACTGGTGTTCATGTAAAGCACTATGATACCTTTGGGTCGAGTTTGCGTTGTATAAAACTGAAAAAAAAACATGTCTCAGGCCTGCCACTGCAGCCTGGTATGCAATCTTAAACTGCCATTTTGACCTGACAATATCAACTTGTTGCCAAGCGTTAACTTTCCTTCTTAAAACTTATGTCACCCCTAACGTGGACCCTAAAGGCTCATGGGGCAGGGTGCATTGTATACAAAACGAAGGATATGCTTACTTAAGTTCTACGTGTCCTGGCATTAAAAAACACCTAAAGGGCATTTTCACTGTTGTAAGGCATATCTCTCCCATAGATTAACAGGATGTATGATGCTACTTCAAAAACCGGAATGCTGAAGTCTTTTGTAGCTAAGGCGTTTTCTTGAAATTAGCATTACTATGCCAGTTTCTAGAACAAGAGCAATTTTAACGACGTGCAATACAGTGGCATTGGAATAACCAATGTGTGTTGAAGCTTCAGTGTGCAGGGACCTCAGTGTCTTGTGTCAGCGTGAAAGCGCATCCTCTAGCTACCTAGTGAAGGTGCAGTTCTTCTATACCAAAGAGGTAGCCTCAGGGTTTCTACCACAATCGATATGTTGTGAGTACGATTATGTAAAGGAGCCTAAATCAATAATTGCAACTATGCAAAGTAGCCCTGTCGAACTAGGATGAAGATAGTGATGACTATTATACAGAATATGTTAATCCTGTTATGTACGTCATGTGCAGGGGATTTTACCAAGAATCCTCATACATAATAAATGAGGCTAGTTTTAAAGAAACCAATCCACATTTATTTAGCACGTAACTGGGTAAATGGTCAGTGCTAGAACCATTATGCAGAGCAAGGTAGGACAAATGTAGGTAAAAGGTCACTTTGCTACTTAGATCCAGGTTAGGGAATATAACACCCACTCCTCATCTGAAGGTCGACAAGGTCAACTGATGCTAAAAATAAGCCAGCTAAAAAGCATAAAAACATTGTCATAAAACAAATGTCTAAAAACATCTAAAAAAAAGAGTCAATATATGATCAGACTGACTGAGCACATCAAAAGCCATGGTGCTCAGTGAGAGGAGAAGAAACGTAAAACAATACGATGTTTCTCATTCCAATTTGGTTTTGTTTTGGAAAAAAAAATGAATTGTTCCCATCACACGTGTTTATGTGTCCTGTGTGGGAGACACAACATCACTGTCTCTTGCATTCACAGATGACGGCCCCTATAACACCTCATGTATCAAGTCAATGGAGCAAAGGTGATCTTCTCCGGTTCCCACAGCAGCCACTGAGGAAGCACTCAACACCTGTGAGCCTGTTGTAGAGCCATTGTATGTTCCACCAGGAGCTGAAATATCCCATGGAGGTTCTAAGAATGCCGTCCTCATCATGGGAATACGCAGAGGACACTGATACAATTGGGCCTTTAAGGGGTCCAGTAGTATGTCTATGTCCAGTGGCGCAACCGATGGAAGGGTCAGACACAGGTTCAACACGCATTCGTATCCGCAGAATAGGCAGCGGAACACTGGCAAGATGCAGTCAAACCAGACTGGTCTGAACGATAGGAACCAATGTTCGCTTAGATCCCGAAGCCGAGGAATAGCCAGATGAAGCACCATTCGTTCACTACAACATCGCACCCGAAGTGCTTTTTCCATCTCTTGATTAACTGGGACGTCCATTGCAGCAGCCCTCCAAAAACACTTCCTAATACGGAGTGTATGAATACTGGAATGACTCCAAAGATTGTCTGAAAGGTGCTCAATAGCCCAGAACCTATACGTTTAAATAGGTGCAGTACCCCCTCATATCAGACATGTTAAAGATACGATGAACCATTTCCCTTAAATGGAGTGGAAAGTTCGTACAGACTAGGGCCTGTAACTCAGATGAAAACCTTGCAATCTGGAGATCAAAAATCTCTCGGGCTGAAGTTAAGGCCACATCTTTCTGAAAAAGCATGGCTTTCAGTCTGCTCAGAGAATCACACCGTATAAAGGAACCATTCAATGAAGGCCATAGCATTGCCTCCCTAGCTGTGTAGGCCAGCGAAAACAATACTTGCATACAACAAGTAACCCTGGAACCGACTGTGACCAGATATGCGATGCCTGGTACCATTCCACACCAGCCGTGATCATTCAGCATCAAATAGCTCCCATTCGAGAGCAGCTCGAACACCGGTTGAATCACGGCAGCTGGAGAACCCTTCAAGTGACAGGACAAGTTAGCAACCAAAGCATTATGGGCTCCGTGAAGCAAAATGTCTTCGCAACTAGGGACCCACTTAAAGCACTTTCACAGTTTGAACCGCTGAGGAAACTTCACTGTCCCCATTCCTACATCGAAATCTGTACGGTAATTCCCAGTACTTGTGTATATAGTCCCCCCCAGCGCCTTGAGACCCTCACGGGTGAGTAGCCCGCTTCACAATTCCCTGATTGATTGATTGATTGTAGCCTTCACTGAGCGCTTCATACCTGCCTACCTGATGGTATCTGAGACAGTATTGAAATTGAAATTTCGTGACTGGCAGTGTAATATAGCCATGGTTTAACTATTCTGTGGGCGGTGACTCAGCCACGGTGAGAGGTAATTGGTCCAATATTTCAATGTGCAACTTGGTATATTTTGCATCACTTCCTGCCATTACCATCTGTCTTTCCATTATATTGTATACAGAGAACAGAGTCATACTGTTGATGTAACGCCAGGGCACATGGCCAGAACGCAACAATTGTAGCATCTAGCTTCATAATAGAATGGAGAGCAATTGCGACTGTCTGGGTTGGAGAATAGACAAATCTATTGCAGCAGACACAATGTTGCTCAGTGAATAAATCCTGGAAGATAGTATGGCCTTACCATTGTCACCACTGCCAAAGCCTTTTCTAGGTTAACCTATTGTTGTGTAGTTCCTATAAACCTATATAGGATCTGTGCGTTTAGACAACATAGACTGTGTGATTGGTGTTCAGACTGATTCCAGACAACCCCACTGAGTATATTGGCCTGTATACCAGCTAGCTCACAGTGCCACTAGAAACCACTCTTACCAAGGAGAGACTAGTTCTTGGCAACTATCGAACATGACAACTCTGTCCCATCAGGGATCGTGGAAACAGTACATTACTTTTCGCTCAGTCATTCGTGCTCACCTTGTCTCAGAGAGATACACAGAATAAATGGTGGGGACGTTTTCAATAAGCATTTATTGAACCAGCGTCATTCTAGTGTAAAATAGGTGTGCTGAAACAACCATTAGACGGTAACAGATATAAATGATTATAAGCACCAACCGAGTAGAAGGATGGTAGATTTCTACCATAGTGCTAAAACAATGAATACAGGCGGGTATAAAAATACATGACAATAAAATGCGTACTCCTACGATGCAATCCTAACTAGATGTACATAAGTGTACTTAGCATGTATGTAGGTGTAAAGCCAAGAATCCCTCTAGGATAAAGTCAACACCATTACCTGAAGTGAGAGACTATGGGACCCCGTCTTGGTCTCGAGATGAACACCCCGCCAGGGATGTCAGACCACTGCGAGCTGGAGTATCTGCGTGCAGGAACCTCAGCGTCTCGCGTCAGTGTGTCACCATAGAAGTCCTTTTTCTCCTCTTCCTGCCCTGGCAAAGATATGGTGTATATATACCCAAAAGGTACCCTCAGGGGTTCTACCTTGCTGTGTCATGTCAGACTTAGGATGACGGAAGGAATGACGCTTATACATAGTTATTATGCAGGAGATGGTAGTCCTGCTGAGTTTCCAAGAATCCTCATGCATAATGGATGAGGCTAGCTTTCAGGGAAAATCCTACGTCCTGTTATCAGTACCGTAACTAGGTAAAAGGTCAGTCCCAAGAACCGTTAATGTAGTGTAATGGTAGGGGAGAATATAGGGGAAAGGTTAGGTGACTACCTGAGCCTATATTGGGGTACCTATATGAAACATAACACCCACTCCTCATCCGACTGGACGACATATTAAAATTCTAACTTATTCGTAGGTGTTGTACGCAAGAATTTCAATAAATCCATAAACAACAGAAAAATTCTTAAAAATGGTAAGATATTAGCTTAAGCGATAAAAGTCTCTTCTAAAATATGTTCGTATATATAGTTCGAACACCTATGAGTGACCGAAAGCCATGCAGCTCAGCAAAAAGTGTCTATTGTTTAAAATTCCAAATTTGGTTGCTTTTGAAAAAAACGAATTTTTCCCAGCACATGATGAGCCAAATGTTTATGCGTCCTGGCTGGGAGACGCAATATCACTGTTGCCTGCAATCGCAGACAACGTTCCCTGCAACACCTCACAGATTAGGTCGATCGAGCACAGATGTTCCTCAGTATTCTCCACAGCTGCTGCTGGGTATACCTGTGTGACAACCAAGGCCTGAGTATTTGTTGAGGAGCCGGTATTTGTTCCAGCAGGAGCTGAAGCATCCTGTTGTGGCTCTAAGAATGCAGATATCAACATTGGAATACGCTGAGGACACAGCAGAACATGGGCCGTTATCGGGTAAAGTAAAGCATCAACGTCCGGTGGCGCAACTGATGGAAGTGTTAGACAGAGATCCAACATGCATTCTTGTCCGCAGAACAGGCATCGGAGGTCAGGCAGAATACAGTCGATCCAGATGGTTTCAATGATAGGAACCAAGATTCACTTAGATCGCGAAGGCGAGGTGTGCCCAGATGGAGTACCATGCGATCACGGTATCGGCGCTCCAAGAGCGTTTTTTCCATCTCCTTGGTGACTGGGACGTCCATTGCGTAGCAGAAAAATGACAATCAGGATACCTGCTATGAGGAACAGGATCAGCGGAAGCCCTCCAAAAATGCTTCCAAACATGGAGTGTATGAAGTTGGGAATAACTCCGAAGATTGTCTGAAAGTTGCTTATCAGTCCAGAACCTATGGTCTTAAATAAGTGTACTATACCCGTCGTATCAGACATGTTAAAGATATGTTGTACCATTTCTCTGAAATGGAAAGGGCAGTTTGTTCGTTCTAGTGCCAGTATCTCAGCTGAGGATCTTGCGACCTGAAGATCATAAGTCTCTCTGGCAGAGGTTAAGGGCACGGTTTTCTGTAAATGCATGGCTTTCATTCGACTCAGAGTATCAAACCGTATAAAGGAAACATTCAACAAAGGCCATAATGGCGCCACCCTGACTTTATGGGTCGGTGGAAACAATACTTGTATACAGCAAGTAACCCTGGAGCTTACAGTGACGAGATATGCGATGCCTGGGAGCATGCCACAACAACCTTGATCATTCAGCATCAAGTAACTCCCATTTAAAAGCAATTTGAACACTGGATTAATCACGGCAGCTGGGGAACCTTTCAAGTGACAGGATAAGTTAGCAACTGAACCATTACAGGCCTCACGAAGCATGATATCCTGGCATATGAGAGATCCACTTAAAGCATTCTCGAAGTTCATACCACTTAGAAACACTTCCAAGTCCCCATTCCCGCATCGAAATCTGTATGGCAATTCCCAAGATTCCTTGATGAATTCCCTACCCATCGCTTCATATCTGCCTGACTGTTGTTGTTCTAGGCAATACTGGAACTGGAAAGTTGTGACCAGTAATGTTATATGGCCATGGATTAACCATTCTGTGGATGGTGAATCTGCCACAGTAAAAGGTCCAGTTTTTCAATACCCATCATTGTATATTTTGCTCCCCTTTGTGCCATTGTTACCTGCTTCTTAGTTAGATTGTATGCAGAGAATAAGGACATACTGTTGATAAATCCCCAAGGCACATAGCTAGCACGCAGCTTAACAACATAATAGAACGTAGTTGGGACTGTCCGTGCTGTAGTATGGACAAATCCTGTTCAAGTATATCTATAGCAGAAGATACAATGTTGCCCAGTGAATAAATCCTGGATGTTAAAGTAGTTATACCATTATCGACTACAGCTAACGCCTTTTCTAGGTTAATTCTATCTATTTCACTGAGTCTCTCTGCGGCTTCTTGTTGAGAAATTTTCCAGATTTCATTATAGACAGCATATAAGAAACGTTTCTGACGTGGCTTTCGGGGACCTAATAAAAAATCCCTTAGATCTACCTCATCTGAGAGTAAGGATAAGTGCTGTTTCACCTGGGACTGTGTCGAGGTTTTTAGCCAATCGAGGCACAACTTCCCAACACTGTATGATGTCACCACCCCCGGATGTTCTCTTTTTACATAGCGTTGGTCCAGCCTATGGCTACTAAACCCTTCAGTTGTACCCTTGAATCTTGATTGACATCTGTTTCTGTATGTGGGCCAAACTAACCATCCCTTCCAATTGGGGTCTGAAGAATTGTTCTGTATGATGTCATCTAGTGTATCCCCTCCACGTGATGTAAAATTGATGTATGATGGTGTGGGAATCCGAGGTGTGTGCAAATCCTTGTTCTTGGCCAGTCCAAGACAGGAAGTCTGTTGCACAGTTTCATTCAGAAATATTTTCTGCTGTGGAATGAGGCATGCTCTAAATAATGCTTCTGTTCCCTGAACTTGCTATTCCTTTGAACCCCAGAATGATTTTATGTATATAGTGTCTTTCCATAAGTCAAAACCCTGTTCAAACAGTTGGGAAATAAAGGATGCAGAATAAATCTGTTTGGTGTTAGTTAGCATATACTATGCAGTTGTAGGTGCAACCTTATAATAATATGAGGTCGGGTCAGAAGTGTTATACCCTGAAAAATAAGACAATTTCTGTGCAAACGTTTTCGAACTACCTTTTGGTGCAGTTGGGCAATGTTCCCATTGATGGTATGTGAAAACATTACGTGGGGTACTGGATTTGTGTAAAAAGTGATGACCATAATGATGGTAACAGTACATAGTGTTATAATCTGATGTGTCTTCTAACATTTCAATGCATGAAAATACAGCAGATTGTTCTAAATCAGACAGCATATTATTTACAGTTTCAAAATCCCAAACAAAAGAAAATGTACTGGAGGTAATTATATCATTTAGAGAAATTTTAAATATATGAGGTATTTTCAAAAGTTCAGTGGGACCAAATACATCATAATAAACCTTGTCCCAAATTATACCATCAGGAATTGGAACAGCTGTAATGTTCAAGAGGGACAGGTCTCTTTGTTCACGATGAGATGATGTATGAGGTTTTAGGACCAAGTTCACATTTGGTACTGCAGAGCGTTCTGGGAGATAGTTTCCATTCAAGAGTAAGCAAAGGATAGTCACTAGGCCAATCCAGAACAGAAAAAACAATATTCCAGCTATTATTCAGAGCTGTACCCAAGGTGATACTAGGTATGTCTTTTTTAGAAAAATTTAGAAGTCACAAATTTTGTTGCTTACGAGAAACTGGAGATGGCGTTGTTTCAGGTTAACTGGGATCCAAAGAAAATGTATCAAAATCAATGAAGTAGCCAGATGCAGTTCGATCTATCTTTGGTAGCTCAGCAGGTTTTGTTGAACTTGCAGACATCTCTTGTAGAGACACAATGATGTAGACATCGGTGTTAGGCCTAATTGATATTTGTCTTTCATTTGTGTTTTGAAGTTCTGTTTCAAGAGGAACGATTTCCATTTCATTGTTGGAAATTCCATCATTTTGTAGTGGTGACTTCCTGTGTGAACTTCCTGTATGGTAGCGAGAGGAGAGTGTCGGCTACCCAGGAGCCAACGAGGCCTACTATTCAGTTTTAGCCACATAGTGTGGTTTGATCAGATCAATGGAGACAAATCTCTTTTCTTTTTTGCCGGCAAGAGGCGGAAGAAGTACTGTTCTTGTTCCTTTGACTGCCAGGACAGGTACAGGCTTTCTGTATGATGGCCCAAATTCTTACTTGTCCACAATCTTTTCTCAGACCAGATCCCCGACTTTTAGGATCCAGGCAGGTCCTGCCCTGACTGATTTGACTTCCCCAGTGGCAGTGCGTTTTACTTGCACGTTGCTTTGTAGTGCTCGGAATTCATTGAGATCCTGTATAACAGCCAAATGTTTACTGATGTCAAATGGTTTTTCATCCGCCACTGTGCTTTCACAACCGAGATCAGGTACCCACATTCTTGTCCCTTATAGGAGTTTGTAAGGAGTAACACCTCCTAGGGAACTTCTTGGTATATTATTGAGTGCCCTCTAGACCCTGTATAAGTGATTGACCCAACTACCACCCGAACATAATACTCTTGCTGTTAAAGATTGCTTTAAGTCCTGGTTTTTCCTCTCCACGACCGAATTTCTCTCGGGATGGTACGGAGAGGAGTAGAGCAATACAACACCCAAACTCCCCATGGCCCCTTTTTAAGCCCTAGAGCAAAACGCGGAGCCGCGGTCAGAATGTAATGTGCCAACTGCGTATGTCCCTATAAAGACTCGCAAATCTTTTATAACAGTTCGAACGTCAGCCAAGCGCTGAGGCCATACCCATATGAATCTAGAGCATGAATCCACTGCCACCAAGATATACTTGTAAGCCCCATCTGACTGTAGGGGGCCGCAGTGGTCCAGATAGACACAAGCAAGTGGTATATCTGATATTAGTAATGGTGTCTGCGCTGGACTCTTCATCTGTTTAATTAAACCGGGCCACCAATAGCGTTGTTTCAGTAAAGAAACCGTTGCGGTAATCCCTGCATGTGCAGAACCTATACCCTCATGTGCAGCTAGTATTAAGCCTAATCTGCGATACATGTTTGGTATTTCTCTATCCCCCACTCCTGGAATTTGAGCATACGGAATGTTATTTGCATCTAACTTGTAGAATACTGGAGTGGAAATCCTTTAGGTAAGGCTGGGCTGTTTTTGCGTGAAGCAATGACAGCTACTATTATCTGTCCGTCTATTCTTGTTTTTGAATGAGTGATTGCAGCTACGGCAGCAGTTCGTACTGCCCCTTTGCGGCTTCATCGGCCAATGAATTCCCTTGAATGTGAACGCCATCACGTTGATGACTCAGTGTGTGTATCACGTGAGTTCTTGGTAGTTCGTTTTTCAACTCAGCTACCTGTTCCCATAGCATTTTATGCTTAATTGTGCCACCTTTTGAGTCTTTAAACCCATTTAGACCCCAGTAGTAAAGATATTCATTGTATGACTGGACACAGTAAAAAGAATCGCACACTATCAGTGTGGGGAATTCTCGATCTGTATTTATTAGTGCCAGTAACAGGGCTTTTAATTCTGCCAGCTGAGCCGTGCAGTGTCCTAGAGACTGTGTCTTCGTACTGCTAGGATGGAACTTGCCGTCCTGCATATGACCCTTTACAATTGCACATGCGGCGCTGTATTGCTGTTTACTTCCTACGGCCGGCTGAGCAGATCCGTCAGTGTAAATAATGTATTCATACTGATCTAGAGGCATTATTTCATTCGGGAGAGGATATTCTTGTTCATATTGCAGAAATGCTTGTGTTTTTAGTGTAGAGTCATATCTGTATTCTACATCTGTTGCAGTGAGAGAATTAGCCCATTGTATCCATCTTGGATGTAAGGCTTTAGCATTAGGAACACTAGCCTTTGTAACAGCCTCTAAGGCTGGTACTGGAGTTATGACAATTATTCGTTTCCCCTGAGCCAGTGCTCTTTCTCTCGCTACAGCGGTCTGTACTGCTGTCAGAACTTTTTCTGTTGAAGCAAAATGCATTTCAGCATTTGTGTACAAGTGTGATTTGTATGCTATGGGTACTGTTTCGCCTTCATTGAAGGTTGGGTAAGTATACCCAGATTGACCCGCTATAACACGGATCACCAAGTTGCGGACATTCACATGTGTCTGCAAGTGTTTTGATGCTATCATGTCAGCTTGTAGGGAACAAAGGATATCTGTGTGTTCCTGTGTCCAATGCCTAACTGAAAAATCAGGTCTTATTACGTCATAGAAAGGTTTTACTTTTTCTGCGTAATCTAAAATTTATGTTCTGCCAAAATTTAGGAATTACAATATAGATTGAGGAGGTTGGAACAGCGCACACTTTTAAAAAAAAGTTAGCTGCCAGACTTTTCCCTTCGCTTGAAAACTCAGATCCCAAAAATAGGACATTGAAGTGGGCTATTTTTGATTTTTTTAAATTAAATTTGTAGCCCTCAGAGGCGAACCCCAAAATGATGTTGCTCACCTTGGGCAATTGTTCCTTTAAATCATCATCCATCAGATAAATATCATCTACATAGGACAATGCCTATTCATCCAAATTCTGAAGTAATTCTGTTACCCTAGCGGAGAACAACCCAGGGCTATTCTTATACCCTTGGGGGAGTCGACGAAATTGACCCTGAGAACTGAGCGCTGAGAATGCTGTCAAATACCTGCTCTCTGGCGCTATATTTTTGCAGAAAAATCCATTTGAGATATCTAATGTTGTTTTGTATTTTTTCCGCACTATGTTATTCATTAATGCGGCACTGTGTGCATTCTGTACTGCAAATGTTTTAGTGCATGTGTTCAGATGTCTGTAGTCTAAAACTAGACGGTATGAATTATCGGGTTTCATTACGGGAAACAAAGGATTATTCATTGAAGAGGTGCAAGTTTCAATTACACCCTGGTATTTAAGTTGATCTAAGATCTCCCGGACCTGTTTTTTCGCTTCTTGTTTTATTGGGTACTCTCTCTGTGGAGTTGAAGTAGTTTTTACTGGGATTGTATGGTGAGGTGACTCAGCATCCCACCCAACATGGTTGCGATAAAAGTCTGGAGCAAGTGCTATCGCCCACTCCTGTGCGTATGTGTGTTTTATGTATATTAGAACGAGGTCGGAAAAAGCCGGTAAAATTACCGTTTCTCCCTTTGGGAAATCCATAACAATTTCAGGCGGCCAATCTTTTTCAGCTAAAAGGATGTCATAGCCATGAATCAGGTTCTCCCAAAAGAGACCTTTAATTTTCCTGGGTTTCTCCCCCTCCATTTGGAGTGTTATTTCATGTAACCTATGTGGGACACTTACCCTTGTATCAGGTGTTTCCACCATGATATGCTCATTCTACTCCACTGTCACCAGAAATTCCATCAGGTTCATGCTAGCTATTGTTACTTCTGCTGCACTGTCTAGCATCGTCAGAGCCCATTCCCCGTTCAGAAGTTGAGTCCTCATAATTCTGGGCATGTCTAACTTTAAGACCTGCTACTTTCTTCTTTTTAAATTGAGGTTTTGTTTTTGGCTTTTCTTCTTTTTTGGAAGTAAAGTCTGAAGCACGTTTCGTGTCTCTGGACTTTGTACGCTCTTCTTGCCTGTGTTCTGACCGTCCTTCCACCTCTGAGTTTTTGATGAACCCTGAAAGGAACGAGAGGAACGTGTATAAGTATCCTGATGCTTATCAGGCTTTTTAATGTTATCACGATTCCTAAGGTTGTACCTCCTTTCGGAGGGCTCCCGTTGAGGAGACCCATCCTTGGAGTGTGATCTATTCTCTTTATTTGTTTGTTTTTTATTGTTATTATCCCATTTCTTCTTGGAAGAATCAGGTGCTTGCTTGGTGTTCTCTTTTTCAGGACCACCCATGAGTTGAGGTTTTGTTGCTCTAGCTCCCAAACTATCTCTACCTAATTCAGCATAGGTGTCTTCAATAATTTTAGGTAATTCACGTTCCTGTTGTAAAGGAGGGAAATCCCTCAGGTGTTGGCGTATTGCCACTTCTGCTGCCTCCCCTTTTATATTTGCTAATATAATAGCTGATACCTGGGCAAAATTACCTAATAATTTCATCCCTAAGTTCAGAGCAGGTTCTGCTCCATACTCATTCTGTGTTTGTCTTAATACATCTGTTATTACTGCTAATGAAGGGATACCATGAGTTCTGGTATATATGGCAGCGAAAACTGTACCCCAAGAGGTACAATCCTCTATCTGGGGAGCTATCCTAATTGGCAAGCAGATTGTTAGCATTCTGTGTTTTTCTTGAGGGCTAGTGTGTGGAAATACTGCCTCTAACCGTGTAATATATTGAGCTATCCAGAATGGAATTTGCTCACGTCTAGTGGGCATTTTACCCATAACTACGTGTAGCAATTGTGGTGTTATTTTAGTTGTAGATCCCTGAATATGTCCTGCTTGTGTAGCCCTTGCTGGCTGAAGTGTGAGTGTTCTCATCACGAACTGTGTCAGGTTTCTGTAAAGTTTTATTATTTCTTTATGTAGTGGACGTAAGTCTGCTGCTGACATTATGCCAATGTCTGGATGTGGTGTGTAGCCCACTAGGACTGGCCAAGTCTCTCCATCTCTTCCGAGCGGACCGAGTCTCACTTTTTCTTTTGTGTGTGTGGGGGGGGGCGCCTTTAAGCCAGTTTATGTGCTACTGGTAGGTGAGTGGAACTTCACTGTCCTCATACGGACAGTATTCATCTGGTGTTTCATCCTCAGTACAAGAATGAAATGTATTTGATTGTGCATCTGCTTGTGGGAATTTAACCCATGAATAGAATATCTCTGTTCTGTATGATTCATGTGCCTCAATCACGAATGTCACTGTCCCACAGTCTGCTAGTTTCAGAGTAAGGGCAGTTTCTACATTTTCTGAAATGTTTATTTCCCCTTCCTTTTCTTCCACCCTAGCTGCAGCACGTTGTTCTGGCAAACTGGCGTCTTCGTCAGTCGTTATTTTGAAAAAGAAGAAGTTTCAAGGAAACTGAGATAAGGTTTTATGCACAATAGGAACAACTTGTCCTTCAAGCTTGATAACCTACAGCCAATAAGAAGGATATGCCTACTCAGCTGTGGCGGATAGTTCCCTTCCCACTCCAGACGTCTCTGGGGAAATAAGAGTAGGGGTCTCTGAGAATAGCATGACTGAACTACTCAGATTTGACCATTAAATAAGTACCAAACCTACGTTGGCGGCGCCATGTCATGTAGTTCCTATAAACCTATACAGGATCTGCACGTTTAGACAACATAGACTGTGGGATTCGTGTTCAGACTGATTCCAGACACCCCCACCGAGTATGTTCACCTGTATACCAGCTAGCTCACAGTGCCACTAGAAACCCCTCTTACCAAGGAGAGAATAGTTCTTGGCAACTATCGAACATGACAACTCTGTCCCATCAGGGATCATGGAAACAGTACATTACTTGTCGCTCAGTCATTCATGCTCACTTTGTCTCAGAGAGATACATAGAATAAACAGTGGGGACGTTTTCAATAAGCATTAATTGAACCAGCTTCATTCTAGTGTAAAATAGTTGTGCTGAAATAACCATTAGACAGAAACAGATATAAATGATTATAAGCACCAACAGAGTAAAAGGATGGTAGATTTCTATCATAGTGCTAAAACAATAAATACAGGCAGGTATAAAAATACATGACAATAAAATGCGTACTCCTATGATGCAACCCTAAATAGATATACCTAAGTGTACCTAGCATGTATGTAGGTATAACGCCAAGAATCCCTCTAGGATAAAGTCAACCCCATTGCCTGAAGTGAGAGACTGTGGGACCACGTCATGGTCTCGAGATGGACACCCCACAAGGATTGTCTGACCACTGTGAGCTGGAGTGTCTGCGTGCAGGAACCTCAGCATCTCGCGTCAGTGTGTCAGCATAGAAGTCCTTTTTCTCCTCTCCCTGCCCTGGCAAAGATATGGTGTATATATACCCAAAAGGTACCCTCAGGGGTTCTGCCTTGCTGTGTCATGTCAGACTTAGGATGACGAAAGGAATGACCCTTATACATAGTTATTATGCAGGAGATGGTAGCCCTGCTGAGTTTCCAAGAATCCTCATGCATAATGGATGAGGCTAGTTTTCAGGGAAAATCCTACGTCCTATAAGCAGTCCCGTAACTAGGTAACAGGTCAGTCCCAAGAACCGTTATGTAGTGTAATGGTAGGGGAGAATATAGGGGAAAGGTTAGGTGAGTACCTGAGCCTATATTGGGGTACCTATATGAAACATAACACTATCAATCTCATGTAGTCTCTCAGCAGCCTCCTGTTGAGAGAGTTTCAGTAGCTCGTTGTAAATAGAATACAAGAAGCGCTTTTGGCGTGCCTTCTGGGGACCTAACAAAAAATCCCTAAGATCCATGTCATCTGAGAGAAGGGATAAGTGTTGTTTAACTTGGGACAGAGTTGAGGTCTTTAGCCACTATATGCATAACCTCCCAACACTGTAAGATGTCACCAACCCCGAGTGTGCTGATTGATTGTACATAGTGCTGATCAGGCCTATGAACACTAAACTCTTTGGAGGTACACCTGTTTGTGTCGATAGGCCAAACCAACCATCCCTTCCAATTAGGGTCTGATGAATTGTAAGAACCTTTGTGTAGTATGGCAACTAATGTATCCTCACTGTGTAGTGTATAGTTTTGCCAACCCTCAAAGTGTGTAAGTAAGGGAATTTGAGGTGTGTTCAAATCCTTGATCTTGGGTAGTCCAAGACAGGAAAACTGTTGCACTGTCTGGTTCAGGAAAATCATTTGATGTGGTATGAGGCATGCTCTAAATAAGGCATATGTTCCCTGAACTTGACAATCTTTAGTCCCCCAGACAGATTGTGTGTCTATAGTGTCCCTCTAAAAGTTGAAACCCTGTGCAGAGTATATCAGCTTAGTGTTAGTGAGCATATGTTTCTTTCCGGGTGCAGGTGCAAGCTTATAGTAGGGTCTGAAGTGTTAAACCCAGACAAATAAGCAAACTTTTATGCAAATGTAGTTGAACTACCTTTCAGCAGTGTTGTGCACTGTTCCCATTCATGGTAGGGTAAAACATTACGTGGGATACTTGCTTTGTGCAAAACATGGTGACCATAGTGTTGGTAACAAAACATGGTGTCAAAATCAGATATACCATCATACAATTCAATTCAATTCTTTCTTTATTCGTCCTTTCAAAGACAGGACATAAAAGATACACATGGATAAAAACATCATATAAAATCAAACATATCTCAGCAAATACAAACTCATTTTCTGTTTAAAAGGAATACATCAGCAAACAAAATACAGTACTATTTTCTCAGGACTAAAGTGGCAGTGCAAAGCATTTGAGTTCATAGGTAGCAGCAGGTATTATCCAATAGTGCAAAAAGATCGACTGTAACCATCAATAGCAGCAAATGTTATCCAAAAATACTTGAATAATAAAATCAGTCCTATAGAGGAGTTAGCAGCAGGGGTAAGCAATTTAACAGGAATATTGATACAATCCATACAAAAAAGTAAAATACACTAAAATTAAAACAACATGCTCCTTCTCTTTGCTAGAATACACTTAAACAAACTCCCAACGGCAAAACAGACATCACGATCATTGAGTTGCTGCAAAAAGTACAACGCCGCTTTGCACTTTGAAAATTTGTGTCTGCGTAGGAGAGGTATTAAAAATTTCCTGGTAAATGGAAGATAAAATTGACAAAAAAATACAAAATGTAAAATGGTTTGACTCGAGTGTTCATCACAAGGGCAAGTAGTAATGGATTCCGAAGAATACTGACCCAGGGGGAAACATATCAACCAACGAAAAGACCCCAACCTGAATCTAGACAACAAATTCCTTTCATGCACATTATTTACATATAAAAGATATGGGGCAATGTAGGGAGGAACTTGTATGAGACAATAATCCCTGACAGTGGGTTTGGCTACTTCAAACAATTCCCTAGACGATTCTTTATGTTTTCGGAAGCTCGCCAAAACCCTCTGTCGATCCCCTTTACCAATTAGTTCTGGGTGTTCAAACAAAGAAGAACACCCAAGTTCCATAAGACAAGTTTTAATGTATTGGAGCCAGGGGATGCAAAGGCCTCGAGTACAGTTTAAACAATCTCTAATAATTGCCCGATTAAAATCAGCTTCTTCATTTGTCCAAATGGAACACCAGGTAGCTAGTGGTGCAGCCTTTATGGTATCTTGGATATACTCGAGACCCAGCTCCAAATGGAGAGGAAAATGTGGCGAGGAAGGGGGCACTCCTAAAACTCTACGGCAAAATCTATTCTCCTCCAGCTGCATGGCAAGTATGTCCCTGCATCCCCAGATCCCCATACCATATGTTAAAATCGGAATACATTTACGCTTATAAATCTCTAAAATTGGGGCTATGGGCTTTTTACCTATAGACATTGCAAGCGAATAAGTAGTACCAACTGCGCGTGTAAATCTTGTTATTCTATTATTTATGCAGGTATGCCACGTGCAACCTTCATCAAAATCCAGGCCTAGATACGGAAAGGAGCTAACCCTTTCCAGCTTTTTACCCTCTATATTCAGACTACAGGACTTAGTGTTTTTGGGGCCACAAATCAATACAAAAGTTTTCTTATAGTTTGGCTCCAGCCCCAAGTCCTTCATAAAGTTAACATAGCTGGAGATAAGTTATTTTAGGCCAATCGCAGTCCTTGCCATAAGGACTGCGTCATCCGCATAAAGGAGTGCTGGCACAGCCTTATTCTCAACCTGCGGCACATCAGCCCCGACTGCGACCAATGTTTTCTCCAGATCGTTTGTATAGAGGAGAAATAGAATTGGGGCAAGGACACATCCTTGATGCACCCCACGCCTAATACTAAACTGTTCTGAGCATTCACCAGCATTACCATACCTCACTGAGGCCGAGAGATCATGGTGGAGGAGCCTCAGAAAGGAGACCAAACCTGCGTCGACACCCATGTTTACTAAAATGTCCCACAGCTTAGAGCGTGAAACATAGTCGAACGCGCTGGTTAAATCCATGAAAGCTAAATGAGTAGGGCTGCCCTTCGCATATTTATATTTGGCCAGAATGAGGTGCAGATTTAGGCACTGTTCGATCGTGCCTAGGCCCTTCCTAAACCCATACTGGGTAGGAGCCAAAATATTGTTTGCATTTGTCCAGTCCAGGAGGCGATCTAGTACAACTCTCCCGATTATTTTTGCCGAAGAGGCCAGAAGAGATATTGGACGATAGCATTTCGGATCATGCACATCACCCTTTTTAAAAACAGGCACTATCACAGATGAACGCCAAGCTTTTGGGACTCCCTCACTGCAGACTGAATTAAAAACAGCGGTAAGTACCGGGGACCAGAATACTGGATCTTCCTTGAATAAGTCCAAAGGAATTCCATCTGGGCCCGGTGCCTTCTTACCTTTACTGTTAACAATTGCTTTCTGGACTTCCCCTTCATTAAAAACAAGGTTTTGGCATGTTAGATTCAGCTGTGATGGGGGCATCCTCTGCAGCAAAGTCAGCAGAATAGAGGCCAGCATAGTGGGTCACCCAAGTCTCAGGAGGGATATGGACAGTTACCTTGTCAGCTGGTAGGGTGGGAGATAGAACTGACCGTACAGCCTTCCAAAAGGCCTGAGGATCTTTTGATAGACAGGAGCTCACCACTAAATCTCACTTCTCCTCCTTCAATGCTAACTTTCTTTTTTTTGTGGCAAGCTTATACAGCTTCCTACCTTCCCTTATCACAATCTGGTCTCTAGGATTTTGTTTTAAAGCCCAACGTAGGGTATTATTAGCCTCTCTACAAGCCTTATCAAACCAAGAATGAGCCTGAATACAGGACTGGGAAATGGGTTTAGAGAGCAGCTGTTTGACATTATCTAGCAGGATTACAAAACCTTGTATGATACGAGATGGCTCACGTGGTACACAATTACAGCTAGACACCAGAGCAGAACTAATCGGTATTACCTGCGACATAATACTATTCATGCTCGCTGTGCGCCAGACCACCCTACGCCCAGCATCTTTGGTGGATAGTGTCAAAAGGGTTGAAGGCTTGGGCTTCTGTCCCCTGTAGGGTAACACTATCTTAGCAGAGATAGGATTGTGGTCACTATGCGGCTTGATAAGGACCTCACATTCCTTGATGGAGGAAAACATGCTCCGGGAGACAAATAAATAGTCGATAGTGCTTCCTATACCTGGTCCACTAAAGGTGGGAATATAGTGGTCTGTCAAATTGGGCGCCATATTGACCATACCTCTTTCTAACAGGTAGGAAAATAGAACCCATCCCCTAGCATCCATCTCAATTTGGTCCAGCTCGGAAGCAGCTGGATCAAAGGTGGATTGGGGAAGCGGTAATGAAAACCCCAATTTGGTATTAAAATCCCCCACCACCACCAACTTAAAAGGACGATCCACTCGAGCCTCTCGCTCCGTGAGCATGTCAATCAACACAAAAAGCCCTTCAAAATTGCCTTTAGATGTAAAATTATTATTATAAAAATTTACCAGGTACAACTTAAAAGTATCTTTCCAGGAAAAACAAAAAGCCTGCGCCTCCCCCTGCTCCCAGAATAACTGAGCAACATTGCCAGCAATTTCCACTTTGAACCAGGCTGACAACCCCCCTTAGCTCTGCCAGATAAAGAAGGAACAGCGGGCAAATTAAAAATTGTAAATCCGTCAAAAACAATATCCTTACACTCCTACGTTTCTTGAAAAAAAACTATATCATAGGTCATAATAAAAGACCGCCATCCCTCCAATACGATCTTTGAGGCTATACCTGCTATATTCCAATTTAGAATTTTCAGACAAGCATTATCTATATGGCCTTTATCAATAGTTGTACTCACACTTACCCCATCGAGGGGAGAAAACAGTAAGGGACCGGGGGGCGAGTAGGAAGCAGAAGTTAGATTAGTGGAATCCTCCAGACCAGTCCCAATACAAGGTCCTACCCGAAGATAGTCATACGGTAGAATGTTGTTCATTAGTACACTAGGACTGGGATTACAAAAATCCCTGCCCACCTCCTCTGAACCTAACACCAAGAATGCAGGGTTAGGTCGGGGAGAGGAAGGTGTTTGTATAGCAAAAACTGGGCTGGCAAGTGATCTGTCCGCCTCCTGAAAAACAGGGTAGGCGGGCACCTCCCCATAACGTCAATCTATTTCTTCCAAATCAGCCAGTGGGGCAAATCTATTAGACAGGTGAAATGGTAGTGAAGGGGAGGACCAGGAAATGCAAAATCTCTGGTAGGAAGACTACCAGAGGTACCCGATTGACCCACCAAGTGCTGATAAAAAAAGCCAAGTGGGACTATCTTGATGGAACTATATTTGACCATTCCCATTCCAGCTTTATACAGTATTTCCTGAACTACCTTTGGCGAACGAAAATTTACCACAATAACATCTCCACCTTTACACAAGCCACTACCCCCAATATCTCTTGCCCGCCTGGCCATTAAAATATCTCTTGAAATATCCCAGCTACCAGTAACGTTGTTGTTCAGCCAATGAATAGATTTATTTATTAGGCCTCTTGTAGTTTCCACATTAGATTCTGTTAGCCTGGGCACATTAGTCAGTACTACAACGTATGGAGCCGAAGCTGGAGGAAGATCTATTACTGGAAGAATGGCCATGTCTATTGGGCAAGCTGCCGGGCAAATAACAGGAACAGATGTTGGCAAAATTTCAGCTGGCTGGGAGGTATCCTTGCTGTGGTCGATAGAGGTAGAAATGAAATCACTGGCCGAATACTGGGTGCAAGTAGAAGTTGAGGGCCGAAGATCAGATAGCTTTGCTATGTTGGATTCAATTATACACAGTCGATCCAGAATGGGGCGTAGCTTGGAGTCCAATAGCTCACTTAAGCATTTGTTCAGAACACCCCATGAATTCTCATTAGGCCCCGTCAGCCCCCCCCAGTAAAACACCATCTACAGCTTTGTTTTGAATACAATTCATCATTTGAAAATGTAGCAGATTGTCTAAATCAGATAGCATAGTGTGCACAGTTTGAATATCCCAATCATCAGAGAGAGTACGAGAGGTGATGATATCACTAAGAGAAATTTTGAATAAATGTGGTATTCTTAAAAATTCAGTAGGACCATACACGTCATAGGAAACTCTTTCCCAAACTATTCCTTCAGGAACTGGAACTGCTGTAATGGTCACTAAGGACAAGTCCCTCTGTTCACGGTGTGATGATGCATGGGGTTTCAGAACCAAGTTCACGTGTTGTACTGCAGAGCGGTCTGGGAGGTAATGTCCATTCAGGAGCAAGAAAAAGACAGTCACTATACCAATCCAAAGGACTAGGAACAGTAGACCAATTGCAATTTCGAACTGTAGCCAGGGAAGATCAAAGTAAGTCTTTTTCAGTCAAAGGAAGAAATCACAAATTCGTTGTTTGTGGGGAACAGGCAGTGGCGGTAGCTCGGGTTCACTTGGAACTGATGAGAAATCGTCAGAATCGATGAAGTAGCCAGACGCAGTCTGATCTTTCTTTGGTAGCTCAGCAGATTTTGTGGAACTGGCTGATGCCTTTGTTCAAGACATATTCACATAGAGATCGGTGTTAGGCTGAATTGAGATCTGTGTGCCATTTCTAGTTTGATGTTGCTCAGTTTCAACACGTACAAGTTGCATTTCATTGTTGGTAAGTCCTTCACTTCATGGAGTGGAGTCTTCAAAAGTTATTAATCTTTCCATCTGATCTTCCTGTATGGTAGCGGGAGGAGATCGGTGGCTATCCAGGAGCCCACGCGGCCTACTGTTGAGTATCGCCCAGATAGTGTGGTTTGATCAGATCAATTGAGACTAATCTCTTGACTTTGAAGCCGTCGAGAGGCGGAAGAAGTACTGTTCTTGCTCTTTCGAGAGACAACAGAGGTACAGGCACTCTGTATGATGGCCCAAATTCTTTTTTGTCCACAATCTTTTCTCTGACCAGGTCCCCAACTATCAGGACCCAGGCAGGTCTTGCCGGAACAGCTCTCACTTCTCCAGTGGTGGTGCGTTTTACTTGGACATTGCTTTGTAATGCCAGGAATTCATTGAGTTCCTGTAAAACAGCCAAACAATCATTGATGTCAAATGGTTTTTCATCCGCCACTGTGCTGCCATAGTCGAGGTCTGGTACCCACATTTTTATCACAAGCAGGACTTCATATGGAGTATGACCCCCCCAGGGAACTTCTTGGCATGTTGTTAAGTGCCCTCTGGACACCATATAGGTGATTGACTCAACTGCCACCGGAGCCTAATACCCTAGCTGTTAAGGATTGCTTTAAGTCCCAGTTCTTCCTCTCCACAATGAAATTTCCCTCTGGATGATACGGGGAGGAGTACAGCAATGCTACACCCACACTTCCCATCGCTTTTTTTTAAGCCCATGAGCTAAACGCAGGACCACTGTCAGAATGTAATGTGGCAATTGCGTATGTCCCTATGAAGACTCGCAAATCCTTTATAACTGTACGGGCGTCAGTCGAGCGCTGGGGCCAAACCCACAGGAATCTAGAGCATGAATCCACTACCACCAAGATGTACTTGTAAGTCCCATCAGATTGTAGGGGGCCGCAGTGGTCCAAATAGACACATGCGAGAGGTCTGTCTGATATCAGTAGTGGTGTTTGAGGCGGACGTGCTACGCTGGAATGATTATGTAAATGAGCCTAAATCAATAATTGCAATTATGCAAAGTAGCCCTGTTGCCCTAGGATGAAGATAGCGATTACTTTTGTACAGAGTATGTTGCTCCTATTATGTACGTCATGTGCAGGTGATTTTACCAAGAATCCTCATACATAATAAATGAGGCTAGTTTCAAAGAAACCAATCAACATTTATTCAGAACATAACTGGGTAAAAAGTCAGTGCTAGAACCATTATGCAGAGCAATGTAGGACAAATGTAGGTAAAAGGTCACTTTGCTGCTTAGGCCTAGGTTAGGGAACATAACAATATTTTAAATATGTGTACTAAGAACAGCCTAATTACCCAAAAACAAGGGTGCTGAGTACGTCCTTCTTGTTGATCCTAGAGAGCGCCAAGGACATTATTGGTGAAATATAAGTCCTCTACTGTAGTATTTCAAATCACCTACTTGACAATGCTGGGGAGGTGGCATTAAGTTCTTTTAAAACTAAGGTGGGGCCATTTCCTATAACAATGTAGTTGCTCAAACTTCATGCTTTAGAGCAGGTTCTAGTATTTTCTCTATTGCGAAGTCGTACAATATGTGATGCATATCTTTTTCTAAAAAACTTCATATGTTGCTTTATCCAACAGAACGAGGAAATTGTTGCGGCACTCATATTCCAATCAAACCATACTCCTTCACATATTAGAAAAAGTTTCTCTTGACATTGTAAGTATAATTTTGTTACAACTTACAAGTAAAATAAAAACTTTTTTTAAGAAAAAGAAACAAATAACAGTGGTACTGTATAGCAAATTAGGCTTTTTTGCAAAAATGTGCCCATTTTGGGAACATCCCTCAGATCAGGCACTGTACAGTGGCTGGTGGGGGGAATTTACTATTCCCATTTCACAGGGGATGGTCCTCAGGTCAGGTACTGTACAGTGGCTGGGGGGGGGGTTATTTACTATTCTCGTTCCACCTTGGGTGTCCCTCAGGGAAGGTGCTGGAGAGTGATTGGGGGGGTCAAATTTAAAATTCCTACTCCGCTGGGTTGGTGTCCCTCAGGGCAGGGGCTGGACTGTGGTTGGGGGTCGAATTTACTGATCCCACTCTGCTGGGGGCATCCCTCAGGGCAGATTATGGACAGTAGTTAGGAGTCAAATTTACTATTCTTACTTCACTGGGGGTGTCCCTTAGGTCATGTACTGGACAGTGGTTGGGGTAAATTTGTATTTCCACTTTGCAGGGGGTGTCCCTCAGGCCAAGTGCTGGACAGTGGCTGGGGGCTAATTCACTATTCTCACTCCTCAGGGAGCGTCACTCCTGGCAGGTGCTTGACAGTGGGAGGGGTTCAAATTTACTATTCTTACTCCACTGAGGGCATACCTCAGGGCAGGTATTAGACAGTGGTTGGGGGTCAAATTTACTATTCCCACTCTGCTGGGAATATCCCTCAGTGCAGGTGCTGGTCAGTGGCTGGGGTTTAAATTTACTTTTCTCACTTTACTGAGGGCATCCCTCTGAGCAGATGCTGGACAGTTGGACAGTGGTTGGGGGCCAGATTTACTATTTCCCCTCTGCAGGGGTCATCCCTTAAGGTAGGTGCTGCACAGTGGCTGGGATTCAATGTACTATTCTTAGTCTGCCGGGGGCATCCCTCAGGGCAGGTGTTGGACAGTGGTTGGGGGTCAAATGTACTATTCCCACTCTGCTGGGGGCCGTCCCTCAGGGCAGGTGCTGGACAATGACTGTAGTTCAAATTTTCTACTCTCACTCCACTCAGGGCATCCCTC
This sequence comes from Calotriton arnoldi, assembly GCA_963921515.1. NCBI lineage: Eukaryota > Metazoa > Chordata > Amphibia > Caudata > Salamandridae > Calotriton > Calotriton arnoldi. The sequence goes on along the minus strand of CAWUFW010004542.1, from coordinate 660,438 downwards.
AGGGGAGGTGCTGGACAGTGGCTAGGGGTCAAATTTAGTATTTTCACTTTGCCATGTGCTAAACCTCTGTCATGGTTTTGGGCATACACTGTATTATATAGTCAGAAGCAAAAAAGTAAAACATCTTCTCAAATAATTGTGTTTTCTTGGGTAACAGAAGAACCAGAACCAATCTGAGAAACATCAAACAAAGGAGCACACTGTTTCTTCATGAAGCCACATACTCAAGATCGATCATCAATGAAACACCTGCTTCATCCAAGACAAGACAAGTCTAAGGCAAACACAAGAGTAAAGTCAGTTCTTTTGAGCAAAAAGCTAACATTTGTTTCCTCCCTAAAGACATATTGTAGATTTGAAACTTTTAGCACATTATCTTCTAAAAGTCTAATTCCATTGTCTGTTTTTAACCACTTGTAGAAAGTTATAACATGTTCATTTCTCATCCCTATCAACAGAAAAAGAAAAAAAGATATCAGTTTCATACTAAAAAATGTGATTAATATACCTTTCTTTTTTTCATTTTCACTTGGTATGTTGAATCTACACGCGCGAATCTAATTTTAAAGTTCAATGTTTACCTTCACTATAAGGAGGAGACTGAGCCCAGGAATTATTGGAGGTGTGTGCCTTACCACTCATCACATTGCAGAGGCAGAGCAATTACTCTGGAGCAGACTGTCCTTAGTACAACACAACATAACCACTGTGCCTCTGCAATGCAGGTAGAGGTTAGAGAATATGTGCAGCACATAAAAATTCTTGCATCTACCTCCAATGATCCCTGTCGCTCAGTTTTTCTTGAGATATCGAAAAATATTCCCATGCATGTTGCTAGCAGTATGGCCTTCATTCCCAACCTTCGTAGAATGGTACAAAGAAGAAAACAGGCAAGTAATCCTCAATGTATTGCACCTCAAACATACTCAGATAATGTTATGCCTGCTGAACTTTCAGTGATGAACCTTTCCTTTTCCATGAAAACCAAAACCTTCAAAAAAGAGTACTAACTTTTAGCATGGCACATAACCTGATAACTCTTGAGAATTCTGAAATGTGGATGATGGATGGGACCTTTAAATCCATGTCCCCATCCAAATTTACACAATTCACGCTAACATTAATAATATAGCTGTGCCTTTGGTATACAGTTTACTACCTGATAAGCAATCCTCAACCCATACAGAATTTTTATCTGTAGTAAAAGCTAAAACAATGAGTAAACATCAGAGAAAAGTAATAATTAATTAATATTATCAATGATAAACACAGTGTCCAAAGTGCCCCCCAAATGCCAAATTCAAGGATGTTTTTTCCACTTTTTTCAGGCATTTTTGGCATAAAATATAAAAAACCTCATTAGTTGAGGATTACTTTAAAATAGTAAATTTCATTTTGAATTGAGTAAAATAACTGTGCTAACATTGAGCCTCCTGATGGTGGAGACAAATTTTACACTGCAAAATCTGAATCACATTACTTTGTCCAAAATGATGAAAAATGTGCCCCCTTCAGTATATTACTTTGAAGACACCTGGATTCGGCATCTAAGCAAGTCGGGGCGCAGGAGGAAGCCAACATTGCAATTGAATGGTGGAACTGCTACTCAACCTGTTTAAAGGGAGGGGCAAAAACTAAAAATGCCATAGAGGAATGGCACAATTCCTTCAGCAAAACAAATTGGCAAACATCATCCCAACCTATTTAATTTCTTGGAAAATTTGAAGAAGGAACAAAGTTTTCAAGATATGAGTATTGCACACAGACTGAACCGACGTGTTTCAAAAAACAGTAAGGAAATGTCTGAACGACCTTTGGCCAAATTTCAACAGTTTTCATGGATGGTGGCTTCAGGCTACCTGGACAGTCGTGCATGCATACTACCCTACTAACACTAATTACCTACCAAATTCATTACTTGCCTGTTTTCTAATTAGACCTCAATTAAATAGTTTATTTGCTATTTCTTTTTAAAACTAAATTAGCTTTTATTTGTGTTCCTTTTGGTCAACATCTATTCTGCATTTTTGAAGATTTTTGTAACCATTTTTTTTAATTTTATCAGTACCTCAGTAACTCTCTAATGAGAGTATTCTGCTACAACATGCATGGGATAGAATTTTGTGGGCAAGGCCTATGCAACATATATGTCCTCTGTGCCGGTCAACTTGGTACCACCCCACTTCTACCTTACAGTAAAGATAAACATCAATGTACTAAGATTATATACCCGAAAACATTCTTACACTACCACAATCCATTCCTGGCATCCAAATATTCTTTCTTCTACACTCCATTGTATTTTTTGAAGTCCTTCCGCTTATGTCAAGCTTGGCTGTTATTTATGGGAGTAGACATTTTACACCGTATGTACCAATACAATTGTTTGTGATTAAATCTTTTTATAATGTTTTTATTAACTGCTGTATGTTTTTACAATTTTTTTTCCTTGTTTCATTTATAAATGCAAAGCAAATTAATATTTTTTTTGTTTTTGGGTTTAAATTCCAATTTTAATTAAAATGTTGATTTTGTCTTTTTTTAAATCCTGGCTTATTGTGTCTTTATGTATGATTGTCTTATATTCAAATAATTTCATTTTTTTAATTTTAATGCATGCTCTTTAGTTATATAAAAAAATGTCTTCTTATTTCTTAGTACTATAAATTAATTCTCAGGTATTAATACCTGAATATTAATGTACTTCCCCACCCAAACCACCTATTTTTCTTGGTTCCGCCTCTCCTAAAAGTAACTGACTTTATTTTGTACACGTTTAAAAGCCTGATCTTTTTATTCATATTTTAATAGTAAGTGTTCATTAATCCCCAGGTATTAAAATTAATACCCGAGTATTCATACACTTCATTACTCAAAACCCCTATTTTTCTTGCCATCCCGCTACTAAAAGTAAGTGAATTTATTTCAAACACATGTAAAATCCTGATCTCTTTATTCATATAGCGAGAGTAAATGTTCATTAATACTCGGGTATTAAAAGGAATACCTAAACATTAATACACTTCCCACCCAAAACCCCTATATTCTTGGCACCCTGCTCCTAAAAGTAAGTACCTTTTTAAAAAAAACATGTTTAAAATCCTGTTTTTTCAATTAATTTACAGTAAATGCTCATTAATACTCGGGTATTAAAATTAATACCTGGGTTCATTTCATTCCATAAAACCTTTATTCCAGTTACATGAATCATAAAAGGTACAATAAAACATAAGAACATGAAATATTGCATTAAATACCGGATTTAAAATTCATTCATTTAGAAAATAACTGTCATATAATATAGTCACCTCACAGAATTTGTTAAGAGACAATATTCGATATAAAAAATAATTAGGAATTCCCTGAGACCACTTCACTTCAAAGCTTTCAGGCTGATGTGCCATATAGAGGACAAGTAGACAGAAAGAGAATAAACAATACAATTGTGCATGTTGGTCCTACACAACCTTAGGGCTGTATGGCAATCAGTAATACCCAGCTATTGGCAAAGAGGTGATGATCCAATGAGCACGTTGTTTGAAATATGCATTACAGAAAAGCAATGCATGTTCTTTATTCTCAATTACATTGAAGCCCATCGGCGAAGACTTTGATAACTTTTCTTTTTCATTTCATGAATGAGTAAGTATTGCCAAAGGAAAAATCCCACAAGGGAATTAAATATAAAGTGCACATGCAATTGGGTTAGTTAAAATGTCCATGAAGTGCTCATAGCGAGTTGCAATTTAAAACTCAAATAAAAATTAACGAAGCTAACCGTGCTGGCTGTAGATATCGTTTCTCCAAGCACATAATTCCAATAGATTTCCTTCACCCTTTCCTTTGCTACCCTAGTTAAAGCAGAAGGATTATTCCAGTAGCCCTGTAACCCCAAATCAAAAGCCAAGTTTTTATATTCAATAACCATGGTATCTTGCTAACTTATTGGTCCGCTAGTAACATTCTCACACAAACCCTATAGAGACCCAACTCCTTAGTGTACCATAACCTAATCCAATATATTAACCCCTTCGATGCGCGTGACGAGCTCAGCTCGTCATGCTGCGCGGTAGCGCTGTGCGCATGACGAGCTGAGCTCGTCACGACCCCACCCGCGATCGGAATGTCCAGCACACGAGCGGAATTCCGATCGCGGTCAAGGGGTTAAAGGGGTTTTAGGGAGGCCACATCCACAATAGACCTAAGATTTAGGTTTAGTCTTACTAACAATGTTGGGGCACTAACAGAAATTCTCAACAATGATTTCACAATGGTATTTTCAGCTTTTTCAAGAGAAGAGAGTTTAGAATGTCCCCACAATTAGGCCCCATATTAAACAGCTCCACATGCTTTACTCTTGTAAATCTCAATCGGGGGGTGAATAGGAAAGGTAGATGCCCTATTTGCAAACCTCAGGATAGAGCCAGCCCTTTGTTTTGTTATATTCCATATAGGTACCCTATAAAGGCGCAGGTAACTTCGCAGCCTTTCACCTACATCCTTCCCTACATTACATACATAAGGGTTCTTAGGCACTGACCTTTTACCAAGATATGACACTGCATTCAGAATGCGGGTTTTCCCTGGTTTGATTCTCATACATTATGCATGAGGCTTCTTGGAGGCACAGCAGGACTAACAGTAGGATTACCATCTCCTGAATAATATCTCTGTATAAAGTTCAGGCCCAACGTCATTCTTTAGGCCGACACAGTAACAAAGCAAGGTAGGACCCCTGGGGAGACCTATGGGACCTATGGGTATATATACAACACATCTTGCTTAGGGAGGTAGAGGAGACCGTGACTTCCCGGCTGACACACTGACCAGAGACGCTGAGGTTCCTGCATGCAGACGCTCCAGGTCGCAGTGGTCTAACATCCCTCGCGGGGTGTCCAACTCGAGACCAGGACGGGGTCCCACATTCTCTAACTCTCAGGTAATGGGGTGGGCTAGATCCTAGAGGGAATCTTGGCATGACACCTACATAGATGCTAGGTACATTTAGGTACATCTAGTTAGGGAGACATCGTAGGAGTACGCACTTTTATCATGTGTTTTATGTACTTTTATATATTCATGATTTCTGCAAGATGGTAGAACTTTACCATCCTTTTACTTTCATAGTACTGCTAATCATATATCTCTGCTACTGTCTAATGGTTGTTGCAGCTCATCTATTATACACTGGAATAACAACTGTTCAATAAATACTTATTGAAACACCCAGCCTGTTTATTCTGTGTAACTCTCTGAGACAAAATAAGTAAGCACGAGTGACTGAGCGAAAGGTAGTATATTGTTTCCACGATCCTGGGGGATCAGGGTTGTCATGGTCTGAGGTTGCCAGAAACTATTCTCTCCCCGATAAGAGGAGACTCTAGTGGCACTGTGAGCTAGCTAATACAGACAGGCTAACGTATCCGGTGGGGGTGCACGGAATCCGTCCGCCACCAAACCCACAGTTTATGTTATCCAAAACGCGTAGACCCTGTATAGGTAATATAGGAACTACACGACATGGCGCCGCCATCGTTGGTTGGGTACTTATTTAACAGTAGAATCTGAGTAGTTCAGTCGTGCTATTCTCAGAGACCCCTACTCACAAAACACCAGAGACGTCTGGAGTGGGTGGGCACATACTCCGCCACAGCTGAGTAGGCGAGAAATCCTATTTATTGGCTGCTGGTTAATCAAGCTTGAAGGACACATTGTTCCTAAATTGTGCAAAAACACCTTATCTTAGTACACTTGAAAAACCTCTTCTTTACAAAATGACTGAGGACAGAAATAACGAAGAATTAGACCCAATGCAACAAAATCTGCCCCTCACAGACGAGGACGATGCAGGCGCAATACAAATTGCACCAAACTTTAGAAATACAGTCACCCCGAAACTACTAGCGCATGGTTTATCAGCTAGGGGTGGCATAGTAGTTTTCGTGATTGAGGCACACGAATCAAACAAAACAGAGGTATTTTATTCATGGGTTACATTCCCAGCAACAAATGCAAGAACAAAAACATTTCACTCCTACACGGAAGGAGATGCACCAGCGGAATATTATCCATTCGAGGATATAGAGGTTCCGCTCACATACCAGGAACACTTATACTGGTTTAAAGGCACCATACCCCACATAAGAAGAAGAGTAAGACTCGGCCCGCTCGGAAGAGAAGGGGCAACATGGCCGATATTAGCGGCCTACACACCACATACTGACATTGACACAATGCCACGAGGAGACTTACTCATACAACATAAAGATTTAATCAACATCTATAGGAGCTTGACGCAATTCGTCATGAGGACACTTACAGTCCAACCAGCAATAGTTGCAACAAATGGAACTCAAATTCAGGGTACAGCAACTAAAATTACACCAAAAACATTACACGCAGTGATGGGTAAAATGCCCACAAAACGTGAACAAATACCATTCTGGGTAGCTCAGAAAATAACACAGCTAGAGGCAGTATTCCCGAATACTACCCCATATGAAAAACACAGAATGCTAACAATCTGCTTGCCCATGGGGATAACACCACAATTAGAGGATTGTATCACTTGGGGTCCAGTCTTTGTTGCCATTTATACCAGAACTCATGGTATCCCGTCATTAGCAGTAGTACCTGATGTATTGAGACAGATAAAAAATGAGTACGGAGCAGAACCTGCCCTAAACTTAGGGATGAAGTTACTAGGTAACTATGCCCAGGTATCAGCCATAATACTAGCTAACATGAAAGGGGAAGCAGCTTCAGTGGCCATCCGCCAACACCTGAGGGAGTTTGATCCTTTAGAACAGGAACACGAACTACCCAAAATAATTGAAACTGCATATGCAGAATTAGGCAGAGACAGTTTGGGTGGGAAAGCTTTAAAACCACAACTGATGGGCAGTCCTGAAAAGGACACTTCTAAGCAGACACCTGCTTCCACTAAGAAAAAGTGGGACAATAAAAAACAACAAGACTTTAAAGGAAACAGATCTCAATCCAGAGGTAGATCTCCTCCACAGGAGCCCTCCGAAAAGAGGTATAACCTCAGGAATAGGGATAATATTAGGAAACCTGACAGGTACCATGATACTGATACACATTCCTCTCGTTCCTTTCAGGGTTCATCGAAAAACTCCGAGAGGGAAGGACGGTCAGAAAGACAAGAAGAGCGTACAAAGTCCAGAGATAAGCAGCACGCTCAAGATTACACTTCTAAAAAGTAAAGCCATAGCAAGAGCGATAGTTCAAAAAGAGGAAGGTTGCTGGTCTAAAGATCAGACATGCCCAGAATTCTGAGGACTCGACTACTGAACAGGGAATGGGCTCTGACGATGCTAGACAGTGCGGCAGAAGTAACAATAGTTCACCAGAACCTGAAGGAATTTTTGGTGACAGCGGACTTGAATGATTATATCACAGTGGAAACACCCGATACTAGGGTAAGCGTCCCACATAAAGTATATGAAATAACGCTCCAAATGGAGGGGGACAAATGTATAACAGTGAGAGGTCTCTCTTGGGAGAACCTGACGTTTGGCTATGATATTTTATTAGCTGAACAAGATTGGCCGCCAGGATACGTCATGAATTGCCCTAAAGGAGAAACGGTAATTTTTCCGGCCTTCTTAGACCATATTCCCAGGCACTTGCAACACACATATGCGCAGGACTGGGCAGTAGCCCAGGCTCCGGCATTATACAAAAACCATGTTGGATGGGATCAGGATTCAACCCACCACATAATTCCTATAAAAAATACTCCAACTGCACAGAGGCAGTATCCAATAAAGCAAGAAGCTAAAAAACAGGTCAGGGAGATCTTAGATCAACTTGAGTACCAAGGGGTGATCGAAAATTGCACCTCACCTATGAACAATCCTTTGTTTCCTGTCATGAAACCTGACAATTCATATTGTCTAGTTTTAGATTACAGACATTTAAACACTTGCACTAAGACATTTGCAGTCCAAAATGCACACAGTGCCGCATTAATGAATAACATTGTGCGGAAAAAATATAAAACAACACTTGATATCTAAAAAGGATTTTTCTGCCAAAATATAGTGCCTGAAAGCAGGTATTACAGCCTTCTCAGCGCTAGGGACCCAGCGTCAATTTTGTCGACTCCCCCAGGGGTATAAGAACAGCCGGGGGTTGTTTTCGGCCAGAGTAACTGAGTTACTTCAAAATTTGCCTCTAGATCCGTATGAATATATAATTTACACTGACGGATCTGCTCAACCGGCCATAGGAAGTAAGCAACAATATAGTGCAGCATGTGGTAGACTGCTCTTCGGTCTGTCCAAATATTCATCTGCTAAACAGGCCCTCAATACATTGCACTGGCTACCGATTGAGAAGCGATTAGGTTCAAGGCATTGTGTATTGCATTTAAGGCCTTACAGAACTCAGGTCCCACTTATCTAATTAAACGCTTCCAATGGTATACACCAGTCCGCGCACTCCGTTCGGCCTCCCTGAAGCTGGTGAGGGTACCATCCTCCCGCCTCCAAAGATGGGGTGGCAAAAGCTTCTTCAATATCACCTCTAGATGGTGGAACAAGCTACCTCTTCATCTAAGAAACTCCACTGATCTCTTGTCCTTTAGAAAAGGACTGAAAACGTGGCTTTACACTCTGTAAACTGGGTTTGCACTGGCTCCTACACACGCAGATGCTCTGTGGACTTCCTTCATAAGTGCCTAGATGCCCCCGGGTGGTAGAGCGCTATATAAATTCATAAATAAATAAATCGTTAAAGGTCGCATGCAGGAATGTAAGTTTCATCCAAGTTGCACAAAAATGCAGTCTCTAGGAGACTGCATGGCACAGATGGCAGAGTTAAAAGCGCTGATACTAGCACTGGCAAATACGGATCCAGAATTCCCCACACTAATTGTGTGTGATTCCTTTTACTGTGTGCAGTCTTACAATGAATATTTGCAGTACTGGGTTCAAAATGGATTCAAAGATGCAAAAGGTGGCACAATTAAGCATAAATTGCTATGGGAACAGGTAGTGGAGTTGAAAACCGAACTACCAAGGGCTCATGTGATGCATACACTGAGTCATCAGCGTGATGGCGTTCACGTTGAAGGGAATTCATTGGCTGATGACGCTGCAAAGGGGGCTGTACGCACGGCTTCCGTAGCTGCAATCACTCATTCTAAAACGAGAATAGACGGTGAGATTATGGTAGCTATTAATGCAACCCGCAAAAACAGCGGAGCAGTACTAAAAAGGTTTCCACTCAAGTACTCCTACAAGTTAGATGCCAATAACATTCCATTTGCTCAGATTCCTGGAGTGGGGGATAGAGTAATTCCAAACATGGGTCGTAGGTTAGGCTTAATTCTAGCAGCACACAAAGGGATAGGTTCTGCCCATGCAGGGGTTACGGCGACTGTTTCTTTATTGAAAGCTATTGGTGGCCAGGATTAACAAAGCAGACCAAAGACTTCGTTGTAAACTGCGATATCTGTCAACAGATAAATGGAGCCGCCGTAGCTCGCCCAGCACAGGTCCCATTATTAGACAGCATCAGACTGACCATTTGCGTGCACTTACCTGGACCACTGCGGCCCCTTAAAATTTGAAGGGGCTTACAAGTATATCATGGTTGCAGTGGATTCCTGCTCGAAATTTCTATGGGTGTGGCCCAAGTGCTCGGTTGACGCTTGAACTGCTATAAAAGATTTGCGAGTCTTTATAGGGACATACGCAATTAGCACATTACATTCTGACCAGGGCCCTGCGTTTAGCTCTTGGGCTTACAAGGAGGCCATGCGAGGATTGGGTGTAGCATTGCAGTACTCAACTCCGTACCATCCTGAGGGAAATTCGGTAGTGGAGAGAAAAAACCGAGACTTAAAGAAATCTTTAACAGCTAGAGTATTAGGCACAGGTGAAAGTTGGGTAAAACATCTGCATGGAGTCCAGCGTGCTCTTAACAATATGCCAAGAAGTTCTCTAGGGGGTGTCACTACATATGAGGTCCTATTTGGGACAAGAATGTGGGTACCTGATCTTGATTGTGAAGGCACAGTGGCGGATGAAAAGCCTTTTGACATCCATGATCGTTTGGCTGTTTTACAGGATCTAAATGAATCCAGAACACAACAGTAATGTCCATCTGAAGCAGACCGCCACTGGGGAAGTCAAATCAGTCACGGCAAGACCTGTCTGGATCCCAAAAGTCAGGGATCTGGTTAGAGAGAAGATAGCGGACAAAAACTATTTGGGCCATCATACAGAAAGCCTGTACCGGTCCTAGCAATTGAAGGAACAAGAACTGTACTTCTACCGCCTCTTGTCGGAAAAAAGGAGAAAAGATTTGTCTCAATCGACCTAATCAAACCACACTATGTGGCCGATACTGAGCAGTAGGCCACGTGGACTCCAAAGTAGTAGACACCCTCCTCTCGCTACAATCCAAGAAGTTCAAACGGAAAGACTCATCACGTTTGAAGAGCCTCCAACACGGAATGAAGGACTAAGCAACAATGCTATGGAAATCGTTCCTCTTGAACCTGAAGTTCAAATTCCAAATCAAACTCAAAATCAAAAACAACTCGCTATTCGACCAAATACAGACGTCTACGTCAACATGCCTCGACAAGAGCAAACCACGATTTCTACAAATCCTGATGCAATACCAACAATTGATCGAACTGCTTCTGGCTACTTCATAAACTTTGATACGTTTTCTTTGGATCCAAGCGAACCGGAAACGACGCCAGCCATAAAATCACACAAACAGCAAGTTAAAAACTTTATGCACTTTCTTAAAAAGACTTACCTGGTGTCACCCTGGGTAGAACTATGGATAATCACTGGGATACTTTTCTTTCTTTTCTGGGTAGGCTTGGTAATAGTTTTTAGTATGCTTATTAATGGGAAATGCATTCGACAAAGCTCTGCAGCCCAAAAGGTGAACTTACTTTTAAAACCACACCAATCATCTCATAAAGAACAAAGAGACTTGTCATCAGTGAACATTACGGCAGTTCCTATACCTGATGGTATAGTGTGGGACAAGGTTGATTTCGATATATTTTGTCCGACCGAAATTTTAAGAATTCCTCATTTATTTAAAATATCGTTGAGTGATATCATTACCTCAAGTACATTTTCCGATGATTGGGATTTTGAAACTGTTAATAACATGTTATCTGATTTGTATAAATCTGCTGCGTTTTCTAATAGTGAAACATTGGAAGACACGTCAGGTTTTGAATCCATGTATTGTTATCAACATTATGGTCATCATTTTCTGCATAAATCTGCTAATCCTAGAAATGTGTTCACATACCACCAGTGGGAACATTGTCCAACACCGCCAAAAGGCAGTTCAAAAACATTTACACAGAAATTTCCATATTTTTCAGGGTTTGATATGTCTGACCCAGCCTCATATTATTATACGGTTGCACCAACATCAGCACAGAAAAATATGTTGACAAACACCAAACAGATTTACTCCGCTTCCTTTATTGCCCAGTTGTCCGAACAAGGTTTCGACTTGTGGAAAGACACCATAGACCTGAAATCAGTCTGGGGTACTAGGGAATGGCAGGTACAGGGGACAGAAGCTTTGTTTAGAGCATGCCTCATCCCTCAACAAATCATGTTTTTGAACGAGACAGTGCAACAGACGTCTTTCCTTGGACTAGCTAAGAGCAAAGACTTGAAAACACCTCGGGTGCCAACTCCATCACACACCGGGGACAATATAACATCACAAAAAGAGATTACAGTAGATGACATCCTACAATACAACAGATCAGAACCCGATTGGAGGAAATGGTTGATTTGGCCGCAGACACTAATAGTTGTCAAGCAAGATTTATGGGTAAAACCGAAGGGTTTAGTATCCATAGGCCAGATCCACGTTATGTACAGAGACAACATCCGGGGGTAGTGACATCCTACAGTGTTGGGAAGTTGTGCCTTGATTGGCTAAAAACCTCAACCCTCACACAGGTGAAACAACACTTATCCTTACTGTCACAGGATGTGGATCTTAGGGATTTTTTAATGGGTCCCAGGAAGCCACGTCAGAAACATTTCTATTATGCTGTCTACAATGAAATTTGGAAAATATCCCAACAAGAGGCCGCAGAGAGACTACGAGAATAGACCGTATAACTCTAGAAAAATCTCTAGCAGTGGTAGACAATGGGTTAACTACATTGACCTCCTGGATATATTCCTTAGGCAACATTGTATCTTCTGCGATAGACATACAAGAACAAGGTTTGGCCATATTACAACACGGGCAATCACAGTTACATTCTATTATGTTGTTAAGCTGGACGCTGTAATCTTTGCGTGCAGGCTACGTGCCTTGGCATTTTATCAACAGCACGTCTCTGTTTTCTGAATACAATCTAACAGATAAACAGATAGAAATGGCACAAAGGGGAGCAAAATATACAATGCTGCGTATCGAAAAACTGGATAGATTACCATTCACAGTGGCAGAATCGCCGTCTACAGAATGGCTAATTCATGGCCACATAACTCTACCGGTCACTACTTTTCAGTTTCAATATTGCCTTGAACAAAAGCAGGCAGGCAGATATGAAGAAATGGGTAAGGAATACATTAAGGAATCTTGGGAATTACCATACAGATTTCGATGCCGGAGTGGGGATCGAGAAGTGTTTCTGAGCGGTACAAACTGCGAGAATGCTTTAAGTGGATCACTCATATGCCATGATATTACGTTGCATGGAGCTTGTAATGCTTCTGTAGCAAACCTGTCCTGTCATTTGAAGGGTGCCCCAGCTGCAGTGATTACTCCAGCATTCAGGCTACTTTCAAATGAGAGTTACTTGATGCTAAACAGTCAAGGCTGCTGTGGCATGCTCCCGGGCATCGCATATCTGGTAACCGTGAGCTCCAGGGTTACTTGTTGTATGCAAGTATGGTTTCCACTGACACATACAGTCAGGGAGGCGTCGTTATGGCCTTCACTGAATGTTTCCTTAATACAGTTTGATACTCTAACCAGAATGAAAGCCATGCTTCTACAGAAGTCTGTGCCCTTAACCTCCGCTCGAGAGACTTTTGATCTTCAACTTGCAAGGTCTTCGGCAGAGATACAGGCACTCATTCATACTAACTGCCCTTTCCATTTTGCAGAAATGGTGAATCATATCTTTAACATGTCTGATACAACAGGCATTGTCCACCTATTTAAGACCATAGGTTCTGGACTTCTGAGCACATTTCAGACGGTACTTGGAGTTATAGCAAACTTCATACATTCCGTATTCGGAAGCATCTTTGGAGGACTTCCGCTGATCCTGTTTCTAATAGCAGGTATCCTGATTGTTTTCTATTTGCTACGCAATGGACGTCCCAGTCACCAAGGCGATGGAAAGAACAATGCTGGAGCGTAAATACTGTGACCGCATGTTACAACTTCTAGGCACGCCTCTTCTAAGAGAACTAAGTGAATCTTGGTTCTTGTCATTTCGACCGGTCTGGATAGACTGCATCTTACCTGTCCTCCAATGCCTGTTTTGCGGAGAAAAATGCGTGTTAGACCTTTGTTTGACACTACCATCATGTGCGCCACCGGACGTGAATGCTTTACTGGACCCGATAACGGCCCATGTTCTGCAGTGTCCTCAGCGTATTCCATTGTTGATGGCGGCATTCCTTGAGCCACCACGGGTAGTAACTGCACCTGTTGGTCCGAACACCTGCTCCTCCTCTGACACCCAGGCTTTGGACGGCGCATAGGCTGCCCCAGCACCGGCTGCGGACAGCGTGGAACATCTGTGCTCAATTGACGTGCTCTGCGAGGTGCTACAGGGGCCCTCTACTGCGGAAGCAAGCAACGAAAATGTTGCGTCTACCAGCCAGGAGACATAAACATTTGAACTCATTTGGCTCGTCGTGTGCTGAGAAAAATTTGCCCTTTCTAAACAAGCTCAAATTTGGAACTATGGAACTAAATTGACATTCCTTTCACTTTTTGGGCATACATGGCTTTATAATGCTTATAGTGATCCGGACTATACCAATGGACAGTTTAGAGCTAGGGCTTGCACACTTTTAAAAAAAAATCTTTTTAAGTTTTTAATTTTTTTTAGAAGTTTTTAAACATTTTAGTTCAAAAGATGTTTTTATAAAATTTGTGCGCACCACTATCTAGTAATGTTAGTAGTATAGTAATAGGTTACATATGTCGTCCATTCGGAAGAGGAGTGGGTGTTATATTCCATATAGGTACCCTATATAGGCACAGGTAACATCGCAACCTTTCACCTACATCCTTCCCTACATTACATACATAACGGTTCTTAGGCACTGACCTTTTACCTAGATATGACACTGCATTCAGAACGCGGGTTTTTCCCTGGTTCGATTATCATACATTATGCATGAGGCTTCTTGGAAGCACAGCAGGACTAACAGTAGGATTACCATCTCCTGTATAATGTCTCTGTATAAAGTTCAGGCCCAACGTTATCCTTTAGGCCGACACAGTAACGAAGCAAGGTAGGACCCCTGGGGAGACCTATGGGTATATATACAACACATCTTGCTTAGGGAGGCAGAGGAGATCGTGACTTCCCGGCTGACACACTGACCAGAGACGCTGAGGTTCCTGCATGCAGACGCTCCAGCTCGCAGTGGTCTAACATCCCTCGCGGGGTGTCCAACTCGAGACCAGGACGGGGTCCCACATTCTCTAACTCTCAGGTAATGGGGTGGACTAGATCCTAGAGGGATTCTTGGCATAACACCTAATAGATGCTAGGTACATTTAGGTACATCTAGTTAGGGAGACATCTTAGGAGTACGCACTTTTATCATGTGTTTTATGTACTTTTATATATTCATGATTTCTGCAAGATAGTAGAACTTTACCATCCTTTTACTTTCATAGTACTGCTAATCATATATCTCTGCTACTGTCTAATGGTTGTTGCAGCTCATCTATTATACACTGGAATAACAACTGTTCAATAAATACTTATTGAAACACCCAGCCTGTTTATTCTGTGTAACTCTCTGAGACAAAATAAGTAAGCACGAGTGACTGAGCGAAAGGTAGTATATTGTTTCCACGATCCTGGGGGATTAGGGTTGTCATATTCTGTGGTTGCCAGAAACTATTCTCTCCCCGATAAGAGGAGACTCTAGTGGCACTGTGAGCTAGCTAATACAGACAGGCTAACGTATCCAGTGGGGGTGCACGGAATCCGTCCGCCACCAAACCCACAGTTTATGTTATCTAAAACGCGCAGATCCTGTATAGGTAATATAGGAACTACACAACAGTTTCAAGGAAAGCACACTCTTTTCTATCCAAAGGTTGCCAGTTAAGGGTTTCACTTATCCTAACCCCCAAATAGTCAAATTCAATTGCTCTGTCTAGAGACCCTCCCTCAAACCAAACCTTGCCAATATTGACCTCTAGGCCATGCGTCTTGCAGAACAATTCAAACTTGGCCAGAAGTATCGACAGCCCCCTTGACGTTTTGGAAAGGAGCAAAGTATTGTCTGCAAAGAGGAGACCTGGTATTTTTTGTCCCCCCCCCTTCTCAGCACATCATTTTCACAATCAAACAGAAAAGGGATACAATCATATATAAATAAAAGAAAAAGAGTGGGTGCCAGGGTACACCCTTATATGATTCGTCTTCTAATTGGAAAACCTCAGTCAGATGGCCTTCTGGCCCCTATCTCACCCTTGCATAGGTATCAGAATACAGGGCTTGTATTATGGACAGCATACCCAATAGGAACCTTATACCCTGCAAAACTTTCCAAAGCTTGCAACTTGGAACAAGATCAAATGTGGCTCAGAGGTCTACAAAGGCTACAAATAATGACCCCGGATCAATGTCAACCCTTTTCCTTATACTGGTGAGGAACCGCAATGTCTGATGGATAGTACTGTTTTTTTGCTGAAAACCTGCTTGTAGATGAGAGAAGACCTGGCTCGAAGAAACCCATTCCCAGTCTATTTAAGATCTGTCTACTATAGACTTTCTGTATATTATCTATAAGGCTTATGGGCCTGTAATTCCCAGGGATTGATCTATTTCCCTTCTTAAATATCAGGATTATAACAGCACCTTTCCAGGAGGTTGGGCCCCAGTCAATAGAGCATTTGATAATATATTCACATAGGGGCTCCATTTCTCTCATTCTAAAAGCATTAAATCAGCTGGAATTCTGTCTAACCAGGGTACCTTTCCTGGTTTTTGTGCTTGTATGGCAACCATAGTTTCCTCTAGGGCAACATGTCTAATCTCGTCCTCCAGGGAATTATTACAGACATGTGGCTTAGTGACCTGGGTGGATTTATCAATATCAACCTCTGTATATAGTGATGAAAAATGTTTAACCCACTCTTGTGGGATGATGTGACAATCAGGGCGTAATGCCTGACAGCCTCCTTCCTGTGCTACCAGACACCAAAAGTGCTTGTTATCCCATTGTTTTGCAGCAGCCAACAATTCTTCCCAGATGTCAGCTTCCTATCAGGTTTTACTAGAACTTATAATATTTCTATAGTCCCTTCTTATAGCTGATATCTCAGTTCTATGTTTCTTCCTCAGGGCTACGATCAAAGCCTTCTTTGTGGCTTTGCATGATTTATCAAACCACTCATTCACTTTCATGGACTTGTGGGTCCTGCTTTTAATGCAATCTTTAGTTAATATATTTCCCCATTTTTCAAAAAGGCTGTTGTGTAAGTTCATAACCTGGAAAGAAGTCAACAATTTAAACTCAAACACATCCAGCTCGCTTATAACAATATTATAAAGGTCAAGGATAACTTTCTCTGGCTTACAAACAACCTCCCACCTTACGTGTTTTCTAATAGTCATTATGGTAATTAGAGGAGATGGTGAGGAATAGTCTGCATGTTCCATATTCCCTATCCTTGCCCATTCCCACTGAAGTGTGATCAGGAAGTGGTCACTCTCATAGCGATCAACTTCTGAATCACAAAATTTGGGCCAACCAGTCAGGTCAATAAGGATATAATCAATGTGGCTAATAGAGTTGTCTCTCTTGAATGTGGGTTTAACCACAGCATCTGAGGGAAAACGACCATTACAAGGTCTCAAACCATATGTCACCAGTATATCCACAATCTGGAGAGCAGCAACACTCATCTTTCTCTGCTTTCTATGAGCTGGGTAAGAGGGAATTCCCCAAAATTAATCTTCTTCTGCAAATAAATCCAAAAGAGGAGCATAAGGATCAAAACATGCATTAAAATATCCGGCTATAATCACAATGTGGTTCCTGCTATGCTCCTCAAGTACCGACTTCAACATTTTTTAAATTGGAGATGGTTTATTGAAAGGTGTCGATCTATTATAAATATTTATCAATGAATATGGGGAGCCTATCCTAGGCAGTAGCTCCAAAGCTAACAAATCTGGAGAGTTAACATTTAATCTCTTGATGGTACACTCTAAGGATATTTTTAGCCATATGATAAGTCCACCCGAAGGTCTACCAGCTGCCGAGGGAAAAGCCCCAATGCTATGGGTGGCAAATCCCTGCCTGTGAATGTCAACAGGAGCCCAAGATTCTTGAAACATACACTTAGGGGCCGATTCTGATTCCGGCCGTAAAACGTACCGACCGACACGGACCTGGGACGGAGACCGACCGACACGGACCGGCGCCGTACGACCCGTGCAGTACGATGCAACGCGTGTGAATTACAACCCACTCGCACGGAACACGAGCCGAATGACCGACCCGTACGAAAATCAGTGAGTCGCCCGTAAAATGTCCGGGAATCCTACCGACCGACACGCACCACTAATAGACGCGACCGAAACGTACCCGTGATCCACGAGCCGCGCAGTATGATGCCAAACGTGTGAATTGAGACCGACTCGCACGGAGCACGAATATGAAAACCGAGACGCACAGCTAATAGTGACTAGCAAATAACAGACCCCTCTGAGTCCGACGCGTACGACAACGTCGAAAACAGCAGAATGTCAGTGTGACAGACTCGTGTTAGCCCACGCGAGCCACATCCAGCGTACGACACGGTCAAACAAACGTCTCCATCATGCACAACAAAAGCAAAGGAAAAGTCACAAAAAAAGCCCAAAAAACACATGACAAAGCCAATAAATAAAAAAATAAAAATGGAAGAACAAAGACACACCCACAACTCCACCTATATAATGGCAGGAAAGCCCTACCATGATCCTTTGCAAACTACAGGCATAGGACAGCAGACACCACCACCACATTGCAGAGACACACCACAACTCACACAACACACAACAACTACACCATTTGCACCACTTAAAAACTAAATCACATATTCACTGACAAACTCACACCCACCACACACACATACACCCCTCTCATCAATCCCCACAACCACCCAGCACCATGCCCCCAAGAAGAACCCAAAGTTCACAGATAGTGAGTTGGAAGTCATGATTGACGAAATACTCAGGGTAGAGCCACAGTTGTTTGGCACATTGGTCCAACAGACCCCCATGTCACAGAAAACCAAGATGTGGGAGAGGATTGTCGACAAGGTCAACGCACAAGCTCCTTGTCGGCGCACAAAGGACGACATACAGAGCAGGTACTATGATGTGCGCAGGAGGGTCAAGAAGCTCATCAACAGGGACCACGCCTTGAGCAGAGACACTGGCGGTGGCCCTCCTGCCAGACCAACGCACTTCAGGACCTGGGAGGAGAAAGTGCGGGTCATCCTACCACCAGAGAGCATCCATGGATTAACAGGAATACCAGAGCCTGGTGAGTACACAAACAATATACTCAATTTTGTGCGGCAATACACATATATCTCTCTCAAGGGGACTGTTAAACCAATTCCTGCCAGCAAAGCCATAGCAACATAAAGGCAAGTCTCCTGTGATATGCATGCCAGTTACCCAAACACAATACCTGCCATCCCACAGTAAAATGGAACTACGACATAACATGTACAAACCTAACGACAAATACTGCAAGGCATTAGCATAAATCCACAACAAACACAGTCATCCATTTCGCCAACAACGTCACACCACCTCACAGGAAAGCTCAGTCAAAATGAAGGAAGGTTGGGCTGATGGGAATGTGCATGTAGCAGAAAGCATGATGGGAGTTGCAGTCACTGCCACCAGTCCCCCACCCTCATGTCCCTGCAAGCTCACAATGAACCATGCTCACCTCACAGGGAGTGCAAACGTACTGCCAAGATGGCTGACACTAGGCCCTGCTGTGTGGAGCACAAGGCCCTGCTGGGACTTGGGCCCAAACAAACAACAGGACACCAATGCCAGACAGCCTGAAAGGTAACTTCCACACCCTGCAATGGAAGCATGCAGCATGGTGGGATGTCTGGACTGGGGGAGGAGGACTGCCAGCTCTGACTACATCTACCAGCAGCCCCGTCACACACACCCCTCCCACCTACACCAAAATACACACCTGGACCATGCTCCACAAGAGAGTCAATGAAAAGTCTCTACCAAGAACCCTGACAATGTTCTCCGCTGTGGGGAGCACAAGGCCCTGCCTTGAAATTGTGCACAAACAAACAACTGGATAACACTGTCAGTCATCTTGCCATTGCTGTCTCAATCACTCACATGGTAGCAGAGTCACAGGAAGGAAGCTCAGGTATTGTGGGAAGGTGGGTGGAGCCAGATTGATGGGAGTTGCAGTCACAGCCACCAGTCCCCCACTCACATGTCCCTACAAGCTCACACTGAACCATGCTCACCTCAGAGGGAGTGCAAAGGTACTGCCAAGATGGCTGACACTAGGCCCTGCTGTGGGGAGCACAAGGCCCTGCTGGGACTTGGCCCCAAAAATACAACAGGACACCAATGCCACACAGCCTGAAAGGTAAATTCCACACCCTGCAATGGAAGCATGCAGCATGGTGGGATATCTGGACTGGGGGAGGAGGACTGCCAGCTTTGACTACATCTACCATCAGGAACTTGCACACACACCCCCTTAACACAAACTCCACACAACCCACCTGGTATAATGTATTCAATAAGAATCCATTTAAATATCCCACAAAGATTTACCACACTGGGTTCTGCTGTATGAAGGACATGGGATTGTTGGGACTTGTGTGCAAGCAAACACCAGGACACCACTGCCTGCCAACTTGTCAGCACAGGCACACCACCACATAGGGAAAAAGAATCACAGGAAGGAAGCTCAGGTATTGTGGGAAGGTGGGTGGAGCCAAAAGCATGATGGGAGTTGCAGTCACAGCCACCAGTCCCCCACCCACATGTCCCAGCAAGCTCACAATGAACCATGCTCACCTCACAGGGAGTGCTAAAGTACTACCAAGATGGCTGACACTAGGCCCTGCTGTGGGGAGCACAAGGCCCTGCTGGGACTTGGGCTCAAACAAACAACAGGACACCAATGCCAGACAGCCTGAACGTAAATTGTGACTCCCTGCAATGGAAGCATGCCACATGGGGGATTACCTGGCCTCTGTGGGTGAAGGAGGTCCTGCAATGACTCAAAATGCCATCAAGGCCGCCTCAAAACACACCTGCACAGCCAGAACAAAGTGCACCCTTGGGACCAGTCACTCCAAAAGTAAATGCCTTGGCAAGATGGCTGACACATGGTCATGATGTATGAATTGGCTGCAAGTCACACCTACGCACTGGCCAACTCAAACACATTTACACTCACAGCCATTGGAACTGTAGGTATACTCCCACCCTCTGGAGATGAAGTGTCCCTGGGGTGTCCCCTGACCTGGCTGTGAAGGTGTGTTTTGTAGATGACAATTGGGGAGATGTAGACTTAGCACATAGCAACAAGCCGACACAATGTCACCCATACATCATTGACAGTGGACACCTGACGGTAACTAGAATGGACACACACATAGCTGACACTGTAGCATGGTGTCATCCAAAAAATGTGCAGTTGTGAGATGCAGTTCAATCCCACATCGGCCTGCGTTGTACGCATCATTCATACAACACATCATTCACTGTCATGGAGACCCCAAACACAATGACTAACCTGGACTGCATCTGAGGAGGCAAGCAACTCACAGCAGCTGAACTGTAACACACACACCTCTGCCCATCACTGTAATGAGCATTGAAAAGCAAGAGAGCACCTGTGCCCAATCCCTCTCACTGTTGATGAATTTGATAAGATAGAAGGTGTTAGCACATACAAAATTCAGCACCAACTTCATTAGCTATGCTAACCCCATGACTTGTAAGATAAGAGATGTGAACTAGGAACACAGACAACTAATTAGTATCTCACAATGAATCGCAGGCATACTGTACTGCAACCATGTTGCAAAGACACACAAATGTGACGCACAGAGGAAATAAAAGAATCACACAACACATGCCCCAACCTCGCAACATACCCCAAGTGTAATAGTACGTATGTCATTGTTAAAGCACAAATGTGGACAGGGATAATACAGCAGTGTCAGGCATGTGATGGGACCTGAGTGGCAATGGGCATCTACAGACAATTGATCAATACATGAGCTGGTCATGCACACAGCTTGACGTGCACATCGAAAGGCTCCAGGTTGCCATTACAAAGTGCTCCAACAATATCAACCTCTGTCTGTCACAACTTATGACAATGCAATGTACAGACCCTCATAATGATGTTCAGTGTCAAATGTCATGTGTGTGAAACATTGAGGTCTGTAGAAACATAACATACATTGTGTGTCTTCTCCAAACACAGGTGATGCTGGGGACACAGCAGGTCCTGAGGAACAGTCCCAGTCCCAGACTGTGGCAGACCCTGAGCTCCCCGGTGTGGATCACTCTACGTCCTCTTCGGACGAGGACCTTGACCGACCTGGCCCCTCCGGCGTGAGCCATCGTGCAGCCCCAGAAGCAGTAACATCAGCACCCCCCTCAACCACTCCTGCCACATCGGACACCAGACGGTGTCCCCATGCCGACACGGACAGGCCCAGGCCCCAGAACAACAATGGACCTGGTACACAGGGCACCCCGGAAGCAAGGGACAACACCACCGGCGCTAACAATCAAGGGAGCCCAGTGTCGGCTGGGCCGGCCACGGCAGGGCCTGCCCATGTGGGTCGGGCCGGTGGGAGGGTGGGCAGGCAGAGGACACTGCCTGCACAGGGGGATGGACTGCATGATGAGCCACACCTGGAACGCATCATAGATGCGTACCAGGAAAGCACCGGAGGGTTTGGACAGGTCGTGGGGATCCTCAAGGAACTCAAAGAACAGCAGGCTGCCCATCATGCCCGCTTGGACTCCCACATGGCCCAGGTGGAGTCCAAGTGGGACAAATTGGATGAACGAACAGCGGTGCATAGGGACATACTGACATGCCTCCGCCAGATCAGCACCAACCTGACCACGCCTCCCTTTGCGCCCACAACATCTGTTGCCACAACATCCGCAAAAGCAACAGGGAGGGAGGAGGACTCTGGCGGAGAGACCTCGGCACCGCAGCACCCTGCACATGAGGGTCCCCCGAGAAAGAAGAGGGGTCGCCCGAAGAAGGGCAATTGAGACGCTGATGGCCATGCATATCCCCCAGGCACCCAACACCTGCTCCTGTTAACGTCCTTTGTGTGCAAACCAGTTGACCGTGTCGACCTACATCAAAATCACCCACTTGACATGGAGGGTCAAAGTTGTGACAATGCACCAAATGACTGTGGATTCTACCCTGGATATTTCAATTACCAAGACTACCAACTCACCTGTGAACTTTGGATTACCATCACATTGTACAGCACTGCAAAATCCGTTCACCATCCTTACACATGTTTGTAAATAAAATCACAATCACACAATACTTGCCTCTGTCGTGATTCCTACTTGCTTTGTGCCATGGCGATGATGAGCTGCTAAGGAACACTGTGCATGCAAACTATTACAGCAATGCGAACAACGTAATGTGAGTCATGTGAATGTGACACATATGAAGGAGACACACCACTAGGACAACACAACACATACTCACCATGGCCACTAACTCATCGTCAACACTGATGTCAACAGAAGATACAGTGGAAAGCACACACAACACCGATCCTGGGTCATTGGCAAGCAGCACACAGGTACAGGATGCGAATTACTGTTGGATGTGTGGACACACGGAGCACATCTCAAAGTGAAGGGCTGTTTTATTAAATATTCACATTGTGAGAATACTACAACTGATGCACGTTAACCTCACGTGACAGTTATCCGAAAAATAAACATGTGGTGAACGATGAAAGTCCAGGGGTGTGTGGCACATCATTGTTTGGGACAACGATTACTTGCACTCTGGAACAAGGATCTGTGTCTTGGGGTTCAGACCGCACCACACAGCATCCAAAGTACCCTGTGAAGGACAGACAGAAAACACTATCAAAAACACAGATTCACAGCAAACAACAACAATATACATGCCCAAAACAAAACACTAACTACCCAGACACAACCTAACAATCAGGTAAACACTGGGAGTACAGACTACCAGAAAGGACACATCACAGCAAGCATACTGACAAGTAGCATACTGCCACACTCAATCAGCACCAGTGCACCACCAACATAGGTCATGCCGACACAATACTTGGAGAACACATACCTGTATACTGACATTCATGAGAATAAGTTCTGGATCAGCTGGCTCCGAACATCAGCATCACCCTCATCATCACTGGCATCATGCCCAAGACCAGGATCCTCCACGGCTGGCGGAGGTTGGTCATCGTCATCCAGGATGAGAGGCAACCGCTTCCGCAGTGCCAGGTTGTGTAGCATGCAGCACATAATGATGATCCTGCACACCTTTTCAGGTGCATATGGGAGGGCCCCTCCTGTCTTGTCCAGGCAGCGGAATCTGCTTTTCAGGAGGCCAAATGTCCGCTCAATCACTCTCCTGGTATGACCATGTGCCTCATTGTAGCGCATCTCCGCTGGTGTCACAGGGTTCCTGAGGGGTGTCAGCAACCACGGCATGTTGGGGTATCCGGAGTCACCTACAGGGAGACAATTGCACATTAGTTGAGCGTGAAAATAGGGTGCGAATCAACTTTAGCAAACACACACAATGCTAAGCAGTCAGTACACACCGACAAGCCAGGAATGCTGGTACTGCATCTGTGCCATCATCGTTGGGATGCGACTACTCCTCATTATGTAGGTGTTGTGCGCTGGGCCCAGGAACCTTGCACACACATGGGAAATGGTCATGTCGGCAAAACAAACCACAAGAGCATTTATGGAAAGGGGCGAGAGTTAAAGCTCTACTTAAAAAGCCCAGTCTGGATCCGGTAGAATTGGGCAACTATCGCCCCATATCCCTTTTGCCTGCCATAACCAAGGTAACAGAGAAGCATGTAAACCTAACTCTTTCTGGGTTTCTTGAAAGCCACAGCCTGCTTCATTCCTCCCAAACAGTGTTTCGCCCGCGCCAAAGTACCGAAACCGCTCTACTGGCAGTGATGGAGGAAAGTAGGAAAATTCTGGACTCAGGAGGCTCTGCGGCCATTCTACTCCTGGACCTGAGCGCCGCATTTGATACGGTGAATCACCCGATTCTGATCCGGCGGCTCAGGAATATAGGAGTGGGTGGTACGGCGCTTCTATGGCTATCCTCATTTCTGGAGGGGAGAACCTTTCAGGTTTTTGATGAAAACATTGTATCTAAATCCACCCTTTTGCCGAGTGGTGTGCCACAGGGCTCTTCCCTAAGCCCGACTCTCTTCAATGTTTATATGTCCCCTCTGGCAGCCATAGTAGCCCCTCATGGAATCCAGATGATTACCTATGCCGATGACACCCAATTGGTGGTCGGGCTTAATCAATCAGATTTAAAAACCCATGCCCTGTACTCATGCTTAAATGATATCTCCAGCTGGATGGATGCCTCCCAGCTGAAGCTTAACGGAGGAAAAACTGAGATTATGATTCTGGGCAACACTCTCAGTTTCAACCCTAGTATGATGTGGCCCCCCAGCATGGGCCCAGCTCCAGTCCCGAAAGCAGAGATTAAGAGCCTTGGTGTATGGATGGAGCAAGACCTAAGCCTTAGGACCCAGGCCAGAAAAACGGCAGCCCTCTGTTATGGTCTACTCAGAATGGCCCAAAAAGTCCTGCCCCTCCTTCCTTTCGAGGCCAGGAAAGTACTGGTCCAATCATTAATACTCTCGAGACTGGACTATGGAAACGCTCTATATCTGGGTGCCCCCATCTCTGCGGTCACAAAACTCCAATCAGTACAAAACAGTGCTGCAAGACTCCTGATGGGTACTACGAATAGACTCTCAGCAAAACCGGCCCTCCGCTCCCTTCACTGGCTCCCGGTTCAGGAACGGATCAGGTTCAAGGCTCTGTGCTTGGTACATAAGTCAATGCAGGGACTTGGTCCACCTATTATTTCCAGCATGATTCGTCCATATAAAGCCAACCGGAATCTCCGTTCAGACGATCTGTACCTGGCAGAGATCCCTAGGATCAAGAAATCTAGGAGTGGCGGTAGACTCTTTTCCTATAATGCCTCCAAACTCTGGAACTCCCTGCCTCTCCACCTCCGCACAATCCCTGACCATCCGGCTTTCCGGAAGCAATTAAAGACCATGCTCTTCCCCTAGCCCTCTGCCCCCCGTGTCAGTTATTAGCGCTGGGATGCTTCCGGGTAGCCATGCGCTCTATAAATGTCTTTTCCTTCCTTCCATTTATAGAGTGGAAATGCTTCCTGTTCGGGTACGTCTGCTCATGTGCCTGCGGTGGTACCAAAGCCACATGTGTCCCATCGATGGAGCCAATGACATGTGGCATCCTGCCCAGGGCATAGAAGTCCCCCTTGATGTCAGCTAGTTGTTGTGCTTTTGGGAAATGGATTTACTGGTCCAGGAAAAGCAACATTGCCTCCAACACATCCCGAAGCACACGGCTGAACATAGTCTGTGACATCCCACCAGCAGTAGCAACAGTGTGCTGGAAAGTACCGGTGGCAAAAAAGTGTAGGGCTGCCATCACCTTCACCTTGGGGGTCAGTGCTGTAGGGTATGTCTGGCCAGGTTGCAGATGTGGAGCCAACTGCTCCGCCAATTCTTCGATCAGTGGCCTGGTGAAGCGGTACCGTCGCATGCAGTCACGTTCAACCATGGTCTCCAGGTCTGGGAACGGTCCGTGGACATTTGGTCTCCTGCAGTACACAGGAGAGCAAAGACAGTTTGTCATTCACCCTATCTATGTGCCAGTGTACATGAAAATAGCACATGATACCACATTACAGGACACAAGAACATGATGTGTGTGCTGTTGGGTATGGACACACATATCAGATACATGCCCATCATCTGACATCTCAGCTCTACAGGGCCACACAACAAGGTCCCTG
This sequence comes from Calotriton arnoldi, assembly GCA_963921515.1. Taxonomy (NCBI): domain Eukaryota; kingdom Metazoa; phylum Chordata; class Amphibia; order Caudata; family Salamandridae; genus Calotriton; species Calotriton arnoldi. Next base: position 634,057 of record CAWUFW010004542.1, on the reverse strand, counting down.
TCGTGCTGTGAGCAATCAATGTGCCCCATCACAGTACATCAGTACGAGTGTCACATACCAGACACACACCACAGTGACTAGTGAGGACAGATGTCTACCCCACAGCACATGTTCCTGACAGACACACACAGGGACCTTGTGTCGCAACATGGACACCATCATGATGTGGCGTACCATGTGCCCAACACAACGCACACATGACACACACATGAAGTGCCCCCTGAATTCATGCCAGCTCACACATGGATGTCTGTGATACACAGACACAACATCCACTCACATTGACAATACACTGGGATGTTGTGAACATTTGACATTGTGCACATGAAATCTGAGTCATCTCCGCATGGCAATACACACATACTGTGGAGGAACATCACATATGTGGCACTGTGACACCCTGTGAGGCACCTACCATTCCACTGAAGAGTCAGGGTGTATGTCACATTAAATACACAATGTACACCGGGAACTGTGTACATGCCTCATGCACTGAAATGTACTGTCGCCAAACACAGTGGTTATGTGTCCAGCCAACAATTGGATCTGTCCCCATGGCAACCTGCCCTGCCTGGGAGTGGGTGCCACTAAGTGAAACATACAAATTCACATGTCTACCCACATACACACACAGGTAATGCATCCTGACATGCACTTTGAGTGACTGTGTCACAGAGTGTACTGTTGTTGTGCCCATGGGTCAATGGCAAGCAATGGTGTGTTGCACGCCTTAAACAGTAACTTATATGGTGACTGACGCAGGTGACCAATGCAAAGGATGCATTGAACACCTAGGGAAGGAGCTGCACGCACGCCTTGCACAATGTCACCAATGTAGACTGACGCGGGTGGTCCGATCCGCACGCACGCCTTGCACAATGTCACCAATGTGGACTGACGCGGGTGGACTGAGCCGCACGCACGCCTTGCACAATGTCACCAATGTGGACTGACGCGGGTGGTCCGATCCGCATGCACGCCTTGCACAATGTCACCAATGTGGACTGACGCGGGTGGACCGATCCACACGCACGCCTTGCACAATGTCACCAATGTGGACTGACGCGGGTGGTCCGATCTGCACGCACGCCTTGCACAATGTCACCAATGTGGACTGACGCGGGTGGTCCGATCCGCACGCATGCCTTGCACAATGTCACCAATGTGGACTGACGCGGGTGGTCCGATCCGCACGCACGCCTTGCACAATGTCACCAATGTGGACTGACGCGGGCGGACCGATCCGCACGCACGCCTTGCACAATGTCACCAATGTGGACTGATGCGGGTGATCCGATCCGCACGCACGCCTTGCACAATGTCACCAATGTGGACTGACGTGGGTGGACAGAGCCGCACGCACGCCTTGCACGCACGCCTTGCACAATTTCTTCAATAGGAACAGACGCAGATTTGAGCCTGGTACGATTCGGTTCCTTGAAAATCCGTTGGCTGCCTGCAACAATGTTTCAGACTCGTCACTGCAATGCTTTTGAATATTTCAAACAATGCGGAAGGCATGTACGAGACGTGCAATGCGATGGATTGGCCAGATTCATAGGATGCAAACGTGTCGGACCTATCGCTTTTGACACATGGGTCTGAATCTGCCTCTGCAGCACAGATATAAGACTGTCTGTTCACCTGTGAGCTCACTTGCCTGCACTACATGCTCCAGATCGACATCTCTGCTAACACTGCTGCTGTCTCTGCATCCTCTGGCTCCAAGAATGGCACGTACTGTGGATAGGGCCCCAGCCTTCACAGAGGAGGAGAACAAGGCCCTGCTGGACAGCCTCCTTCCACAGTACAGCAAGCTGTATGGAACACCAGGGGAGCAGGTGAGTGTGCCCTCCACATCCCTTATTCATTGTGTATGTTGTCTGACTGGCACCACTGAAATTGTGTGCAACAGTGTCTAGCATACTCACTGAGTAGTTCATACCCCCATGGTGTGTAGGTCCCTGTAGTGGACAGGTACTGTGCATTAAAAGTGCATTTTCACACGGTTGTAATACTCAGTTAATGTTTCCCTGTTGAAAACTCAGGACAACTGTCAATCACCATATCTGCACTACCTGTGTCCATCATATTCCCTTGCGAGAAAGACATGAATATCCAAATGTGTGATGCACAAACATGTGGCTTGTGTGGTAAAGGACTTTTTCTACCCTTGTCATCCTCACAGGTTGATGCCCACCAGAAGCAGGAGATCTGGCTGACCATTGCCCGGGCTGTCCGTGCTGTGGGGGTCCACAGACGCCGCAACTGCCAGAAGAGGTGGCAGGACCTTCGTGGCTGGACCCGGAGGATTGCCAGAGTCCACCTGAAGCTGTCGCCTCCTCGCAGAAGGGGCGGACGACGGACACTGACCCCCCACATGCTCAGGATTATGGCGGTGGTCTTCCCGGACCTGGATGGGCAGTTAAAGGCCAGACAGCAGCAAGGAGGGGGTAAGTGCATGCATTCTCTGTGTCCAATGTATCACATGCTCTTTGCACGCCCACATCCTGGTTACACTTCCACAGATCTCCTGTCTGCTTGTACAGGAGTCATGTGGCAAAACTACGTCATGTCCCATCCTCATCTGATACACAGGTGTGCCCCTTTCAGGCTGTGACTTGTGTAACTTGGGTTGTGTGTCCCTGCTGTTGTACAAACTTAACGTTGTGAACAGCATCTGCGAACGGGGCATTGTTTTGTCTTCGTGACTGAGGCACATGATTTCCATGTGTCTGCACATTGCCTGGAAAAAAGACATGTACTCTGTGTGGGCAATTGATATGTGTTCCAATTGATGTTTTGGCACACCATATATGCCAGGGGTATTTGACACACAGCCATGTAGCAGCAACGAAAATTTATGGGCCTCAGAAAAATGTACATCATGTGTTTCACACATGCCTGGTGTCCAGGGTAATCCCATGTTGCACATGTTCCTGGACAGGTATCCCTACTCCGGACATGAAATACACTCTGTTCTTCTACTCCTGTGTGTCAGCCTAACATTAGTGCATTGTGAAGTGTGCTATATGGTGTCTGCATCGGTGTCATTGTGAGGTGGCCTAGCCTCTTAGACTCCTGTGGTGTTGGTCATTTAGGTTTGTGTAGCTAGCTGGGGTGTGGGAAATGGATCATCAGAATGGGTTCATGCATAGGTGTCGAATCACTTGACGGTGCATTATGTTGTATAGTACATCACAGTGCAGGCAGTCTCAATTCATTGCCATCATGCTGTGATGTCATCATGCTTACAGATTGGTGCTTGCAGTCAGTCATCTGTTGCATTTTTATTACGTGTGATCATCAGATGCCTGAAGATGTGGTTAGCATTGGGTGTCCCTGTGCACTTGACATCTGCAGGGCTTAAATTCTCATACATGTTAATGGTTGTGACACAGTGCAGAGTGTATAATTTTGGATGCACTACCCCTGAGACTGAAGCCAGTGCTGGCTGCTCAGCCATACTGGGCCGTAGCATGGTATCCCACTTGCTGATGTGTATCCCACAGTGTTGTCAGTTGTACAGCATGCACTCTATTGTGGCATTGACCATCAAGACATGTGCAAATCATGGTGTCTTGTGAGTGAAGCCTATCCATTTTACTGACAATGATTTTTGCCATCCCTTCTCATGACACATGTACTGAGTCAGTGGCAGGAGATGGCATGTGTTAGTCCAGGCAGATTTAAATAACAAGTCCTGCTCCTGCAGTTCAGAGATATGTCTATGTGGTGCTTGTGCACACATATGAGAAGTGGCAAACAACATGTCCCAGGCAGATGGGTCCATGGAGGGGCAGGATCTGAGGGGCATGGTTGACTTGCAGACTGACATGTGTCATTTCCAAATGATGTCTCCACTGTTCGCAATATCTGGCACTTGAGGCAAAGCCGTACTCTGTGATGTGCTGTACTGACTGTGATGTGTCAGGTGAAACTGGTGACTGATGTGGATCTGTTTATCCCGATTGATTGCAGATACATCGACAGCTACTGGAGGAGACAGCTACACGGACCAAGAGGATCCGCAGAGCCAGACTGGGTCTGCTTCAGAGGAGTTGGAGGGACCCAGTGGCACAGAGGGTGAGGGGAGCCACACAGAGGAGACCTCAGCTACAAACACCTCTGCTGAGGAACACAGCATCTCCATTGAGGACTCCCTTATGGAGGCGGGTGTCAGCAGACCCCAGACAACACCTAGCGAGTCTGTCCCCACCACCACCACATCTCCACCCTCCCCTCTGCTGCCATCCCAGATGTCCGTGGAGGCCCCCGTGTGAGGGAACATGTCTCCTTTGGTCCAGGCACCGCACCCCATGCCCCTGTCTCCCCTGCTGCCCTGAGTGTGGAGTCTGTGGACTTACTGAAGCAGCTCCATGTAGGGCAGACAGCAATGCTGAGTGTCCTCCATTCCCACACCCCTCTGTTGACTCAACTGGTGTCCTTCATGGAGGGCATCTCATCCAACCTGTCTGCCCTACATCGGACCATTCAGTCCATGGCCTCCACACAGATGGCAGCAGTGTCCCTCCTCCAACAGTCCCTCACCCCTCCTACCTCTGCACCACCCACAGTCCCCACTACCCTACCTGACCAACGCACACACACACCGGCATGCACCACAACAGACCCAGGCAGCACACAATCACGCAAGTCCAAAACAAAATCCACAGGCACGCACACTCCAGGGACTGATGGCACACACACAGGGGATGGGTCACAGACGCACAAACAGGCATCCACGAGCACTCCGCAGACCTCAGATGCCTCTCCCTCCAAAAGCACTTCCCCTGCCTCACCTGCAACCCCCCCCTTCCAAGCAGCTCTTCCTCTTGGCCTCTTCCCCACCGATCCATCTGCTCAGACGCACAAGGGGAAGAGGAAATCACCACGCACAGGGGGGAGTTCCCCTGCCACACAGACACCCTCCCCCAAGCGCCCGGACACTGAGCCCCCCAGACGCAAGTCCACCCGGAGCAGGAAGAGCAAGACCCCTCCAATCCCGCAGGTCAAAGTCACATTCTCCTTCCTGCAGCCCCCAGGCCACCACTCCACAGGTCCCCCCGCCACACCCTGCCCCTGGTTCCCCCACACACCAATACCGCATCTCCAAAATGATTAGGCCATCCCCTCCTACCACATGCACTTCCACCCCCACCTCACATGCTCAGCCTGTTCCTGCCACTGATGTGGGGACCGTGTCACCCCCTCTGTCCTGCCAACCTCACCTGGGCCCCATGACACTCCCTTGGAGTTTTGCACTGCAGTGGAGGCCCCGTCCCAACCATCTCACCTGCCCGCTGCAGTGGTGCCGGTAACAACCCCGTCTGACTTGGGCCCTGCATTGATGTCAGCACACACCCCATTGGACCTGGGCCCTGCCATGGTGACGGCGCACACAGTGTCAGACGCCTCCGCTGCAGTTGCCAGTGACACTCCTGCACCCACCAGCCCTCCCCTGCCCCATTCTGCTGTTCCCTCATCCTGTCCCTGCGGTGCCTGGCCTGCCCCTGTGTATGCCCCTCCAAGGGGAGATGTCCCCTGCCCATAGCAGTGCAGGCAAGCAATGGGTGACAACTTGTCACATTTCACCCTGGGAGGACTCCTGACATGGACTGGCCATTGGCCTTTTGACATTGTGGACATAACAGTTTCAATGAGTTCTGTGCTTAATAAAGCCAATTTGTGTTATCCAGTGCTGTTGCTTCAAATGTACATGATGTTGATGATGGGTGTCATGGACTTGCTGTTGTACAGGAGTTTTAAAGGTATAACAGAATGAGTTGTTGATGTGATGTACTCCATGTGGTCTATGGGGTATGTGTACTTTTCTGCTATGTATCCATGACATCCTTAGCTGCAATTTTAGGGTGTAATGATGGCAAAATGTTGTGACCAGGGTTTTATCTTTGGGTTTGCTACTTGACATCTTTGCCAGACACTGTGGCACATAGGTTGTGCTTACATTCGGGCACATGGAAAGTTTCCCTGACTTGGACAATCTCCACTGGACAGGCATGTTTGTGCATCCATGTTACACAAGTCATCTGTGTCATCTGTCCAACTTGGTCTACATGTGTATTGCATATGTGCAGATGACTGAGGGAGGACTCCCGTACACAAGCTTCTGTGACCATTGCTTTTCTTGAGTTGTAATAGTTGTATCACTGGGGAAGTCTTGTGCTGGCATGACAGGAGCCTGCACAGACAACATGTGGCACAGCTGACCTTCCCCAGGAATGCAGTCCCATCATGGCATTGTGTCCTTCCATGACATTGCCTGGGCACATGGTGTGTGTTGTGTGAGCATGTTTGTGTGTGTTCACTTCCCTTTTCTGGACGTAGCCTGTGTTCCAGACAGATGTACCTGTTTTGTGGACTGGCTGACTTGGCCTGTGTTCATGTAACTTCTTTGCCCTGCCTTTTCTGGGCATGACATAATACTGGTAATTAGGCTGTCATCCCTGGCTGTTTCATTACTAAATTCCAGGGTTGTTATCCAACGCATGTGGGACACATTCTGGATTACCATTGGCACTTATGTGTTAGCAACATCATGTGTTTTTCCCTATGTGGTATCTGTCATTGACAAGCTCACTTGTGTGTGTGTGTGTGACGACTCCCTATCATCAGGGTCATTGCTGCTATGTTGGAAGGTGTCGACATTTGTGCGTTGTGGCTCTCCTGTGGTTCAACATTGGTGTAGGTGTCTGGCAGGGTTCTGAATGACTTGTGCAGTTTTCACGTAATGTCGATGTGCCGCATGTTGTGCAGTGTGGCAGACCTTCACAGGTGTTGTTGTCAGCCCATGTGTGGGGATTTGTGTGCAGCTTTGATCCCCCCACCCCTCCTGGGATTGTCATGTGTGCATGAGCAATATCACCGGTCCCTGTGTGCCTAGCTGATGCACATTCTTGCAGATAAAGGTGTGTGCTGTTGATGTTGGCTAAATGTGAGTTGTTTAATGTCTAGGCCCATAACTACTTTTGGCCCATTGTTTGCAAGCCATGGCCAGTGATTTGTGTTTATGGAGGTGTGATGTGAGTTTGTGGGCCTGGACACATGACCCAGGATGCACATCTGACTGTGCTACGCAGTTGGGGGAAAACTAGCTTTATCATCACAGTGGCATTGGCGTGCAGGCTAATGACACCACAAAGATAGGGGACTAGAGGGTAGTGCTGTGTTGAGTCTGTCTCTTGCTGTGTTGGTAGCTGTTCCACCCACCTTGTGTCACATGAATCCTTTGTGATCCTGCTTACCTGACAATGCCTGCTTGTCCCCCCAGGTGTGCCCAGTCAAAGACTTACTTTTGTATGGCACAGTGCACACATGTGTGTCATTGTAGTTCAGCCCACCGTCATGCGTTGTGCAGTAGCCTGGGGACACTGTGACACACACACATGTTGTGTATGATATGCAGTGTGTGGCAGCCGGTCTGTGTTTGTGCATCTGTGCCTCTGCATTGGTGTGGCTTCAGCGTTCCATTGGGGGATGTTGTTTGTGTGATTGTCCCTATTGTCCAAGCTTCTTGTAGGTCATCATCCTGCACATTGATCATGTTTGGTATGTCCCATTGCTGCCATGGTATGTGACTTTGTCACCTAACATCGACAGTCTCCACAGGATTCCGCAGTTTGTGTGTCTGTTTGTGGAGATATGTGTATGCATCTTGATGCTCCCTTCTCACACAGTGTAATTGTACGCTGTTGGCATTGTCAGGGGTCATGGCCAATGCTTGTCTGCACATGGCAGATGGAGTTCTTGTGATACACATCATTCTTTGCCTCTAATGTCTATGTTTGTTAGTGGCACAACCACCACATTGCCAAAACATTGGTTGTGGTGTTGGGTGCAGTAGTCACAAATGCTGGTCTGGTGATACAGCCCCCTATGAGTAGTGGGTAGTGGTGCAGGGCATACATCCCCCAATGAGTGGGGAGGGTAGTGGTGCAGGGCATACATCCCCCTAAGAGTGGGGAGGGTAGTGGCGCAGGGCATACATCCCCCTATGAGTGGGGAGGGTAGTGGTGCAGGGCATACATCCCCCTATGACTGGGGAGGGTAGTGGTGCAGGGCATACATCCCCCTTTGAGTGGGGAGGGTAGTGGTGCAGGGCATACATCCCCCTATGAGTGGGGAGGGTAGTGGTGCAGGGCATACATCCCCCTATGACTGGGGAGGGTAGTGGTGCAGGGCATACATCCCCCTATGACTGGGGAGGGTAGTGGTGCAGGGCATACATCCCCCAATGAGTGGGGAGGGTAGTGGTGCAGGGCATACATCCCCCAATGAGTGGGGAGGGTAGTGGTGCAGGGCATACATCCCCCTATGAGTGGGGAGGGTAGTGGTGCAGGGCATACATCCCCCTATGAGTGGGGAGGGTAGTGGTGCAAGGCATACAGCACTGTATGATTTGTGGGTAGTGGTGCAGGGCATAAATCCCCCAATGAGTGGTGAGGGTAGTGGTGCAGGGCATACATCCCCCTATGAGTGGGGAGGGTAGTTGTGCAGGGCATACATCCCCCTATGAGTGGGGAGGGTAGTGGTGCAGGGCATACATCCCCCTATGACTGGGGAGGGTAGTGGTGCAGGGCATACATCCCCCTATGAGTGGGGAGGGTAGTGGTGCAGGGCATACATCCCCCAATGAGTGGGGAGGGTAGTAGTGCAGGGCATACATCCCCCTATGAGTGGGGAGGGTAGTGGTGCAGGGCATACATCCCCCTATGAGTGGGGAGGGTAGTGGTGCAGGGCATACATCCCCCTATGGGTGGGGAGAGTAGTGGTGCGGGGCATACATCCCCCTATGAGTGGGGAGGGTATTGGTGCAGGGCATACAGCACTGTATGAGTTGTGGGTAGTGGTGCAGGGCATACATCCCCCAATGAGTGGGGAGGGTAGTGGTGCAGGGCATACATCTCACTATGAGTGGGGAGGGTAGTGGTGCAGGGCATACAGCACTGTATGAGTTGTGGGTAGTGGTGCAGGGCATACATCCCCCAATGAGTGGGGAGGGTAGTGGTGCAGGGCATACATCCCCCAATGAGTGGGGAGGGTAGTGGTGCAGGGCATACAGCCCCCTATGAGTGGGGAGGGTAGTGGTGTTGGGCACCCCCCCTAGGTGTGGTGACTGCTGGTAGTGGGGACCATGCTACCCCTGTGGTTTTGCTGTTGCTGGTGTAAGGGATTTGACCCCCCCCTATGTGTGTGTAGCATTTCGCGTGTTCGTGACGTTTATTTGTGGGGGTGTCTGACTGACTGTCTGCGTTGTGCGCGTCTGTTCCTGATCCGGTCATAAATGTACAGTACTGGGATGACCTGCGCAATGGGATTCATCGTTGGTTTGTCTCGTACTTGCTGCTCATTGCTCCGTCTCGTACACATTGAGAATTGGGCCATCTCATAGCCGTGGATCATGTTGGGGCGCGAATCGGACCTGATATGCAGCTCTCCCGGATGCTGTGACGTGCTGCTAGTGGCGACCCATCCGGCGCGTATGATTTACACATCGTACTTGTCCGGCCGGAAACTGCTGTGGGAACTGCTTCCGGGCGACTCGAATCGGCGATCGGAGGTACGGCTCGTGCGGAAAATGCTGCTGGAATCGCAGCCTACGTGTCGGACGGAATTGTGTCAGTTATGCGCATCGTACATCATTGCCCGGACGGACCGGCTCCCGGGACGTGTCGGTCGCAAGGTAAGGCAACAAACAGCTCTCGGAGGGCTGTCCGACCCGGATCGAAATCGACCCCTTAGTCTTAGTCTTTCTTTTTTTCGGTTATCATACGTAACCATGAAAGTACACATAAATGCAAACAATGACCTGTAACAGTACAAGATTAAAACACAATTGAGCATGAATGATTAATGCTTTAAACTCTCTTGGGACACAGTAAAATATAGCAATTTACTTAACAAAGTCTAGATTAAAAAAGCTGATAAAATGAAGTTTGATCAGGATATGTTATGTGCAAGAAGTGATAGACAAGCGAGAACCTCTAGGGTCGGTCACGTGAGCCCCAGTCTCTCCGATTAGGTTTTCTATAAATAACTAATGATGCTATATAACAAGAAACATCTTGGGATTCATGGTCATATAAAAGTTATTAAAATATCAAAAATACTAGGCACGGCAATAAAAAAATCTGTTCACCATATTTCAAATAAGCGTTAAAAACAGAAAGAAAAACAGCAGCATAAGATCAAGCGACAAGGGCCGGCAGCACATGATTGGAAGTGATGCCAGGGCTGCATATGAAATGTGTAAAAAAGGCATAAAGTGTACGATGTGCAAGGAGAAAGAGACTGTGATGCTAGAACAGGTGGCAGTATGCCAGCAACTGTACGATTCCCACTTGTCCATCGGGGGCACTCTGTCCTTTAATCCTACCCCTGTAGTGCCATAAGGAATATAAAGTGCCAGTGCATACGTAATTTGATATGGGTGATGGAGACTAATAAATATTGAAAGCAATATTCAGGCCTTATATTGTGTGGATACAGGCAGTTATATAATCTAGGATATCTGCGGTGTTGCTAAAGTTCAAATTCCCTTGTTGTTTTCTTTATCCTCAGATACCATTTAGCTGTCAAAAATTTGCAAATGGAAAAAACAACTGGCCCACTTGTGTCTGTGGTGCATATTCTAAGTGCAGTGATGCGATCCTTGAGGCCTAGCATTCTACATAGTGGAGCTATCCAGCACCGCCGTCGTTTTTTATATGAAGGACAAAAAAATAAAACATGTTCGATGAACTCAATAACTTTGCAGCCCATCGGGCACTCAATTGATGCGGCCGGCCCCTTTTTCCAGTGACAAATGAAGGGAGCTAGCGGTAAGGTGCCTACCCTAAACTTGATAAAAAGTGCTTGAACATGCGGTTTTCCAACCAGATCTAAATAGGTTTTGAGCTCAAAATCACACTTGACTGAAAGGAAAGCATCTGTCAAGGGGCCCAGACAGGATCTGGTAACATATTCTTCCAGAACATATGACCAGTAGGCCCTTTTTAGTTGCCCCCTGGCATCACCTGGAATATCATTTGGGTTTAGCCAAAAGTCCCCCAGGCCCAGCTTGAACAACCATGATTTATATAGGCACAACAAGGAATCCTTTCAGCATAAAAGCCCTGTGGGAAGCCCTGGAGATACTCTCTAAAAGGCTCCAGTTCACTTGTCACCCAGAACCTTAGCCAATATGAAATCAGTCTCAACGCAGCAATGTCCGAAATGGATCTCAGATTGAGATCCATATGGATAGGTAGTGTGGGGGTGCTCCAAGGGATTTTAGAAGAGATGTTATAAAGTTGTTTTCAGCTGTTTCTAACAACTTCAAATTGCAATGTCCCCAGATATCTGCCCCATGAAGGGCTGTCCCACATGCTTAACTCCTGTAAATTTCCAAGAGAGGAGAGATGGGAAAAGATGGAGCATTGTGGGCAAACCTCATGATCACCCCATCAGATTGCCTCAGTAGCAGAGAGCTCTTCTTCAACTGGGCTGGCCATCTATGTCAGTCTTTTAATTGAATGCCCAAGTAATCAAATTCAGACACTCGCTCGAGAGCTGCACCGTCCAATAATATGGGTCTTCTCATTTTATTCTTTTGGTCGCCAAATACCTTGTACTTAGTTTTGCTGGTATTAATTTCTAGCCTGTAGTCCCTGCAATATGTGAGGAAACTGTCAAGCACAATAGTTAGGCCCTGTGGGCTTTTCGATAGTAGCAAAGTGTTGTCAGCAAATAGCAGACATGGTATTTTTCTGTCTTTGTTCTTGGGGGAATAATTCTCACAGTTGAAGAAGTATGGTAGGCACTCATTAATATAAAGGAGAAAGAGTGTGGGGGCCAGAACACACCCCTGACGCACTCCTCTCCAAACCCGTATATCTTCCGTCAGTTCGCCCGCCATTCCTCACCTCACCCTAGCATAATTAGTTCTGTGTAATGCCTAGCTTAGAGTCAGTAAGCCCCTTGGTACCCCTAGACTGCTCAGGGTTTCCCAATAATACCTTCCTGGGAACCAGATCAAATGCGGATCTAAGATCCATGCAGGAGACATATATATTTTCCCCTTGTCCAAATCTACGTTCATTTATTTAATAGCTAGGAAGCGTATGATTTGGTCTATTGTCCTGACATTCCGCCTAAAGCCTGCCTGGAGATGGGAAAGTACAGATACTTGGTCGATCTAGTCCCAAAGCCTATTTAATATCTGGATGCTAAAAGAAATTGTGAAGTTATCAATTAGGCTTATGGTTCTGTAATTGCATGGGGAACCCTTTTCACCCTTCTTCTATATTGGGATTATATATGGCACCTTTCCAAGTATTGGGGATGGGGCCCCCTGCCAGCAAGGCATTAGAAACTGTATTTATATAGGGTGCCCAGGCCTGCAAGTCACTTCTGTTCAAGTTAGCCGGGATTTTGTTAAGTCCTGGTGCCTTGCCTGCCTTCTGGACCATTATAGCCAATGTGGTTTCTTCAAGCATGAAGTCCTCACAATACTCCCTCCTTTCTTTTTCTAGGGCAGGCAATAAACACCCCATTCTGCCAACTTCTGGGGTGCTTGTCTGATAGAGGGCCCCAAAGTAGTTGGCCCAATCATCTGGCAGGATGTGGCACTCTGGTTTCCTGGCATCTGAGCGCCCATTTTTGGATACCAGTTCCTAGAACCGTTTGCTATCTTTTGCCCTAGCCGCAACCAACAGATTTTCCCAAACTTCTTTATCCCAGGAAGCTTTCCTTTTCTTGATGGTGTTGGCATATTCCTTCCTGGCATTGGTAATATATAATCTGTCTTTACTTCTCAGGGCATTGGTAAGGGTTCCCCTAGCACATCTACAAGTGTGGTCAAACCATTCATTAGATCTCACAGGCTTAGCACCCTTTTTTGCCCCAGTGATTTTCTCAAAGTATGTTCCAAGTCTGATAAAGAAAGATGAATGGGCCTCCACTATCTGGCTGGGCGGCAGCTCCTTTAAGGATGTTGCAGTCAGTTATTTAGATATAAATTGATGTAGGCTGGTTAACCAGTCCTCTGAGTTGGTCAGAATCTCCCACTTGACTGCCCTTTTGTTGCTTGTGGTCACAAGTAGTTTTGTGGTAGCCATCTTGTCTGGGTGCCCACTCTTTCTGCAGCCCATCCCATCCTAGAATAGTATGATTGGGGAGTGGTCACTGTCCTGACGTACATGGACAGCAAGGTCAGATACTTCCTACCAGATTGTTAAGTCATCATCATCATAAAGCTTTATACGATCTTAAGCAAAACAAAGATCATAAAAGAACAATACATCCGTAATAAAAACAAAAAAAATCATCAAATAGTACAGTTTAAAAACCATAAAATTTCAAGAACATCTCAATATGACTATAAATGGCAAAAAAATGTCCTTTTCTTTATACAAGCCCAAAGGAAGTTGGCTACTACAAAGCAAATAAAGGGGTTACCGAGCGTTTAACTAAGAAATCTGAGAGCTACTCTACTTTGTCTGAAGTTGTATTGTCTCAGGGCTGGTAATATGTATCTAGCTCTTTACATTTTATACAATTCACAGAAAAGGATGATATGGAGGTCTGATTGGTCTGAGACTCCATCACATGGGCAAATGGTCAGGTCACAAAACTTATGTTTTCCTGCCGGACAACCCACCATCAGAGGAATAAGATTCGTACAAAATCTTACTAGGATGAATCTGTGCTGTAAGTTCTGAATTTCCTCTAGATAGTGGTAGTCACCCTCTGCTAGAGTTGGGAGATTTCGATATATCCTCACTGTTGGTTTGACTTTGTTTATCTCCGTGCGTTCTCGAACCAACTTAGCTAAAAAAAATCTTTAAAAACCTTCTTAGGTATTTGGAGGCATTCACTGGTGTTTCTGTACAAATCCTCCAGACCCAAAGTGCTCAGGGTCGACCTTACATAATGCAGCCATCCTATTTTATGGACATTATCTATCTCAAGGCAATCCTTTATAATATGTTGTGTTAAGAATAGCGTGTTCTTCCTCCAAATTGAATGCCATAAAACTAAAGGGGCTAACCTTGCCAAGTCGCTAATATAAGGGAGGTCCAATTCCACATGGCAATTGAAGTTGGAGCATGATGCCGGGAGGGAAATCAGCCTCTTCAGGAATTTATCCTCCGTAATCTGCAACTGTTCAATTTGAGACGTGCCCCACACCCCTGCTCTGTAGGTAGTTGCTGAAACTGTCTTAGCCTTATAGATGCTCTTTATGACTTTTATAGGTTTGGTTCCCAGTTTCTTGGCAAATTTAATAATGGCTGCCATGCTACTCTCCATCGCTAATACCCTGTTCTTGACCATATGGGTCCAAGTGTGGCCTTAATCAAACATGACTCCCAGGTAAGGGAAAGAATCTACTACCACTAATTTGCGAGTCCCTAAGCGGAAGGATGGAGCTTTCCCATGCCCTGTGGGGTTTGCTTTTAAAATAAACGATTTCGATTCGTTAACCCTTACATCAAAGGAAGTCATGAAGGAGGCATAAGCCGTTACCATGTGTTGCAACTCCCTGCCTGTTCTGGCCACTAGGACAGTGTCATCTCTTTATGCGAGTAAAGGCAGAGTTAAAGACCCAAACTTCGGGATATCTGGAGTCATGCCTGCCAATGCTGCCTCAACCCCATTCGTGAATAATGAAAACAGGAATGGAGCGAGGACGCATCCTTGCCTAAACCCTCGTAGGATCCGGAACGAGCTGGTGCAAGCCCGTCCTTACCATACCACACCGAAGCATTGGTCTGGGAATAGAGCTGTCTGATAAATGTAAGAATTGGGGGGTCCACCCCCATGGCCTCCATTATCTCCCATAGCTTACTGTGGTTTACACAATCAAATGCGGCTGAGAGATCCTTGAAGGCCATGTAAATTATTTCCCCTTTAGCCCTGGTGTATTTCTCAATCACAAGGCTCAGGTTCAAGCACTAATCGATCATGCCCCTTCCCCGCTGGAAACCATATTGGGCCGTTATCAGTATATTTTTAACACAGGCCCATTCTTCCAGCCAATGTAATAGTAGCCGTCCCATTAGTTATGAGGTGGTATCTAGCAAAGATATGGGCCTATAATTGCCTGGGGCACCTCTGGCTCCCTTTTTATAGATCGGGACAATGACGCTTGTGCTCCACGATGTCAGTGGGCCAGCCTTAACTATAGCATTAAATACATTTTGTAATAGAGGGGTCCATAAAACATGATCTTCGAGAAAAGGGTCTATTGGGACCCCATCTGGGACCCCATCTGGGCCCGGGGCCTTCGCCCTGCTGCACCTTTCCAGACCCTTTATTATTTCCTCAACAGTAAACACAAGGGGGTCTAAACGGACCAGAGGGGCTGAAGGCTACTCAGTCGTCCGAATTTCCCCTGACCAAAAGATTGTCTCAAAGTGAGCCACCCAGGCGTCCTCTCCCACATGGGATTAGAGAGTTGGATCACTGGCGTCCTTAAAATAGGGCTTGTTTACCAACCTCCAGAAATCCCTGCTATTATTGGTTAGAGCTGCCCTGTCATGTGGTTTGTGGCCTCATGGTCTGCCTTGCTAAGTTGGCTTAGGCCTGGCTGCCATGATGCCTTTTTTGCGCACGTTGCTTTGTGACTTTGTTTTTCCAGCCTCTGCTTGTGCCCGGCTATATTAGGACTGTCTGCATTTCTGCCTTTCACCTTTTCTCCTGTTCCCTGTGGGTTGCGTCTGCACAACATGTACAAGGTCGAAAAACAAAGTCCCTTGTTCTTGCTGATCTGGTCAGCCCCTCGCACTTAGACATAACACTGTATGCAGCTGCACTGGAGAAATTCGTGTGCTTTTAATATTGTGATTTCACTGTTAGAGGCACTTGGAGAAAAACCTTTCCAGGGAGAAGAGCTGTGCTTGTCTGATGATGTAAACCTTGCATCTAGATATTGAGGTATGAGGGTCCGCCTGACAATGCCCAGAGGTCTTCTATTTTTATAATAAACTAGCTAATAGCACGGGGAGGGTTAAAATAAATGATTTCGATTCGTTAACCCTTACATCAAAGGAAGTCATGAAGGAGGCATAAGCCGTTACCATGTGTTGCAACTCCCTGCCTGTTCTGGCCACTAGGACAGTGTCATCTCTTTATGCGAGTAAAGGCAGAGTTAAAGACCCAAACTTCGGGATATCTGGAGTCATGCCTGCCAATGCTGCCTAAATGGTCATTTAGCCCTATATCCACTGCTTTATGAAATGCTTTCCCCGTTTGTATTCTATGGAATTGTAACTATGCTTATTATTTTATCCTTATGCATTATGCTGATAGTACTGGCCCGTGTACTGTATCTTAGAGCACGATAGTTGAAATAAACATTTTAAACTATACTTTGTCTCTTATTACGCACGTTGTGGACAGGTATGAGTGAGTTATGAAAGGGTGTTCTTGCTCCTGCGAGTCCTGTGAGAGAGATACCGTGTTCTGGGTTGTCTAATCATTGGTAGCATCGCTGCTAATGAGACGCTAAAGCTAGTCGGATTGGGGTGGTGGGTACTAAGGTGCATGGTTGGTTCACCACTATACTCTGAGGTCCTATTATCCTGTGCATAGCTCTGTGTATGTGCAGAATCCCTACAACAAGGCGCCACCAATGTAGTGGGCTGCTTATCTGCAAGACGCTTGAGTAGTACTTGTGCTTGTCCACAACACCCTTCGCAGACGCTTCCGGAAGCGTGTGTGAGGGAGATACCTCCTATATTGACGTTTTTATAGGTTCTTTCAAGCTTGAAGTTATTAAAAGGTGTTTAAATAAAACCCTATATTGTGCTGCCTCATAATAGGTTGTCGAATATTTTTAGCCTAAAATGGCTGTCCAAATAGCGGCACATAGCCGCGCAGCGTTCCGGGCTCATTTGACAGTGTATGGAGTGCCTGACGCGGGTGTCGATTTGATCTTTGTGGAACAAGCGGATCCTGCTTACCACTTTGAGGTTTTTTACTCTTGGGTCACCTTCCCGGCGGTGGATGGCGCTGATAATGTGTTCCATGAATATACAGCCACCGCTCTTCCTATAATTTATAGGCCTTATCGAAATCTTGAAGTACCGCTCACGGCATGGCAACACCGTATTTGGTTTAATGGCGCCCTCCCCCAACCGGTAACCCCGATTCGTTTAAGCCCCTTATCGATTGAAGGGGCCACTTGGCCAGTTTTGGCCGGGTATACCCCACATCCGCGTTATATGACGCTTGCGGTTGCTGACCTGCGTGAATTGCATACGTCTTTGATACGTGTGCACAGAGCTTTAGTACAGTATGTTACAGGCAACATCCAGGGAGCCCCGCCTGGACTTGCAGCGCATCCAGCTGGAACGGGCGGTGTAACCATAAGTCCTGTCATGGTTAATTCGGTGATGGGCAAGCGCCCACAAAATAAGGACGATTTGCCTTATTGGCTTGCCGAAAAATTTGACCAGCTGGAGGCAGTTTTTCCAAATACTTCTCCTGTGGAAAAACACAGGATTTTGACGATTAGTTTGCCAAAAGACTTGATCCCCGAGTTGGCAGAATGCAACAACTGGGGTAAGGTATTCGCAGCAGTATATGCGAAGTGTTTCGGCACTCCTTCCATGACAGTTCTCCCCTCTGTAATTAAACGAGTGCAGGATGAGCATGGCCCTGAAGCGGCTGTGGAATTAGGGATGAGACTGGTGGGAGTGTTCGATGTAGTAGCTGATTTGATCCTTGCGAATGTCAAGGGCGATGCAGTTAACTTTCAAGTAGCTAATGCTTTGGCTTTGATCCCAGAACCGGACAAGCCGCGCGAATTACCGAAAATTATTGCACAGGCTTACAAAACCATTGGCCGCAATAGCCTGGGAGTTAAGCCTTTTGCTAAAACGCAAACACAATCACAACCACAACCAAAAACTCAATCTGAGAAAGATGGGAAACCGTTAGAGCTGGAGATTGAAAAAACACAGTTTCGGTCTCTTCTGAACGCACTTATGATTTGCGCCATAGTGCGAGAATTAAATCTCCAGAGAGATTTCAAGTCCCTGATTCGCGTTCTCCTCGTTCTTCACAGGCACCACCGACCTCCCAGACAGGTGGAGGAGAACGCCAGGATAGAGGCAGGGGTCGTGAGGCTCCACAGGGACGAGACCAACCTCGACCACAAGTCCGAGGGAAACCCGAAGAATTTACACTTTCTCGCCCACAGTTTCAGAAGAAGAAAGTTGCAGCTGTAACAGCGAGGTATGCCACAAACGGTGAGAACGAGACTCCTGAATTGGACGTGGGCAGTGACGCTCCTAGACAGCACTGCGGAAGTTACCATAGTGCGGGAGGCACAACGTCCTCATGTGGAGGTGACAGCAACTGATACATTCATTACTGTCGAGAAAGCAGACACCAGAGTGGCACCCCCTGACAGACTATATAATATTGTCATTCAAATCGAAGGTGACATACAGCGTGTTATAAAAGGGATTTTTTGGGAGAATCTGACCTCTTCTTATGACATTTTGTTGGCAGAGGTGGATTGGCCGCCACCTTTCGTACTTGCTGCACGTAGAGGGGAGGAGGTAATCCTTCCGAGCTTTTCTCGTCATGTCCCCAAGGACAAAGCGGAGGCTCTCGCAGCTGAGTGGGCCGGGGCCCTGGCTCCGGCGTTATACCACAACCACGTGGGTTGGGATGAAGACTCTCCCCCCCATGATATTCCTTTGCGGTCGCTGCCACAGCCACAACCCCAATATCCCATCAAGCGGGAAGCTAAAGGTCCCGTTTCCGACATTCTGACACAGTTAGAATATCAAGGAGTAATTGAAACCTGCGTGCCACCAATGAATAATCCCCTTTTCGCGGTTTCTAAACCCGATGGATCATACCGCCTAGTATTGGATTACCGACACTTGAACTCTCATTGTGGGACCTTTGCGGTGCAAAATACACACAGTTCTGCGCTTGTAGACAGTCTTGTTCGTAAAAAATATAAAACGACACTTGACCTATCCAATGGATTTTACACGCACAACTTGTCCCCGGAGTGCAGCCAATGGAGCGCTTTCACTTCCGGTGGTAAACAATTCAAATTCCGGCGTTTACCCATGGGCTACAAGAACAGTCCGTGTGTATTCGCCGCCCGTGTTGTCTCTTTGTTGGACAGCATAGACCCAGATGCGTGTTCGTACGTCGATGATATCTATCTGACAGACGACGAATTATACCCGCATCTTACCTGAGTGGACCGCATTATTCTTGAATTTGCGGTTTTAGGTTACAAATTTAACTTTGCCAAATCTCACATTGCTGAATTTACCGTTTTGTTTTTGGGCTATGAGCTCAATAATGAAGGTAAGGGCTTAGCTCCCCATTTCTTGTAGAAATGTGCACTCTTGTGCCCTCCAACCACTCTGAAGAAGCTTCAGTCTTTGCTGGGTTTTCTAAACTTCGGGCGTACTTACATTCCTGAATATGCCCAGCGTATCAAGCCTCTTTATGCTTTGATACAACCTAACTTTTCGAAGTTGTGCTGGCTTCCCGAGCATTCCTCTATACTGCAGTCTTTGCAGTCAGATTTACTTGAATCTAAATTCTTGTTGACTCGTGACAACCACACAAACCTGGTGATTAGAATCATTCCAGGGGCAGTGGGTTTCATGTACTTGACCTTTAACGAAGGTGACACAGTACCGATCGCATACAAGTCACATCTTTACACTTCCGCAGTAATGCGCTTTTCCTCTGAGGAGAAAGATTTGACTGCAGTGCAAATGGCGATTCTAAAAGAACGCGCACTGGCACAGGGAAAACGCATTTTGGTGGTAACACCATATCCTGCCCTTGAGGCAGTGACGAAAGCAAGTGTTCCGAACTCTAAGGCTTTGCACCCCCGTTGGATACGATGGGCTACATCTCTGACGTCCCCAGATGTCACTTTTATCTTTGATTCCTCTCTACAGACACAGGAGTTCTTACAGTATGAATTTGTTCATCCTCCTCCTCTGTCCTTGCTACCGCTTGAGGAGTACGAATGTATTATCTATACCGATGGTTCGGCACAACCGGCCACGGGTTCCAAGCATGCTTATTCCGCAGCATGTGCTTGTTGCAGGTACCATGGTGAATGGCAAATTCAAATCGACTGTAGTGCACACTCAGGCACTAGGAGACAGTACTGCACAATTGGCCGAGCTGCGCGCTTTGGTGCTCGCACTTGAGTTCGCTAATCCAGACGTGACAACCCTTATTGTATGCGATTCTTACTACTGTGTTCAATCTTTCAATGACAATCTATTCTTTTGGTCGCAAAACGACTATAGAGATGCAAAAGGCAGCACAATTAAGCATAAAATGCTTTGGGTTTGAGTGGCAGATCTGAAACAACGTCTGCCTCTCACACAGGTGATTCACACTCTTGGCCACCAGTGTGTGGGCACACACGCGGTCGGTAACGGTTTGGCAGATGAAGCTGCCAAATCAGCAGTAGCCACGTGCTCAGTAGCAGCAGTTACACGATCCATGACTAAAATAGATAATGATATTTTGGCAGCTATTGCTGCGACAAAGGAAGGTCCTAATTACCCACGGGGTTTCCCTTCCAAATACTCTTATCAACTAGGTCCCGAACAGGCTCCTTACGTAAGAATTCCAGACGTTGGTGATCGGCTGATTCCCAACGCGGACCGCAGATTTTCCTTGATAACGGCCGCACACGAAGGCATGGCTTCGGCTCATGCTGGCGTGTCTGCGACGGTTTCAATCTTGCAGCAGAGTTACTGGTGGCGTGGTTTATATAAACAGACCCGTACTTATGTGCTTTCTTGTGATGTTTGTCAGCAAATTAAGCCTTCCACGGTTACACGACCACCACAAACACCGCTCTGCATTTCAAAAAGACCTTTTGGGTGTGTTTACCTGGATCACTGCGGTCCATTTTCTTCTGACACTGCGTATAAGTACATCTTAGTTGCAGTGGATTCGTGCACACGTTTCATCTGGGTTTGGCCACAACGGAGTGCTGACGCTCGAAATGTCATAAGGGATTTGCGTGTCTTTGTGGGAATTTTTGCCTGTGGCACCTTCCATTCTGACCAAGGTCCAGCGTTCGCCTCTAAGGCGTACAAGGACGCAATGGGGTCACTGGGGGTGCGGGTGAAATTTTCGTCTCCATATCGGCCTGAGGGCAATTCGATTGTTGAACGAATGAACCGTGACTTAAAGCAATCCTTGACAGCTAGAGTCTTAGGTACTGGCAGGAACTGGCTGGCCACCTTGTATACCGTACAACGTGCACTTAATAATCTCCCTAGAAGACTTCTGGGTGGGCGGACCCCTTACGAAATGCTCTTTGGCATATGAATGTTTGTTCCCGACCTTGATGGACTAGACATGGCGGCGCAATCCGCAATCTTTGATGTAGATAACCATTCTACTATGTTACAGGACTTACAAGAAGC
Organism: Calotriton arnoldi; assembly: GCA_963921515.1. Classification (NCBI taxonomy): domain Eukaryota; kingdom Metazoa; phylum Chordata; class Amphibia; order Caudata; family Salamandridae; genus Calotriton; species Calotriton arnoldi. Next base: position 612,611 of record CAWUFW010004542.1, on the reverse strand, counting down.
CCGAGACAAACTTGCAATCAAACATTTACCTTCAGCCACAGACGCTGCGCTGCAGATTCCGGTTGCCGGCTGGCTTCCGAAGGTTGGAGATCTGGTCCGAGAGAAGGTGGAGAACAAAAAAGAATTTGGCCCCTCTTATCATGCACCGGTTCCAGTCCTTGGCTTGAAGGGTACTCGTACAGTCATCTTACCACCGCTTCCTGGTCGAAAGGACAACAGATACATCTCAGTGGACAATGTCAAGCTACAACATCTGGCCGATCCTGAATAGTGTAACACCAGCGGTCTCTTGTCCAGTCATTTCCCGGACAAATGTTTGTGGCCCACCAGCCCACACGTTCACTGATGTTGCTATTGAGATGGTAGATTTGCCTGATCACTTACTCGACTACTCGGATTCCCCCTGCAACAAGGAGACTGAGTATACCTACCCCACCACCGAGTCCGTGGCTCACCTACCAACAATGCCACTGAGCCCAACACGTTATTCCTTTGACTCGGATTCCACCTCAGCACTTATCCCGTCCAGATTCAGTATTTTTGTATCCTGGTTCAGAGACAATTTTTTGATCCCTCCATGGACATACATCTGGTTGGTACTATTCCTAATTTTTCTGTTCATGTCCATTGGCTTTGTCACAGTTTTTTTTCTGCTCATTAATGGTCACTATTTACCAGAACGCTCTGCAGTGAACTGTGTCGCTGGAACTTTGGCTCCGCATTCTTCTTCTCACATCATGAAGCGTGACCACACATTTGTGAACATTTCAGCTTTCCCAGTCGCTGATGGCATCGTATGGGATGCGGTAAATTTCCAAATTCATGGACCTACCGAGATTATGAATGTACCAAATGTCCTTCGTGTTTCAATGGGTGATGTCGTTAAAAGTAATATTCATTCTGACGATTGGGATGTGCATGCAGTTGAATCGTTATTTACTGATTTGAAATATTATGCTGCTTTTAATGCTGAAGATTTGTACATGAATTCTGCAAGTTATGCCGATTTATATTGTTACCAGCATTGGGGCAACCACTTTCTCCATAAACCAAGTACCCTTCGGGGTCCTTTTAATTACACCCAGTGGGAGCATTGTCCCACCCCTTTGCCAGGTAGTTCCCAGACTCTTAGAAATAAGTTTACTTATTTTACAGACTTTGATAGATCAAACCCTGGGTCCTATTATTTTAAATTAAACACTTCGTCCACTCAGAAAATCATGTTGACCCACACCAAATTGCTATATTTGGGTTCCTTTTTAAACGCCTTAGCTGTGGGTGGTTATGAGCACTGGCAGGACACCATTGACTTGAAATCTATTTGGGGCTCCAAATCATGGCAGGTACAAGGCACAGAAGCCTTGCACCGTGCTTGCCTTATCCCGGCCCAAATTTTATTTTTAAATCATACCATCTATCAAACAACGTGTTGGGGTTTGGCTACTTCCAAACAATTAAATGCGCCTTCCATTCCTGTATTGTCTTCCACTCCCAACGAGAGCTTGCGTTTCAATGTTTCCCTTACAGATTTGCAAGCTTTGTTTCAGAACAATTCATTTAATGTCTCCACGTTTGTTCAGTCACCCTGGTTGGCTTGGCCAACAGCGGCAAATGCCTGCCAACTGCGTTTTCTTGACTCAGCTCCTGGTTACAAACAGGATAGGCCAGACCCAAGGTTTTCTGACTCTCGTACTGTTACAACATATTCTGTTGGTAAATTGTGTAAACAGTGGTTGCAGCACTCTTCCTTAGATTCTGTTAAACAACATTTATCACTCCTATCAGGCAACATTGATCTGTCCGATTTTGTTCTGGGGCCTCGTGGCCCTCGACCTAAGAGGTTCATTTATGAAACTTACAATGAACTCTGGAAGCTTTTGCAAATTGAAGCTGCTTCCCGTCTTCGGGAAATAGATCAAGCAAATTTAGAAAAGGTGCTTGCTGTTGTTGACAATAGTATTAATACCCTGTCTTCCCGCATTTACACATTAGAGAATATTGTTTCCTCTGTTGTTGATATTGTACAAGATGACGTGTCTGTGTTATATCATGGTCAAAATCAATTGCGTTCAGTGATGCAGTTTGCATGGACTTTACAAACGCTTAAAATGGGTAAAGTTCCTTGGCACTTTTTGAACACCTCTGCCTTATTCTTGCCGTTTAATTTAACTGAAAAACAGCAATTCTTGTCCATGAAAGATGCAACATACACTCTCTTACATATCGAAAAAATAGAGCCCTTACCATTCTCAGTGGCGGAATTGGATTCTGCCGTGTGGCTAGTTCACGGGGTTATCGCCTTGCCTTTTTCTTTATTTGAATTTAGTTCGTGCATGAAACATTATCCGGTGGGCCGTTTTCAGCCCTTGGGCAGTGCCTTCCTGCATGAACTTTGGTCCCTGCCTTTCATGTATAAATGCCTTAGGGACGGAAAGGAAGTTTTTCTCACAGGGGAATCATGCGATTCTACTGTGGGTCATTCCCTTATTTGTAAAAACATTAAATTGCACGGAGCTTGTAATGTTTCGGCTCCGAATCTTGCTTGTGTTTTAAAGGGCATTCCTGCTCCTGCTATTTCTCCTACTTTCACTGTGCTTTCAAATGGTAGCTATCTCCTTCTGAATAATCAGGACTGCTGTGGCATGCTGGCTGGCATCCCCTATATTGTAACTGTTTCCCACCGGGTTGTGTGCTGTAAAAATGTGCTTTTTCCTCCCCCGCACAACATCATAGATAGTTCCATTTGGCCTTCCATTCCAACTTTGAAGGCAGATTTCAATAAATTGAGCAGAATAAAGGTGCTATTATTGAACCAGGAGGTTATGCTCACATCCGCACGGGAGACATTCATCCTCCAGGTGGCTAGTACCCACAGTGAAATACAGGCCCTTTTGAACACAAACCTCCCACAACATTTCGGTGAGCTCATTCACCGTGTTTTCAATGCATCACGCACCGAAGGTCTTGTGCACTTTTTTAAAGTTGTGGGCTCTGGCCTTGTTACCTCCTTTCAAACTATCTTTGGTGTAATACCGGCTTTTATTCATTCCATTTTTTCCAGCGGCTTTCCGTTGATTCTCGCCTTAGCGGCTGGTGTATTGCTTTTGGTCTGTTTGCTACGCAATGGCTGCTCTTCCTGGGGGCCTCCTCGACCAAGGTCGACTCCGGATGCTTTGTGAACGCATCCTCGCTGGCTTCGGCATCCTGCCATTGGCGACACTGAGTGTGTCCTATAGACTTTCTTTCCGCTTTGCGTATTTCACTTGCGTGCAACCTGTGATGTCTTGCATCCGATGTCCTTTCTCATGGTCCTTGGATTATTGCCTCTCCAATACGTCTCTGTCAGACCCAGATTTCGTCCAGTTAGTGGGTCCCTTAGAGGCCCATGAACGAGACTGTTCCGGTTATGGCTTCATGGCGCCTGCGGCTGAACTTGGAATTTTGGCACAATGGGATGTCTGGGCGGCTGCTCAGACTCTCCTACAACAGAGTTATATTGAGTATCACGCAAGTTGTCCCGCAATGCTGGTCACTGCTCCCTCCTGCGAGGAACATGAATGCAGTTTTGATTTGGTGAACTGGATGGCGTCTCTTTTTTCTGACAATTCCAACGATATCCTCTTGGAAGGAGTGGCATTTTTCTGCACTTACACTCTATTGGATTAGGGGGCCTCCGCTTTCAGCGTCCTGCCTCACTGGATTTTTTTTTTTTGCTTTGCAGTTTTTTCCCCCCCCATTCGTTCTCCTTCATTGGGGACTATTCCACGACAGACGTTGCCGTTCTGCTCCATCTAATTGAACTCTGTCTTCATCCTATGTCTTCGCCAATGGACTGACCAGGGGAGGGTGTCATGTGGTTTGTGGCCTCATGGTCTGCCTTGCTAAGTTGGCTTAGGCCTGGCTGCCATGATGTCTTTTTTGCACACGTTGCTTTGTGACTTTGTTTTTCCAGCCTCTGCTTGTGCCCGGCTATATTAGGACTGTCTGCATTTCTGCCTTTCACCTTTTCTCCTGTTCCCTGTGGGTTACGTCTGCACAACATGTACAAGGTCGAAAAACAACATCCCTTGTTCTTGCTGATCTGGTCAGCCCCTCGCACTTAGACATAACACTGTATGCAGCTGCACTGGAGAAATTTGTGTGCTTTTAATATTGTGATTTCACTGTTAGAGGCACTTGGAGAAAAACCTTTCCAGGGAGAAGAGCTGTGCTTGTCTGATGATGTAAACCTTGCATCTAGATATTGAGGTATGAGGGTCCGTCTGACAATGCCCAGAGGTCTTCTATTTTTATAATAAACTAGCTAATAGCACGGGGAGGGTGGTATGGTCATTTAGCCCTATATCCACTGCTTTATTAAATGCTTTCCCCTTTGTATTCTATGGAATTGTAACTATGCTTATTATTTTATCCTTATGCATTATGCTGATAGTACTGGCCCGTGTACTGTATCTTAGAGCACGATAGTTGAAATACACATTTTAAACTATACTGTGTCTCTTATTACGCACGTTGTGGACAGGTATGAGTGAGTTATGAAAGGGTGTTCTTGCTCCTGCGAGTCCTGAGAGAGAGATACTGTGTTCTAGGTTGTCTAATCATTGGTAGCATCGCTGCTAATGAGATGCTAAAGCTAGTCGGATTGGGGTGGTGGGTACTAAGGTGCATGGTTGGTTCACCACTATACTCCGAGGTCCTATTATCCTGTGCATAGCTCTGTGTATGTGCAGAATCCCTACAACAGCCCTTTCTAATTGTTCCCAGGCCTCTTCTTTCAGGGCCTTTTCTCTCTGTTGCCTGGATTCTCTGTATGCCTTACCGAGTAGCTTTATCCTCCCTTGGTCTCTAGGGGCTTCTTTCAGGGCTTCATGGAGAGCTTTTAATGCTTGAGAACAGGCACGATCAAACCACCGCCAAGCTGGAGCCTTTTTTGAGTTTTTATTACAAAACAGGGCCTTTTTTACTGCCTCTAGTAGTTTCGTAAAATCACAAATGAGGAGGTCATCAGAAAGTTTGTATCGAAACAGTTTTGTATAGAGTCCATGTTTTTGTTACTATTTCATGAATTATATTTACCTTATCTACGCTAGCCCATTTTAATTGATAACCATTCCTTCTTCCTAGGACCGGTGTCTCTACGATTTTAATTTGCCGCTCACACGAGAGACTAAGTGCTATAGAAAGGGAAAGGATGGCGTGATCGCTAAAAGTGGTGAATGTTGACTCCACTTGTGTCGATTTCCCACCAAGGGTTTCGGAGGTCAATACAAAATCAATGGTTGACTCGTAGTCTTTGCGTATGAAGGTCTTTATGAACTCCCCGGAAGACTCAGTCTGACTATTCCTTATCTCCAGGTTTCTGATGGAGAGTATTCTGTTCAGGCTCTGGCCGTATTCATGGTGAGTGAAATGGATTGCCGGGGCCCCATCCATATCCACAGTACCACAAACAGGGTCGGTAGAATGTTTATACAAATGTGTGTTAAAATCGCCCACCCACACGATATTAAAGTTCTCTCTAGTTCCAGACCCTATTTTATTGAGCACATTCTCCAATTGTGTCACCACCAAATGCATATTAGCTCCAAAGTTGTTATTGTAAAAGTTTATCAATAACCAGTCCTGTCCCCCTGGACCTTCTAGTAACAAGAAATAAAAAAACTGAGACACCTTCAAGAATTTCTTTGGGCATATTTGGAGGGTATTAGATATTAACGTTAAAAGACCCCTCCTCGCTCGGCCTGCACATGCAGGTAAGGCCTCCGTTTGGAAAGAACAATACCCATCTATGGCAATTTGATCGGTTGCCCAGGTCTCCTGTATGCAAATTATGTCATACTTTTGCCAAACATCCAACCAGTGCATATTGCCCACCTTCCCCTTGATGCCTGCAACATTCCAGGAAGCTAGTTTTATCCAATTACCATCGCCCCTATCTGTAACCCCAGGGCGAGTTACCTCCTCGTTTGTTATGCTCTCCGGATATTCTGCAGTTTGACTAGATAGATCCGCTATAGCTAGTCAGTCATAGCTATCAAGCCCTTCTAAAGGAGCAAATCTATTTCCTGTTTCCCAATTAGAGGTTCCCAAGTTACCCAAGGGGTTCATGAGCGTTTGTTGGGGTCTGTAATGGGGTCTATGCTTTCCATATGCGGATATATATGGGTCTGGTTTCCCCAGAGCAATTGGGGCATAAAAGAATTCCCACGACAGGGCTAAGATCTGAGTGCCAGGGAGTGGTGCATCACATAGTCGATGTTTCAAAAGGCTCACCACCTGGGCGTTGTTAAAGTTAACCACAATGCAGTCTCCTTTTAGATTGTTAAGTCCAATTAGATATAATCGATATGACTTTTGTAGATTCCTCTGCTGAAAGTAGACAGTGCAGCTTGATCTGAGGGGAGTAGCCCACTCCCTGCTCTCAAGACAAGTGTGACCATGGAACATACACACATGAGAGCTGTGGATAAAAGAGCACAATCTTCATCATCTAACTTGTGACAAATTCCAGCAATGTTCCATGACAACATCTGCATCATGGGCTTCTCTTTCCCAAGCGTACAGCTCTCTGGTGGGAAGAAGGCATTACCTGGGTGTTAAAAGTTCTTATAGGATCTGCTCTACCCTCACCCCAAATATCCAGTTTTATGGCCAAAATGTCCCTAATGGCTTCTCCAGACACTGTTCTTTCAGACTGGTGAAGATACAAGTTGCTCAGTACTGGACCATCTTCTTGTGAGCCCTGGAGTCAGTAAACCATTGATAAACTGGTCTCTTGTGTTTCGCCCTGGGTTATAATACACTTCCCCACCCAAAACCCCTATTTTTCCTGAAATCCTGTTCCTTAAAATAAGTGAATTCCTTTCATACTCATTTATTCGCCTGATCTTTTTGTTCATAAATACACAGTAAATGCACATTTATACTCAGAAATTTATATTAATACCAGAGTATTAATACACTTCCCAACCCTTAATCCCCTAATTTTGTAGACATTCCATTCCTTTTAACAAGTGACTTTATTTTAAACTCCTTTGAATTCCTGTTCTTTTAAATGTAAAATTTTAAATTAATTGTTCATTAATCCTCAGGTATTAAAATGAATGCCTGAGTTTTAATACACTTCCCTTCCCTTCCATACCCTAAACCCCTATTTTACTTAGCATCCTGCACCTAATAGTATGTGATGTTCCTACACAATCATAAAAATGCTTGATCTTTTTGTTTAAAAAGTATCAGCAAATGCACATAAATACTCAAGTATTTCAATTAATACCTGATTATTAAAACACTTCCCCACTGTAAACTCCTATTCTTCCCAGACAACAGATTCCTACAAGTTAGTGACCTTTTTGAGTAATGCTTGTTTAAATGCCTGATCTGTGTACTGAAAATTAACAGTAAATGCACATTAATACCCAGGTCTTAAAAATAATACCTGGTTATTAATACACCCCCCGACCCCATTTTCCCTCGTGCCCCATGCCTAAACATGAGTAAACTTTTACAAATAGTACTTGCTTATATGCCTGTTATTTATGTCCAGAAAATTAACAGTAAATACATATTAATATGCAAGTATTAAACAGAGTGCCAGAGAATTAATACTTTTTCCTTTTAAAAAAAAAATATTTTTATTGAGTGAGACAAAAGAAAAACAGGACAGTTTCTCTCTCCCTCCCACACATTTTTTTTAACTGAATCCCCACACCCCCCACCCTTCCCGCTGTTTGTCCAAACAACTTCCATGTGGGTTTTATTATACATCACTGGCTTCTTACTCATACAATATCGTGGAGTATAGATAAAATAAATTTCCCTTATACAATACAAAATCTTTAAACACATTTCATTTCATGGTTCCATTTAACTTAAGACGCTGTTTCTAGCAGCCGCTTCAAATTGTCAGAATGCAGTCAAAGCTAATGGACTTCAATGCCCCTCTTGTAATACCTTAGTCAACCACCATCCATAAAGTACATGTGCATACATCGTTATCTTTTTTAGCAGCCCATTAATAAAGTGCAAAGATTTTAAAGTGCATAAAATCTCTATAACTTTACGTATTATGACAAGGGATTCCAATGCTGCCATATTATACATCTCTTACTCATACAATATCATAAAGTATAGATAAAATACATTTCCCTTATATGATACAAAATCGTGAACACATTTCAATTCATTGTTCAGATTAACTTAAGACACCGTTTCTAGCAGCCGCTTCAAATTGTCAGAGAGCAGTCAAAGCTAAAGGCCTTCTAGCCCATCTTGTAGTACCCTAGTCATCAACCATCCATAAATTGCATGTGCATACATTGTTATCTTTTTTAGCCAACCATTACTAAAGTGCAAAGTTTTTAAAGTGCATACATGGGATCTCTATAGCTTCAGGTATTATGAAAAGGTATCTCAAAGGTACCAACGGAAGCAAAATAGGCCGCTCTGACAGCATGTATAAAATTACCCGTCAAGTTGTTCCCTCCAATTGGCAAAATATTGCCAAATTTCTGACCCTTTCTTTTTGGCCTTGTACCCCCGCCGTTTACATATAGCTTTCTCAAGATTATACGTACTCAACAGGCAAGCTAGCCATTGATGAAATGCAGGGGAGGTAGCATCCAGCCAAGCTGAGACTATGCATATTCTGTATACTGCCATTGCAATGCAAATAAAAGCCCCTCCTTCCTTCCTTTTTAGATTAGTTATAGCAAGCATACTTAACAGGGGGGTTACATTCACTTGTAGTAACAACTTCTCCTGTAAAAATACCTCTTTTTCTCTTATAAGTGGGCCAAGCTCAAGACAAGTGGCAAACATATGCATTAGATCGGCCTTATAAACCGCACACCGTGGACAATCCACCCCTTTCCCCTCCCTCATTTGGCAATCTGATACGGGGTGTAGTATAGCTCAAAGCATATTTTATAAAACTGTGCTTGGAGGTTCGCTGGCATTAAGATTAATGAGTTGTTTAAAAAGGTAGTTTGAAAATCGGTAATGCCGAGCGTCCCTTGCCACTTGATTGAGCATTTTCCCAAATCATCTTTCATATAATCGTTCAGCAATTCATATAGCAATCCGATCTTAGGTGCCGCTGGCTGCCTTATTCTGTCCACTAATTTAAAGCTTTCAAAATTCTCCTTCGCTCCTCCCTTCCTGTGCTAAAAGTCTCTAACCTGTAGATATTTGAAAAAATTCTCTTGGTTAAATCAAATTTCACCCTCAGTTCTTCAAATGACATAAAACCACATGAGGAAAAAAGGCAGCCTATGTGCGTTACACCTGCCTATATCCACTTATCAAAATAGTGATCATTAAAAATACCAGAAAGGTCTTTGTTTTGTAAAAAGGGCATATAGTAGTTTATTTTCCCAAGTCCTATCAAGCATCTTACAGAGGACCATACTTTAAAAGCCATAAGCAGTGTCTTAATGCGCACCTTTTTATAGTATCCATAATCAAGTTGATGCCATAGACAACCTCTTACATTGTGGCCACTCACATGTTCATAAGGGGAACTATAACTGACTGGTCCCGTCCCAGGACTCGCACTCAGAAATGCTGCATATTGCTTTATAGAAGCCGCCCACCAGTATAATTTAAGGTTCCGTAGGGCCAAACCGCCACGCTCTCTGGGTAGGGATAAGAATTTAATCGATCTTCTAGGTCTTGAGTACGCCCATATGAACAGTGCAAATATGCTTTCGAACTTTTTAAACCAAGAATTTATAAATAGCAGGGGGATTGCTCTTAAGAAATACAAAACTTTAGGACAAAATACCATCTTAACTATGTTCACTCTACCAATCAATGTGAGGGGTAGATTATCAATTTTTTTAGCACTTTTTTCATTTCTGCGGCACAAGGTTCTACATTTTCCTTTACTACCTCATCAATTTCATCAGTTATCACAATCCCCAAATATGTTGTTTTTTTAACTACTCTGTCAACTACAATCGGTGCAAACTCTTTGGTAACAATTTGTGTTTTGTCCCTATTAAGGGCATATCCGGAAATAATACTTTTTCCTACCCCAAACCCCTAAATTTGTTGTCATTTCACTCCTAAAACCAAGTTTTTTCATAAACCTTTTTAAATGCCAGTTTTCCCCCTAAAACGGTCAATTAATACTCTTATAAACTTTGGTATTAAAAAAACCACCTCAGAATGAATCTGCCATGTATTTAATAAATTACCAAGACAACTACATTTGTAAATATAAATAATTTGTTTACTAATCTGTACAACATTCAATGAAACTAAAAGGTAGCTTTCTTTCATTAAAATGTTTTAAACACAGCAATACATTTTGTTGTATTGGTGACACTCCTGTAGTCAGCGACAACGATATATTTTGTTGTAATTGCAGGCATGCAGAAGGTAGTCGATAAAAACTAAATTTCGGTGTAAAGACTGCCTGCTAATGAGGCAGTCGTTATGCTGCTTTCTTTACAATGGCATTACGTGCCAAACCTTTAGGTAAAAAGGACTTTTTTTTCCACATTAACACTGGGTCACCTTTTTATATTTAATAAGTGCTAACTTCAGATTGGAAACCGATAGAGATATGATGTTTACACTAAAATTATTAGTAATTGTAAATCATCTATAATTGCGAAGTTGGATTTAAAGTTACAATTTTGAAAGTGCTACTTTTTAAAACTTGACATTTTTGTGTCCAAACCAACTGTGCCTTTCTGCCACTGTTGTGGGTTATATGATTGTGAAAGGCTCTGTTTTTGAGGTTTTGGTATTGCTTCCAGACATGGGAACAAAGGAAAAAGGTTTGTGTATTGCTTTCAGACATTGGGACAAAGAAGGCCTAGGTGTGAGAGTAGTGGGTCTTTCTGACAGGAAGGCTTTTGAGGCGCTATCGCCTGCCCTGATTACTCTTCAAAGTGCTCTGTCATTTTTGTTTTTTATCACTGTCTGCAGCACACACCAGGCCTTTCCTTGCTTTTGTAAACCTAGACAATTTGGAGACAGAATCAGAGGAAGAATTGACCAGAACCAGTTTTGGGAGTTAGTCAGGGAATTCCTCCTCACAAAGCTGGTACAATGTATAAACAAGGGATCTTTAGAATCTCTCATCACAACACTCTTGGACCTGTGGAAGATTCAGAAGAAGGTCTGACCTGCTGCCAACAGAACTGCCCTGCTGCTGGTAGGACTGCCTTGCTGTCTGAAGAAGGAAGATTGGACCTCCTTGCCTTGATGCCAGGCTCCCCAGAGTGACTCCAAGGAGCAGTTGGTTTACCTCCTGTGTGAGCTGCAGGGACACAGAAAGCTCCCTGGGGCCTCTCTGCTTCAGCCCAGCTGACCAGGACCAACTGGACCTGCCTCAGATGTGCTCTTAGCCTTTGCTAGAGTGAGTCCTGATCCCCAAAAGGTGCCTCCCAGGTCTCAGACCCTTGGTTGGCATGAGTGTGAACTTCTGCTAAAGAAAAGTTGAAAATCCTGCTGTTTGGGCTCCTCACAACTGCAAAGTGACCTCTTTGCACCGAGAAGTGACAGCCCACGATGAATGCCAACGTGAAGCTTAAGCGACACCTGTTTTTCGTGGAAACAGCGATCGTCCTCGATGGTCAACCAGCATTATTCTCCAGCGATGACCAACTCTTCTCGCTACAGCCATGACCGTCCGCAATGCTCAACCAGCTCACCATGCCAAAAGCCTTCTCCTCGTGGCCCCCTCCAATGGAACACTTCGCTGAACTATTTGTGCCGCATTGAGAAGGTAACTCTTCAATGGGACTAACATGATCCCTGTGGCAATCCGTGCTCCATTGCTGTTGGCCTGAACTTGTGACAACCCCCTGTCCAGTGCGGCCAGATAACAGCGAGTGGCGCTTTCTGCTTCTTTGTGCTATTCTTATCTAAAACTTTAAAAATTAATATCTCCTGTTCTACTGATTGGATTTCATTCTTTTTAACGTCATTTTATTGATTAACATTTACTCTATAGTTTTGAATTGGTACGGTATTTTTCTTGTATTGTGTTTTTATTTTGTTATTATTTGAATGCTGCATAAATACTTTACACATTGCCTGATTGCTTAGTGCCAAGCTACCAGAGAGTTAAGCAAAGGTTTATTTAAGAACTTGTGTGGTTCACCCTGACAAGGATTGTGTTTTTTATTTGAGTGGGGCTTACACCTCTCTTAACTAATAATAACTCAATTTCTTACACACAGTAAATTATTGAAATACAACCTCCGTCATAAAGTATGGTACCTAAATCTGTTTTTTATCCATCACGTTGATCTGCTAGAAGATCTAGTCATCAAGAAGACACTTGGGCAGCACCTTAGTATAACACTGGGGGTAATAACACTGGGAGTTGGATTGAAGTCTAGCTGTGCTGCTACATTTGTTTAAACATTACTGAGTTATTTACTATAAGCAAAGGAAAAGTTATTACTTTGGGTTTTCACATTCCTAAAACAGATGATAACTGTCGTTAGAGGCCATTCAAAGCACTACTAAGACTTCTGACTCAAGTGGTTGGATGCTTTCCATTTTGAGTGCAGTTTTCAATGTTTTTAATGTTTTAATTTGAGCATCAAAAAGAAGGCCTATATTTGCTATGAAAAGTAATTAATTATGTAAATCCTTTGATCCTTAAGTAATTCCAGTGTGCAATTTAACCATCTCAGCATGAAATATTGACGTGCTCACTAAAATATCACATTTACCGAGAATCTTGCAAAACCACCATTCTGTTCTTGATAGGGATGTGAAGACGTTATGGTGGACATTTTTTCAAGCTATGTAATATTGTTTTGAGTCACTCAAACATTTTTATAGCATTAGGGAAGTCCAAATTGTATATTTATTGCCATCAAAGAATTTTTTTTATTTGAATGTTTGGTTTGACATTGCAATGTAATTTCTACTATTTCAGAATTTAAATTAACTTTGTGTGTGTTTATGTATTTCTTCGTAAACGAAGCAAAAATGTTAAATGAAAATTAAATAAGCATGAATGTTATGGATAGGAACAGAGAGAGGAATATGTGAGGACGTTAAGAAATAGCCAGGCAAGAGCTAGCTGGGGAGAGAAAGGAAGCTGATAAAAGTTAATTATATGAACCAATAAATCATTCGTTTCTAATCTCATTCCAGATGTCGGCATCTTCCTCCTTGTCTTCCATAAGTCTGAATATTCATTGGCAAGCTGTTACATTTTCGGTTTGCATACAGTATAAGTGAGTGCATCAAGGTAGACTTAAAGAGTAGTTGAAAATGAAGTACTCAGTGTGAACCAGTAATGTAGCAAACATGCATGTTTTGTTCCGTTTAGTGCAATGTTTTTCTTCTTTCGTATAACTAATAATGTAATAAATATTTAACTAAAAATGCTTTTTGTGTTTCAGCCCAACAGTCAATACTGAAATGTGAAATTAACTGCTTTTCTTGTGGAAAAATCATACCCTTGATCCCCAATTTCCTTGAACTTTCCTCTGCTGCTTTTAGGTACAAGTAGCTATTGCATATATTGACAACCTTGTTCTTTTCTTTCTGTGCCTATCGCTATAAAATTCGGGGAGTGATGCCTCTTATCTGGTCTACTCTGATTGATTATGTCAAAGTTCCTACTGTGGCTCTCTAGATGCCTGGTTTGTGCATTTGCACCTTCATCGTTACAAAAGAAGATCACTCATTACAAACCACCCAGACCTTTGAGATTTTCTTATCTGTTTTAAAGTGTAATCCCCAGATCACTGTACACCTATGAAACTCCCTACATGAAAACTGTGGGAAATACATTTCTAAATTGTCCTGAAAAACATGTATTTGCAGCTATTGATCAAGGTTTCAAGATTTTATTAGAGATTTCGGGCCATACTTATGACCTTGTTTGTGCTGCTCTGGCACCACACAACGTGGTGCAAGAGCAACACAAACCTTAAGTCAGATTTTGGAGCCACGCAAAGCCACTTTGTGTGACTTTGAGTGGCTCCAAAAATCTGGAGTCATGCAGTGCAAATCACTGTGTTGCATTACTTTGTCCTGGGTAGGCATTCAATGGGCATTGCATGGGTGTTCCACGCAACTCCAATACTTTTTGACGCATTTCCAGATTTCCAAGACCTTGTAAAACTGGGAATGTGCCAAAAGAATACAATGCCTCCCCGGGTGAGCCATAATTAGGAGAAATATCTTTATTTCTCCTTGTTACTTCCTCTGCATTCTTCTACGGCGCACATAGAAAGAGCAAAAAGCCTCTCAGGATTGTTTTTGTGCAGGAACGTGGCCCTTCCTGCACAAAAGCAATCCTGCCGACAACACAGGCACCCTTGCACCATTGTGCAAGTATGCTTGTGTTGGTGCTAGGCTGCCAAAATGGTGCCAGTGCAAGGGAAAAGGTCAGTAATGTGCCGTATTGTATAAATACAGAACATTCCTGCTGTTTCCCTGTGATACAGAGCAACCCAGCAAGCTCACTTGCTTTACTTCCCTGAACCACAAACTAAATAAATGGCCATTAGATCTTACGAGATCTACAATATATAAAATTACATCCATTAATACAGCTTTAAAAAGGAGATACAAATTTATAAAAAATACAACTCATTAACTCATTAGCTGAACAGTTTATCATCTCCAATGCAGCTATTGCTGTTGTAATACCATATATTTTTTTTTAAGTGGTTTTAAAAATCTCTGTTGATACATTTTTAAGGCATGAGAAACAAATATAACGTGTTCAAAGGTCTGTACGTCATTATTGCATGAAGTGCATATTCTCTCCTCCCAAATTACATTCTGCCTTGCTTGATATATGTGCAGTTTGTTCGTTATTCGCTATCAGCCAAATTTGCTGAAATAATTCTGCCAAGATAAGAATAGGTTTTTACTACTTCTATGACAGAATGATTAAAAAACACTTATACTTTGTGATACCTGTGACTTTGAGACCCTTTTGGATCTTCTGTGGGTGGCACATTCAGTGCTGGAGGACCACTAGTAGTATTTAATTTACAGGCCCTGTATATATGGTATGCCACTTTACGAGGGACTTACAAGTACATCAAATATGCCAAACAGGTGTAAACCAATTATACCATGTTTAGAGGAGAGGGCACATGCACTTTAGCACTGGTCAGCATTGGTAAAGAGCCCAGAGTCCTAAAGCCAACAAAAAGGTCAGAAAAATAGGAGGAGGATGGCAAAAAGTTTGGGGTGGCTCTTCAGAGAGGGGCATTTTCCAAGAAACCCCTTGAACACAAACCTAATAACTCTGCGTAACAAACTCAGAAAGTATCAATTAAATTCATGCTGAAAGCAAAATCCAGCTATTACAATGCCTCCAAAAGCAAACCAATGAAATGCTTCACTGTAGTCAAGAATCTTGCCACACCTCGTACACCTACTGTAATAAACTGGGTTATTGGTTGAGAGGGGTGGAAGCCCCACTCAGGGAACAACCACAATCCTTGTCAAGATGAATCACAAAAGTCACTAGATTAGCCTGTGCTTAACCCACTGGCAGCTTGGCACAAATCAGTCAGGCTTAACTCAGAGGCAATGTGTAAAGTATTGATGTAGAACAAAAACAGCCATAAACTTAACACACAGCACAAGAAAAATACCACACCAATTTCGAAAAATAGAATATATTTTAATAAATAAAATGATACCACAATGACAAAACTCTAATCAGCAGAATCAGAGATATTCAATTTATATCTTTTTAATGAAAAGAATACTTATAAGCACAAACACCACTTTTGGTCATCTTGTTGTGCTAGACCAAGGGAAAGTCAGAAGTTTGAGCCAACTGCGATGGATTGGCGGTTGGATACAGGGACCCAATTAATCCTGCTGAAAAGTTACCTTCTAAGTCTGGTGTGAACAGTTTGGAGGAGGAGGTAAAGCGTCATGGATGGTAAACTCTGTAGCTCGACGAGCCAGTGGGGCATCATGGATTGTTGTTGCTGTAGCTTTGCAGAGGCAGTCATCATGGGCTATAGTTACTGTGGCACAAAGTGCAGGCCTCGCGTTGCCCATCACTGCAGACTGTCAGTGATGCCGCAAAGAACAGGGTTCACCGAAGTTTCTGTTGGCAGTCATTGCGGGCAGCAGTGTTTCAGAGCGAATAGGTCCGTTCTTGGTCATGAGGAAGGGAAGTCCTTTGTCTGTAACTTTCACAGGTTCAGGAATATTCTGATGAATGGCTCTCAAGGTCCAATATTTATACCTGATACCAGCCTTTGTGAGAACTTCCTGTCCTATTCCCATATATGGTTCTGTACAGTTCTTTCCCTTCCCCTGCCAAGGCTCCAAATTGTCTGGGGTGACAAAAAGCAGGACAGGCCTGGTGTCAGGTTCTTTTGTGTGTGCAGGAGGCAAAGCCCTTTGAGGTGTAAGTGGGGGTCGGTGCAGCTCCTCCCCAGTCATCCTGTAGTCATGAGTTCCATTTAAGGCCCACTTAGTTCTCCCTTATTTGAGCCTAACTGCAAGTTGTAGGCTGCTTTGCTTTGCACATGTTCAACTCAGCATGTTTACTTTTGTGCCACAATATTATTTTTAAAAAACAATGTTTTTGTTATTGGTTCTTCTCTCTGGGACACTGAAAATATCATACAAGATCAAACAGTGATCCCTGTCTTTCTGTGCTCGGTTACCAGCATAACTTGGCATTTAGACACATCATAAATTCACATCTGCTGTTTCAAAAAAAGACACCTCGTATCATATACACCGATACGTGCCACTTATAAACAGAGGAATTTTACGGTGGAGAGGTCCTGAGATGAATGTGCCAGCTTTGGGCAACCTGAGATGCAAATTACCTAATATTAATACCAGGTATGGGGTTCGGTTCGAATCCCAGATTTACATGATATATCACTTTGCCCACATAGCGAGGATAGGCTGAGGCAGATATATCTTTAAACATGGTAGGGCTTCTCATTGTATATAGTTTACTCGTGATGTTATTCTCTTTGCTGGCAAGCATATGTTTTCTAGTTGCAGTGCAGTTGTTTTATAATAGAGCACAATAGTTTCAATAAATATTGTAAACTGTTCTTGTGTCTTTGTTTTGTTTATTATGGACATGCTTGAGTGAAAAAATGAAAAGGTGACGATCTGTTCCCACGGTTCCCTGAGGGGACTAGTGTGTTGTGTTCTGGGATGTTAATGTACCTGTCTCTCTGAGAAGGTTAGGAGGTCAGGTAGAGCACTACGAGCTAGTTTGAATTGGTGTTCATAGGTACTGATGTGGTATGGTGACTCAGTCACTACATACTGACGCTTTGTGATCCCAGGCATAGTTCTGTTTACACAGAATCCCTGCAACACTGTCAGGAATGCCCATCCTGTCCACACCCAAGCCCCCTTTGTGTCACTGGAAGGAATACACAAACCCCAGCAGCAACACCATTTGCAGTCGTGTGACCCAGGAGATTGATAGAAAGCACAAATGGCTGGGACAGAAATGCCAACTTTCTAAAAGTGGCATTTTCAGAATTGTCACTTAAAATCCAACTTTACTATTAAAGAGGACTTTAAATTATGAATCACTTGAGTGTAAAAAGCATATCTTTATCTGCTCCCAATCCAAATTTCGAACTTATTAAATGTAAAAAGCTAACCCAATGTTAGTCAATGGTAGAGATAGGCCTTATAACAATGAAAACGGTGTTAGAGGTTTTTTCACTGTAAGGAGATGTAAAACTTACTTGCACATGTCCTATTTTTTAAAAACAACACACCCTGTCACATGAGCCTTGAGGGCAGCAGGCTTTATTTGCCAGGTCAAAATGATAGTTTAAGTCTGTGCTACAGGTTACGGACGCAGGCTCAAGCCATGTTTTACAGTGCTACTGGAATGGGTGGCACAGAGTGCTGCAGGCACAGAGTAGATTTTAATTTACAGTCCCTGGGTACATGTAGTACCATTTACTAGAGACTTACAAATAAATCAAAACTGCCAATTAGGTGCAGGCCATTTTACAATGAGAGAGCACAATCCCTTTAGTACTGGATTGGAGAGTCCAAAAGTCAACAAAAACAAATTCAGCAAAACAGGAGGAGCGAAGCCAAAGCATTTGGAGGAATAACACAGCAAGGATGTCAGGACCACTTATTATCTCCTCAAACCTCAAAGAATCTTGCAAAAATGTTCAAAAATAAGAGCACAAAGCTCTCCCTAGACCCAACATCAACAAACTCCCAATAGAACAACTAATCAAGAAACCTCCAACGCATGCCAAAGTCATCTCTGCTATGAAGGGCACCATAACCTACAGACCACATGGCAGCGAGGCAACTTCAGCAACCTCATCTCAGAATTATAGCCCCCCTTACCATCAACTCCAACAATTTCCTTCTCAGCAACTTCAACATCTACCTGGGAGACCCCTCCACCACTGCTGTATGGACCTCCTCAAAAGTTTACACAACATAGAACTCACAACTACATAGTACATTTCAAGATATCTACACCACAAGTCAAATCCCCCACCAACCCAGCCAGAACTGGAGGAGAATAACAGAAAAAAACTAGTGTGACACTCTAAAAGCAAACCAACCCAACACTACAAACAACCTAGCTACTTCAATCAATAGATTTCTAACTGTGCCGACATCCTCACATCCATAAAAACTCACAAACATTGTAGAACCAACAACCAGGCCGCTTGGTAAACAGAAGAACTCCAGTGCGCCAGAAGATTCTGCAAACAGCTGAAAAGGAAATGGAGAACCAACCACAGCGCCAATGCCAGATCTACCTACATGGCCATCCTCAGGGACTACCACCACCTCCTGAGAATTACCAAGAAAGAGCCTTCATGTAAAGGGTAAAACCCAGTGCCAACAGTAACAAAGAAATAATTGCCATCATTAAAGAATTCAACACCCCAGATGCCTAAAACAACTCCATTGTCCCCTTCCAGGAACTCTGCGACATCCTTTCAAATTACTTCAACAACAAAATCGAGAAGATCTACAACAAGTTTGGGAAAAAAAACTAATCCAGAGGACATCATCAGCAAACCACACATCTCTCACTTGAACAGGTACCTAACCAACTGGAGAACACTCAGTGAGGAAGACACCACCTCAATCATGAAGACCATCAACTCTGGTTCCCCACAGACCCTTTTCCATACCATATCTACAACTTAGGAGGACCCTTGCTGAAGCTCAGGCCGACCAGGATGGAGCACAGGCTGGATACAGGGATCCAGTATGGCTAACTGAGCAAAAGTACCTTAATTCTGGTTGCGTCGACAAGGATGATTTTTCGGTGGAATTATCGAGGGGTTTATCAAGTTTACCTGCTTTAATTCTCTAAGCCCAGAGCAAATATCTAGTCAAAGGTAAACAATGCCCTTTGTTTAAATAAAAACTTGATTTCAGTTCACACAACCATTCATCCAAAATGTTTACCAATATAACCAAGAAGTACTGTTTAAAATCATAATCAAATATACAATTTTATTTAAAAAACAATTTGGGAAATCTCATTAAAACACACTCAATGTTGCAATAAATATGAGCAAAACAAATGTATCTATACAATTTTATGTTCTATGTACAAATTCAAATCCACACCTAAATTATCTTAAAATCAGAAATAAACAATCCTAGAACCAACAATACATTTCATCTTACTACAAGAGGAGAATACCATAGACATTTATTTTGTCATTAGGACCCACTAATCGAACAAGAAATCCTTGGTCAAACCACCACTATGGAAAAAAGTCTCTTGTTTAACCAAAGTTGAGTTGATTTAGTGTATAAACGTTTTCTGCATCAACGCATTTCGGTGGGTTTAAATTATCCAACCACCTTCTTCAGGAAAAAAAATGATGTCTCCCACAACTCGAAATCAGCAATGTAGGTGTAGAATCTATCAGATATAACTCCTTGTGAAATAACTCCTCGGGTTCACATGCCATTCTGTACATCAGAGCACTGAAGTGAAATGAGTCATCGATGGCCTTCTTCTGAAAGAATCAAGATATCACCCACTTGAAATGTGGACAGGAATATATCCTCTCAGCTGAGGTATATTATTACTTAATGTATAAAAAGTTATAAAACTAAAATATGTAACTTTAATCTGATTACTGATTTAGGGGCTCATTAAGATATTGTCAGCCAAGGCACTGACATGCGGGCACCATCAAGGCTGGTAAACATTTAGAGATCCATCATCTATACATATATTGTTCCACCAAAATAGTACCCATTTACATGGTGATAGTTGCTGTGGGGAAAATGATCTATGAAGGCAGATTTGCTATACCAGTCTAACACAGCTAATTTATCATCACTTATGCATTTCTGAAGGATATCTTTTTCAGGAATAGCGTAACTAATGCCCTACATGCACTACACATATGGTACATTCCTACACCTTTTCTATCTTAACAACCATGTGTTACACATGGAAATGGCATTAGGGGTGCCCCGACAAAACCATTTCCACATGTTTAATTGCCATTCAACTATAATCAAGGGGCTAACCTTTCTGGTCGCATTACATTGGGGTTGAAATTGTGATGTTTTTCACATAGAACAACCTTAGATTAAAATCAAAAGTAAAAGCATTTGTAATCTGATCCAGATGTGCTTTTGCAGCACATCTGCTAACTGACATATTCAAAACTATGGTAGGTATTTTTTCTCTTTCACTATTTTCATTCTTGAGCTATCTGTAATAAGAAATTCTGTTCTGTATCTTTGTTGCTGCCTTAAAAGAGACCAGTTATTCATATTTTGGACAGGTTTTAGTGGTAGCCTAATGCCCTGCTAATAAGTCAGGACACATTTGCAATTAATTGTAAGGGCTGCACTGAGGAGTCACAATCACGCCATTTTACAGAGTACAAATAACAGAAACAGTGAAAAACACAAAATGGAGATAGATTTCCACTTTCTTGTATGTTTCTATTTTCTTTCTTGTATTTCTAGTTACAAATAAGTCAGTATTGCGTCTTTTTGTGCTATGTTTGATTGCTGACATTTATTTTTATTTATGAGGTTTTATATAGAGCATATATGTTCCTAGAGGGTATCAGAGTGCTGTACAAATAGTCAGGCAGGAAGAAACAGGTAAAACATGACTATGCGTGAAATTGGAAAATGGATGTTTAACAACTGTCTCAAGTTGAAATCTGGAAAGGCAGAGGTCCTACTGTTTGGGAGGAACACATGTGTTTTTGGTCGCCTAATTGGTGGCCGCAGGAAATGGGACAGCTGCCCTCCCCAGTTTCCAAGGTAAAAAATCTAGGAGTTTATTTCAATGACAAACTTTCCTTCGAAGGTCAAGTAAACTCCATAACTTCGTTTATTCATGTTAAAAACTCTTAGGAAAGTCATGCCTTTTATTTCTCTTGGCCTACGGAAAGCGGTAATTTCCGCCCTTATATTGTCAAAAATTGACTACTGTAATGCGCTCTTTTTTAATATTCAGAAGAGGTTCTTAAATAAATTGCAGGTTTTTCTTTATGTATGTGTTAAGCAAATAACGATAGTAGATTGATGTAACAACGCAACTGCAAATCCATATATCCTATGTTTATTGTGTACTGGCAAAATGATAAATAAAGGTTTAACATTTTTTTTTTTTTTAAATGGCAGGTTCTCCAAAATGCAGCTGCAAATCTGCTGCTTGCCATTCGAAAGTATCAGTCTATATCTCATGCCTTGCACTGCCTTCCAGTGAAAAGACTGATTAAAATTCAGGGGGCATATTATCAAGCCGGCGATAAAAAATTATTGCCGCTTTAGCGTCTGTTTTCAGACGAAAAGCGGCAATAATTTTATCGCTGTATTAGTGAGGTCACGCTATCGCGTGAATCCTTGCCCTATCGCCTCTTTTCCATAACGCCACCTTGCATCTCTAATGAGATGCAAAGTGGGCGTTCCGTCCCAAAATAACTGGAGAAATGTCGTTAACCGACATTTCTCCAATTATCAAGGGAATCGCTAACAAGCATAGCGATGAGAAAAGTAGCGCTAACCTTGGTTAACGCTACTTTCCTTATGCATGCTTTTAGTTTGACTTAGCCATGATATACAATGGAAGGTGGATATCATGGTTAAGTATGCCCAGCCCTATCAACAAGCTATCGCCAAATGTCGTGCGATTATCGCTGGATTTCCAGCCATAATCGGACATTTGGCAGCTTGCGCCAGGAATTTTATCGATTCTGAGATAAGCGTTGCTAATAGCACGCTATCTCAGCGATAAAATTCATCGATAGCCGGCGATAAATATCCTAGCGCTAAGTGCGCTTAGCGATATTTATCGCCGGTTGTTGATAATATGGCCCCAAGTCCCTATGCATTGCCTTCAAGGCATTGCATGGTTTCGGACCTGAATATTTTAAACATAGTTTTTTTTGGTATGTTCCCAGCAGACATCTGTGTTCCTCATCAGTATTTAATCTGGTGATTTCCAAAGCCAAAACTGCCTCCTGGCAGGGGGGGGAGTTTTGTAGCTGGCACAGCCGGGCTTTGGAACCCCTTGCCTCGTGCTCTTAAGCAAGAGTCTGATCTTCCGTGGGGGCATATTATCAAGAACGGCGTTAAAAATTATCGCCGGTTTAGCGGTAGAAAACTGCCGCTAAAGCGGCGATAATGGGCTTGATAATATGCCCTTGAGAATTCCAATAGAAGTCCATGTTCTGGTGTGAACATGGGCTTCTCCGCTCCATCGCTACTACACTAAGTGGGGGTCATGTACTTCTGCCATCTACCACGATTGAGCAACCTATGATTAAGACCGTTTGTCAGCCCACCAGTTCGTCTCTCATTCGGGGCACCCGACCGGGTCCCCGTGTGAGTATTCCCTTTTCCTCTCTCACTTTACCGGTGTCTCACTTATTTCACTGTCTCACGAGGCTGAACAATCGCCATCAGATTGTCCCCATATCCCTTGGTCCTGAAGAGACCCTGCACTGTAAAAGGGTCGAAACGCCGTCAACTGTATTTGAAAGCAAACCAGTTTAACAGCTCTGACTATTGTACACAGAAGCTGGAATCATTACTAAGTTAATCTTTGGTCGCTTTTTAAAAAAAATTGTGGAAACCAAGCTGTACACATTACATGTTTTTCACTGTTTGTTTTATGGTTCCATTTCACTTGGGGACACAAAAGCACTATTGTCTTTTCTTGGTCTGTGTATATATTAATTTGAATTTTACAAATCTGATAAAAAGAATTAATGTGAACATAAAGTCTGCAAGGCCCTCTTTCTTTCTGACATCACCTTAACCCGTTTTTGTGATTGCGATTGTGCATTTGATTATTATTATAGATTAGCCTAACTTTCCGCTGGAACCGCTGTTTCTGTTACACAGAGGAGCTATGTTCAGCTGACAGATGATGTTTATAATGGATGTGCCACTCAAGTATTAGCTCTGACTTAGAAATCATTAACTCTCACTTAGAAATCATTCTTATAAGGATTAAGAAAGGATTGAAGAATTATCCAAACCATCTTGTGCATCAGCATGAATTTATTTTTAGAATTTTCTTTCAGGTAAGCAACATAGCACCACATTTTGTATTGCTTGATTCAATTGCTTTGCATTCTCGTTATGTTAATTATGTTGCCTTAGGTAAAGTGTTAATGCCCTTACCTATTGAATGGTGATGAGGATATGTTCAGAATCGGATGGTATTACAATGTATTACATCAAAACATATTCTCAACCGATTCAAATAGTTGTTTCAAGGTTGGGAGATAGCAACTCAGACATGCAGCCATGCTTAAACACAACTAACGAAATTTGATTACCAAATAAAAAGAGCATTTTATTTTGAAAGTTGTTTGTCCTGTACGACATTGGTAACTTGCTGAACACCCCAAGGGTTTATCCCCTCGCTCCCCCTCCCAATTTTCAACAAAAGCAATATTGGGATAAGAAAACTTGTCAGTATGCAAGCAATTCTCATTTCCACCTTAATGTCTTTCCTATTAAGGATATCTTCCAGATGAAAAACAGCCTCACCCTAATTTAGTTCTTGATGTCAGATCTTCATAAAGCGGGTTCCGATTATACTGCTACATTGCTTTCAGCACAAACTCACTTGGATTCACTAGGACTCATCATTTAAAGCCATCTCTTCTTTAAAAACCACGCCGCCAGGCACTCGTGGCCTGATTCCTGCGGCATACCTAGATCCAAGTTGGCTCCACTAATTGAATCTCTCAACTCTGCTCACAGGATCCAAAAGAAACAACCACATCACTCCCGATTTGAAATCTCTAAACTGCTCCCATATGAGGCAAGAATACATCTGAAAATTGCTTGCATGAACCATAAAACCCTACACTTCAACACACCGAAGTACCTGGCAGACAAATTGCACCATCTAGCAGCTGCAGATCCTGTAGAAACACCAGCACTTTATTGTTGAAACCTCAGAAATTTCATAAAAAGAACACCTATAACTGAGCTCTCTCAGTAATGGACCATGGAATTTGCAACTCCCTGCCCCCTGAAGCCAGTTTGAACCCCTCAACTACATCATTCACAAAAGAAGGTAAATGCTTCTGATAAACACATTTCTACCTTAGAACCCACTGGCTCTACCCTCCGGGCACTGATACAATGTAGTTTGTGCACCCATGGTTATTACTATCCTGCTGTTACCTTATTTATTGACCTATTGGGCTTTACCCTGTTGACACCGTGTACTGTTCATGAGTATGTTTGCTGTTTGTTGAAATGAAATGAAATGAAATTGAATTGAATTAAATTTTGAATTTATAAAGCGCTACTATCACTCCAAAGGGAGCATCCTGATGCTACACGGTATAAAAAGTCAGAGGAAGTACTTGTGAGTAAAACAGGGTCTAAGACTCTGGGTCAGTGAAGTGGCCTTTCAGGGTTTTTCAGATGAGAGAATGACAGATAGGGTCAGAGGCCATAAAAAGCCATGTCTTCAGCTGTTTCCGGAAAAGGGGTTCTGAGACAGTATGTCTCAGATCCATGGGGAGCTGAATCCAGGCTTTGGTCTCTAAAACGTAAAAGATCTACCTCCTTTAGTCTTAAGCCTGAATTGAGGAGGATTGAGGAGATTGGCAGCTGAAGGTCTAAGAGGCCGAGAGGACGTGTAATGGGTAAATCTGGCCTTAAGATACTTAGGACCCATGGCTCTGTAGACTCTAAAAGTAAGCAGGATGATTTTAAAAAGGACTCTCTTGTGTATTAGCAGCCAATGGAGGGCTTTTAAGGCTGCTGAGGCAGAAGAATGACGTGATTGTTTTAGTATTAACCTAGCAGCTGCATGTTGACTACTTGCAGTTTATGAAGGGTTTGTTTAGAGGTCCCTGCATATAGACTATTGTAATAGTCAAATCTGGATGTAATCAATGCCACTGCCACTGTTTTTCTGGCAGAAAGAGGAAGGTAGTAAAACACTTTTTTTAGTGATTTAATTACATTGAAGCACATTCCTGCAACTGCCACCGCTTGAGAGCAGAAAGGTAATGAAGAACAGTGTTGGGCGGGGGGGGGGGCGGAATTGGGCCACCATGTCTTAGGATCAAATGTGTTGTGTTTGCCTAAAAGCATGATCTCCATTTTGTCGGTGTTGCACTTCAGGTGGTTAGTTTGCATCCACAGAATAACCTCCATTAGACATCTTTTGAAATCCATTTCAAAGCCAGTAGACGTTTTATCCAGAGAAAGGTTGAGTTGTGTATCGTCGGCATATGATGTAGTTTCAATGGCAAAAGAGGAGATCAATGAGATAAGGAGGGGGGGGTCATATATATGTTGCGCAACACCGGACTAAGTGACGGACACTGTGAAACTCCCGAGGTAACTGTTTTTTCCAGAGAAAGATATGGTCCTAATACTACTTGTTGCCTACAGTCAATAAGAAAAGATTGCAGCCATGCTAGAGCCAAATGAGAGATGCCATATTTTTTGATCCGCTGTAGAAGTATCTCGTGGGAAATGGTATCAAATGCGGCAGACAGGTCTAGAAGAATGAGCACAGCATTTTTCCCAGCGTCTGCCACTTCAAGCAGGGCTGACTCTGTTGAGTGTTTGGGATGGAAGCCGGACTGCCGTGGATGCAGGATATTGGACTTCCCCAGGAATGGACATTTATCAATTTTTCCATAATTTTACCCAAGGCAGGAAGAAGTGAGATGGGTTGGAGTTTGGAAAGAAATTAAATGAAATAAAATTTTAATTTATAACGTGCACTACTACCCGAAGGTGTCTAGGTGCTAGTGCTCTGACTTGGGAGGAAGAAAAGAGAAGAAGCTGAGGAATGGAAGAGAGTAGTGTTCAAGAAACCTTAGTTAATAAACAGCCACGGGGCATATTATCAAGAACGGCGTTAAAATTATCGCCGGTTTAGCTGCAGAAATTCCAGGAGAGTTACAATGACTAAGGTCATTGTAACCAGGCAGACGACCGGAGCAGTTCGAATTGACAGTTTCATTCCAAAGAGTAATACTATTCCCGTGGTACGATTGGTCCCATGGCCGTTTCAATTAAATTGAAGAATCTGCTCCATCGCTACTACACTAAGTGGGGGTCATGTACTTCTGCCATCTACCACGATTGAGCAACCTATGATTAAGACCATTTGTCAGCCCACCAGTTCGTCTCTCATACAGGGCACCCGACCGGGTCCCCGTGTGAGTATTCCCTTTTCCTCTCTCACTTTACCGGTGTTTTACTTATTTCACTGTCTCACGAGGCTGAACAATCGCCATCAGATTGTCCCCATATCCCATGGTCCTGAAGAGACCCTGCACTGTAAAAGGGTCAAAACGCCGTCGACTGTATTTGAAAGCGAACCAGTTTAACAGCTCTGACTATTGTACACAGAAGCTGGAATCATTACTAAGTTAATCTTTGGTTGCTTTTTTTAAAAAAAATTGTGGAAACCAAGCTGTACACATTACATGTTTTTCACTGTTTGTTTTATGGTTCCATTTCACTTGGGGACACAAAAGCACTATTGTCTTTTCTTGGTCTGTGTATATATTAATTTGAATTTTACAAATCTGATAAAAATAATTAATGTGAACATAAAGTCTGCAAGGCCCTCTTTCTTTCTGACATCACCTTAACCCGTTTTTGTGATTGCGATTGTGCATTTGATTATTATTATAGATTAGCCTAACTTTCCGCTGGAACCGCTGTTTCTGTTACACATGACATACCCTGGTTCCTAGTGAGTAGGGTGCCCTTGTTCTTGTTTTCGAACATAGCTCCTCAGCAAGTCACTAAAATATATAACAAGCATTTACAACGCAATCCGTCTCGCCTTTGGGACCTTATATGTATTTAGCTATGCAGCACATTAGCCTGGGTGGTGAAACATCTACTGTTCTTTAACATGGAGGGAAAGTAAGCAACAAACTGGGTGACACGCCAGGTATGGGAACACATGGAGAGAAATATTGCCTTTCAGCGGGAAATGGTATAGTCCAAAGCTCTGTTTTTAATATAAAATCAGGGCCTTCGGTGGTCATATCACTGAAAATACAAGCTTTGAAAAAAGTATTGCTGTCTTCGGGTGCTCGTGGAAGACAATTTCTATGGACTGGAATTTAGAGAATGCTAAATTGATTCTGGTATTTTACTGACCTCTGCTGGTCGTGTTCTATCAAGAAAGTTAAATAGAGGCAGTTGCCAGAAAAATAAAAAAAAGAAAGTCCCTCAGCAGGAAGCAATTCTGGTATTTTACTGACCTCTACTGGTTGTTTTCTATCAAGACAGTTAAATAGAGGCAGTTGAACAGGAAAAAAGTCCCTAAGCGGAAGCAGACAAGTCCTAGGGCTGATCTCCAGAGCCCACAAAGTACATACACATATAAGTATATAATAAAGTATATACAAGAGGTCTCGAATGCTCGACCTAAAAAGGCCCTCTCCCTCTATAGACCCTCGCACGCAGCTCTTGCCTCTAACTTGGGATCAGGACCATTAGCAATCTTTATAGCGCTCACAGGGGGATATTCTCAAGAACGTGCGATAATCATCGCCAAAATAGGTTAACGCAATTTTTCATATCGCCGTCTATCGCGGGAAAATAACTCTGTGTTAACGTCGTATTCTCAACACGGCGGTAACATGCGATAGTTTCCCGATAACGCATCAAATGTCCGCGATAAAATTACCGGGATGCCGATAAAAATCTAAAGCAGAACATGAAAAAAGTGGCGATGGGCCCAACGCGATAAAAAAATCAGCAACAAGCTGCGCCAGGCCTGCAATTCACACACGTCAGGCGGGAAAAATCACTATAAAAGCAGAAAAAACCCCACAAATAAAACCAAAACAACTGCGAAGCACAATGGAGGTAGCCAGAGCAAGTACAGAGGACAACCAAAACCCCACAAGCCCCACGGAGGACCAGCCTGGGACCTCGGGGTCAGGGAAGGGCAAGGAGAGAAGAAGAGGAAGACACGGTTCAGTCCGCAGGAAAACAGGATCCTGATAACGGAGGTGATAAAACACCATCAACAACTGTTCATCACCTCCACTGTGTCATTGGCAACAAAAAATGGAATATGGGAGTCCATCGTGGACAAGGTGAATGCAGTCGGAGTGCTGAGGAGGACAATGGAAGAGCTCAAGAGGCGCTGGAATGATGTGAAGCGCAAAACGAAGCAGAAACTCGGCAACAACCAGAAGGCAGCAATGCAGACTGGAGGTGGGAGTCCAGCTCCACAGTAGGAGTTGGATGAGATGGAGGAAATGGTGTCCACAGTCATCAGTGTGGAGACGGTGGCAGGAGTTGGGCGACCGGACACTGCTCAACATGACCTGACACAACAGCAACAGGGTGAGTAATGACCAGGGACTGGGGGGACGGGGGGAGATGGGCACAATGTCACACATGCACAATGAAGTATAGCACAGTGCACACCCACAATGACTCTGGATCATGTCCCTGATCCCCTTGGCACACTGCAGCACACCTAGAAACAGCAAGTAGGCCCCCGTCGACTATGTGCCCAGAGGGGGCCCTTCCCACACATCATCAACCTCACAACCAACCCTTGCACATGTGCCAAACCCAGCAAAGCGGCGTGTCTGTGAGCCACACTGACAATGCAAGTGACACTGAATGACGAATACCATGGTTGCAGTCAATATATCATGACATGTTGCACGCCACGACACTGAGGTGGCTGAGTGTGGACCACATCCATAAAGGAGCAGGTCACACTCTGACACATCCACGTGCACAAACAACCCCTGACGTCAACAACACATCTGCGGACAAACCATGCCCCAGAGTCGCAACTCCCACCAAGAGCCCAATTTACCCAAGTATGCAGCATCTCAGCACTGTATAAGCACAGAAGTCAAAGGCACACCGCCTGAAAGGGATAAGGGGCAGCAAAATCAGAGCTGCAGGGGCGACTCTCCCAAAATGCAGCACACACACATAACATTCAAAGCACATCAACATTGACAACAATGTGGTACAAACTGCAACACGTTCACAACAGAACAGAGGACACAACTGGTGCCACTTGTGTGTAAAAACTGGCCAATAACATTTGGCATAGCAGGGAGATGTGAGATGATAATGTACAAGTACAAACACACATCCGTGATGTTGTCGAAATGTCCACTGTCCTGCATCAAATAGGCAGCTCCTCCCAAACAGTCACAATGTACATTGTCATGCAGTCTGTATGTAAACTTGTACAATGCGTCAACATACATGTGAACACAATGTTAAACTGCATCTCCCCTTCACATTGCAGAGGGAGAATCAACACCTCCTGCAGAGCAGACCCAACATCGCTTCACTGATGACGAAGAGGACCTTCACACCTTCGACACCGACGCCCTCCAAGAGCTCATGGACAGCTTCAGCACCTCACCTCCAGGAGCAGGGCAGCCCAGCTGCATCGAGGAGACCTCACCCCCTGCACAGACCACACAGCAGGAAGCACCCACCACCACGGCTGTCTCCCAGGACCCCCACGAACAACACATGGCCTTCCAACGCCGTGTGTTAGGGTGCCAGGAGAAGATGGCTGATCAGGTGCGGGTGGGGTTCGACCTCATGGCAGCCAAACTAGATGCCATACGTGGGTGTCTATGTCCCATCAGGGACCACTTACAGTCCCTAACGGACACCCACAGTCCGCTTCATGCTCTCCAACAATCCATGGCTGACATCGCTGGAGTCCTGACTCTGAGACAAGGACAACTGTCTAGTCAGAGTGGCTCCAGCGATGTCAGCCGGGAGTTGGGACACATGCGGAGGATCATGGAGAACAGGGAGCGGATGCAGGCGGAAAGAATGGCTGCCACGGCTGCACACCAGCAAGATGTAGCTGGGATCTTCTATGCCCTGCGAGATCCTCATCATGGCATTGCTGCCACAAGGCCTGGCGCCGATGAATGCTGCTGCTGCTTCTACATCCACATCTCCACTCCCTGATGTGTCAGTGCCTCACAATGCAGCAGACAATCCACCTCCGGCCCCTGATGTGTCACTGCTGCACAGTGCGGCAGACATTCCACTTCTGGCCCCTGATGTGTCACTGCCACACAGTGCGGCAGACATTCCACCTCCGGCCCCTGATGTGTCAGTGCCACACAGTGCTGCTGACAAAACACCACCACCCACATGTGAGGCACATGAAACATCAGAGGACGAAGATGCGGATGATTCTGCCTTAGTGGTAAGAAGGTACTGGTAGCAATCATCTCCGCCATATGGCCTGTTTCTGCTTGGTTCTGCCCTCTGCATCATCACCTTCCACTGTCCCCCGATACACTCTGCGACACTCACCTTGGACCTCGACATGGACTGCCATATTCTGTTTGGTTACCAATGACACAGTAATCAGACTGCGGACTGAAATCTTCCTCTTCTGATGAACTTGTCAATCCCTAAAGGACTCTTGCTGGCCCTCCATGGGGCAACGATGTAAAGTGGGGTTTGCATGGCCCTGTACTGCTCTAGCTTCAACACTCCACTGAATGTGAATAAAACATTCAAATTCACACAGATGTGTCATGTCTATGATCATTCAAGTATGAAAGTATGGATGAATGTAGGGTCAATGATTCCCCCTTACGTCCATGTTGCTCATGTTGTGGGACTTGAGTCATAGGGTGCAACATTGCCGATTGCAGTCCGGGTGGCGCCGACACTACAACAGAGACACATGCATTAGTTACTTCCTTGTCCAGCCCAGAACTGAACCACACCCAGAGCCCCGGGCTCATTGTTCACACCCCTATGCTGGACTGGCATACGCCAGCCCAGCCCACTCAGCTTACGCTTACAGGGGACGACGACAAAGCTACATGTCCCAGATCTTCCCTGTAGTGATCTGCTGATCACTGGTCTAGTTGTCAGCATGCCACAGCCACTCCCTGAGGGCTGGTTTACACCCACACCACACCCATCCAGCACAGGCGTCACAGGACATGTGACCCTGCCAATAAAAGGTGCCTACCACATCACATTCCCCACTGCCGGAGGTGACATGATGGCATCTGCACCACGAGACTCAATCATAAAGGGGCCATGACGTGTGGCGCACTGGGTTAGTGGCACCCGATGCACTGCGGCCGGCATGGGCCTACCGCCACGGGACGATGACTTGCGGTGCACTGAGGGGGGGGCACCTGAAGAGCTGAGCGGGTGTGCAGCCTGCGATGATGCGTAGACCTCGATACGCCGTCCTGCCAATCAAGATTCGATTTGAATTGAGAGCCCTGCTGGACCGCAGTGTACGCCGAAGGCAGCAGTCAGCACACACATGACTCCGCGGTGCGGTGCCGCAGGGTGCGCTGGGGGCCTGTTGCGCGGAATCCAGCAATCGGTTGAGGAGGTTGCACCGGCATGTGGTGGGCCCTCTTGGAGACACGCCTGTGGCGGCAGGTGAGCATTGAGGCCTGGGTGCGCAGGGGCGGCCAGTCATCGCTGGGCGGCGGACCAGTCTGGGAACCAGGGCTGGGGTGCAGCAGGCGCACAGGATCACGCAGGCACCACCGGTCACGGTGGCGGCCTCGTGGCTGGGTGGGGGGCGCCGCCCTGGCAGACATGACCCTGCATGCGATGACAAGATGTGCGCGGGTTGGCTTGGGACGTAGCAACCTCGTCTCCAGTGTAAATCTGGCCATTGAAGGTGGTCGGCCACGTGTGTGTAGGCCTATGGACAGGATATGGCGGACACAGAGACACATGCAGTAGTTACTTTGGTGGCCATCCCGGAACTGAACCACGCCCAGAGCCCCGGGCTATTTATTCACAACATACACCGGCCA
Source organism: Calotriton arnoldi (assembly GCA_963921515.1). Taxonomy (NCBI): domain Eukaryota; kingdom Metazoa; phylum Chordata; class Amphibia; order Caudata; family Salamandridae; genus Calotriton; species Calotriton arnoldi. The sequence continues at coordinate 580,353 of CAWUFW010004542.1, read as the reverse complement.
CGGCCACTCCGCTCATGCTTACAGGGGGACGACAAAGCTACATGTCCAAGGTCTTCCACACTGCCTGAGGTAACCTGTTTGCGTCCATGTCCACAACACTACAAACACCAGCAGTATATGTCCACATGGACATGTCTGTGCTCTGCATACTGAAGTCTGTCCAGCACATCACCGCCACACTTGGCATTGTGTACATTCTCATTGATGGGTCACTTGCCTCCTTCGCACATACTTGGTTCCCACCTCTCCCCACATTCTGCAATTGTGTGGCAGAGGTGCCATGCCGTGGATGGTTTGTCCACGGCTGGCCACGGTTACCACAGTTACTTGTGTTGTCGTGTCTGGTAATTGGGCATGTTGATTGGCATGTTGTATGTGATTTTGTAACGTGTGCACTCCCATAGTTGTGAGTTGTATGATTGTGGAGTTGAGGTGTGTGGTGTGTTCAGTTGGTACTTACCGACGAGTAGTGCATTTCCGTAGGTGCCATCCTCGAAGCGCTGGTTGGTGATGGACTTGCGGAAGATGTAAGAATCATGCACACTGCCTGGGAAGTTTGGGACGACATTCGTGAACAGGCCCCGGTGGTCCCCTTTTGCCTGCACATTGATGGAATGCGTGTGGTTTCTGTTGCGGTTATTGTGTGCAGTGTCGGCAGGGGGCACAAGTAGTACATGTGTGCAGTCAATTGCCCCCAACACGTGCGGGAAGCCAGCTATGGCGTAGTTCCCTTGCTTGGTCTCCAGCTGTTCCTGCGCAGTGTGAGGGAAGTGAAGGTGCAGGGGTATCAAGCTGATACAAACCGTGAAGCTTACAGGTATGATAAATCCTGCATAATAAGACCGTAACAGACGTTCGTGTGGTCGTAACCTTCCTTTTCTTTCCTACGAAGGTTACGACCATACGAACTTCTGTTACGGTCTTTTTATGCAGAATTTATCATACCTGTTAGCATTCCGGTCTGTCCAAGTGCAATACACTGTACCAGATTATGTTTGTGACTATACGGACGCTTGACCATTGTCACCATTTCTCCAACAGGTTTCTGAATACTGACTTTCGGAATATGGAATTGTATTGGGGAGTTCCCGCAGCATATGCAGTTAATTGAATCCACACGTTGCCCTGATGAAGTTCCCCTATGGGAATGGAACGCGTTGGCTGAGCTTTTCGTATTGTTGATTTATGTATTTGTAATGAAGAACTGTTTTTACACTATTACAAAAAATTAGAGAGGAAATGGCGACTTGATTATTCCCTTTCCAGCAAAACTGCATACAGGGAGGCAATAAAAGCTTACAAAAATGAAATTAAAGCCTCTCAATCAACTTTCTTCGAAGAAAAAATTAAAGCAACTGCTTTCATGCCTAAAGAAATTTATCGAATCGCAAAAACTCTCCTCAAACTCCCTGAGAAACCGCCAAACCCTATTGACGCCCAAATTCGCTGCAATAACCTGGCAGATTTCTTTTTCCAGAAAATCCAAACAATTTATACCTCCTTTTCCCCCATCCAGCCCGACACAACTCCTGCCAACTTCTCAAGTACAGGACTTCGATCTTCGGCCACCCTGGACACCCTCCCCCTTCTCAATCCCACTACATTAGAATGCATTATGCACCAGGTGAAATCTGGCTCCCCCCAAGACCCGGCACCCCCACGCACCCTGCTGCCAGCTATTGCCAACATTCTTCCCACCACACTCGACCTGCTCAATGCCTCTATCTCCTCCTGCATTGTCCCTCCCCCCTGGAAGCGCGCCTTGGTCAAGGCTCTCTTAAAAAAACCCAACCTAGACCAAGACAACCCCAGCAATTACCGGCCAATTTCCCTGTTACCATGGCTGAGCAAGATTCTGGAGAAATATGTCAACTCATTACTGGTAGAGTTCCTGGAGAACAACCATTTACTCGACCTCTCACAGACAGGATTCTGTCCCATGCATGGGACCGAAACTGCTCTCCTCACTGTAACTGAGGAGGCCAGGAAGATCCTTGATCAAGGAGGCTCTGCAGCAATCATCCTCCTTGACTTAAGTGCCGCATTCGACACTGTAAATCATGACCTACTAATTCACCGACTTACCAACTTAGGCGTTTCAGGAAATGCCATCACTTGGTTCACATCCTTCTTGGCAGACCGTTCCTTCCAGGTTTTTGAGGGCGATATCACCTCCCCCAGCAAGCCACTCAGCTGTGGTGTGCCTAGGGCTCCTCCCTGAGTCCCACACTATTTAACGTTTATATGTGCCCCCTAGCTGAGATTGTCCGTCCTTTCGGCATAAAAATCATCACTTATGCCGACGACACTCAGCTAGTGGTGGCCCTTAACCAACCAAACACTCCCTCTAACAACCTGAGTGGATGTCTGGAGGAGGTGGCCAAATGGATGACACTCTCCTGTCTAAAGTTGAACGGGGACAAAACTGAGCTTATGCTCTTAGGCAAAACCCCCAAGCTTAATATAAACTCACTATGGCCCGTCTGCCTAGGTCCTGCCCCAGTGCCAAAGGACACAATCAAGAGCCTGGGCATGTGGCTGGATAACTCCCTCAACTTTAACCATCAAGCAGCTAAACTCTCAGCCACCTGCTATGGTCTACTAAGGCTGCTTCGGAAGATTCTTCCCCTGCTTCCATTCCAGGCGAGACAGATTATGGTCCAGGGTCTCCTTCTCTCATGCCTGGACTTTGGGAACGCCCTCTATTTAGGGGCCCCTCAATCCACCTTGCGCAAACTCCAGGTCATTCAAAACTGCGCAGCCCCAACACTCCTTCAGACCCCCCGCCGACTCCCAATCAATCCCGGACTCAGGAGCCTCCACTGGCTCCCAGTTAGGGAAATAATTGAATTCAAGGCCCTGTGCATTGCCCATAGGGCCTTTTGGAAAACGGGCCATGTCATTAGCCGATCGCTGATTACTCACTACCACCCGAATAGACAGCTCAGATCAGCATCTTCCTTCCTCGCCTTAGTGCCCAAGATCAAGAGAACTAGAAGTGGTGGCCGCTCCTTTTCTTATAACTCGGCTAAACTCTGGAACTCTCTCCCACTCCACCTGCGGGCAGAGCCCAATCTGCTCCTCTTCCGTAGGCTTCTAAAAACTCTGCTCTTCAACAAATCTGTATAGTTCCTAACTTTCTTCCTGCACGCGCTTGTCCGCAGCGCTAGGACGCCTCAGGGTAGCTATTGCGCTTAACAAATGGTCTTTTCATTTCATTTCATTTCACTGTTCACTACTGGACTTCATGACCTGGCGCACCCCCATTTCAGTAACTACAATCTTAGATCTGGAGCACAGAGGCGTTAAGCAACGGCTGGCGTTGGGGTTGGTTGTGCAGGAACACTACGAATTGGAACTAGCGTGTGGTGCGGATACAGGGGCCCGCCGTTGCTTTTGTGGACATGCATCCAAGACATGTGTGAGGAAGTTTGATAGGGCTGACTGTGAGACTCCTCCAACTCTGGCAGTTGACGGTTGGAAGGTACCAGAGGCCAACAGGTGCAGCACAGCCAGCAGCTTTGTCTGCGGAGGGATGTTGGTTCTCCGTTGTGTTGGTACCGTCCGCTGTGTTGGTACCCACATTGTACCGTCATTTGGCAATGTGGGTCAGGATGCAGAGGATGGTTGTCCTTTTGAGCCTGTGGTGGGCAATGGCATCCTCTGGCGTTGAGTGTCTGAGGCTGGTGCATTTTAGAAACGTCCGCTGTCTTCTTCTGCGCTGCCTAGGTGGTAGTCCGGGGCGGGGTGGTCCGGGGAGGGGATTCCTGGGGGTGGTGGCGGTGGATGTTGTGGACCTCTTGGGTCTCCGAGCTGCATGATCAGTAGCTCCATGACATGTGTTGGTCTTCAGATGTGGCTTTGGGCTGGGCTCCCTTTCATACTGCAGGTTGTCGTCCTGCTTAAAGTTAAATCCCTGCTGCTAACGCGCCTTATCGCCTGTTTTTGGATCGCATCGCAGATCTGGCTGGTCATTGTGAATATCGCAAAGTGGTGATTTTGTGTGTTTTTGCACGGGAACGCCTACTCTGCATATCGTTAGAGTTAATTGTCGCTCTCATCCGGTGATCAGCTGACCCATGCATGCTGTCATGTCTGCATTTGCAGACATACGTAGGGGGTTGCAAATTGAGACCGGCCTAATTAATATTCATCAGGCAGGCTGTTTTGCGAATGTAATATTCGTGATGCGAGCTAATAGTACATAAGCCACATTGCAAATTGAATACCCATTCACAAACTAGTCAGTATGAAAATTCCACTTCCTGTTCTAAGATTGGACCTTTGTGTATCTCCCCCATATTCTTGTGTCTGCTTAGTACAGTAACAGGGTAGAGTGCACAAAGATCTCAGCAGGAGGCGCTATATCCACTGAGCTAAGACAAACAGAGCACACTTCAGAAAGTTTACAGCACCATAATCAAGGTCAATAGGATACATTTTACAGAACTGTTTACCCCATAAAGAAGATTAATTAACCTTTTCATAAAAGACCTATTCCTTTGGCAAATTAAGCCTCATTAAACGCTAATCAATTTTAATCGAGTCCGGTGTAACCCCTTCAAATTCCACATCAATTCAACCTTCAGGTTATGCTTTTAGACATCTGCACTGGAAAGCCAGGGAAGTGCATTTGCCCAGAAGAACCACACTGCTCTGTAGGGCTGGCCAGTGTCTTGTGACTGAGCTACAGGGTTATGCAAACATCTCCCTTCCAGGGTCAGTCCTCCAGGGGGTCATTAGACAAGAATTAGCCCCACTCCCTTCCTTCCCCTTGCTGCTCGAGACCTGAGAGTTCAGGCAGGCACACATATTTCAACCAACAGCTCATTCCCCATGACAGAGCTGGGCTGAAATCTCTTTTACAGTGAAAACAACAAAAAGGCCAGCATATATAACTGGGTGCACCTTTGGGCAACTGTCTGGCTAACTAGCTTAAATTTTTTGTCAGGGACCTGATTTAATGCACAAATGAGCTAATGAAAAACAAACTGTATGTCCCACCCTCCCCACAAAAAACATAAAAAAGCAACCAACACGTGGCTGGTGTGTGATCCATGTTATGTTTGGCATCAGGAGCTGTGTCTGATTATTTGATTCACTATGATCTATGCAAAGGTCAATAGGGAGGTATCATGAGCCACAGACTTTTAAGGACATCGCATCGCTAAAGATAATTGTTTCCCGCGTAGGAAGGATGAAACCATGACCTTAGCCCGCAAATATTCATATTTCAAGAGGTTGGTGAAGTGTAAAAAAACTTTTATATTGGGTGCAAAATCAAGCTGGTTGCAGGTACATGTGGTGCAACTTTACACAACTCGGCCATTACACATCTCGCAGCCCTCACCTGCAGCGGCGGCCGGCACCGGTAAACGCGGTGAGTTGGGGTGGTGGGGGAGTCAACAGATGACGGAATAGGTATAATTAAATAAATAATACCTATTCCGTCGTCTGTCGACTCCCCCCTCCTGCCGCTGCACCCTGCCCCGCCACACCGCGGTTACCTGTGCGGCCGCCGCTGCTCACCTGTGGGAGATGACCTATCTGCTTGGGATCACACAGTTTAGTCAAATGGATTTGCCATTAGATCTTGGAGGTCCGTTGATCCACAGTTGACAACATAATCTAATTCACATCTCAACCTCCGGACAACTTTAACAATGAGTTGTCTCATAGCTCGAACCTACACAGACATTATGAGGTACCCAATATGGCCACATTCACTAAAACTGTACAAATAGGAAGGTACTTTGAGATTACTAGAAAAGCTAACAACACCGTGAGAAAACGTGTCATAGTGCAGTAAATAGTGCACCAGATAACTATCAATAGGGCCACTGGAATTATGTGAGTCTGCAGCAGCAGTGTATTCCACATAATTATGCATTTGCCGCATTTGCCACATAATCCATAATTTTCTGTATAATCTCCAGATTTGAACAAAAAATGTGTTTCTAGCTCAAACTGATCAAAAGTTACTAAATACATGACAGCATGTGTTCCTTCACAGTGGAAAACCCTTAGCAAGGGTTGACTGGCCATCTTTCAGCTGCCTATTGCTGTATTTGGTCGTAAACTGGTACTAATAAGGTGAAATATTTTCATAGACAGTGTTACCATGTGTAAAAAGAACAAAACAATCAAGTAATACTGTCACAAAATGTGCCCTATTATGCTGCATAATTTGCATTTCATTGCCGCATAATTTAGTAAACCCTGCGGCATAATTTGGTCCTCTCCTTGCCACATAATTCCAGTGGCCCTGACTATCATTTGCCAAGGTTATCAAAAACTTATTGAGAGGGCAGTGGACCGCACGAACCATTATGAACAGTGCTACTTAGAGACGAGGGTACGCAATTCAGCTGAATACCAGTTTGCCAGTCATGACCCAACGGGATATGGTTTCCTTCTGACACGGTAAAATGTCGTCAACCTCTATCCAGAGTCCCGTAGGAACCCCGCATTCTCTAACCACCCAAGCTGTTACTTCAAAACCGCTCAGATAACTCTTACCCGCCTTTCAGAAGCACGTGTTATTTTTGCTCCCACTTTCGCCATTTGCACATCACATTTCAAGCTTCGCTCACCGCAGAAAAATGCATTTGCAAAAAAAAACCTATAGGTCTCATGACACAATCTATGGCCTTGGTCCAAAATGTATATTTTTCTATGAGAAAAGAGGCTTTGCCACCCTGCAGGAGCCAATCCCCCACACACGACCCGATATGACGAATAGTGTCAGAAATGTCCTGCTCGCATAACTGCAGCGGACACATGTGTTACGGGGAAGAGGGCAGTCTCGCCACACACTCAGGGCCGGACTGGGAACCAAAACCGGCCCTGGCAAAGTGCTCGCTGCCAAACTGCCCCCCCCCCCCGGGGTTGGGGGTGCGGCCGAACTCTTTGCCAAGGCCGGTTTCGGCCAATTTTGTTACAGGGACCGAAAACGGGCCTGTAACAAAAACGGCCTCCAGGGGCCTAAAACCGGCCCCCACCCTGACGGCCCACCGGGGAAATGCCCGGTGCCCGCTATGGCCAGTCCGGCCCTGCACACACTGGATTAAAAGTAGAGATGCATATCGGAGAAAAACGTCATTCCTCACCTGCTTCTCCCCCACTGCCCCCCCCACACACACCCAGTCACGCACACAAAATGGGAATATCTCCAGCTGTCTCAACTACCTAGTCTCCCTGTCGACCTGACGAGTTAAATTATGTCTGCCCTGGTGAGATCTGTTTAGCTAATAGGCTGTTGCATGCAGCTCGCTGCTCCGCGAAACCCCGCCAAAAGAAAACAGTTGCCTGCCCCAGCAATCTCGCCTAAGTGCTGGATAAGCCACACAGTTATTAGTGCAAATTACAGAAGCCGGGTTTTCGCGCTACTGTATGGTCACGTGGTCTGTGCAAGGACGAAACCAAACAAGCATTTGCAATGCAATAGGACTTGCATTTACGCAAGACCTATTGCAAACGGGAGTGCTGGCGGGCGGGGTGGGGGCGTTGGGCAGGAGGGCGAGAAGGCACGAACAACGAGAGTGCGGGTGGGTGGGGGGGCGGGAAGGCATGGGAAGAAAATAGTGCTCACAATGTAAATAACACATACCATGCAACACTCGAAGTAAAGGGGCCAGTAGCCATGGAAGGATACAAATTATGACATGGCCGTCATAAGGAGGGACTAACAGCCTATAAACCAATCGGAAGGCAGCATTTAGAAAGGACAAAGACATAAGCCAATGAAAAAGGTGGGCGGGGGGGTGGGCGGAGCTTCCACTCCATACTCCATTACTGCATGCCTCGCAGAGCAAGCAGCGCATGCGCGCTGCCGCTATAGGCTCGACCTAAAAAGTTATATTCTCTGGTGAATTGGTTGGGTAGATTTAGTATCACATTTGAAACACCGGCAGGCAATAGAAGGGACAATATGTTAGAAAGCATGTACAATTGTGTGCCTAGTACCCTCCTGATGAGAAAGAAAACAAGAATAAACGTTGCCTCCAATCTGAGTTCTTTTCTTCAAAAAGGTTTCCTATAAAAAACGAAATTAGTTTCGTTCAAAGAATGTATACCTTTTTTCCCTGGAGGTTTTGTAAATGTTAATGCGTTGATATAAAGCAATGAGACAGAAAATTTGCTGGAAACTGGAGTATGCTCAGAAACAAATATGGTTTTGACATGTGATGGATTTGAAATGAGAAATACAACATTGTTATAATAGAGCAGGAACAGAATGCTAACAGTCGTGAAATTGTACCTGCTCTCTCCATCTTTTGAAAGGTTTCTCCGAAGTGTACACTAAAGTAGTGCATTGGTGGTTGCCTGCTGCATTTCGCTGTGGTTTAGTTGTCTGGCCTGATTGCTCTGTACTGTTTTCTTAGTTTCTGATTTATGTACTGGGCTTATGGTTTAACATCACGGATTGTCTTTAGATCGACTTCTTCCGCGCTGCCTGTGCTGTGTAACCTTAGTGTGACTTTAAATTTGAATACATTGTATATTGGATTTAGTTCAGCCTTGAAGGCTGCACAGGACAAAGACATGATTGTACATTATAGTGTCAAAGAAAATAAAAAAAAGTTAAAATCAGTGAAGGTCTCTCGGGATCAGCGGAACATCTCAGAATTGAAAGAACAAGGTGTTTCGAATTTTAATTTTATGCTTATGGTTTGCGAACAGTTGGGAGGCGAGTGTCACACACAGGGTGGAATTCATTACTGAGAAAAATGCAATGCTCAAATATTGTGAAAGGTTATACATCATTGAATTTTGGGCTCAGGCACGCTTTTCAGATACGACCAGGATTGCTTTTCAACGGGGAGGCGTGGTACAGCCAAGTAAGAGTGAGCAGTGAACAAATCACCTACATGTGGACTTTAGCTAAAACATCTGAATTTGCTGCTGTTTCTTATGTGTGTATATGGAAAAATAACACATATCAACTAAACAATGTGAACTTTAAACCATGAATTATGTGGAGTAAAGAGGTAAACATGCTGCAAATGCGAAAATATATTGCTGGTCAACTTCTTTAAGGTACTTGTATTTTAAATTCGGCGATTTATTTTTTCTACACATAAAAATACTTGTATTCGCTCTTGCAGTCACCATTTAAGCACACTGGTTGCTTTGTAACTCGACCTTCATTTTGCTTTGGGATGAATGTAGAAATCCATCACAAAAAGTTAATTCCGAATTAATAGCTGATTACTGCTCCATTGTATTAAAGAAAAAGAAACAATTGATGGACGGAATGCTGGACAATGCAAACATTCACCCCCAGTCACAAGGATCTGGGTTTAATCCATCGTTCTTTTGCTCACCACACCAACCCAGTTTGGACCCAGCCATATGCAAATCAGTCTTGACCCTGTTCCTTGTGGGAACATTCCAGCCCGAACTGCCAATCCAGGTCCTCCCTGGACCGGAAACAAGCATCCTAGGACCGGTTTCAGGGCATCACCCTTCTTCAGCCAGGCTAGCTTGAATCCAGTGGTGTAGTGAGCACGGGACCCACGTCTGGGCATACCCTTCCCACTTAGGGCGACATATGCAAAAGAAACAATTGATGGACGGAATGCTGGACAATGCAAACATTCACCCCCAGTCACAAGGATCTGGGTTTAATCCATCATTCTTTTGCTCACCACACCACCCCAGTTTGGACCCAGCCATATGCAAATCAGTCTTGACCCTGTTCCTTGTGGGAACAGTCCAGCCCAAACTGCCAAGCCAGGTCCTCCCTGGACCGGAAACAAGCATCCTAGGACCGGTTTCAGGGCATCACCCTTCTTCAGCCAGGCTAGCTTGAATCCAGTGGTGTAGTGAGCACGGGACCCACGTCTGGGCATACCCTTCCCACTTAGGGCGACATATGCAAAAGAAACAATTGATGGACGGAATGCTGGACAATGCAAACATTCACCCCCAGTCACAAGGATCTGGGTTTAATCCATCATTCTTTTGCTCACCACACCACCCCAGTTTGGACCCAGCCATATGCAAATCAGATCTCTGTACTGGGGTGAATGTATGACATTGTTCTGCATTCTGTCCATCAACTGTTGTTTTTGCAATTGTCACCCCGAGTGGGACGGGTATGCCCAGACGTGGGTCCCGTGCTCTCCATGCCACTGGAATCAAGCTATCCTGGCTGAAGAGGGGTGAAACCCCGAAACCGGTCCTAGGATGCTTGTTTTCAGTCCAGGGAGGACCTGGCTTGGCAGTTCGGGCTGGACTGTTCCCATGAGGCACAGGGTCAAGACTGATTTGCATATGGCTGGGTTCAAACTGGAATGGCATGGTGAGCAAAAACGATGGATTTAGGCCCAGATCTCTGTACTGGGGTGAATGTATGACATTGTTCTGCATTCTGTCCATCAACTGTTGTTTTTGCAATTGTCACCCCGAGTGGGACGGGTATGCCCAGACGTGGGTCCCGTGCTCTCCATGCCACTGGAATCAAGCTATCCTGGCTGAAGAGGGGTGAAACCCGAAACCGGTCCTAGGATGCTTGTTTTCAGTCCAGGGAGGACCTGGCTTGGCAGTTCGGGCTGGACTGTTCCCATGAGGCACAGGGTCAAGACTTATTTGCATATGGCTGGGTTCAAACTGGAATGGCATGTTGAGCAAAAAAACGATGGATTTAGGCCCAGATCTCTGTACTGGGGTGAATGTATGACATTGTTCTGCATTCTGTCCATCAACTGTTGTTTTTGCAATTGTCACCCCGAGTGGGACGGGTATGCCCAGACGTGGGTCCCGTGCTCTCCATGCCACTGGAATCAAGCTATCCTGGCTGAAGAGGGGTGAAACACCGAAACCGGTCCTAGGATGCTTGTTTTCAGTCCAGGGAGGACCTGGCTTGGCAGTTCGGGCTGGACTGTTCCCATGAGGCACAGGGTCAAGACTGATTTGCATATGGCTGGGTTCAAACTGGAATGGCATGGTGAGCAAAATACGATGGATTTAGGCCCAGATCTCTGTACTAGGGTGAATGTATGACATTGTTCTGCATTCTGTCCATCAACTGTTGTTTTTGCCATTGTATTAAAGAGGCAGGGTTCTGTTAGCAAATTCCACTGAACAGGCTGCAAATGCAGGGCCCTATTCACAAAAGTAATCTGAGACAAAATCCTAACTTTACGACTTTCGGTATTCACAAAAGGCATTTAGGAGTAGTAAAGTTCGGATTTTGTCTTAAGTTTGTCTTAAGTTTTGGTCTTAAGACAAAATCCTAACTTAAGTTAAACTTAAGTTAAACCCAGCTGTCTTAAGACAGCTGGGTTAGAGCAAGCCAAAGCCTCAACAGTGCCGTGGAGCGCTGAGTGAGGCCGCTCCCTCCAATCGGGGCGCTACGAGACAGCTGGGTTACAGATGTTTAAAGTGCGCATGACATGCTGTTGTCACACAACAACGTCCCCACCCTTGTCCTCACGCTCTTTGTGGGACGGAGAAGAAAAATAGAATGGTAATAAATTAACATTTTATTTTTCAGGAGATTGGGGGGATTTTATGTGGGGCGACGCTCCTCCGCCCTTCAATGGGGCCAGCTTTCATGTTCCAAATGAATGTTATCCACTTTTGGAATTTGCTATTAAATCAATGGTTTGCAACCACAATTGCGGTCACAAACCATTCATAGATGGCATTGCAATGTGAAAGGATGATGAAAGGAGTATGGGGAGCCCCTTTCATGCCTCTTCCACCTCACAAATTGCATTGTTGAGTCCCAAAGTGCAAATTGTGAGCTGAGCGACTTTTCCAACTCTTAGTGCACCTTAAGTGTGACTTGTCATTTTGTGATCGCAAAGCCTGTGAGCACAAAGCTGCTCTTTACAATAGCTACTAGAAGTGTTTAATTTGTAGAAGAATAAGTGCCGGTGTCCAAAGCTTTTCTCAGAAGCCCGAGGCCACGGCCAATACCAAGTCTGCAAAGTCTGGATTCCACCTTTGCTCTCTCCAAAAGGGAAAAAAAAGAGCCGTTCACAAAAAAAAAGTTTTGGTGGCCCCCACTGTCAACCACCGGTAAAATTAAGTACTGGCAGTTTCTACTTTCCAGTGTAAGTTAATAGACATCCCATCTTCATGTCTCACTGCGCACACATATTCCAAAGAACTAAACTTGTGACAATGCACAATCATCTAACATGAGCCAAATAACAATAAAATATTCCTCATTAGCATTCATTGAAGCCCTGTAACACACGTTTTCACAAAAGAGCCAAACTTGCAGCTAGGACTCAGGTTGTTAGACTCCCTCCCTTCTCTTCAGAAGCAGTGTCACTAGTTAATGGATTACCTCAGGGGTCATCACTGAGCCCTACACTCTTTAACCTTTATATGATCCCTCTAGCAGCATACTTCATAGCTTTGGCTTTGAAGTTAGGTCTTATGCTGATGACATACAAGGCATGCTATCTCTAACCAATGAGAATGCCTCCATCCAAAGCAGATTCAAGAAATGTCCTCTCTCAATAGCAGCTTGGATGAATAATAACTGTCCTGAACCCCCTGCTGAAGAAGCCATCCTCAGACCTGACAGACCTCAAAATCTTCAGACTGATCTCCCTCCTCCCATTGAAGCGAACCACGCCCTGGACACCTCCCAATCCAGCTTCTGAAGCAACCACAGCACAGAGACTGCACTACTGGCCGCCACAGATGACATTCTCTCCCTCCTCGACCGGGACGAAACCGCAGCCCTCATCCTACTAGACCTCTCGGCTGCCTTCGACACTGTCGCCCACCGCACCCTAATCACCAGACTCCACGACCCCAGCATCCGAGACAAGGCCCTGGACTGGATCCACTCCTTCCTCACCGGCCGGACCCAGCAAGTCAGACTACCACTGTTCCTCTCAGAACCCATATAGATCAGCTGTGGGGTCCCCCAGATTTCCTCCCTGAGCCACACCCTCTTCAACGTCTACATGGCCTCCCTCGAAGCCACCATTAGAGGCTACAGACTCAACATCTTCTCCTACGCCAACAACACCCAGCTGATCCTCTCCCTCACCAACGAACCCTCAACCACCAGAACCAACTTCTGCAGTGGAATGCAGGCAGTCGCTAAACGGATGAAAGACAGCTGCCTCAAGCTCAACTCGAACAAGACCGAAGTCCTCATCCGGGGTCCCACTCCGTCAGCCTGGGATGACTCCTGGTGGCCAGCTGCTCTGGGTGCTCCACCCACCCCGATGGACCACGCACTCAACCTGGGCATGGTACTGGACTCTTCGCTTACAATCAACTTCCAAATCAACCCAGTCTCCTCAGCCTGCTTCCATATGCTCCACCTGCTCCGAAAGTCCTTCAGACAGATCCCCACAGAATCCAGATGGATGGTCACCCATGCACTCATCACCAGCAGACTCGACTACAGCAACGCACTCTATGCTGACATCACCCAGAAACAGCTCAAGAGTCTATAGAACGTCCACAACACCACCACCAGACTGGTCCTAGACATTCGCTGCCGCAGCCACATCACGCAACACCTCTGACAAGCCCACTGGCTCTCAGTCAACAAGAGGGTCACCTTCAAGCTCCTCACTCAAGCCTACAAAGCCCTACATGACAAAGAACCAGCATACCTGAACCACTGTCTCACATTCCACGTACCCACCAGACAACTCCGATCCTCCGAACTCGCCCTCGCCTCCATCCCCAGGATCCACAAGACCAGAACCGGAGGAAGATCGTTCTCCTACCTCACTGGCAAGACCTGGAACACCCTGCCCCTCCACCTCAGGCAATCAGCGTCACTGACCCAATTCAGGAAGGACCTCAAGACCTGTCACTTCGAATGATCATCCACCAAGTACGACCAGCAGCCCCCCCTCCCCCAGCGCCTTGTGACCCTCACGGGTGAGTAGCTGTGCTTTACAAGCCCCTGATTGATTGATTAAACTGACTGAGGAAAGATCGAGTTTTTGGTCTTTGTAAAAAATGCCAGACTGTGGTTTGACAAGTGGTGGGCAGTAGAACTTTGCCCATATCCTTTTCCTTCTGAGTCCGCAAGGAATTTATGTGTTAAATTTAAGAACCAGCTTTCCTTTGGACTGAAAATTACATTGGTCACAGAGTTGTGCTTCGGTCTGATTAAAACACTTAAGAAAGTGATTGTGTTCATTGTCCAAATGCTCAAAATATCACAGTTTATGCTCCTTCGAGATTGGGCTATGTCCACTCCCTGTATCCTGGCATGCCATCTTTTTTATGGAAACTTCAACTCGTTCGAAATGCTCCTGCTAGGATGTTACTTAATCTCCAGAAATTCTGTTCCATCTACATGAAGCTCAGGGAGCTGCATTGACTGCCCACAGAGAAGACGATTATGTTTAAAAAGCTTGCCTTTGTTTACAGTGCCTTTTAAAGGGCTAGACTAAGGAATGTGAAATCTCATTTCCACCTATGTTCCTTCAAGTAATATCAGACTTTTAAACCTGGACTTTTGTTGCTCCTAAAATGTTTTCTGATATCTTAGAGGGGGGTCGGTCCTTTGCAGTTCTCAGCACCAAATGGTGGAATTAGATTCCTTCAAATCTGGATAGCATTCCAGACCGCCGTTGTTTCCATAAAGAATTAGAAACCTGGCTCTTCTCAGCATCCTAGATCTTACACTCAGTATCCAATAGCTGGTGTTTACTCCCAGCACATAGAAGCGTACTTCAGTGGGTGTTAGTGTACTTTACTAGTCCACATTACACTACAGTAACATAAGGTCTCTGAGGTTCCATGGAATATTTACAAAGGATTCTGGCACACTGGGGTGCTTCAAGAGACTGAGGGCCACAAGACAATTGGGAGCATATTTCTAAGCTCCTTATCTTAGTGATTACACCATAGCGATTATTTTCCAGAAGAGTGTTTTTGAGGTCCTAAATGGAGGACATTTTTAGGAGGTCAACCTGTATTGGTGCAGCAAGATGTTGCTCTCATTTCACTCTCATTTATTTGTCTGTTCAAGCTGACCATGCACCATCAACCTTCAGGGTTGCCTCCAAATCCAGTCTCCTCCCTCTCTTCTGCCCAGCCTTCCCTTCACCGCAAACAAGGTGGCGCTTAAGGATCCATTTTCACTTCCTTTAATCTTCCATCTTCCCACTTCATGATTTACAATTTGTAGTCTTACATACCCATTCACCCGCCTATTTATCCAAACTAGATTTTGGATAAGAAAGGGGACCCCCCATATTTTCAACACTGAAAAATAAGAATCACCTATGCTTTATAAATGTATTTTGTTTTGAATGGGTCACATAGGGCTAGGTCACTTGTTACAATAATGATCTTGTGCAAAATAATCAAATAAAACACAATTTGAAAAAAGACAAGGTGACACACATGGCATAGTACATGTGCACAGAACTGAGAAATAGTGTGTCAGGATCTAATCACAATTCTTGCAGGGTGAACCACAAACAACACTAAATAAGCCTGTGTTTAACCTTCAGGTGGCTTGGCACAAAAGCAGTCAGGCGCAGCTAAGAAACAATGGGCCTGATTATGATGGCGGTCGGAAACGGTCGGAGGCTTTCTGACCGACATCAACGGTTTCAATTCCGACCGCCTAATTTCAAACTAGGCAGTCGGAATTGAAACCGGACAGTCATTCCAGCTGGCTTCCGACGGTCTCAAAGAGCCTGTCGGCCATAGTCGGAACCAGCACGTAATCCCTATACGATGCGTTGCTACCATCGGGATTACGATGTCGGTTTCTGACAGGCTTTCCATGTCTGGCTTTTCGACATGGAAAGACTGTCGGAAAGTGACTTTGGGTCCCCCTAGCAGGGCCCCCTTCTCCTTGCGGCCTCCGGTTAGGGGCCGAGGGGGCACCTATGGTGCACCCCGTTAATCCCTGCACCGCGTGGCAGGCACCTTGAGGTGCCTGCCACGCGGTGCAGGGATTAACAGAATCTTCCATTTCTCTATGGGAGCTTGTGCAGCGGCTGGTTTACGGCCGCAGCACAAGCTCCCATAGAGAAATGAGAGCATGCGACCGCACCATGTGCGGTCGCATTGTAATACTGCGGTCGGGATCGCCGACCAGAGGACGGTCGGTCACGAATCTGCGATGATGTCGGTCAGAGGCAACTCCGACCGACATCATATTCAGGGCCTATGTGTTAAGTATTTATGCAGCACTCAAATAGTGAAAAAGTGAAAACACACCACAAGAACAATCCCAAATGAATTTTGAAAATAGAGAATATCTCAATAAATAAAATGACACCAAAACCATAAAAAACCACTTCATAGAATCTGGGTGATTAGATTTTTAAAGTTTAAGGTTAAATTGTGGCAAAAGGCACAAGGTGACAACTGTGGGCATCTGGTCACACTGGATCAGCACAAAGTCACAAGTGCAGACCGATTGTGATGGTGTGCTGACCGAGTACAGGACTAAGTGTGGCTTGCTGGTGGTTGTAGCTTTTGTCCTTGAAGCTGGGCCTGCACTGTGATGTGAGACTCTGTGTCATGCTGCGTCGCGTATCTTGAGTTACCGCTCAGGAGCTGCTCTGCAATGCATGGTTAGCCATCACTCTGTGTCAGCTTGGGGAAACTGACCATCAGGGCGTGCATGGTTTTGTGATGTGAGACCATGCATTGTCCAGCACTATTGCCCGTTACATGCAGTGTTGCTGCTCATCAGGAGACTACAGCCAAGTGTCCAGGACCTTGAGGATAGCACTCAGAGGTCAGTCCTCACTCCCACAAAGTACAGCAGAGGGGACCAGATCTGATCCAGTTGGGTCTGGTTGGCTCGGTAGAAGCAGAAGAGGCCTCTGGAAGCTTGTTGTGTCCGTGTGTCTCAAGCAGGAAATCAGCCAACTGACTCTGGGTTCAAAGCAAGCAGGTCCAGTTTTGTCCTTCAGACAACAAGGCAGTCCTTGTTCTGAATCTTCTCAGGTCAAGGAGTGTTCTGGTTTCAGGTTCTGAGGGTGCCATTTTTGCACCCAGTGCCAGCCTGTGGGTGGAGGGGTCACTCCTTTGTCCAACCCTAAAACTTGTTCTGGTTAGTTCTTTCCTTTACCGTGGGTTTGTTGTCTATCTGTCTAGTGAAACAAAGGGTAGCTAGGCCCAGGTGTGAACTGCCTATGTCAGTGACAGGGAAGGCATCCTCTGAAGTGAAGAAGGGGCTATGTAAAGCCCTCAGGCTACCCTTTGAAGCCGAGGAAGTGGCTGGGCACAGCCCCCAGGCCATCTTGCTCAGGAGACAAACACCCTTCCCCACATTCATCTCTTTTGTCCACTGTGTGAAATGAATACACATCACACCATACAAGAGCCTGTAACAGTCATGTGACCCTGGACACTAGTAGAAAGGCAAATTTGGTCTAGGCAGGAAAATGTAAACTTTCTAAAAGTGCCATTTTCAAAATAGTAATTTTAAAAATGACATTACTAGTATTTTTCTAGCTGCTCCTATGCTGAATTTATCACTTAGTAAATGTAATAATGTAAACCAGTGAACGTTTATGGGAGGCTATCCTTGCCTTAGTGAAAAACAACTTTGTTTTTTTTTACTGCTAGGACATGTGAAACTCAAGTGCACATGTCCTACTTTTTTAAATACCATGGGCCCTGTCCTATGAACCTTTAGGGTCTACCTTAAGGGTGACTATTAGCATTTTAAGGGAAGGTTTAGACCTAGCAAACAATTTATTTTGCCAAGTCAAAGTGCCAGTTTAAAACCACACACTTCTAGTTTCATTGACAGGCCTGAGATGTTTTACTGTGCTAATTTAGTGAGTGGAACAATCAGTGCTGCAGCCAACTAGTAGCCCTGGGTATATGTAATACCGTCTACTAGGGACTTATAAGTAAATTCAATGAGGTGTATACCAAATTTACAATGTTTGGAAGGGAGCGCACAAGTGTTTTACCACTGGTTAGGAGGAGTAAATTGTGCAGAGTCCTAAAACCAACAGAAATGGGTTCAGCAAAGAAATAGGGTAGTAAAGGCAAAAACACTTTTGGGGAATGCTTTGCAAAAGATTGCCATTTGCTGCACTGGTCTATGGAGGCTGGGGCTGAAGTGAAGGAGGACTGTACAGGGAAAGGATGCAACTAGACCAATCACAGCTCTATGGTCATGGAACATGACATTCTGGGGCAGCATAAGAGGTGGCAGCAATTGAATAGGTTTGCCTCACAACTTTCTTGGTTTTATATTTGGCCATAACTTGTAGTTCACTCACCGTTTTGTTTCATATACTTTTGTTGTTTTTTTTCCTTTCTCCTTTGCGTTTCCTTCTTCTTCAGTTCCTTGAGCATCTCCATTAGTCAGGACTTCATCACTGCTCTCCTTTGAATCTACTCCTTCCTCTGTACCGGATGATGTCCTACTACTTCCAACGCTCTGCTGCTTACATCTTCGGCATTCATGTGCTCCTGAGCTTGGGCGTGTCATCCCAGTAACTTTGTTTAAAATGGTGGAATCTCATTTAATTTTCAGAATTTTGCATTATGATGGTTAAACAAATTCCTGAGATTACACCATTACACCACGTCACGAATTGGGACTTTGTGGAAAAATCCTATCACTGGAGCATGGGCAGAATGTGCATGAACGCAAGAGGCTGTTGTTCGTTTCACATGTGATTTTGAGCTATACTTTTAGCACAACAAGCATCTTCAAGCCAAAATGGAGACAAAGCCAGCTTTTCACACAATAATGCATACATTTGCGTAATTGTTTGCTCATTTTATAAACTCGCTTTCACTCCTGGCAACCTGAAGCAGTTTTTAGAGAGAAAAACACGCTCACTATTATTATTATTATGATTATTAAAGAGCTTGTAGAGCGCGCAGCTACCCCAAAGGGTCTTCCGGCGCTGTTGCGGGACAGTGGCAGGGCATCAAGGTCTAACGGAGAAGGATTTAATCAGGGCTGTTTTTAGGTTTTTGCGAAACTGAAGCAATGAATTGCAGGATCTAAGAGAAAGCGGCAGAGCGTTCCAGAGTTTTTGGGCCCAGCACAGAAAAGGAACGACCCATCAGACGAGCCCTAAGGAACATAGGGACCGCAAACAGAGCGAGGTTGGCTGATCTCAGCTCACGAGAGGGGACATACAGAAACACTAGAGCTTGGATGTAGGAGGGAGCGAGACCATGTTTAGTGTGAAACATGTAGCACAAGGCCTTGAACTTGATCCTTTTGTCAACTCTTAGCCAGTGCAATTTCTGCAGCAGGGGAGAGATGGAAGAAAATCTCGGCAGCCGAAAGAGAAGGCGGGCAGCCGCATTTTGGGTGATCTGCAGGCGACGAATCACGGCTTTGTCAGCGCCCAGATAAAGGATGTTCCCATAATCCAACCTGGAAGTGACCAAGGCATGCATCACTGTTCTCCGAGTTTCTGAGGGAATTAGCCAAAGTATTTTCTTAAGCCATTTCAGAATGGAAAAGCAAGAGGTAGTGAGCTTGGAAACCTGTGGTGCCAAGGATAGATTTTTGTCAATAATGAAGCCAAGATTCTTCACTTTATCCACCGGCACGGGTGGAGGCCCCAGTATGGCGAAGCCAGTGGCTGACGCCCCAAAGACCAGGGTTATTTCCCAGAATCAGAACTTCAGTTTTATCGCCGTTGAGTTTAAGGGCGTTTTTGTTCATCCAGAGAGCGACCTTAGCTAAACCTTGCCTGAGGTGGGACGGGTCTTTGCTATGGGCCTTGGATAGTGAGAAAACAATCTGAGAGTTGTCCGCATATGAGAAGATGGTGAGACCAGACTCTTCAATGACATCCATCAAGGGAAGTAAATAAATATTAATCAACAGGGGGCTCAAAATGGACTCCCTGCGGAACCCCGAGGGTAATGTTAGCGAAGTAGAGGTGTTGTTTGCTGAGAAGACCTGAAAAGTTCGCTCCTTTAAGAAGGAGGACAGCCACAAAATGGCTTTCAGCTCATGCTAACAGCGATTCCTGCAATCTTTAACAGCTGTCCCACCTGAGTCAAGTTCTTGTCTCAAAAACTCAGTGACTCCAAAAAGGGCGGATTTGGTGCTAAAGCCCATCCTAAACCAGACTGGGAGGGGTGCAGCACGTAGGAGGGGGTCACCAGTGCGGAGAGGTGAGTGTTAACATGCTGTTCCAGAGTTTTGGAAAAGACCTAAAGAAGTGAATTTGGCCTAAAATTGGACCAGCACTGGGGATCAAGGTCCTTCTTCTTAAGCAAAGGGAGAATCAAGGCATGCTTCCAGTTCTGGGGTACCTTCCCAGCAACCAGGGAGGAATTCAGGAGATCCAACACTACCCTGAGGACAGCATCCTCAAGTAGGCTGAATTTAGATGGAGGAAAAGGGTTGAGTGGGGAGCCAGACTTAATGGTAGCCAGTAAGGATCGTAATCGTTCAAGATCTAAAAGGGGCCACACTTTAATCCTCAAGGGTGTGTCCGACTTCACTATATGCTGACTGTCCCCAAGATGGGAAGCTGATGTACTGGGTGGTTGAGCATCCGGAGAAGAAGTCGCAAACATGGGCGCGTCATCTTCTAATTGCCAGTGAATTATCTCAACTTTGTTAAGGAAAAATCAAGCCAGTTCGTCACACTGTTGCCGGGAAAGGGAGGGCGACGGTGGAAATGAACAGGCTGAGGACAAGTCTTTTACTACTTTGAATAAGGTTTTTTGACAGTTGTGAGCATTAGACATTACTTCAGTATAGAAAGTTGCTTGTGCAGCTTTACAAGAGACATGATATTTTTTCAAGGCTAACACATAGGCAGCCTTAGCCAGAGGTGCGTAGTGTTTCCTCCAGACTCTTTCCAGAGCTTTGCAAGCCTATTTTTCTAAGCGGAAGCTGTCGTTAAACCAGAGTGCCGGAGGGCACATTCTGCCCTATATCTTGGAAGAACGAGGCAGAATTGAGGCCGTGGCACTTTCGAGCCAGTGATGTACCGTGATTTGTTCAGCATCTGGTCTGGACGATAGAACAGGGTGGGTATGAAGGAGAAGTTTGTTTAATTCCCTATTGCATTCATGACTTATATCTCCTCCTCAAGGACATCTTGCGCTTCCTCAGGAGAAGATCCTGACACTTGCTCATGATATAGTTTTTCA
This sequence comes from Calotriton arnoldi, assembly GCA_963921515.1. NCBI lineage: Eukaryota > Metazoa > Chordata > Amphibia > Caudata > Salamandridae > Calotriton > Calotriton arnoldi. The sequence goes on along the minus strand of CAWUFW010004542.1, from coordinate 559,284 downwards.
CTGAAAGTAAAATGTTTTTGACATGTGATTAGGTTCCATAGAAGAGAAAACCTATATAAACGCGGTCCTAAATTCTTTTCATTTTAGCATTATGCTCCAACTGACCCTTTTATAGCTACAACGAGCTCTATTCATTTGAAATAAGAATCGTCTTTTAATTATTTTGTATGCTACTTGCTATTTTGCATTAAGAGCAATTTAGACTTGGCTTTCAGATGTGTACTTTTTTCATTTTAAACAATTGTAATATATTACCAAATTATTCATTAACATTTTAATTTAAAAAACTTTCTTCTCATGGCCCATAAAATGAATGGGACATCAGATTAAAAAGATTTTTTTAGTTACTTATTTTAGATTTTCATATATCACACAAGTCCACCACAGTTTGCTTCAGTTAAAAGTGGTAGAGATGAAAAGCTCCTCACACAAAATCAAAACAACATACTCATATCAAGGATCACCCAGAAGGACCTCGTTAAACATATGGTACCAGAATCATCTCTTTTATAATAATATCACCCCACTGGAGTCAATAATAGAACATCTACACCCACAAGGACAATATTTTTATACACTATAGTTGGACACAATATTTCTGTTACATAATGTTTCAAAGTAGTTCTGACATACAACAATAAAGGTAAGCCCAAAAACAATTTAAAAAAGAGTTTAAATTCAGGTCATCTTGTGCACAGGAACCACCATTCATGCTTCTCAGTGCATAAAATGACTAAATAATCGAGAAGAAATGTGGCCACTTACCTCACTCGACCACAATATAGGAAGATTTACATTGATAACAGCATACTGAGAACTATGAAATGTATATCAACAAAATGTATGCCTAAGCCATGTGCATGTGCGAATGCACACGTACGAGCACACACACACATACACACACGCACACAAACACACACACACACAAACACACACTACAAAAGAGGTTGCAATACTGCAGCACATGGATGGTCTCGTACAAGTTTGAAGGATTGCGATTCACCCTTGCAGCTGCCTCTTGTTGGTCGCAACTCAAAATTGAAAATATATTTGTGGCCAAATCTATCCATCCAAAATATACTGTCTCATGGTAATAACATAACATGAACAAAAAATTAATGACAGCTCTTTGAAAATGCTGTCTCATCAGCGAAGTCCTTTCTCCAATCCCTTTAACAATTATGACCCTGATTATGATGTTAGTCGGACTTGCATCCGACTGACACAGTTGCAGGGAAGGAACCGCCCAACCATAGGTCAGTGGTTCCGACACCCCAATTAGCATGCGACTGCACATAGTGCAGTCAGAAACTTCAATTTGTCAATGGCTGAAAACACCAACAGCACATACTCCTATTGAAAAAAGGAAGTTTGTGAACATCCACCGTAGGTGCCCCCAGGTCCAAATGCGAAGGCCATGGAGGGATGGGGGCCCTGCTAGGGGCCCCCAAAGTCGCTTTGCAAAAGTCATTTTCATGTCGGACAGGCCGACATGGAATGGCTGTTGCAATCCGATATCATAATCCCAATGGCAGAAACGCCGTCCTTAAGGGATTATGGTGAGTTTCCGACCAACTGACGGGCTCCATGAGCATGTTGGAAAGCATCGGTCGGTGCCTCCAACTGCTGCCTCCAACCGCATGCATCGTAATGCATCTGTCGAACCGCAGCAGTAGATGGCGGTTGGTCTGCAACCAACGAGCCGTCGTTTGTGGAACGCCTGCCATTGTAATGAGGCCCACTAACTTGAAAATAAGGACGGAAATTCTTGATTATCCAAAGAAATGGAGGCTGTCTATCTCCTTTCATGAAACAAAGGTGTAGAAAATTTACAATAGGCCCAAACGTAAGCAAGGGAAATGCACCCCTGCTATGCTGACTCTCCTAACTAACCAGTCACACCCAAGTGAGTATTTTCGTAGTTTCACAACAGAAAAGGGGATGCTTTTTTCCTTTCACTGTGTTTTTATGTACTAAGAAATGTATCTGGGAAATGTTCTGTTGGCTGGTATATTGTTAATCACATTGGGCCAGTAACTTTGGTCAAAAGTGGATATGATTTAAAGGCAAAATATCAAGAGGGGGATTGCAACTTCCCAGGAAGGGTGCCATTGATGCCCCCATGGACAAATACCTCACAGATAGCATTATAGTGATTGCACTAATTGACATATAAGCTTCATTTGAGGGTGTCAGTGACATCACCCAGAGGCGGGGCCTTTACAAAAGACTGACATTGACCACAGTCCTTGCTGGTATACCATCAGCATTCTCTTGTCTACTGCTCTGTCTTTGAGTTCAACTTGTTTCCTTTCTGACCCTCTCCGCAGGTCTTCTTACACATACCTGCCCAATGCCCATTGTCCAAAACATCCTTTCTTACAGTTTTTATTTGGGACCATTAAAGATATAAACTTCATTAGGCTGGTGTTAGTCGTACCTACACCTATACTTTTTTGCATTAGATGTGTGCCTTCATTTGTATGCTACAGCTACTTGATCCTATACATCCATCCTGCTTTGGCTTGACATTCTACTTCCTCACTGGCTGCTTTTCATTCATTCATTCATTCATTCATTCAAATGAAACAAAGCAGACAGCAGTACACCAGTTTTATCTACTTTGTGCTTGTCTGCTTCTCCATGCTAGTTTGTAACCTGCTTCAATATATGCTTTGACCGCCATCCTTTTTTGTATTCTGGTTACTTGTCTATTTCTACCTTTATGATTGAGGCATGTTGTATGTCATGATCCTTTTCTAATCTGACTGACAATGGTTGTGATAGACTTCCATCGAACCATAGTCTTAACTTTATGATTTTAGAGTCTCACAGAGAGGAGCTGCTCAAGAGCCATTTTAAAATAGCAGCCCTGAAGTTCGTACTCCCTTGTCATGCCTTTAGTGTTGACGAGGAATATAAAAAAGTGATGGATGGAATGTTTGAATTAGTCTCAGCTACTGGTAAGTTCTTGCACAACATCCCAGTCTAGCTTTTTCTTTTTGCCCACAATGTCACCTCTGACATGACCCAGCCATATGCAAATTAGCTGTGGTCCTGTTGCAATAAAAACAGTCAAGCACAGAACTATCAGAAGGGGGCAGCTGTGTTACAGTGGCACCGTGAGCAATGAGAGCATGGGACCCACATCTGGGCAAACCTGTTATGTTAAATGAAATTTATAAAGCGCACTATCACTCCAGGGAGCATCTTGGCGCTATACAAAAAGGAGAAAAACGGACACTCCAGGCTACTATACACCTTTGCAAGGATCAGATTAGAGAGAAGCATATGGAGTCCGGAGCTGCAAAGACCCAGGTTTTCAGCAGTTTCCTAAAGGCGGGTTCTGAGTATGAGTGTCTGAGCGGGTCCTGGAGCAAGTTCCAGGCTTTAGCTCCAAGGACTGCAACCGATTTGCCACCCTTGGCTTTGCATCTGAAAAGGGGTGGAATGAGAAGATTCGCAGAAGAAGATATAAGCATTCGAGACATGACATATGAAGTAAATCTGGCCGCTAGATATTTAGGGCCTGATGTCATTTTTGCTCTCAAGGTAAGAAGCAAGATTTTTAATAACACTCTTTTATGAATAGGCAACCAGTGTAGTGATTTGAAGATCGGTGAGGTAAATTCAACACCTAGCGAGCTGCAGCATGTTGTGCCATCGGTAATTTTTTCAGGGTTGTCCTATTGGTCCCTACATACAAGCTATTGTAGTAGTCCAATCGCGAGGTGATAAGGACAATGGCTACTGATTTTCTTGCCATAAGAGGAAGTAAGTTGAACATTTTTTGGGGTGTTTTTATCATCTGGAAACACTTCCCAGCTACTGCCAGCACTTGTGGATGAAAATAATGTAGGGTTATAAATTTTACTCCTAAATTCTTTTCCACCTACACAGTATCCGGCGGAGGGGGGGTGTCTTTAGGCCTCCATAGACTGGGGATGAAATGGTTGACCTTGCCTAATTGCATGATCTCAGTTTTATCAGTGTTACATTTGAGGTGATTAATTTGAAGCCAGCGGATGACTTCTGTGAGGCATAGTTGAAATTGCTCTTCTGCAATGGTAGAATTTTTGTCCAGCACTAGGATCAACTGAGTATCATCAGCATATGAAGTGGTTTCAATTTTAAAGGAGGATATTAATTCAATGAGGGGAGCCATATATATATATTGAATAAAACCGGGCTGAGGGCGGATCCCTGTGAAACGCCAGATTTGAGTGGCTTTTCCATTAACTGGTAGTGACCAAGCGTAACCACTTGCCTGCGATCAGTAATGAAAGACTTTAGCCAGGCGAGGGCTGGATGGTAAATGCCACAAGTGTTCAGGCGATACTCTAGAACAGGGGTCTCATACCTTTACACAAACAAAGCTACTTATGTTCAATGAAAATCATCCTGAGCTACTAATGTTATTAGTGTTGCACACACCAGACAAGTTTACATTAGTGGCCACTCCTGTGAGATTGCCAGCTGTGATCACTTCAATGCAGGATTGCCAGCAGCAATGTAAAAAAGGCTTAGTCAATTTGGAATGCCTCTACAAGGGTAATACATAACAGCCACAGCTGCAATGCCCCTGGCACCAAGGTACTAATATTAGTAATAAGTCTCACAACGCTGCATGATTTATCATGCAAATACCAGCTTTAAATATATTTTGGAAATCATAAGTTCTGATAATACACACATTTTCCTATCAAATCCACACTTTTCAACTTTAGTATACATATATTAAGTCAACCAAACAAAAGCTTCTAATTTAGTAGGCCGAGCTGCACACAGGAGAGCTACTGACCGAGCTACTCGTTAGAGAAGCCTGCTCTAGAATATCATGGAAGATTGTATCAAATGCAGCTGATAGATCTAATAGAATCAGTACTGCATTTTTCCCCAGCATACACTGCAAATTTGAGGGTCTCAGTGATTTCTAGGAGAGTGGGTTCGGTGGAATGGTTAGGTCGAAAACCAGACTGGCGAGGGTGCAGAACGCTGGTCTTTTCTAAAAAAGTGGTCAATTGACAATTGACCAATTTCTCTGTGATCTTACTAAGGCAAGGCAACAAAGAGATGGGCCGTAGATTGGAGAGAGTGGTAGGATCTGTTAGTTGCTTTTTTTGAAGGGGCTTTACTGCAGCAACTTTCCATTCAGTGGGAACGTCTGCAGTTAGGAGGGAAGAGTTGATTATATAATTGATAACCGGGTTGACAACATCAATGATAGCATGTAGCACTTCCGGCGGGCAAGCCTCAAAGGGTGAACCAGACTTTCAGGAAAGAATGGCCTGGCATGACTCTTCTAGACTAATAGTCTCAAAGTTTGAAGATTAGAGATGGCCTTATGGGAGTGGCATATCCCATATTAAAGTCTATTTGTAACTTTTGGATTTTTTGATCAAAAAAGCTGGCAATATTGTCACATAATGTTTGAGAAGGGGGAATATCTTGATTCAATATTTTAGGATGGGTGAATGATTTCACAATTTTAAAAACACATTTTTGGTCTGATTCAGCTCATGTAATTAGAATCCTGTAGCATGCTTTTTTCTCCACTATAATTTGTTTATGATATACTTTTAAAACTGTTTTGAAATGAGTTAAGTCTAAATGATATCCTTTCCGCCATCTGTGATTGTCTACATTGAAGATGTAATTCGGTTAGTTTTTGAGTATCCCAAGGGACTGATACTTTAGTAATCGATTTTCTTTCCATCGAATTAGGGGTGTGGGCAAATATATTACTAAGAGTGGTCATCCAATGGTTAAAGCTCTGGTTATCTTGGGAGGTAATGCCTGATAGAGTGGGTCTAAGCCCTAATGCACTATCAACTAGATTTGGGTGCTTTAGCATGTTGCCCCTCTTGCATAATTTCTTGGCGGTGTTAGTACTAGGTGGCCGTGGGGGATTCACATGAGGCCTTGTTATTCTAAACGGAATAAATTTATGGTCTGACCAATGCAGCGGGATCGGGGGTTAACAGTTAGTGAGCATAAATTAGAGCAAATTCTATCAAGGATGTGTCTGGCACAATGTGTGGGGGCACACACCATCTGTTCAAGGCCCAGAGTTTCAATGGACTCCAAGAAGGTTCTAACTTTCAGGTTTCTTCATGTGATCTAAGTGGAGGTTACAATCACCTAATAAAATAAAGTTGGAATATCTTAAAATTAGGGGCCCTACGGTATCCCCTAAAGATGCAAGAAATGCATTGTTTGAGCCAGGTTGACGATACATTAATGCTCCAGAATATGACAGTGAACCATCAATTTGGAAACAAAAGCCTAAGCTTTCAGCTCCTTTAAGATCAGGCAGCTCAAACAGGGAGCATTTGAATGTGTTGTGATAAATTATGGCCAGATCTCCTCCTTGTAATTCAATCCGAACCTGTCTATGGATTAGATCGCCCGGAGGAAGAGCCTGTACAATATTGGGATTGCACCCATCTTTAAACCAAGTTTCCGTAACAAAAAGGACGTCTAAATGGGATTCCAGGATCAGTTCAAAGATTTTTTGAGCATGCTTGCTCAAAGAGCGCACGTTAATCAACCCACCCTGCATCACATTTGGAGGGGCCACATTAGCATCGCCATCTATAGTGAACGGGCTCAATGATAGTCTGCATTTAATGCAGAAATTGGGCCTGCCCATTGATCAACATTCAGATAAGAAACATAATTGTGGTGACACTGATCAAAAGAGAGTAAATATTCCCTTGACAAGTGTATACCTGATTCAAATTGGTCAGCATTCCTGGCACTGCCCGCATTCCAGACGTGGACGGGCGCAGACGGGCTTGCCTTTGGTGCACCTTCGGTGAGCCGGTGGCACGCCTACAGGGCGCCCGCTGCGCACACCCACTACCCGCGGTGGAAGGCACATTAAATAGCTTGTGCCCGTCAACCGCTAGAGCCCTAACCTAGCAAAATGGCAGCTCTTCCGGTCTCAGTGAGATGGGATCAGTGCACGATGCCCGGAATACCCGGTAAGAACATCAGGTTAGTCCAATACACAATGGGGGGTATTAACCGTGTTAGTACCAACAAATGATAAGCAGGTCTCAATATATAATAAAACTAGATATCGCCTAACACCAAAGTCCCTAATTAAAAACACATTCAAATTCAATTCAAGTAAGCATTAAAACAATTCCCCCCGCAGGTCCCTATCCATAGTTGATCAGTGAAAAAATGCAGTAATGCAGCATATAGTAGTTAAGAAGTTGACTTACTTTTCGCTGCGCAGCCGCTGTGGCAGCCACATTAAATAGCGTATGCCCATCAACCGCTAGAGTGCTAACCTAGCAAAATGGCCGCTCTTCTGGTCTCAGTGAGAAGAGATCAGTGCGCGATGCCTGGAATACCCGGTAAGAACGTCAGCTTAGCCCAAAACACAATGGGGGGTATCAACCGTGTTAGTACCAACAAACGATAAAGTCGGTCTCAATATATAATAGAATTAGATATCGCAGCTAACACCAAAGTCGCTAATTAAAACACATTCAAATTCAATTCAAGTAGGTATTAAAACAATTCCCCCCGCAGGTCCCAATCCATGGTTGATCTGTGAAAAAATGCTGAAATGCAGCATATAGTAGTTAAGAAGTTGTCTTACTTTGTCGCAAATGGTTTCGTACTAAGGAATACAAAAAACTGATAGGTAGAATGCTTTAATTAATTTGGAATGAGGCCCCAAGTGATCTCCAATGGCTGAAATTAATTCAAGATTTTCATGCATTGCTTTGTTGTTTGCCGCAGTTGACACTCTAGGTGAGACAGGTGTGTCCAATGTGAATCTCATGCCTACTGTGTGATAAGACTCAAGCTGCACTCTACCCAGGAGGTTAAAATAGGTAGAAACTGGTCTGGGGTGGCTTGGGTTCCTTTCTGGAAGGGAACATGCCTGGCAGTTTGGAATGGAATTTTCCCATGAAGAGCACGGTCATTACTGATTTTCATACGGCGAACCTCTCTCTGGAGCAGCATAGTGGGTGAAAAACTATGGTCTGGAATGCCAGTGGTTAAGATTAATTTAAGCAATCCTTGGTTATTAGTTTCAGGTGACACCCTAAGTGAGACTGGTATGCCTAACTTGGGTCCTATGCTCACTGGACCATGGGACTCAAGCTACACCTGAGAAGGTCAAAATAGGCCAAAACAAGTCTGAGGTTGCTTGTGTTTGCTTCTAGAGGGTTACCAAGTCTAGCAGTTCTGGATGGACTGTCCTCATGAGGAGCAGGGATAGTAATGGCTTGCATAAGGCAGGCCTGTGTCTACAGGGGCATGGTGAGTGCAGGACGTGGATTGGGTAACAGCTTGAGCCAGTGGCTGAGATTAATCCAAGTATTCCATCCATCATCTTGTTATTTAGTGCTGAAGGCATCATTTTGGGAATTTCAAGGAGTTGTGAAACATGCATTAAAGACTAAGGCTTGGAGACAAGACAGGTCTCTGTAGCGTCCCCCCTAGCCTGGGTACCCACCAATGACTACACCACACACAGAGCTTAGTATTACATGTCTTTATTCATCTGCGTGTAACAGCAATCTCAACATTCTAAAGCAGTCTTCATTGCATTCCACTGTAACACTTATGCCACAGTTCTACGGAGTCTATCCTGGAGCCAAAAGGGTTCCATTATTTCTAACTCTCAAGACACATCTCCTCCTCAGTTAAACACATTTTTAAATTTTTTTACAAAATAGACATACATAAACATGTACAATGTAATCTCTTCAGCCACTTTTTTTGTCGCTTTAATTGTTCAACCTGATCTTGTTTGCGGAAACTGGGAACTGTCAACACCACTGTCCAGGATCTGCGTTAACGGTGTAGAGGCAACAACAGTCACTGATGTTTCAGACCCAGCCTCTCCTTCAGCAGTTAGATCTGATGAATGATTAGTTAAGCACATGAAATGAGAAGAGTCTCTGCAGGAGTGGTTCTCCTTTAAGGGCTCCAGGGCTACGCCCTCCTAGACCATTTTCATTTTTATACCAAGATTGAATAATAGTCTATTATTCACTCTTGGTACAATAAAAACAATGCCGTCCAGCAGTTGCCTGAGGCAGCTTGTGCAACACTATCAGATGGCTGGCGCAGATGCACAACAGCACCTGCACCAGTCATCATAGAGATTATCCAGGGCTGGTGAAACTCCCAGCCCTCGCCTCAGGCCCCTAGCACGCCTCAGTGCCTCCCCTGTCTGTGATGTTTAAAGCATCACTGCTCAAGGTAGTCACGGGCAATGTGGGCTTAAGCCATGCAATGCCCTTGGCTACATGCCAATCAGCCAGTCACCCCACCCTTTCCCACTCGTCACAGAGTGAGGAAAGAGTGGTGTGAAATAGCAGCTACTGAAGCTTCGGGTCTGCGACTGCACAGGTTTGAACTTTCAGTTTCACCATCGTCCCATTGGGAGGAAGTGGAGCTGGCACCATGCAGATCTTCGTGAAGACTGCCAAGCAAAATTATCCCCCTAGAGGTGAGTGACAGGGTGTCACTGGTTAATAGTGGTTATCAATGGGGCAATGCGCTCTTGTGTCCGGGTGGGGCTTATGGCTGGAGACCTGGTGCTGAAGCTCATGTGCATTACTCATGCTTCTCAGCAAGACCTGTGACTCTGCACTAAACTCCCTGGTACAAATACTCCAGGGAGAAACAAATAAGTGTGTGGCAGTGTCATGGCGGCCGCCACTGTCAAGCACTTAACTGAAGTACTAACTCCGGAAACGTTTGCAGGTGTGGGAATATGTCTGGTCAAAGACAGGAATTCCTCATTCTCACAGCGCTTTGTTCTTCTTGCTGCTGGTTAACTGAACAGGCAGCACTTAGGATGTCGCAGGCATGGCTGATGACTTCGGACGCGCGAGTAACACTCAGGCAAAAGCTTTTTTTAATCATAGTGTGTAGGCCTGAGAGGGAGAAAGGTGTGCATGCCAAAAACATGGATTGATTTATGAACAATAAAAGCTAAAAACATTAAGGCAAACCTGCCATCAATTTAGTTCCTCTATTATTTCACACGTTTTACCTAAACTTGCATTCCCCAACGTTTTTTTATCATGTTGTATTTTTTTCCTGACTACTTCAGGCCATGCCACGTGTTTACGAGGGGCTTTGATTCAGTGCGCTGAGGCTGAAGCCAAAGCAAAGTGTCTGTCAGTGGGTTGGCTTTTCTGGAGGGCTCACAAAACTATGGTCATGTATTCCAGTTGCAATTGAAATTCCGTGGAAATATGTGTGAAGGAGGTACATAGAAGTCAAAATATTTACAAGGCAAAAGGAAACAAATTGCTTAAATGTGAGTGAGTGCAGTGTGTGTTTGGAAGTGATGAAGTGAGGGAGATGCGAGGAAGTGCATTCGGGGAAGAGTAAAAGGAGGGTGCTCAAGAGGAAGGAGGCGGTTTAAGATGGGCAGATGGACTAGATCTGCAGATGTGAACTCCTTCCACAGGCCTCAAATCTATTTAATTCAAAGTCTCGCAATTTAAGAAATGAAACATTCCCAGTGTTGCATATTTATAAAGAATCATTGTTGTTACTCATTTATCTTAACCAGCTAACAACCATTGACACTGCCAATCATACTGACAGGTTTTAGGTGCATTTTAGTTGTTATGTTATGTATCTGGATGCAATAACATCTCAGAGAGAAACCTAAATACCGGTCGGGTGGCACACTATGGGAATCACAGAAATTTATGTTACATGTTCCCTTTTAGAGAGTCACCACTTTTTTCATCCCATGTAAAGACCTATCTGCACATATTTCTACATGACGGATTGCAGCCAGCAGCTATGGGTGCTTCCCGAAGCCTGGTTAGAGCATTTTTTTCTAAAGTTGATTCTGCATGCAGTGCCTGAAGTTTTGCACTGTACAATTTGCACATTACACTTAGGGATATATTCACAAGAACGTGTGATAAGTACCGCAAGAGTAGCGCAACGCAACTTTCAGCATCGCAGCCTATCGCGGGAAAATAACCCTGTGACAACATGGAATTCACAACACGGCGGTAGCATGCGATAGTTAGCCGACACCGTGGCCAATGCTCGCGATACAACCACCTCAACAAAGATAAAAACACAAACCACAACGCGAAAAAAGCTGCGATGGGCCAAAGCGCGATAAGAAAACAGTGACAACCAGCGCGAGGGCAGCAATACTCACGCGCAATGCGGGAAAAAGCACAAGAACAGTATATGGAAAATGCCACAGAACAAAATACATCAACAGCGGAGTACCACGGATGCACCCTGGCCAACTGCAGAGGACAACATGCACACCACAACAGCCAAGCACCGTGGAAGAACAGAACCTACAGGCACACCTCATGAAAGAGACCAGTGGCAGACAAATCAGAGCCGCAGGAGCCACACACCCACCGTGCAGCATACGCACATAAGCAGAAGTGCACCTCGACATTGACAACATCCCGGTACAAACAGCAACACCTCCACAACTGAACACAGGACACAACTGGTTCGGAAAATGTGCACAACCTGGCAAATCACATCTGAAACCCCACGGATATGTAACATGACAATGTACAATTCCAACCTGCAAATATGTTTTATTCACACATGCAGTGCAATTGGACATCTACTACTGTCCCATGAATGCCACGGATGGGCACAATGTGACGTGCTCATGAGAAGTAAGTGGCAATGATGGAGTCCCTATGGGCCATTCCTGCCGCAGCTGCAGTGGGATGTGGGCCAAATGCCCCTTCACCACCATCATCGTCCGGTACCTCTGGAACTGGGATCCATGGGGCCCTGGTGAGAACACAGATGTTGTGCAACACACAACATGCAACGATCATCTTGCACACGACATCCGGGCTGTACAGGAGATTCCCACCAGTGCCGTCCAGGCACCTGAAACGTGACTTCAACATGCCAAATGTGCGTTCAACGATGCCCCTGGTGCGTATGTGGGCCGCATTGTACTGCCTCTGGGCGGGTGTGTTCGGGTCCCGGAGGGGTGTCATCATCCAAGGGCAGAGTGCATATCCTTTATCACCTGTGACAGTGCAGGGAGAAAAGAGTCAATACTTGGTTTGGCAGGATGTGATGGCAGGCCCACCAATTCAGTGACGCCTGTGCTGGCTGTGTGTGGGGTGAGTGTAAGCCAGCCCTCAGGGAGTAGCTGGTGCTGGCAACTACACCAACAGTCATCAGACACACAGACATGCAATGTCAGAACTACAAGGGGGGATGACTCGAGTCGCACAGGGCTAGTCGCCCCGGATGCACAGCCCACAACCACGGGACGCTGACCTGTGGGATACTGGGGTAGGGTCATGAGGGCAGAGCAGTGCCTCACATGTGTCATGGCTGCATTCCGCATCTCCACACGTTCAGCTGTTGTGTGGCTGTGGTGCCATGTGAAGTCTGTATTGGGTGCAGGGGTAGCCCAGGATGACCATGGAGTGGTGTAGTCGTGTCTGGTAGGTGGTCGTGTAGTTTGACATGTCGGATGTGGTTAAGTCACGTGTGCATCCCCACAGTTGTGCTTTGTGTGTTGGTGGCTGTGGGATGTGTGGTGTGTTGATTTGGTACTTACCAACGAGCAGTCCCATTCCATATGTGCCATCCTGGAAGCGCTGGTTGATGATGGACTGTTGAAAGATGAAGGAATCATGCACACTGCCTGGGTAGTTCGCGACGACATTGGTGAAGAGTCCCCGGTGGTCCACTATTGCCTGCACATTTTTGGAATGTGTGTGCTTCCTGTTGCGGTAGTGGTGTGCAGTATCCGCAGGGGGCACAAGTGGGACATGTGTGCAGTCGATTGCCCCCAACACGGCCGGGAATCCGGCTATGGCGTAGAAGCCTTGCTTAGTCTCCAGCTGTTCCTGCGCAGTGTTGGGGAAGTGAAGGTACTGGGGTATGAAGCTGATGATGGCATCCAGGACAGGTGTGATGAACTTTGATAGGGCTGGCTGTGAGACCCCTCCGACTCTGGCAGTTGTTGGTTGGAAGGTCCCAGAGTCCAACAGGTGTAGCACTGCCAGCAGCTTTGTCTGCTTTGTTCTCCGCTGTGTTGGGACCGTCAGCCTGTGGGCGATGTGGGTCAGGATGCGGAGGATGGTTGTCCTTTTGAGCTTGTAGTGGGCAATGACTTCCGCGGGCGTTAGGTCTGTGAGAGTGGTGTGTTTTCGGTAGGTCCGCTGTCTTACTCTACGCTGCCTCAGTGGTGGTCCGGGGGGGAGGGCGGGTCCGGGTCCTGGGGGTGGTGGCGGTCCTGGGGGTGGTGGCGGTGGGTGTTGTGGCCCTGTTGGGGCTCCGAGCTGCATGTAGAGTAGCTCCATGGCGTCGTTTGTTCTTCGGGTATGGCTGTGTGCGGGACTCCGTTGCCTACTGCAGGTAGACGTCCGTCTTTACACCTGCTTGAGGCAGGTGTTAAATCCCTGGTGCTACCGCTGCTTATCGCCTGTTTTTGGTTCGCTTCGCAGTTCTGTCAGTTCGTTGTGAAAGTGGTGTTGTTGTTTTTTCATGTGTTTTTGCACGGGAACGCCTACTCTGCATCTCATTAGGGTTAGTTGATGGTGTCCGCTGTGGTGTTAGATTTTGGGGCAGTTATCGCGGGAATACTGGCGTTGTCTGCAGTTTGCACCAGCTTGTGAATGGGGTGTTAAATCTATCTCCACTTTTGTTGCGTTAAGGTGGCGATAAAGCGGAGTTGAATCCTTGTGAATATGCCCCTTACTGTTTGTTGGACTTGGCCCTTTCTGCAAGGTCATCCCAGAACTTTTTGTCTTCCTCCTGTATTTTTTTCTGACCTGTTGTTGGTGGTTTTATGACTCTGGGCACTTTACCACTGCTGAACAGTGCTAAAGTGCATGTGCTCTCTCTTGTAAACTTGATAACATTGGTCTACGCCTGTTTGGCGCATTTAATTTACCTGTAAGTCCCTTGTACAGTGGTATCCCATATACCCAGGGCCTGTAATTGCAATTCTTCTGGTGGGCTGCTTGCGCCACCCACCGAAGTAGCCTTTCAAACCTGTCTTTGGCCTCTGCCACTGCAGGGCCTGCACAAGCAGTTCACTGATTCAGTAACGTAGCATGGCAAGCGGCTGCCATGTTCAAACTCCCCTTTTACTACACATAAGTCAACCCTAAGGTAGCTCCTAGCTAGCCCAATGGGCAGGGTGCAGTGTAGGTAAAAGGTAGGACATGTGCCTTAACTGTGTGGCATGTCCTGGTAGTGACAAACAGCCTATTTGGTTTCTCACTGCTGTGAGGCTGCCCTCTCATATATTTGCATTGGGAATTCCCTGATATGTGCTTCAGTGGTAATTTGTGATCTGACAGGGGTAGTGTGACCATGTTTGGTCTATTTTAGAAATGCCACTTTTAGAAGTGGGCATTTCTGTGTGCTTATGAGTCTTTGTGCCCTGCCTGGATGTGTATTGAGTCTGGTTTTGACCGACAGAAGAGAGGGGATGTGTATTCACTATGGACAGTCACAAGGGGGGTTGAGGTGTGTCCTGCCTTTCCTAGGTGACTCAGCGCTAGGCTGAATAGACCTTGGCTGCATTTAGAGTAGTGGGAGGAGTTTTCCTTGCACCTGATTAGGCCCAGTCTGCATTTGGAGCAGTGGGAGGAGTTTCACCTGCACCTGAATAGGTCTGTGCCTGCCTTCTACAATGCTGTCTACCTGCCCCCCTGTGGTGTTCCTGGGTCTAGGGCTTACAATGTGAATAGGGGTGTTGTGCACTTCTAATATGTGTTTAAAGTGCTCCAGAACAAAGACTTTTGCACTATAAATACAGGGGCTGTGACCCCATGACAATGAGAAGACGCTGCCTGGGACTTGTAACCAGAGGGTTGCTGTGCTGGCAGGAAGCCGCCAATGTGACTTGCCTTGATGTGCTGATCTGCTGGAGGGTCTGCCTCTATGCCCAAGGACCCAGTGTGCTGGCCTGCTGCCTGCTCTCCTGAAACTGTGTGCCCTTAGTGCTATCAAGGGAGCCCAGTACGAGGGGGCTGCCCCTGTGCTGGAGAAACCGTAGCGCTGGTGAGCACTTCACGTTCCCTTTATTTGTCCCCTTAGTAGAGTGCAGGCAGAGTGCTTTATTTTCGTTGTTTTCAAGGTGCGCTTTGAGAGCGCTGTAAAGTCTATTCCCCACGGAGTGCGCTCAGTCAGTGCTACCAGGGAGGAACGCTTTTCATTGCCCTGCAGCGTGGGCAGTGCCGCACTCTCCTCTGTGGCCAAGCTCTGGGAGGGGAGAGCTGAGGCGACCAAAGGGCTCTCCCTCTTGTGTTCTCACATTGCTACTAGCTTGCTGCATCCAGGGCTGCCCCGCAATGCCCACGTCATAGAGGGGTGGGGCCCAGCCATGCTGGAGGGCCAGGCCAAAGAGAGCGGAGCCGGCGGAGACTTCAATTCGTGTTCTGCAAAGCTGCCATCCCCATATCCAACATGCCGTGGATGCACCATGTGGATGTGGGCAGCCATTGTTCAATGAGCCCCTGGGTGCTGGAGCAGAAGGATCTGCCCCAGCGAAGGTGGTCTCCCTCAAGAGGAAGCCCGTGGGATGACAATTGAGCTGCCAGGTCAGTGGAAACTGGAGACCGGGGAAGGTCTCCCCTGAGGGGGTTGTCCCGTCATTGGGCCCAATTGGCCTTGAGCCGCTTCTGCTTGCGCAGCGAACACGTGAGATCAGTGTCAGCAGCTGCGCCACATAATCGGTGGCAGTTGCCTGAGCTGTTGCCTGAGTGACACATACCTTAAGAGCCCTTACTCTTTTTTTTGTTTAAATCGTTTTTATTAACCTTTTGTTTGTGTTGCACGTTATCAAGAAAGCATACAGTCAGAACAGCGCTCATGACATCAGTAGAAAAAAGAGAAAATTGATTGCCAGTGGCACGTTACACAATAACTATTGACAACAGGAAAGCGGAGATATAGGGTATGGTGAGTGCATCAAATCGTGCAGCAATATCTCAAAAAGAACAGAGCAATGCTGACAAATAACGGTACTAGGTAGCATGTGAATAATGTAGGTACAGTGCAGTTCAAACTAAACCAGGGACATAGGGCTCAACCAAATGAGGACAACTAAAGTGAAGGAAGGTTAGGGGAGAGTCGCTCAAGACCTGCTGCTGCATCCAATGTGGCTGGGGGGTCAAAAACCGCCAAGACTTAGTGACAGCGGGGCTCTGAGACAGAAGAGGAAGCAGTGCGGGTGTTGGCGTTAAACCGCAGTCACTCCATTGGGGGATATATCCTGTGCGATAGCTCTTTGTGTTGTAGTCGGGTCCCCGTGTCAGTGTCCACCCCCAAGAGTTTGGAGACCATTGCATCCCATTGAGGTGCCAGGGGAAACATTTGAATGCCCAGTAGGTCCTCCCTGTGGAGCGCCGCACCCTCCGCTTTCGCCCAGTTAAGCAGGGGTCGGCGCCAAGCAAGCAGGTGAGGTGACAGGGGAGATTTTCATCGCTTGGTGATCAAGCGTTTAGCTGTTATGAGACCCAGGTCTATAAATCGTGTGGCAGCTCTGTATTTCTTGTTTCTGCTGAAGAGGTGCAGCACATGGGCCTCCCAAGTCGGGGGAATGGTGCGTGAGGTACAAGTTGTGAGGGTGGCCGTCACCGCGCTCCAAAAGTCCATCAGAACCGAGCAACCCCAAAGCATATGAAGCATGTCGGCGGCTAATTGTCGGCAACGGGGGCAAGCCCCATCTATGCGGAGGAAGTACCTGTTGATTTGGGCTGGGGTAAGGTAGGCCTGAGGCAATATGAAAAATTGTATTTGTTTGAATCGCTGGTTACGAGGGATGCGGGTCGGACTGCCACGGGCTGCCAACCACTCCCTATCTGTAAACGCCCTCCCCAAGGTCACTTCCCAATGAAGTCGAAGTCGGGTGAGATCTATCTCCGTATGCTGTCGAAGTGAAGATGCCAACCAGCGCGTGAGGTGTCCCCCGTTCCCCATCACGTGAAGGTACTGCAAAGTGTGGTGTGTGGGAGGCTCCATGGCGAGTGTACCCCATTTGGATGCTAGTGAAGCTATGAGTGTTCTGTGTAATAAAAACTGCCCAGGGTGCAGGTTCACGTCCGCCATGAGTTCCTGAAACGGAATAAGAGTACCCTCCTGAAAAAGGTCCCCCACATCCTGTATCCCTTCCGATGCCCATTGGTGTAACTCCGCCGCCGTCGTGTAGGCGTCCTCTCTTGAAGTTCCCAACAGTGGGATAGCGGGCGCATAAGGGACGGTGGTTCTAGTGAGGAAAAGACACCTACGGAAGCATTTGTATGCTACAGTGAGGAGAAGAGTATCGGGAGGCCTAAGCTTGGAGCAAGGGTGGAAAAGTTGTAAGAGTTTTTTTGGCAGCAGCGGAGGCTGTCGAGAGGCCGTGTCTGATAAGTAACGGGAGGACATCCACCGGGCGATCCACTGCAGTTGGGAGGCCAGATAGTAGTGCTCGAAATTGGGTACCGCAAGGCCCCCCAGCTCAGTAGGCAGATAAAGCTTTCCCATGGACACTCTATGACGCGATGTCCCCGAAATAAAATCTCGTATCACTCTCTCCCATTGCTTGAAGAAGGGCGGGGAGATGACTAGGGGCAAAGTGGTAAAATAATAGAGAAGGCGAGGAAGAACCACCATTTTGACCAGAGCTATTCTACCAGATATCGCCAATGGTAGAGTCTTCCAGAAACCCATCTGAGACCGAATCGCCGAGGCAGCCCGAGTGACATTCCTGTCGAAGAGGTCAGTTTTGGAGTGATACCCCGGACCCCCAAATAGCGAAAAGGGTCGATGCACCAGGCCACAGGTGCTCCCCCAAGCATGTAGATCGGGTCAGGCGTATCTCCTAAGAACAGAGAAAGAATGGATTTTGTCGGGTTAACTCGTATCCCCGAGGCACGCGCGAAATGGCTAAGGGCTCGGTCAAGGGAGGGGGGAATATCATGAAGGTCCCACGCATATAGCAACAGATCATCCACGTACAGCGAAATGGTATGCACGCCATCACCCAATTCAATCACCATATCAACATGTGCGCGGATGTGGGCCGACCAGCGGCTCCACCGCCAACGCAGACAGAAGTGGGGACAACGGGCATCCCTGCCTGGTTCCCCGTCGCACCCGAATTGGATCCGAAATATATGGGCCTGTCCGAACCCGAACCGACGGTTTATGATATAGTAATTGCACCAAACCAAGGAAGGAGGGGCCATCCCCAAAACGAGCCAGGACGGAAAAAAGGAAGTTCCAGGCCAGCAAATCGAAGGCCTTCTCAAGGTCCAATACCATGCAACCAGAGCGTGGCCATTCGATCGGGGCATATTCCGCCACTCGAAAGTAGCGGCGCAGGTTCAGGGCCATATTACGCTGCGGAACAAAGCCATTCTGGTCTGAGTGTACTAGAGCAGGGACCAATGGAGCCAGCCGGTTGGCCAAGATCTTAGCCAGGATCTTATAATCCGAGTTCAATATTGCGATCGGTTGATAGGAGCCGGGAGACACGGGGTCCTTACCAGGCTTCAACAAAGACACCACGTTAGCGGTACGCATGGTTCGGGGTAGAGCTCCTTCCGAGATTGCCTCTCGGTACATTGAGTGGAGGTTCGGTACCAAATATTCTGCGTAGGCTTTAAAAAACTCCATAGGAAGGCCGTCGGGCCCCGGGATTTTACCAGAAGACAAGGAACGGAATGCGTCTCGTACCTCGTCCACAGTTATAGGAGAGTCCAGCTCCAGGGATTGGTCTATCGTGAGGGTGGGCACCTCCACTGTGTCTAGGAAGGATTTTACGTCCTGGGTGTTGCCCGTCAGGTGGGTCTCGTACAAGCGAGTGTAGTGTTCAGTCATCAGTGCATGAATGTCTCGTTGGGTGTTGCGCTCCCGACCAAGATCATCGAGTAAGAAGTGTATGGGACGTTGGGGGTGTTCTTGTCTGACCAGATAAGCCAGCAGTCTCCTGGCTTTGTCCGCTGTGGAGTGTGAGCGAATTGAATGCGCTAAATAATTATGGCACTTTAGATGGTCCAGAAGTGCCTCCCGTTCGGTATGGGCAGCATCGAGGTGCCGTTGTCACGCCGAGTTGGCGGCAACCAGCGTCTCGAGTAAGAGCAGCCGTCACTCAATGTGAGCCAGCGAGGTGTCCAATTGTCTGCGAATACTCCAAGTTTGTCCCAGACAGTGACCCCTAACTACCACCTTAAAGGCCTCCCATTCAGTGAGAACCGAGTCCGTGGAACCGGTATTAAGTGCAAAATAGCTAGCTATCGCTGCTTCCAGCGAGCTTCGGAAGAGGGGGTCCTCCAGAGCTGCGGTCTGCAGGCGCCAGGCCGGAATCGGAGGGGGTTGCGCCTCCCAGGCCAGGCGCATCACCAGGGGATTATGATCTGAGTGCGTCCGACCAAGATAATCAGTCGTCTGTATCAAGGGGAGGAGGGCTGCGGATGCAAGTATATGGTCAAGGCGTACATGTAACTTATGGACCGGGGAATAAAATGAGTATTCTCTAGAGTGAGGATGACGTTCCCGCCAAATGTCTGAGAGAGCCCAGTTACCCAGCCAGGTTTTTAAAAGGTGAGCATTAGAGGCAGCTGTAGTACTAGTAAGAGGAGGGAAGGAGCGGTCAAGGGAGACATCAAGTACTGCGTTAAAGTCACCGCCCAGGAGCCACGGGACATCCCTCCACCGGAGCAGTATCTCTGAGAGCTCATTCAGAAAGGTACCCTGTGCTATATTGGGGGCGTATAAGGAACCTAGTAAAATCAGTTGGCCATTCAGTCTGCCACTTATCAGAACGTAACGCCCCATCGGGTCTGTCAGGACTTCCTTCTCCTCCCATGGAACCCCCGCTTTAACCCATATCATCACCCCTCTGGCCATGGATGAGAAGTTGAGTACTGTATACCTGGCCACGCCATCATCGGCGTAAGAGGGTGGCTTCAACGGCAGTCAGGTGTGTCTCTTGTAAGAGCGCAACACTCATCTTGTGACGTTGCAAATAGGCGTATATGGTGTACCGCTTAGTAAATCCGTATTTGTAAAGCGCGAACTACTCACCCTTACGGGTCTCAAGGCGCTGGGGGCCGTTGTGGAAATTAAGTGAGCTATTGCCCAGAGTCACAGGATGCTGAGCTGAGCTGCCGCCGGAGCCAGGGATCGAACCGTGACCCCTGTGCTCCGAAGTCAGCTGCCCTGGCCGCTGCACCACACCTCTTAGTAGGTGTTTGGATACCCCTGACATTGCAGGTTATGACGTTAAGGTCTGTCATCGGGACAAGTGAGAATAGTGGGCCCTGCCCGTGTGCTGTGGGTCCACATTTGCAGTGGACCTCCTTGGATGGGTAGGACGTAGAGGCAGCAGGTCTGCGGTGGACCACCTTTGCCAAGAAGGATGTAGAGGCAGCAGGCTTGTAGGGGTGGCGACTCGTACCGGCGGAGAAAAATAATAAGGTGAAGTTGTAGGAAATCAAGCAACAGGGAAAGAGCGGAACCCCAACATGAGGAATTGCCCAAACAATTACGCCAAATTATGGCTACTGAACTAGTGTCATTGTAGGACTTCGGGGGGAAATGGACCAATGAGAGGGAGGAGTCAATGTAAAGACTGTCCCCCTCAGTTACCCCAAGAGAGCAGGAGATAGAGCATCATAAATTCACTATAAAGAAACATGCCCTGGAACAATATGACGCTCTAATAGGTACAAGAAACAAAAGTCAAATAATGCCGTCTGCAGTTTGTGGGGTGACACCCTGGAGCGAGGGGAAATCTGCATCCAAGGACCATACAGACGTGGATTCGGAGGCTCCGGACTCGGGCGGAGAGGCAGTAGAGTCAACCGGGGATGGAGATCTGGTGGACTGGAGGGCCGCCATTGCCTGCAGGGCCCCTTGGCATTGTAATCTGATCTGATCCGGACTGGGGATGGCCACTGTAGATCCCATGTCCCTGACTTTTCTCCCTCTGCGCCTGCGCTCACGGGGCTGGGATTCATCAGATGATTTGTGCGCCATCGCCAGCCCCTGTTCCTCGAGCCAGTCCCATGTCTCCATGGGGGAGTCAAAATATTTCGTGTTGCCATCCCTGATAACTCGCAGGCGGGCTGGGAAGAGTAAGGAGTAGCGGAAGTTCAGATCACGGAGTTGTTTCTTTTCTACGGTAAAGGTGGCTCGTCTCCTTTGTACCTGAGCCGTGTAGTCAGGAAAGAGGGAGACAGTGACGTTTTGTACCTTAGGGCCGGGATGTTTGCCCAGCTCCCGTAGAATAGCATCTCTGTCTCTGTAGTTCATAACTCAAAATAGGAAGAGACGAGGGCGAGCCCCAGGAGGGGGCTTACGAGCAGGTATCCGATGGGCCCGTTCCACTATGAATTGTGGGGAGAGCGATCCGGGGGGCATGAGCTCTTGCATCCAGGCTTCCGTGAAGGTCTCGGGATCCCGCCCCTCAGATCCCTCAGGGAGATTGACCACGCGGATATTGTTACGGCGTGAGCGACCCTCTGCGTCGTCCACCTTCTCCTCCAGGGTGCAAACCCGGTCCAGCAGATCCTGTAGTGTGGAGGAGTGATTTTGGGATCCGGGCTGAAGGTCCTTAATTGCAGTCTCAGTCTCCCGTACCCTGTCTGAGAGTTTATGTTGGTCGGCCCGAAGAAGCGTAAAGTCCGAGGTGATGGTGTCCATCCGACCCTCCAGAGAGGTGCGGGTCTGGTCCAGGGCATTACCAATCCGCTCAACCGCCGCTAATACAGTGTCTAGTTTGGCTGCAAGGTCAGGTTGACTCACCCCTGTCGAGGATCCAGGAGCCACGTGTGTCGCCCCAGCCTGGCCCTCAGGGGGTACGTTGCGGTGGGTATTGGTGCGTAGTCGGCCCATAACGATTTGCTGTGCACTCCGCATAGGAAGTGAGGCCAGGACGTCAGATCTCTGCAACTTTCCCACTCAGTGTCTGATGTCGTGCCCAGGACCAAATCCCCCGAGAGATAAGAGCGCTGGAATCCGTGTTATGAGCTACAGTGATCGTAGTGATTGTAGGTCCACTCCGGAATATAAATCCCCTCCTGCATCCAGAGGACTCATGGGTTGTGCCGCGTAAATCGCGTATCAACTGCGGGTGACACCCCTGCTGTCGGACTGGGAGAATGGGATCCATCCCGTGTGCGGGCGCAGGACTGGGAGTCTTGCAAATACAGGGCAGGTGCAGGCTCCACAGACGTTAGGCCTGTCCCTGTCCCCTGCACTGGGTTCAGGTGGGTCCTCACATCGCAGTCGCCTCCCATATGCCCGTTGAGCTGCCGCACTACTGACTCCACAGTAGGTCCAGATAGGAGCCATAGGCCCGACCGACCCTCGTTGCCACCCACCACAGGCCAGATAGGCCAGGCGCGGTTCAAGGTTACACAGCGATCCCGACTTCATACCCTGGTGGGGGCCCCAGGCCCGACCGACCCTCGTGGCCACCCACCACAGGCCAGGCAGAACAGGCGCAGCTCACTGGCACACAGTGATCCCCACACCACACCCCGGTGGGGGCCCCAGGACCGACCGACCCTCGTGGCCTCAGCTAGACAGCTCACAGTGTCTCCAGCCTCCACGGGGCCCCCCAGACTTCGCACTAGTTCTGTGGGAGCCGCGGCTCACCCCTCCAGAGAAGTTGCAGCAGCAGAGGTGAAGAGGGGAAGGCTCCCTGTCCTCATGGGCATATGGCACAAATGCAGCAACACCATACGGTCCCACTGCAGCTGCGGGCCTCTCCACAAGGGCGGACAAGTGGAGTCCACAATATCCAGTCCTCAGTACTGTCCCACAGATCCGGGCCCAAGGGACGGAGCAGCGCAGGCTCAAGGCACCTCCAGATCCCCTGACGATTGCAGGTGAGGGGCCCTAGGCCCGATCGACCCCCGTGGCCCACCACACCAGCCCAGGTGCCGCAGCTCCCACCCGCAGGCCCAGCACAGCAGCCATGTCACCGAGGGCACGCGGAGTCCGGGTGGGGCCCCAGGTCCGACTGACCCCCGTGGCCCCCCACCGCAGGGCAGTAACAACAGCAGCAATCAGCGGCCCGCCTCTACAATCATGCAGGAGGCTCAGTGCAGCACCCCGGTGGGGGCCCTAGGCCCGGCCGACCCCCGTGGCCACCCACCAGTATGCACCGCAGCGCCAGTCCCGGAGCTCACCCCAGCAGCCACGCGGCAACCCCCGCTCCGCGTCTAGACGGGGGGCCCTAGGCCCGACCGACCCTCGCGGCCCCCCAACACCAAGCAGGCGCCGCAATTGCAGGGAAGAGGCCGCCTCCACAATCACTCAGGGGCCTCAGCGCACCACCCCGGTGGGGGCCCTAGGCCCAGCCAACCCCCGTGGCCACCCACCAGCACATGTCGCAGCACCAGCCTCGAAGCGCACCCCAGCAGCCACGCGATGATCCCCGCTCCGTGTTTAGACGGGGGGCCCTGGGCCCGACCGACCCCCGTGGCCCCCCGACGCCGAGCAGGCGCCGCAATCACAGATTATAGGCCTACCTGCTCCGCCAAGGCCTCACCAACCGTCACCGGGCCGCCGGCGGGAACAGCACCCCGCACTGTAGCTCAGGCCAGCGTGGCAGGTACCGGCCGGAGCGGGCTCAAACGCGGCGTCCACGTCCCTGCAGATCGCCGCCGGTGTCAAGCCCTGTCCTCTCCAGGGAGTCGCCAACTCAGGGGGCAGCAGAGTATGGCACACTCGAGTCCTCCGCTGGGCTGCCACGAGGCCGGGATGCAGCCGGCTCCCACTGAGCGACAGGCCGGAGCACCCGGGGCTGTCACAAATGGCCGTCGGGGCTAGGGAGGCCCCCGCCAGGTGCCGCCGAATCTCGCAGGCACTGCAGATGCGGGCTAAGTCTCGGAAAACCGTCAAATACAGAGGATGCTCAGGATAAACGGGGGATTCACTGCGGAGTGTTAGCAAGACGCGTCCACCATCTTCGGCGCTTGGCCACGCCCCCTTAAGAGCCCTTACTCTTGGAAAGGACATTGCGTGGCGAGCCCAGGACGGAGCCCCCGAGAATGAAATTACTGCATTCCTTATAGTAGGCCCGGCAGGTGGCCCAGGAGCCTACGAAGGGAAGGATAGTTACTGCATGACGTGTCGTAGGAGCACAGGTGCTGCTGTCATGTCTTTTAGGATAGTCCCATTGATGTATACCCCATTTTTACATACATTGTCCCATCCACATGACAATAATGATTTGAAACAGGTGACCTTTTACCTAGTATCTTGCTCCTGTCTCCCCGACACCAGGCTCTAAGTATTCTATCATAATCCCTGTACCTGACGTACATAAACATGTCCCCAGGCACGGCAGATTTATTCTGTATAAGGGTCACCACTTTTTTTCATCCTTGGCCAACAGCCAGCTGTGCCTGATCACACTTGTTTAAAAAAGCATCGGTTATTGTTTTAAAAACATTTATGATTGTTTTCAAAACATCCATGGTTGTTTTAAAAACATATCGATTCTAGAAAAAACCCTGGAGTGACCACTTTAGTATAAAAGACCCTCATCCCCCCCTACAAATTAGAGGAGAATTCCTTCCAGGGTGACATGGGGGTCCTGCATGCCGAATCTTCGACACACAGCAGTCTGACATCCCTTGTTTGTTGTCATCCTCGACGCAGAGATGGGTTCTTCATTCTTAACCATCAGGTGAGGGGGCTGGTTCATCCCTAGGGGTTTCTTGGCTAAAAGATACACATATCTATACACAGATACACCTACACCTCTAGGTTAGGCTAGGTAAATTTTAGTAAATTACTTAGGGTGCGCATTTTAGGAATATGCAAGTGCTACTGTTTCTATCTGAACTGTTTCTGTTCATCTTATTAGCACCATGGTAGAAATGTATCTACTATTCACTACATTGGTACTAGCAATCTCTTTTGTATGCTTCTGTTTCCTGATTGTTGCAGTACATATGTTTTACACCACGCTGTCGCTGGACCAATAAATATTTATTGAAACATCCTAATCGCCATCCTGTGTATTTTCTGACAGAAAGCAAGCACGAGTGTCTGAGCGAAAAGTACTGTATTGTTTTCCACGATCCCTGAGGAATCAGGGTTGTCGTGTTCAGTGGTTATCAGAGACTACCTACACCACTGTAGAACACAGGGGGGTGGTAGTGGCACTGTAGAGCTAGCTGGTCTAACGGCTGACATATCCTGTGGGGGTGTCCGAAAGCGGGATGGACACCAAGCCCTCAGTTTAGGTCATCCAAAATGCGCAGGTCCTGGGGGACTCCTAGGAACTACACGACGCTGCTCTTAGTGTTGTGGTAACCCATGGTAATGAGTAGGCTGGTGATCCTCATATTTCATGCCCTGCTTATGATTCCTGTGTCATGTCTTGCAGCTTATGCCCTCACGTGAATATGTATGTGGTGATACATTGCCAGGGTTTTGCACCACAGGTACAGTGATGTGATGGTGGTATGTACAATGTCAGTAATGCCATTTCTATGATGTGTGCACTCTACAAGTAGTTACTGTATTGCACTGCTTGGGTTGTTATGACAATTGCACTATGGCAAAGTGATTTTATGGTCTATGTAACGTCATGACAAGTGCCTAGTGGCACAGTAATTTATGTGATTATAGTCTAATGGGTTTTACGAACTATACAAAGGATATTTTTATATAACCTTGTGTGGAGTCTCTTTTTGTGGTGTGCCTAGTGTGTCACTGTTGTGTGAGTGTGTTGCGCAAATGCTTCACACATTGCCTCTGGGATAAGCTTGACTGCTCTGCCAAGCTACCAAGGGGGTGAGCAGGGGTTATCTTTGGTGTGTAACTCCCTTACCCTGACTACAGTGGTGGGTTCTGCCTGGCTTAGGTGCATACCTAGCCAACCAGAAACCCCCTTTCTAACACTGTTCAACATATTAATGCAGTAAGATATGGGGCAGTTTTTAGTGTGTTTAATATTTCAAGACTGAATGAATGAATGAATAATTTTATTGTGTCAATTAACAAAAATTGTTACAAAAGATTCAAATAAAATCTCCCCAGAACTTACTTACTTCGTTACAATTGGTACATGCCTAGTGAATTTGATGTCTTTTATATACTAACAAAGTAAAATGATTTTTACGAAAAGAGCATAAAAACAGATAAAATCTATGAGGAGCTGGTATAAAACTAATAAATAAATTCAATACTAACGAATCCTTCCTCTTATGTACAAGTTTTGCAAATGTTATGGGGCCTCCGAGTTAAAAGTGCATTCATAGCAATCTTAAAGATGTTCAAACCATGTTTTAAATAAAGGATTCAGTATTATCATGAAGTGCATGAGTCCGACAATGGCATGTACAAGCCGGGTACTAAGTGAGCTGGGCAATTCCATTTCAATAAAGTGCAAGATATACAATCCTAAATGAAGCGTGAATTCTTCATACCAAGTAAATTCATTTCAAACAAGTACAATGTACAGGGCTTTACTTAAGAGTTCTTTAACCTTATATGCGAACTTTGCAAACCTTGCCAATTCCATTGGAGTTTCCAAGTTAAAAAGAAGTTTCATAGCTTCAGTGCAGGTCCGCACCCCGTATTTAAAAAAGAGATTTTAATAAAGTGCGTTGTGCGTGTAATAAACAATGGCATATACAAACCATATGGGCCAAGGATTCCTCGTGTTGGTGGCAAAGTCTGCAAGTTGTTATTGCCGCTAAGGCATTCCAACGCCTGTTGATGTCTTTAATCGGCAGAACCATAAGTCTCGCTATAAAAATTTGCTTCAGAATCGACTTATTTAACGCAGCGTCAAGATATGGCTGCCGTAGTCGGTCTTCGTAGGAACTTGCAAGTATCCCAATATTGCTACTGGAAAGATTCAGTTCCTTCATATCCTCTTCCTTTGATAATGATCTAACTTGTTTTTTCAGTATAGATTTTAGGATGCCTGGCTGGTGGGTAAGGTCCTGCAGTTTGGTTGTGTCGAGGCGCAATTCAGTGCAGGCGGTGTGCAGACCTTTGCTCCATGAATTATTTTCTTTCATAAAAATTGTCTTTAAAATTGACTTCATTGTGTGCGGGGCGCTGCACAAACCCCTCGGTGGAACCGCACCATTGAGGCCCAATGCTCATAGCTCTGTTTGTTCAGCCCAAATTCCAGTCGCACCAGGGAATTTCGGGCATAAGCGGGGATCTGAAAAATTCGCTTAAATGCTCGGCAATTGAGCTGTTCCATAATGTTAATAAAGGCCGCTGGGAATGCTATCTGACCATATGAAATTGACGGAAACAGTTTGGCATTTATAACCTTTCTGATTGGTTTGGTCGACGGGCTGCTTAACTTAGAATACAGTTTACCCAGGGCAAACGTCACTGCTTTGGCTTTTGTTTCAACGGCAGCAATATGGGCTGTGGGCTTCCCGTTGCTCATCAGCCACACCCCCAGGTAGTTATATTTGTGCCCTGTTACTATTTTTAAATTACCCAGTCTCCATTGTTGTCTGAGTTTGTTAGTGTATTTTCCAAATATCACTACCTTTGTCTTTCCTGCACTCGCTCGTAATTCGTTATTGTTGTTGTAAGTGTTTAATGCGTCCAATAGTCTTTGCATGCCTACTTTTGTATGGTCCAATAACACCATATCGTCTGCGTACTGCACTAAAGATAGTCTGTTTGGGCCGATTTTAGGGGGTAAAAGGTTCGTATTGGATATAATTTTTCCGAGGTCTGCCGTATATAAATTAAAAAGCAAAGGAGCCAATACGCAGCCTTGCTTTAACCCTCTGTCTGTTGGAATCTTTCTGGTGGCTGAGTTCGTCGCGGTTTTTACCCGTACCCAAGTTCCAGTGTAGAGACTGATTATAGCTTTCAACAGGCTCGCCGGTATCCCCCAGTCTTGCAGTTTCCGACACAACAGACTCCGGTTGACGCCATCGAAGGCCGCAGAGTAGTCCAGGAAACATGCGAAGAGGGGAAGCGACTTTTTCTGCACAGACTGTTCTATTAGGTAGGCGAGGGCTAAAATGTTGTCCATTGTGGATGCTCCTGGTCTGAAGCCAGATTGGTACGCGGGTAGAATTTCATTTTCATTAGCCCAGTCCTGCAGGTCTTGCAGGAGAAGGCTGGCGTATCCTTTGCCTCAATGTCCAAAAGGGCAATGAGTCTATAATTCGCGGGGTCCCCATTGTCTCCCTTTTTGTGGATAGGTTGCAGCAAGGAGCCTTTCCAAGTCTCCGGGACTGTATTATTTGTCAGACAATGCTGATAAAGTGATGTGAGTACAGTTCCCCAGAAGTCGCAGTCTTCTTTAAAGAGATGGCCCGGTAGGCCATTAGGGCCTGGAGCCCCGTCTTTTCTGATATTTTTTAAGATTGCCATCACACGGTTCACTGGAGCCAATGCTTCAGATGTTTCCTCAGTGGTTGGCGATTTCCCTGCCACAAAGAACCCAAATGTGTCTTCTATGCGTGCTGGAGGATTGTCGGGCCAGCCAATTGGTGTGGGGAGCCTTTGAGTGCCGGATGTTGGCGGGTTAGGGGCTCCACAGTATAATGTGGTTACATAGGTTATCCATGTGTCGCTAGCGACCACATTGCATCGATAATGGCCATGCCCTGAGAGCCTGTTGATATACGACCAGAATTCCGCTTGTTTGCTTGGGGTCAGCAAAGTAAAGACGTAGAGCCATTCAGAGTCTTGTTGTTTTCTTTTGTAGTCCCATACATTTTTCCTGTGTGTTTTCCTTGCTAAAAGGAGATTTTGGTGTGTTTCGTTTTTTCCCTCTCGCTTGTGGGTGCGTAGGGCTATTCTAAGTTGCCTCTTGCTTTGCTCCACTTTTTTGCACTGGGTTTGAGGTTGGCTGCAAGGCCTTTTTCTGGGTTTTGGGGGATGCCTTCCTTGTTTACCTATTAAGAGGAGATATACCTCAGTTGCTAATTTAATCCAATTCTCAGGGATATTACCACTTGAAAATTCTTCGGCTATTTTGGGCCAGTCGCTTTTCCACCCACTTAGGACTGGTGTGTCTATTTTGTTCCACTTTATTCGCCTCAGTAAAACATGAATTTCTTCCCCATTTGTATTGCCCACGAGGGCGATGGGCTGAAGCCTGATCGCTTGTAGAGTGATGGCTATAACCAGTGGGAGATGATCGCTGCTCTGGATAAAAGGCTTTTGAAATTCCAACACCTGTCCGTGTAAAAGGTTACATACAAAGATATAATCAATTATTAATTTGATCTTCCCCTGCGGATCTTTGATCATGGTTGCTGCCGTCCGGTGACTCGTTTGTATTGGTTTCAATCTATATGTATTTAGGAATTAATTCTTTACCATTCCCGCCCTATCCGTGGGCCATCCTTCATCTGGTGCCATTCCGAGATTTTGGGTGTTGAAATCACCAGCCATTATGATCCCACAGTTTGGCTGACTACTTAGTAGTTCTTCGAGCATATCCACTAGTGCTCTCATGTCACTGTGTCTGGGAGACTCTTTGCTGTTAAAATAGATGTTCAAGAGTACAATCTTTATTGAGCATCCATTTAATTTCATGCCTTCCAGTAAAACGGCTTGAGCCATATTCGTTTTGAGTAGGGGTTTTGTTTTAATATTACTACTGATACGCGTGTATATCGATAAACCCCCCGAGGGTCTTCCGAATATATTGCGTTTTTTTGCTGGCTGCTGAAATTCCATGAACCCCGGATTCACCTCTGGGGCAAGCAGCCAGGTTTCTTGGAGGCATAACAGGTCCCCAGACTGTAGAAATTCAAATGCTTCTTTGTTATGTAAAGTCGATTTTAACCCGTAAACGTTCCATGAGATTACTTTCAAGGGTTTGCTCAATTTATTGCTGGAGTGGCCGTTTCCTTGTGTGCTTGGAGCACGTTCGCCTTATTTGTCTGGAATTGGGCGAAAAGTGTATTCTTAGGTTGGAAAATGTTGTGGTTCGAGCAACGTAGTTTGTCCCTCTTAATATAGACTTTCGTGGGCTCTGTGTTGATTTGGGGTAAAATCCACTTTTTAACATAAATGGGTATTTCTCCTCTTTAGGCATGTGAACATTAATTCCCCAGTTCGCGAATCGCTCTCTCTCTGTCATAATTCTTTGTGGTATGGATGCATTGTTCCATTTTAGTATGGTTGATTCTCTTGATGTATTATTGCCCAGCATTTTGAATTGAACTTGGATAAGATCTTCTGTCACAATAGATGAGAGCTCTGGAATATATTTTAGAATTTGTAAGATGTTGGACCTATTTAAGATGTCTGAGGTTCCCCGTGAGGTGTATTCTGGTGTAAAGATTATGATAGTGTTCTCCCCATCCCTATTTCAAGACTGCACGTTACCTCTGCTTTATAAGCCTTGCTTTATCACAAAATTAATTTGCTTTAAAATGCACAGTATGCCATTTTTTTCCCGGGAGAAAGACCAACCCTGGACCCCAAGTTTTTCAGTTAAGCTTAGCCAACCATAAACCCCATTTCTAACACTGGTTGTCAGCGGTTAGAATAGGACTTGCATTTGTGCAGTACCACAGTGATGCATTGTTGCACTACAAACTCTGCACTTAGACAATCACATGTTTTGTTTTCTCCTGATTTTCTCTCAATAATCATTTTTTATTGTGTACTCCTGCTTCAGCTCTTACGCCTAGGAATCTTGTGTTGCACGTGTGTATTCAGTGCCTTGCCAAAATGGAATCTGCCTTTAGCATACATTATCTGTTAGAATACTAGAGGATTTACAGGGGTTCTGCAGGAAGAGGAACATAGCAGTGAGTTGGGCAGAAACTCAGCTAGACCTTCAGAAAGTCCTGCTCAAGTGGCAAGAGTACCAATGGGAACGGAAGGACTATTATAGGACTCAGTACTATGCTGGCAAGTTCCCTGAAGTGGTGTCAACAGAGATCCAGGAGGGTGGTGGTTCTGAGGGAGACCCTAAGGAGGTCCCTGAGATTAAGGAGGACTCTGAGAGGGAGGGTTCCCAGTCCATACCCCTGGAAGGCGGTGGCCCTTGAGAGTCTGAACAGGAGGGAGGAAATGACTGGGCAGAAACGCCAATAGGTAGAGAGGACCCCATGGAGAGGGAGTCCCTTGCTGGGTCTAGTGCCAGGAGTAGTGTCATCTCCCTTTCTTTATCCCCAGAGGAGATGGCGGACAGGAGGGAGTAAAGGGAGTACCAGCTGGCATTGGAAAGGCTCACATTGGCACATGCCAAAGAGCTAGCGAAGCTGGTAGTGGAGGGGAGAAAGGCTGATGTTGAGAGAGCCTTAGTTCAGGAGAGGATGGGGAGGCAGAGAGGGCCTTCGCCAGAGAGAAACTAGTTCTTGTAGATAGGTTGTCCCCTGAGTATAGTTTCAGTGTTCTGGATTCACCATTGAGGGTGGAGTCCAGTGGTGGCATCAATGTTGTGTCCAGTGTAAAAACTTCCACTCCCAGATCCCAGAGCGTGGTACCTAGGGGATATTATCAAGAAGTGGCGATAATTATCGCTAACCGCCGTTAGGGTGACTTTTTTTATCGCCGTCTACCGCAGGAAATTATTGCCGTGTTAGCGGCGTATTAACAACACGCCGCTAACAGGCGATAGCTACCTTTTCCGGCAGAAATGGACGGTGATAGATTTAGCGTGACGGCGATAAAAAAACGCACGCTAACGTGAAAAAAGTGGCGATGGGCCAATCAGCGACAGAATCCTATCGCTAATTGGCACCAGGCCTGCATTTTACGCATTCAGCGGGAAAATGCACTATAAAAGGCCCGTCAAGCAGAAAAAAAATGGAAAATACCAGAGGAGCAATGGAAGAAGCTGGGACCATTGCAGAGGCCACAAACATGCCCACAAATACCCAGGAGGACCAGCCAGAGACCCATGTGAAGGCCAAGAGGAAGAGGAATCCTAAGTTCAGCCTGCAGGAAAACCAAGTCCTGATTGCGGAGGTGACTGAACACCAACAAGAACTGTTTGTCACCTCCACAGTGACATTGGCAAGAAAAAAATAAATATGGGAGGACATTGTGTCCAAGGTGAATGCCGTTGGAGAGAGGAGGAGGACAGTGGACGACTGCAAGAAGCGCTGGCATGATACCAAGCGCAAAACCAAGGAGAAACTAGCAGCCAACGTGAGAGCAGCGAGGCAGACTGGAGGTGGGAGTCCAGTGCCACACGAGGAGCAGGATGAGTTGGAGGTGCAGGTGTCCCGAGTCATCAGTGAGGAGACGGTGGTTGGAGTTGCAGGCCAGGATAGTGCTGAATGTGTTCAGACACAACAACACCAGGGTGAGCATCATCCAGGGACAGGGGTGAAGGGGGTGGATGGGCCCAGTGGCACTCATGTACAATTAAATTAATTGAAGTGCATACCCACATGTACTGTGGATCATGTCCTGGATACCCCTGTCCATCGTGGCATAGGGACATATCACCCTTCTCAAACAACACATTGCACGCCACACATTGGCCGGCATACAGACCTTTAAATGTGCACAGAAAAGGAAGCCCAAAATAGTTCTAGGTCAACGTCAGACCACTCCATAAGTGCCCCCTCAAATGACAAAGTGGCACAACAACTTGACATGCAGCAGGGTGGCAAAATGGCCCCCTTGCCACATCACCACGCACATACAAACTGCCTGCACAAGGACACATCTCACTCCAATGCCAAAATGCGGATGCACTGTGAATGTGACTGGTCATGTGCACGATAAGGCATGCCACCACCAATGTCAGCACACCTGCAGCATCCTGCACATGTGACTGAGTAGTCTGCAGGAATGTGCATGTGCAAATAGGTGGACTTTACTGCGCATACACAACCTTGCACACAACACAGACACATGTGCACAATGCTGCAGCTGTGCTGACATTGGTGGTGGCATTGCTTATCGTGCACATGACTAGTCACATTCACAGTGCATCCGCCTTTTGGCAGTGTGCCTGTAAAGCTGTCACACTGCCAAAGTATGACAACAAGCAAGGATAGCTAATTTCAAACAAATCATGTCAACCGGCTAAATGCCACCCTCAACCCCTATGCAAAATTGCACTCCCACCCCCCCAAGTGTACACACCTGCCACACAGAACACAGCATTCCACATCAATCCTGATGTGAGTTGCCCATCACACCATCATGTGCAATTCAATAGCCCAAATTTACTGAGGTCCGACACAGCGCTGAACACGGCAAACCCGTAGCTTTCCCCATCTCAACTTGGGGGAGAAACAACACCGGGAGACGGAGCAATGTGGAAGGGCCTGGTGGTGACGACATCGACGCGGAGTGGGGTGAGGGGCCGGCACTAACGAGACCCGAGAAACAGCAACCCGGCGCAGGGCAGTGCCTGCCAGCACAGCAGTGGCCCCCAGCGGCAAAGCGTTCCTGGCGGGGGAAATCCGTAGACCGGTGCGTGCCACAAGGTGAGCGGCCGGGGGAGACACAGAAACGGCGGGACAAAGAGCCGCGCGTAACTAAAAGGACAGGTATCGGCCGGCCCTGCACCGGGAGGGAATGGTGGAGTGCCCCCCGCCCGCGCTAAGCAAAGACTCACCGGGACACTGACACGCGGCCTGCCTGATCCCAAAATGGCGGCCAGCGTAGCCTAAATGTTAAACACCACCCACGCGAGTTACAGAGGCGGGGCAGGGCCGCAGCAACGGGAGCAGCCCTCAGCAAACTTATCCCAGGAGACCAGCAGAGCCCCCCCCGCACCCAATAGAGACTCGTCGGGAAGCGCCCGCGCTAAGCAAAGACTCACCGGGACACTGACACGCGGCCTGCCTGATCCCAAAATGGCGGCCAGCGTAGCCTAAATGTTAAACACCACCCACGCGAGTTACAGAGGCGGGGGCAGGGGCGCAGCAATGGGAGCAGCCCTCAGCAAACTTATCCTAGGAGACCAGCAGAACCCCCCCCACACCCAATAGCGACTCGTCGGGAAGCAGCTACACGGCCTGCCTGACCTTAAAATGGCAGCCGAAGATTTCTAAGTAAGCAGCCTTAGCCAAATTCTGTGAGGCTAAATCAAGCTCCCCCAAAGGCCCCCCTGCACACACATGAAGGCTGGGCTGTAGCGAGCACCCAGAATGGCGGCCATATTGGGAGAACATTTTAGATTGACCGGCCCCTGACAGAGTAGTGGACACAGCGAGGTCCATCGTTAAAAGAGCCAGCCTGGAGCCGATCTCAGAGGGAAAACTGCTAAGAGCGGCAGGAGTAAAGAGGACTACAACTCTGCGGCTGCAGTTCATTTTTCTGCAATCACCATTGTCTTCTTTTAAACAAAACAAATAGAAATTCTTCAATAATAAACGAAAATCTTTAAGCCTAGGGCAACTCTACAAAAACTAACAGTGACACACTCTTCCAAATTGGTAGACTACGTGGGAGCTGCATAGTGCAATATTAATTGTCTACCCTGCTTCGAAGAAACTAATACA
The DNA here is from genome assembly GCA_963921515.1 of Calotriton arnoldi. Classification (NCBI taxonomy): domain Eukaryota; kingdom Metazoa; phylum Chordata; class Amphibia; order Caudata; family Salamandridae; genus Calotriton; species Calotriton arnoldi. Next base: position 524,881 of record CAWUFW010004542.1, on the reverse strand, counting down.
CTGTTGAATGGGACTTTGGTACACATGCAAAGCGAAAAGAAGCGCAAGCCTGCTGCTGTTACTCCAGACCGGAGCAGTCCAGAGAGCTGTAGTGCCTTACCTGTGTGGCTGTTGAGGACCGGGGCACCCTGGGAGATCCCGAGTAGCCCTTGGAGTGAGCGCTGATCCCACCCGGAGTGAGCACCGATCCCGAGACCAAGGTAGTGACCAAGGTACCTTGATTGACTTTGACGATCAGCAATTCTATGTGGCCTCATGACGACTGAGGAGGTTTGAGTCTACATTGCCTGACTTTACAAAGGAGCCATACCGCTCATTATGGCGACTAACCTCTCTCGACTACTGGAATTTGTGCCCTCTTCTTCCTCTTACACCACTCTATCTTCAGTCCTATCTTGTTGAATCAGTCCTGTTCTGAAGTAACAACCTGTTCCTAATCGCATCACTTCCCTGTCAGCCCATCAGTTCGGGTATCTTCACCCGACTTCTGGAATATGTGCCCCCTTCTTCTCCTTATACTTCTCTCCTCACCACCGCTACCCTAGTAACACCCTTCTCATATCCCCACCACCCCCCTCCTCCTCACTTTCCCAACATGGCCACCACTCGAGTTAAGTCTGGAATTAATTGCTACAAAATCATTTATCCTCCTAACCTGACTAAAGCGTCAGCAAAACGATTCAAGCATAACACCATTGAATGTTTCCCTGATTCCCTTTTTGTTGATCAATTCTACAATGGTCGGTATGGGAGGCTCAAAAACGATTTCATTTTTTTCACTCACGACATCCCCTCCTGGTCCACCAGCTTATATAATTCCCTTAACGTCACTTCCTCCTCTTCTATCCCTCATGGGAAACAGCTAAAAACGTCCCCCTCTGCGTGTTTTAATGGATCCCTCACTATCTCACTCTATAACAACGGTACTGTCATGATCCAAACTAAAGACACCTGTCTCTCTCTCTTTGACCACCTCTTCCCCTCCCTACTCCCCTCCCCTGCGACCGGACTCTCCCTTGACTCTTCATCTAACTCCACCCATTACTCCCTATCTCCTCCCCTGACCCCCCTACATAGGATGCACCCTCGGGAGGCACAGGCCGACCCTCTTCCCCCTCCCCTGTTCCCTCCTCTCCCATTCTTCCCCCTCACAGTGTGCCCCCCTTCATCACATCAGCCTTACCGCTAGCTAATATGCTCCTCGTCCGATCTGCACCATCCCGGTACTCCAATCTTATCTCCTCCCCCCTATCCCTACCTACCACCTCCCTATTTTGTCCACCTCTCCTCCAACCTACCCCCCTAGTCAACTTTCCTTACGTTCCCCCTATTCCCTCCTCTTCTCCTCTTTTCTACCCCCTCCTCCCCTCGCTATGTACCCCGAATTCTTCACAAACTCATTGCATCTCTCTTCTTCCCCCCACTCCTCCAGTAATGCTGTGTTACCCCCTTTCCCCCCTTGGTAACCCTTTCCCTTTCCCTCCCTCGGAACCAGCAGAACCACTTTCTCTCTTCAACTTCCCTATCTCCCAACCCCCCTCACTCTGCCAGGTGCCCGTTCCCTCACATCTACCTCACCTAGCTTACAGGACCCCTCCAACCCCCTCCCCTCTCTCCCGCCCAAACCTCCTCCCTTCCTATGACTCCACTCATTCCCCCCTCCCTTTCCGCCCCACCGCCTCGTTCCTCACCTATCTCCCCCTAATTATGTCCTCAATTCCTATCCTTCTTGCAACGTCAACAAAGACAACTCTCCTTTCACCTCTGATGCACCAACGCCCGCTCTCAACCACCACCTTTCCCCACCCCTGAACCCTGTACCCCAACTCCCCTCCCATACCCCCACCTCTCCCTGCCCTCCGCCACCAATTGCACCTCCTCCTGTTTCTATTGAGCCACCCAACATGCCGTGCTCTGCCCTACTCTCTCTTGAAAATAAGCTAGGTTCTCTCATCACCTCCATCTCCCAGCTTGAAGCTACCATTTCACTCTTAAGCTCCAAGATTTCCACCTTTCCATACACCTCAATTCCTTTGGAAAACACTCACCTTCCCACGAGATGCACCTCGCCCCACACCCCAAAATAGCCAATCATAACCTGTCGTCTGCAAACATCGCAAACTCACTCAAGTCCTCGAACGCCACCCTTCTTCCACTTTCCTCTCCAAGTAACCCTACTATCTACACTATTCCGACCATCTCCTCTGTCAGAACTAATCATCCACCTAAATCCTCCCATGCACCCTCGTATAAGTACAATATCCCTATCACCCCTCATAGCCCAAGTGCCCCTGTCACCAAAACAGTCTCGACAGAGTTGCGCTGTCTGCTCCACAACTGCAGATCTGCAATAGAACACAAACTTGAAATCTCCGATACCATCACCCTTCACAATATCGACATGCTCTTCCTCACAGAGACCTGGTTCAACGATACCTCTCACTCTATGTTTGATCTCCTATTACTCACAGGCTATTCTATATTTAGAAATGACAGAATGGACAAAGTTGGGGGAGGTGTTGCAGTCATCTTTAGAAACTCCCTTCAACTCAAGGCTTTTCCTAACAGCTCCTTCCGCACTTTTGAATGCCTATCTCTTGAGCTTCAATTGCACCACCGCTCACCCCTCAGATTCCATGCCATTTACCGCCCGCCTGGTAGCGGCCCTTCGTTTATGGAGGAACTCACTGACTTCATCAGCGACCAATACTCGCAAAGTGACAATCAGATCTTCGTGGGTGACTTCAATCTCCACTGGGGCTCGCTGGAAGACTCTTCTGCGAATATGCTGGCCACCTTTCTCTCTGCAAACGATCTTATCCAACACTGCACAGAAACAACACACTCTAAGGGCTCAATCCTGGACCTTGTTATTTCTAAAGCAGGCATGCTTACTATCGCTATCCCTATTCATGTAGACTGGTCTGACCACCTCCTTATCCCATTCTCTCTTCACCTATCACACTCTATAACTCTCGGCCAACCTAAGAGGACTACTTCCTGGTTCCGTACCACGAAAAATATTGACCTCGGTACCCTCTGTGATTCGGCTTTGCTATCACTTCCAAGGCTAGACCCAAACCTGGATGTGAATGAACTCACCTCCTAATGCCTCTCAGTCCTTGCAGTCGAAATCAATAACGTCGCTCCTCTTCAAAGCAAAAGGAAAAGGCCTACTCCCTCAGCACCTTGGTTCAACAAATCCCTTTATGAAGAAAGGAAGCACCTAAGAATCCTGGAGAAACAATGGAGACAAGGGCCCTCCACCAATAATTTGGCCACGCTTCGTTCAGCAAGATCCAAGTACCACAAGCACATCTTCCTTGAAAAAGCATTGCACTTCAGAACCCTCCTCGACTCAGCCAAAAATAGACTCAAAAAACTATTCAACCTCATCAAGAATCCAAACTGCTCTCCCCCAACCTCCAAGTTGGAGGATTCTACAAAGAAAGCAGCGGAATTCGCTATATTCTTTGACGAAAAAGTGAAATCACTTGTGGATCAGGTCATTCATCCTACCCCTCCAGAGGAGCGCAAATCCTTAGCCATTTGGCAGAACTTTGACTCCATCTCTGAAGATGCCCTCCTCAAATGCATCCTCGAAACAAAGCCCTCCAACCATTCTCTTGACCCCATCCCTAGTGCCATTGCAATCGACTTCTACACCCATTCTCTTTCCTATTGGACCACTCTGGTTAACCTCTCCTCTGTCAAGGCTCCCTTCCTGTTTCCTTCAAAACTGGGCAGGTTACCCTCTTCTTAAAAAACCCACCGCTGATGCGAACGACCTCAACAACTTCCGCCCCATCACTAACCTACCTTTTCTTGCGAAAATCACAGAAAGATGTGTAGCGAAACAACTTTCCCGTCATATCAAGGACAATGATCTTCTTGACAATTTCCAGTCTGGCTTCATTCAAAACTGCAGCACTGAAACAGCCCTGCTGCAAGTGATTGATGACGCACTGCGGATACTCGATTCAGGGGAGTCTTGTCTTTTAATTCTCCTTGACCTTTCTGCAGCCTTTGACACTGTCAATCACAACACGCTCCTTAACACTCTTCAACAGAGAATGGGCATGGAAGGCACAGTGCTTAAATGGTTTGCTTCCTTCCTCTCTGATAGATCCCAAATAATCAAAATAGCGAACAGTCTTTCATCTCCTTTGGCGGTAGGTCAAGGTGTTCCTCAAGGCTCTATACTTGCACCCACTTTGTTCAACCTCTATTTGGAACCATTGGGAAATCTCCTAAGTAAATCTGGGATCCTCTATCATCTCTATGCGGACGACACTCAAATCTACCTCAAGGTGTCCTCCACACACGATCTCTCCATCCTAAACTCTACTCTCGACTCCATTCAAAACTGGATGTTAACTTATCAACTGATTCTGAATCCCTCAAAAACTGAATTCCTCCTCCTCTCCTCCTCACTCTCTCCTCCTCCGGTTCAATCATGGATGGATCAGATGAATCTACTTAACAATAAACCCATCATTGTCGACAGCGCAAAATCCCTTGGTGTCATACTCGACAGAAAACTCAATCTACTCTCCCACATCAATTCCATTGCAAAGTCTGCTCGATACCAACTGCGCTTTCTCTGGGGGATTCGACGCTTCTTCCCAAAGCAAGACCGAAAAACCCTGGTCCAATCGCTGGTTCTCTCTAGACTGGACTACTGCAATTCTCTTCTTACTGGCCTCCCCAAATCCCACCTGTCCCCCCTTAAATCTGTTCTCTATTCAGCAGCTCGTTTCATATATGGGACCAAAAGAAGCGACCACATCACACCCATTTTATCTTCCCTCCGTTGGCTTCCCATCGAGGCAAGATCTATCTACAAGACTGCCTGTATCACCCACAAAGCCTTGCACTCCTCCACTCCTCGCTACTTGGCGAATAAACTGAAACTCTCTGGAGGCTCTAGACCATCACGTAATGCGGAAAACTTATTGCTTGAACCTCCCACTTTCAAAAAGGAAAGATCGATGGCCCAATCCTTTTCAGGCAACGCGGTAAGAATCTGGAACTCACTTCTGCCTCAGCTCCGGACCACCACCTCTTCCCGGTCCTTCAAAACTGACCTCAAATTTTTCCTTCTTCAAAGACACTTCCAAACCTAATTCACGCCCTCTCTATTTCCTCAAGGAAGTTCTTCCACTATAGGAAATTCTGTACACCATGCCTATAGAAGTGCCTTCCCAGTGTGTTCTGAGTGACTGCCACTTATTGCAGTATTATACCTCTATTTGTATTTTGTATCTTATGTATCATGCACACTTGTCGCTTTTTACTCTTGTAACGTATCATTTGCTACCTCTTCTTCTATCTTATTTGCTTTTGTTATTTGCACAATTGTCACTTTTTTCTCATGTAATGTAACGTTTGCTTTTGTAATATGCCCACTTGTAATCTTCTCCTCATGTAACGTTACTGTTCCTATTGTGAAGCGCTCTGACACCTTCGGGTAAAGTCTGCGCTATATAAAAACGCATAAAATAAATAAATAAATGGTTTGGTAAGTCAACTGTGTCAGTGAACAAATATGCAGTCAGGTAGTCATCACCCACATGCCAACCCAGGCATTGAATAACAGAACCAGGACAGCAGGTATCATCCATGGCAGCAGCTGCGTGGCACATACACAAACACACATCACCCGCACATTTGCATCTCTTGTGAGGGTGGCGGTGACCAGGCCTGAGCACCATAAATAGGCATCATGAAATGCACATACATCAGAAAACTGACCACTTACACACCACACGTGGGGTCAACCTTGAGGGTAATGGGTGTTGACACTATGTGGCATATTACCAAGCCCCTATCGCCACCACAACATAACTCATTTTTGATGTTGGGGTGGTGATAGGGTCAGCGCACCATGATCAAGGCAGCGTTAAGTCACTCAATGTGGCTTAAAGCCACATTAAGTGGCTTTACACTGCCTTGAGAATAGGGCCCCTTACACGCTAAACTTTGTGTGAAAGGGGGCGTGCAGTGGGTGTTGTGGTGGGCGTCCCACCACAACACCCATTGAAGTCGACGCTGCCATCCATTATCAAGTTAGGCGAGAATAGGTGGCAGTGCTGATCTGAACACCAGAGAAATACTGGGCCTAAGGTCGCGAAACTAGGAGAAATGCATTAAATCACCTTGTTTTTGCTTGTTTCATGTGTGCTGCCTTGTGCAGCCCACATGTGAAAAGCCAAATTCCATGGTATGTTCATGTACAGGAAGGTGTCCTTTCCTGTACATGCACAAACTGTACTTCAAAATGCCATTTTGTAACTTCCATGTGTGCTGCACGAAGCAGCACACATGAAAGTTAGAAAATACCGTCTTAGCTTTGTCCATGTGCAGGGAGCAACTACTTCCTACACATAAACACTATGGTGCAAGGGAGTCTGCGCTGGCGCTAAGCTGTGTAATTCACTTCCATTGTAGGGGGAAACGCCAGGCTGCACCATATCCTTGATAACTTGTTTGAGCCTGGCGTTACCAAAGTGGTGGTGAGAGCCATGAAGACAAGATGGCTAACGCCTCTCCCTGCCACTTCCTTGGTAACATGCCCCTGTCTGTTCAGACAGCAACAACAATCGAAACTCACGCCGAACCATACTCACAACGGGTCAGCCAAACGGAGGGCACTCAGCAATGCATGCAATAAAAAAAATGAAGGACGACATGCACACCAGACAAATCACAATAGACAAAGCAACATGGATGTCCATGTGTACTACATAGTGCAGCACATGTTGAAACAGCAAGTAAGCTCTCATTGCCAATGTGCCTAAAGGGTGCCCTACTCACACATAACCATACTTGCACAAAACACATGCACATGTGCAGTACCCTGCAATGCTGCGTGTCCGTGAGCCACATTGACCAGGCAAGTGACAGTGCATGATGAATAGCATGCCTGCAGGCCCAACCTATGAACATGGTTCAGGCCACCTCACTGAGGTGGCTGAGTGTGGACAACATCCTTAAACAAGCAAGTCACACCCTGACAAATCCTCGTGTACATATAACCCCTGACGTAAACAAGAGATTTGAAGTCAAACAATGCACAACTCTCACAACTCTGACCAAGACCTATATCCCACCCAGTTTGCCTCAGCACAGCATTATAAATGCACAGAACTCAAAGGCTCACTACCTGAAAGGTATTATAGGCAGCTAAACCAAAGCTGCAGGTGCCACCAGCACACAATGCAGTGCACACACAGACAAATCTGAGCCCATCAACATTGACTACTATGTGGGCCAAATTGCATTACTCACACAAATGAACAGAGGACACAACTTGTGACGCTTGTGTGTAGATATTGTACAATAACATTTGTCATACCTGGAAACTGTGAGATGACAATGTACAACTACAACATCATATCCGCTATTTCCTCAAAATCATCACTATCCTGCAACAAATAGGCATCTCCTCAAAAACAGTATGAATGGACACTGTCCTGCTGTCTGCTTGTAAACTCATCCAATGCATGATTGTACATGACAAACACTGTTAAACTGTATCTCCCCTATCACATTGCAGAGGGAGACACTGCACCTCCTGGAGAGCAGACTGGCCCAACCTTCACTGATGACGAGGAGGAATACCTCACCATCGATCAGGAAGCACAGCAACACCTGCTAGACTCCTTCAGCACCCTACCTCCAGGAGCAGGGCAACCCAGCAGCATTGCGACAACCCCACCCCCTGCACAAACCAACCAGCAGCAAGCACCTCCCACCACAGCTGCCTCCCCGAACCTCGAGGACCCACACCTGGCCTTCCAACGCCGTGTGCTAGAGGTCCAGCGGGAGATGGTGGAACAGGTGCAGGTGGGGTTTGAGCACCTGGTGGACAAACTTGAGGCCATACGTGGGTGTCTGAATCCCATCCGGGACCACATGCAGAAGATCACGGACACCCACAGCCCGCTCAATGCCTTCCAAAGGTCCATGGCTGACATTACTGGAGTCATGATTCTGAGACACCAACAACTGTCTGCTCAGAGTGGCTCCAGCAATGTCAGCCAGGATTTGGCCAACATCTGTCGGATAATGGAGAGCATGGAGCGGATGCAGGCACAAGATATGGCTGCCAGGGCCGCAGACCAGCACGAGGTTGCTGGGATCTATCATGCCCTGCACCTGCTCATCACTTCATTGCTGCCACAAGGTCTGGCGCAGATGAATGCTGCTGCTGCCTCCACATCCTCAGCTCCGCCACCTGATGTGTCAGTGCCTCACAGTGCTGCACCCACCATACCACCACCCACATGTGAGGCACATGACACATCAGAGGACGAAGAGGAGGATGAAAGTGCATTATTGCAAAGGAGGAAGCGGTAGCATCCATCTGTGCCAAAAGGCCAGTTTCCTCCTTGGTGCCGGGCTTAGTATCATGCCACGGAAAATCTTCTTGTACTGTCTTCCACTGTCCCCCGACAATCACCTTGGACCGCCACATGGACTGCCATATCACTTCTTTCTTGCCAATGCCACTGCAATCAGCCTGCGGACTGAACTATGCCTCTTCCCTTGGACCTGTTGCCACCAAATGACTCTGTCTGGCCCTCCAACGGGCAACCATGCAATGTGGGCATGTATGGCCAAGCACAGGTCCAGTCTTCATCCTCTGAATGTCAATAAAATTATTTAACTCACACAGCTGTGTGTGGTTCTTGACCAATCAAGTATAGGAGTATGTAAAAAGTGTTAGAACACTGATTCACCCAGAAGGTACACCAAGGGAAATACGAGCAATGTACCTGTTTTACCTGATACAGATAGGCAGTGAGATGGCGGTGTATGTGTGAACTAGCGGTGCCCCCATTGCTCCAAAACAACCATCTAGCAATATACCAACCTAGCCCCATGTCCTTTCATGAAAAGGCATGTGTGCTAAAATGCCCTAGTCTGTTGCAGTCCACGAGTTGTGTCCTCCTTAACACTTGTAAACAAATATCTCTTGGCATATCTACTCACACACTACGTGGTGGACAAAGCCTGTTGTGATGGTGCACATTGCATGTCACATCCCAAAATACTGGACAGCATATTCACATTGATGAAGACACAGAAGGGCACTTCTTCGCCGGGACACTCCTGAGTATCCGTGCACGATACAAATGCATCATAACATAACATGTCCACCATACACATACGGAACCACAATGTCTGCCTCAGTGAAGTAGATTGGCAAATAGGGGCTCAGCCCAAAGTGCAAGCCGTCAGTCAGCCCCTCCCTGTCGACAAACAATGTAACCTAAAATATGCCCCCTCTCATGCTGTGACCACTGCGAGCTTATCGGGCAATGTGTGTAGGGATGTGTGTGGCACTGCACTCAGCATATAGTCAGATGCACGGACAACATTTCAAGGGCGTCATCAACATGAGCCAATGGCAGAAGTAACAGCTGGGACAAGTCTCCATGACACTGTCACTACAGGGAGCAATGCAACATTTCCCCCTTGTGTGCAGCAGAACAGTGTGCCACCCCCAAATGTTAGCTGTGACAAAATATGAACTTGACTAGTCCAGTGAGTCACGAAAGGCATTTAGGAGATGTCAACTCTGTAAAGCAAAATGCACTACTCCCAAAATACATTTGTGAGTAACGTAAAATGTGAAGTCATCACTTACTCTCAGATTACTTTGGTAAATCAGGAACACTGCTGTTCCATGTCCTGTACACAATGCACACAGATTTGCTAACAAATCATGCATGGTCTGGATAGTGAGCGTACATGAACCGGAACATATCTTGCAAAGGAAGCGGACACACTGGCACTACGCAGCAAGTGTGGCTAGGTCTGTGCAATGTAGATGGACTCTGCGGCAGGAGCATCTGACATGCAGGTGTGTGACGGAATCTGTGGAACATGGCGCATACATCCATCTCCATGATGGATAACAGTAGCTAACTGTATTCACTTGCCATGCCATCTTACTAGGTTATGTGCAAAATGGGCAACAATGTGCTGTCCAAATCCGTGAGTCACACAGAAGATGTAGAACATCACATACGACTGTCCCTAGACTAGGGCATCAATCCAAATTGACACCCTGTCATCAATGCAAGTTCAGTGTGCTCACATCTAAGGTATCCTGACACAATACATCCTGCAAACTTACATGTCATGAGCAGACTTAGCGATTCAAATGGATAGTCCAGTGATGGCAAAAGTTGCATACGATGGAGTGAGACACACTCCCAACCTCATCCCTGACATAAGTGCAAGCAGAAATCCAAAGTATCAAATTTTATAATAACAGTATAGATTTGCAAGTGACCTAAACTAACACTTATCACTATAACTACTACTAAAATCTAAACTAACTATAAAACAATCTTACTTACCTAAACTATCTACCCTAACTAATCCTAGACATGCAACAACACATCATAGACATCAACCCCCTCCCACCCTTAAGGCACGCCACGAGACAGGACAAAGACATCTAAGCTATACATAAACTAACTAAACATGTAACCTACACAAAGATATATTTTTGTGTAAGTTTTATTTTTATATTTTTTTATGAAGAAAAAACACATCAACCCCCCACCCAAAGGAAAAGGAAACTTATCCCCAAATACGGATGACTAATAAAATCTTATATCTACCTAACAAGCTAACACTAACTAAAATCTACACTAAAACTACACTACCTAACAAATAAATAACTAACCTAACACTACATAATAAAAGATGTCAAACATTGGGGGAAGGGAGAAGAGGGGGATGGTGTCCAACAGGTCCACCCATCATGGCAGTCCCAAGTGTTAGTGTATGTCCGCCACTCGTCTGTTGACATCAGACAATTCACGCCTGAGCTCTGCCAGCGAAACCACAATGTCCTGAAGCAGCCTCCTGTCCCGCAATGTGAACGTGACCACTTGATCCCCAGTTGCAGGTGGGACAGTGCCTTGGGGTGGGGGGTGCCGTAGGGGGATGTGCCACCTGTCCCGGCTGGGACACACCACTGACGCCTGAGGGGCCTGGGGGGGCTGTGTGACATCCTGGGCATGCTCAGGCACCGCCTTCCATGTGCCCTTCTTACGTTCCTCATGGTACCTCTTGGACATGTTGCAGTACCCCTTCGCAACCTTCTTCACATGTCGGTAATGGTCCTTCCGCACCTGGAAGGAATGTATTTGGCCAGGCGTCATGTTGTCTGTAAAACATCCACAAAGGCAAATTAGAGTCCCTTAGCCAATTTCAATATCCTCCATACACATCTGTAATACAAGTTCACTTCAACATGGGAGCATACACTACAGCGTAACTATGTGAAGTCAGCAAGTGACCTGGACAACGACATGTTGAAGCATGGATCAGTGACTACATGCTGGGGAGACTGACATGACAGTGCATGGCATGGTACATGCACTGTCACTGAGAAATTTGGCTGACAGTGCCAGAAGATTTTGCCATTACATACACGGGCAGAGGGTGACATGTACAAGCAATCGGAGGAGGAAAGCATTACCCCCCTGTGTGTAGCACCACCCTCATCCTCTCCAGTGACACAGGGCTGCATGATAGGTACAATGCCCATGTGCAGGCATGTGTGTCCCCCAGCACATGTGTGCGGTTCATCACGACTGCGCCAACACAGGCAATCTTGCACCAGAGTGCAAGTGTGTCTGCGAGCAGGGATGTTTGTTCATGTGTAGGGAGGACTTACTCCCGGCACATGAACAATCCAAAAATGCCATTTCGTAACTATCATGTGTGCAGCGTCGTGCAGCACACATGGAACTTAGAAAATGGCTTGTTTATCTACAGTTTGTTCATGTACAGGTATGGACATCTTCCTGTACATGTCAAAACATGGCATTTTGCTTTTTCCATGTGTGCTGCACAAGGCAGCACACATGTACAAAGCAAACATGATGATCAAAAAGCATTCCTGCTCATATGGCCAGAATACAACCGGGATGTAACTGTTGGTAAGTTGTGCGCTGCCAACTATGAATGCCGCACTTGGACATCAGGTGCAGCCTCTGATACAATAGGTGTTGCCGTGGAACGCCGAACACAACCCGCAATGCACGCCCATTTGACACTCAACACAGCGTGACAGTGTACCTCATTGACAAGTAAGCATTAATAAACGTGGAATGTTTCAACGCTGTTTAGATTATGATGATAGGCCCCTATTGACAACTCAACTTTGATGACAGTTACGTTGACTTTGCGATATGGGCTTGATGATATGCACCTCACTTTCAATGTGTGTCACTGACTGGGGATGGGCAAAGTCACAACTGTGAGACCAATGCATTTGTCCAGAGTCACTTACCGATCAGTGCACACTGCTGACTTCCACTATACATCATCACACTGTAGGCAAGTTAGACGTGATACGGAGCCATACTTCATACTGCAACGATGATCATGTGAACCAGACATACATGCCAACGCAACATGCTAGTCAATTACGTTCCAACTCACCTGTGGCGTGTGGGTCCTCGAAGGTGTCAATGTCCCCCTGTGTGATTGGCGGTCGTCCATCTGTGAGACAAGGAAAGAAATATCTGTTGGTATTAGACTTCAATTCATATGTGTCATATACCTCATACCAATCATCACCATGACAGCAAATGCTACGTAACTGTAGTGTGGCGTTTCATGTTGACTACATGATTGGGTCAACTTTGACTGCCATTCACACCAGACCTGTGACAGCTGATTTTGGACAGACAAGACTGTAATGCTAGCTGACATGCCCATAATCGTAGTGTGAGTCATCCACAAGGCAACATTACTATATGCATCCTGATGTTCTACATGCACTTTGTACAATTGAGTAGCTGCAGATTGCACAAAGCAGTCACACAGAGGTTGTTGGTGTATGACAATCTGGGGATGTCCACTTTCCTTAGACCATTTGTCCCTAAACCAAAGTTTTTCACACAGCAACTATGTTCACAGGGCAGCGTAGCTGACGTAACACAAATCATGAGGACAGCATTTTGTCACTACCTTTTGGCCAGCACACAGCTCACATGGACAATTCCATGGTTAGTTAATGTACAGTCACCCATGCCGTACACACACAATCGTCTGCCTGCAAGCACATTTTGCGCAGGTGTGCCAGCTATGGCAGTACAGTGCTAAGTGTTGGTCCAGCGCAGTGGGTGACACAGACTTGCAACATATGCTTGTCAATGTGATGCTGCGTTGTGTCTCGGATGTGCCAACAATATGCGCAGACGCTTTGCATCTCCCACCTAAATCAGCAACCATTTCTCACTTTGTCAGCAGTGTCACACACGTCGTAATTTTCATTCCTTACAGTCTACAGAAATAAATGTGGAGTTTATACTTACCACCCTGTAGGCCTGTCATGACTCCCACGTAGTCCAAGAGGTCTGCCTCACGTGCAAGCATGTCCTGCCATCGGTGCTTACACTGGCGCACGTTGCGGTCCACTCCGAAGAACCGTGACATATGCACCCGCACACGCTCCCACCTGATCTTCCGCACAGACACATTGTACCCTTGCAGGATATGGCCTCCCCTCTCCAACATCAGTGGCAGGTGAAATTTTATGAGCCACAGGAACCCCCCCAATGTCCCCTCGGACATCCTGCCCTCCCTGCCCACACCCGGCATCTCCCTACACACCTGTGAGCCCACAGCCAGAAAAAAAGAGGCCTCTAAAATATCCCCAACAACAATTTAACTGCACTATCCCAAGACAGACACCCGACAAAATTGAGGACAGGAGACAGTAAAACACAATTAATGAGTACACAACACTTCACAGACACTATACACAGGACACAGGACACAGCAACACTCTCAAAATCACTAAACTGCAGCACACACCACCAAAAACCTCCAGCACTCTCCACAATCACCAGCAATGTGCTCAAAAGAGAAACTGAAAGTGCAGAACACTACTCCAGTAGACAGGAAGCATGCAGACATCACTTCCTGTCTCTTTGCGGGCCGTTTTTGAGTAAGCGGCGAAAACTGCACGCAAATAGTCACATGAGTAGACTTTATAATGGCAAAAAGTGTCGCGCAATTTATTTTAACATCGGGCGGATAAAAAATATTGCTTTTTCGTGTTACCGGCCAGATCTGCACGCTAAGAGCAAATCAATACACTGATGTACAGTCTTGTTGCAAATTTAATGTCAGAGCCCTGTAACAACATGTTGAGGTTGGTTGGCACTCAAATGACAACATGTAAATGATGTTTCACAACACATGACACCCTAACTTGCAACATTCAACACAGGTCACACCATAATTGCATATCTAACAACAGAACCATCAATCAATCATGGATTTTTTAAGTGTGCCATTCACCCGTGGGGGTCACAAGGCGTAGGGGCATGACTTTCGGCACGCTTCAAGTTGTCTGTGTATGTGCATGTGTTGAAGGTGATGTTGATGTTGCATAGTGGTTCGTGTGCAATGGCAGATGTGGCTCGGTGGTAGATGTGAGGGGGCCAGGGGTCTGTGTGGGCCCCGAGTGGATGCCTTTCCTAGTGGAGGAGGTGTCTTCAACCGTGCCTGGTGTCCATTTGGAGATGGCGTTCTGGTTGTTGTCTCAGGGGTGCTGGTGGTCCGTCTGCTTCATCAAGTTAGTGGTCCACATACTTGTTGTGGGGCTTGTTGATCTGGAGGTGGTCGTGGCTTCCAAGCTAATTGCTTCTGACACACAGAAAAGCAGATTTTACCCCATTGCACGCCCTATTTTCATATTTTACCCCATTGCAGACCCTATTTTCATATTTTACCCCATTGCATGCCCTATTTTCAGATTTTGCACCATTGCACGCCCTATTTTCAGATTGTACCCCATTGCACACCCGAATTTGCATCTCTTACCCCATTGCACGCCCACAGTTTCATTTTTTTACACAACGTACACACTCCAATAAATTATTGACCGCTGACAACAGACTACAATTGTGCATTTATTCACAGACGACAACCTATATTGACTGATTTACACAAAGGACACACAGCAATTTTGGATTGGGTAGCCCAATTTGCACCATGAAGACTCTAGTCTTACACATTTGACACACTGAAAAGCATCTCTGTACTGAGGAGACATTCCCAGCATGAATGAAGTTTTGTTATTTTCTTTGCACGTATTGTGCAACGTACCCTTTTCAGAGTGATGTACCCATGCTGGACAGTAACATGCAGACAGGGTATGTGTGTATGTTTTTTTATTGGCACACACCGTGATTGCGGTCATTTTGCTATGAGATACATTGGAGGGGGACTGTCACAATGTGACATGCTCAGTTGAAGAAATTGTTTATTATTTGGTCCCTTCGGGCAGTTCCTGCTGCATTTACTGTGGGGTGTGCGCCACCTGCCTCATCTTCATCATCATCCTGGTCATCGTCCGGTGCAGCAGGCACTTGAATCCATGGAGCATTGGTGCGCACACATATATTGTGCAATACACAACATGCAAGGATGATTTTGTTGACCATTTCAGGACTGTACAGCAGTCTGCCACCTGTGATGTCCAGGCAACGGAAACGTGACTTTAGCACGCCAAATGTGCGCTCCACAATGGACCAGGTGCGTCTGTGGGCCGCATTATACTGCTTCTGGGCCTCGGTGGTGGGGTTTCGGAGGGGTGTCACCATCCACGGACATAGTGCATATCCTTGGTCACCTGTAACATGTGAAAGCGAGATGTTTACATTTTTGGTTGGGCCGGCTGTGTTGTTGGTGCGATGGTTTTGTGGTGTGTCATTTGTGTTGTGTTGGATTTCATGTTAGCCATGTGTTGCTTCTGATTGATTACAAGCATCACTGCAAATTAAATTGACTCACTGTTGATACTCCCTCCCCCAGGCCTCATCAATTGTGTGCGCTGCGCGGATGCATTACTGGCTCTTCTACCATCTAGCGATGGCACTCATCCCCCCTCCTCACAGTCAATGCCATGTGAACGTTGAAATGGCAATGGGCCACACCAGACACGGTTCACGTTCAGTTGTGCTGCTGTCGCTGCTGCCAGACCTGCCCCAATGCACAACACATGTTGTTTCCTGTCCCGAGCGGTCTTATATCAACAGTCATCAGCCCCCTCGCATGCAGGGCCCATTGCAGGCAGGAACGCTTCACCCACACCATCAGCATCATCAGACGCAACATTGTCCACTCCGTGGCTACGTACTCATTCGGGTGTGTAGCCTCCAACTCACATGCCACGGCTACTCAAGATTCATTTGACTCTGGGAAATGTTAGCTGACATCAAACTGTCCCAGATCTTCACCACACTGATCCACAAGGCAGGGCACACCTTTGACGGCTTCTCTGCATGTGTAGACTTCGTCCAGTTCATCGGCCCCACTAAACGCACATGTGTTGACCACTTATGCATGCACCACCTTGTTGATGTACCCCAAGCCACCGTTGACCACATGCAGGCCCCCACAAAGTTGGTGTAGATTATTCACCGAGGAGATGCTACACACCGCCATCAACTGCAACAACCACAACACTGCAGTCGTCAACAATGGCACAAGTCCACATTTTCCAAACATGTATCTCCAACTGCGCATGCACCCTTATCCCACTATGCAACTGCAACATACGGCAGGCAATGAATGCCACCTCAGTCTGCACCAACCTCTGAGATGGCAGATGCATCTGCTGACACATGGAGTGGAGCTGGTGCAAGCTTTGGGATACCAGTAAACAGCACCACCAACACGTACAGAATGCTCATATTCACCATCAACAATACACCCACACACCAAACTGCTCTTCCAGGTAGGATTGCTGTGAGTTGCAACATGGATGATCAACAGGGCGTGCAGGGGAAACATGAGTCCTCATCCTTGTGACAGAACAATCAGCATGTGGCATCACCTGGTGGTCCAACGCCTTCAGATGCCCCCACCCCACATCTAGGTACCTAGGCCCCATATTTGACTCCTCCATCACCATGTACCTACAGGTGTACGCAGTGGCCTGCAGCTGCTTCGCCAGCCTCTGCATCCTCCATGCAACATTCAAATGGATCCCCCCATTGTCGGGTGTGACAGTGACCCACACAGTCATTGCCATCAGGCGAGGCTACAGTAACACGCTATATGCCAACATGGGCACGTCTGCGGTCAGCTTACTCCCGACTGTCCAGCACTACACCTACACACTGGGCCTTGTGTTCCTACTTTCATTATGGATCGTGTGCCTCCATCGCACATACATGGTTCCCACCTCTCACCACATTTGCTTATGGGTGGCCCATGGGCTAAGCATTTGAGGATGGTTTGTCTACATATCTAGCCACAGTTCCCACAGTTCTTGGTGTTGTTGTGTCTGGTATGTGGGCATGTTGATTGGCATGTATGTGTGATTGAGACATGCACATTCTCACACTTCTGATTTGCATCTCTGTGAAGTTGAGGCATGTGGTGAGTCACGTTAGAACTTACCGACTAGCACTGCGTTTCCATATGCGCCATCCTGGAAGCGCTGGTTTATGATGGACTATCGGAAGATGTAGGAATCATGCACACTCCCTGGAAACTTGGCTATGACATTGGTGAACAGTCCCCGGTGGTCCACTATTGCCTGCACATTCATGGAATGGGTGTGCTTTCTGTTGCGGTATATGTGTGCACTGTCCGCAAGGGGCACAAATAGGACATGTGTGCAGTCAATTGCGCCCAACACCTGTGGGAATCCGGCTATGGCGACGAATCCTTGCTTGGTCTCAATCTGTTTCTGCACAGTGTTGGGGAAGTGGAGGTGCTGGGGTATCAGGCTGAGTATGCCATCCAAGACAGTTGGGAGGAAGATTGAAAAGGCTGCCTGTGAGACTCCTCCAACTCTGGCCGTTGTCGGTTGAAAGGTCCCAGAGGCCAACATATGCAGCACAGCCAGCAGCTTTGTCTGTGGAGGGATGTTGGTTCTCCGCTGTGTTTTTGGCATCAGCCTGTGGGCTATCAGGTTCAGGATGTGTTGGATGGATGTCCTTTTGAGCCTGTAGTGGGCAATGACATCCTCTGGCGTCAGGTCTGCGAGGCTGAGACGTCTGCGCAGGGCCCGCTGTCGTCTTTGGCGCAGCCTTGGTGGTGATCATGGGGGAGGTGGCAGTGGCGGTGGTGGTTGTTGCCTTCGTGAGACTCCAAGCTGAGTGATTAGTACCTCCATGGCGTCTGTGGGTCTTCAGGTGTGGGTCTGGGATAGTCTCCCTTATATGCCTACATTTATCACCATTTTTACATTTTTAGACCTGTTTTTTTCAGGTCTTATTTCCCTGCAGCTAAGGGGACCTAGCAGGACTTTTTTTATCGCTTTGCGGGTCTGGGACATCATTGCTAATAGTGCGATGGTGTGTTAGCGACTTTTTCATGACATTTTGAGAGGGAACGCCTACTTAGCATATCATTAGCTGAAACTATTGCTGCCGTGCACGACGATAGCAAAAACGATAGCTATCGCCGGAAAGCTGTCGCTAACGCTTGTTAGCGACATCTTGGTAATAGGGCGATAAAAACAAAACACGTTAGTCGCACGAAAGTGCCGCTAACATGGCGATAACTGGCTTGATAATATGCCCCTTAGTTCCCAGGAGGAGGGTGTCACACCTGAAGAGTATAGGTTGAGGTTCAGGGGCAGTAGGAAACTGTCACACCAGTCTTGGGGGGAGTTTGTGGAAGAATTTTGTGATGCACTGGAAGGTTGGGTGAAGGGTAGCACAGCAAACAATTTTGAAGGGCTTTTCAATCTGATTGTCAGCGAGCACATGTTCCGTTGTTTTCCAGGGCTATGCTAACACCTGTTGGATGGAGTGTGAGTTTTCTGGTCCCAGGGAACTTGCACAGGAGGCAGGCCTCTGGGTGAGTACTAGAGGGTCTGGAAAGGCATTTGGGAGTGATCCTAAAGGGAGTGGCTCAGGTATTTCCCAACCGAGGGTGGTGGGAAAGGTTTGTAGTAGACCAGATAGGTCCCAGTGTAGCCGGAGGGGTGTAGGGACCCATATCCTGTATCAGAAGAGAAGGTGTGGGAATGGGTTGTGTCCCAAGGTGCCCAAGGCCCAGTACGAGAACCTGGTTGGTTCCATGAGTGAACACCAGGAGAGGAGCCTAGTCTGTATTGGAAAGCCAGCCGCTGAGGGGGATATCCTTGTGTCAGGAGAACTTGGAGGGGTGTCTGTAAGCAGCACTACTCCTGAGTGGAAGGTGCGGAAGCCCAGATGGAGGGGTGAGAGGGGTAGGTAGTCCCCAGTGGGAGAACCAGTTGGTCGGGGCCAGCTTTGATAGTAGAGCTCCCCAGAAATGACCTTGGTGACACCGCATCTGGTTTGGGGGGTCTTCGCGCAGTCAGATGGGCAGGGGTCAGGAGATCTGCGCCAGGCAGACTGTCACACAACACATGAGGTATGTGTTACCCCTGGGGGGCAGGTGTGCTCCCCAGGAAGTCTTGCCTTGCCAGGCACAGGCTCAGCCGCAGGTTGTAGTCCCTGGCTTGGTAGGCCAGGTTCAGGATGTAATGTCTGACCTGGAGGGAAGGACAACTTCTAGCAGTGTCCCTACCATTTTGTCTTCTGGGGATACCACTCCAGGTAGGAGGGTGCAGAACTCTGGAAGGGTGTCCAGGGGGAGGGAGTACTCGCCTCTGGTCCCGGTTCAACAATAGGGATCAGTCCCTGGGTTGGGAGACCAGTTGCAGGGTAGAAATCTTGAACTGGTGGGAGAATTGTGTGGGAGGGCTGAGACTAGCGCCCTGACGGTTCTAGGTTCTGGGATACCTCTCCTAGGAGGAGGGTGCAGAACCCCAGAAGGAGGCGTAGGGGGGGAGAGCCTCACCGTGACCCCTGGTGCAGACCATCGGTTGAGGGACCAGAGGCAGAGTAGAATTCCTGCACTGATGAGAGGTAGAGTGAAGCAAGGATACTATGTACCTGCCCCCCCCCCACTCTGTGAGATGGCAAGGACCATAAACCCCTGGATGGCCTGGGGCCTGGTTCTGGCCGCGGATAGCTAAGGAGTCCTCATGGGTTAGCTTAGTTGCTCCTGAGAGCCTAGACAGAGGGATCTACATGGGTTCAGATTGGCATAGAACTGGAATGTGCCCCTGCAGTTGAGGGCCAGGGTCCATGTTCTATCACCCCAAGCAGGGAAGCCCATCAAGGTATTGATTAGTCTATCCTGGCTTTAGGCTGGAAGTGGGTTGTGTTGGCCTTGGCCATTTTTGCAGGGGCATCCCAGAACTTTTTGCCTTCCTCCTGTATTTTTATTCTGACCTGTTGTTAGTGGTTTTATGACTCTGGGCACTTTACCACTGCTGATCAGCTAAAGTGCATGTGCTCTCTCTTGTAAACTTGGTAAGATTGGTCTTCACCTGTTTGGCATATTTAATTTACCTTTAAGTCCCTTGTACAGTGGTATCCCATATACACAGGGGCTGTACATTAAATGCTACTGATGGGCTTGCAGCGCTCCTTGCGCCACCCACCGAAGTAGCCTTTCAAACCTGTCTCAGGCCTCTGCCACTGCAGGGCCTGCACGCACAGTTTACTGCTTCAGTGACGTGGAATGGCAAGTGGTTGCCATGCACAAACTCTCCTTTTACTACACATTAGTCACCCCTAAGGTAGGTCCTAGCTAGCTCTATGGGCAGGGTGCAGTGTAGGTAAAAGGTAGGATATGTGCCTTAACTGTGAGGCATGTCCTGGTAGTGACAAACAGCCTATTTGGTTTCTTACTGCTGTGAGGCTGCCCTCTCATAGGTTTGCATTGGGAATTCCCTGATATGTGCTTCAGTGGTAATTTGTGATCTGAGCTGGGTAGTGTGACCATGTTTGGCATGTTTGGAATAGTAGTGATAAATCCTGCTTATTGGTGAAAGCAGATTTATCATTATTACTTTAGAAATGCCACTTGTAGAAGTGGGCATTTCTGTGTGCTTATGAGTCTTTGTGCCCTGCCTGGAAGTGTATTGACCGTCTGGTTTCGACTGACAGGAGAGAAGGGATGTGCATTCACTCTAGACAGTCACAAGGGGGGTTGAGATGTGTCCTGCCTTTCCTGGGTGACTCAGCGCTAGGGTGAATAGACTTTGGCTGCATTTAGAGTAGCGGGAGGAGTTTCCCTTGCACCTGAATAGGCCTGGTCTGTATTTGGACTGGTGAGAGGAGTTGCACCTCCACCTGAATAAGGGTGTGCCTGCCTTATACAATGCTATCTCCGTCCCCCTGTGGTGTATCTGGGGCCAGGGCTTACAATGTGAATGTGGATGTTGTGCACTTCTAATATGTGTTTGAAGAGCCCCCAGAACAAAGACTTTTGCACTATAATTACAGGGGCTGTGACCCCATGAAAATGAGAAGACACTGCATGGGACTTGTAACCAGAGTATTGCTGTGGTGGCAGGGAAACCGCCACTGTGACTTGCCTTGTTGTGCTGATCTGCTGGAGAGTCTGTCTCTATGCCAAAGGACCCTGTGTGCTGGCCTGCTCTCCTGAAACTGCGTGCCCTTATTGCTCTCACAGGAGCCCAGTACGGGGGGACTGCCCCTGTGCTGGAGAAACCGTATCGCAGGTGGGCGCTTCACGTTCCCTTTATTTGTTTCCGTGGCAGAGTGCAGGCAGAGCGCTTGATTTTGTTCGTTGTTTTCAAAGCGCACATTGAGAGCGCTGTAAAGTCTGTTGCCCACGGAGTGCGCTCACTCAATGCTACCCGGGAGGAGCGCTATTCATTGCCCTGCAGCGTGGGCATTGCTGCACTCTCCGCTGTGGCCAACCAACGGGAGGGAAGAGCTGAGGTGACCGAAGGGCTCTTCCTCTCCCTCTTATGTTCCCACATTGCTGCTAACTTGCTGTAGTCAGGGCTGTGACGCAATCCCCACTTCATAGAGGGGCGGGGCCCAGCCGTGGTGCAGTGCCAGGCCGAAGAGAGCAGAGCTGACGGAGACTTCGCTCCGCGTTCTGCTGGTAGCCATCCCCCTTTCTGACACGCTGTGGCTGCACCGCTTGGTTGCAGGAAGCCGTCGTTCAAAGACCCTTGAGGTAATAGAGCAGAAGGCTCTGCCCCGGCATAGGCGGTCTCCCTGAAGAAGAAGCCCGTGGGATGACAGTTAAGCTGCCAGGTCAGTGGAAGCTGGGGACCAGGGAAGGTCTCCCATGAGGGGATAGTCCCAACATTGGACTCGATTGGCCATGAGCCGTTTTTGGTCAGCCTGTGAACATGCGAGATCGGTGTCAGCAGCTGAGTCGCATGATCGTGGGCAGTTGCCTAAGTGACACATACCTTAAGAGCCCTTACTCTTGGAAGGGGCATTGAGGGGGGAGCCCAGGATAGGCCCCTGAGTATGATATTACCGAATTCCCTCTGGTAGGCGGGCAGGTGGCCCAGGAGCCTATGAAGGGAAGGACAGTTACTGCATGACATGTTATAGGAGCACAAGTGCTGCTCTTAGTGTTCTGGTAACCCATGGTAATGGGTAGGCTGGTGATCCTCATATTTCATGCCCTGCTTATGATTCCTGTGTCATGTATTGCAGCTTATGCTCTGATGTGAATATGCATGTGGTGTTACAATGCCAGGGTTTTGCACCACAGGTACAGTGATGATATTTCAATGATGTGTGCACTCTACAAGTAGTTACTGCAGTGCACTGCTGGGGTTGTTATGACAATTGCCCTATTGCAAAGTGATTTTATGGTCGATGTAATGTCATGACAAGTGCCAAGTGGCACATTAATTTATGTGATTATGTTCTAATGGGTTTTATGAACAATACAAAGGATATTTTTATATAACCTTGTGTGGAGTCACTTTTTGTGGTGTGCCTAGTGTGTCACTGTTGTGTGAGTGTGTTGGGCAAACGCTTTCCACATTGCCTCTGGTATAAGCTTGACTGCTCTGCCAAACTACCAAGGGGGTGAGCAGGGGTTATCTTTGGTGTGTAACTCCCTTATCCTGACTAGAGTGGTGGGTTCTGCCTGGCTTAGGTGCATACCTAGCCAACCAGAAACCCCCTTTCTAACACTGTCCAACATATTAATGCAGTAAGATATGGGGCAGTTTATAGTGTGTTTAATATTTCAAGACTGCACATTACCTCTGCTTTATAAGCCTTGCTTTATCACAAAATTAATTTGCTTTAAAATGCACAATATGCCAATTTTTTCCCGGGAGGAGGACCAACCCTGGACCCCACGTTTGTCAGTTAAGCTTGCTCGTGTTGCCCGCTATATGAAAGTCCTACCGAACTTTTACGAGTCACCACTTTCAAATGTCACCAGCCACCACTGAGTCTCTGGTAATAGACTTCCCAGGGCACTGGGCCGTCACCATATGTCCTTTAGTAGACACCACTTGAAAAGGTTCTGCATCAAACAGAGCATCAGAGTTTCTTCTCCGCAATTGTTGCACGAGCATGGGATCTCCTATCTTAAAGATGAAGGGGCATATTAACAAGGGCCTTATCTCCGCTTTTTTGGCTTTAAAAGCCAAAAAAGCGGAGATAATATTATCGCCCTATCTACAAGGGGATGCTAACATGCATTAGCGCATGTTAGCACCCGTTTTCCCGACGCCTCGCATTGCATCTCTAATGAGATGCAAAGTGGGCGTCAATGGGCAGTACAACCTGTAAAATATCGCTGATGTGCACATCACGATATTTACAAGGCGGCCCACGCATTTTAGCAGACGTTAGTTTTGGGCGAAAACCGCTGTTTTCGCCAAAAACTAACGTCTGCTAAAATCCTGACTCATGTATGTTTAACATGGGGGGTGGATTCTTGTGTTACGACCATAGGGTCGTATCATCAAGCATATCGCCGTTTTGCAGGGAACATCGCTGGAAAACCAGCGATGTTCCCTGCAAAACGGCGATTTCCCCACTATCTCTGGAATTTACATCACCCTGGAGAAACGCGTTGTTAATAACGCGCTAACAGGGCGATAAATTCCAGCGATAGACAGCGATAAATACAAAAGCGCTAAGCGCGCTTTGCGTTATTTATCGCCGTCCGTTGCTGATATGCCCCGATGTTTTTTGCATGTCATCTTTTGTCGGCATACACTTTCACCTTTTGTTTGATAACCAAGTCCTTCCCCTGAGTTGCTGTCTCACCTTTCCTTCTCTGATTGGTCCATTGAGGTAGCTTGATGTTCATTGCTCTCCAGAACATCAATGTCGCAGTAATTTTTCACCTGTGGTCAAGTGAGCTGTTGAAAGATAAGCTCTCAAGGTAGAATTTAACACATTTTTCAAATCGAGCTTCTCAAGAGTAGGACGCTGCACTGCTTTCTTTAGCGTACCCATAAAATGCTCAACAAGTCCATTGGCCTTTAGCCGCAAAAGTGTGCTCTTCTGATGCTTTATATTCAAATGCTCCAAAAAATCTTTAAACTCTCACTATGGCTGGAACACCCCATGTTGAAAGGATGCCATCTAGTCTTTCAATGACTCGCTCTTGAGTAGTAGATGAAAGATTTTTAATTAATGGAAATCATGAGCATTCAGCCATAATCCTATGCTCAGACGTGTGTCCGATGCCCATTATGCCATTGGATTCAAGCTAGCCTGGCTGATGACGGGTAGTGACCCGAAACTGGTCCCAGGGTGCTTGTTTCTGGCCCACAGAGGACCTAGCAGTTCGGGCTGCCCTGTTCCCATGTGGAGCAGGGTCAAGACTAATTTGCGTATGGCTGGGTCTAAACTGGAAAGTCACGGTGAGCAAAACAAATATAACTTTAGTCCCATATCTCTGTACTGGGGGTGAATGCTTGACAATGTTCAGCATTTCGTCCATCATCTTTTTGTGCTGCTATAGTCGACCCAAGTGGGAAGGGTATGCCCAGACATGGGTCCCGTACTCACTATGACATTGGATTCAAGCTAGCCTGGCTGATGATGGGTGATACCCCGAAACCGGTCTCATGATGCTTGTTTCTGGTCAACTGAGGACCTGGCCTGGCAGTTCGGGCTGGACTGTTCCCATGGGGAGCAGGGTCAAGACTGATTTGCATATGGCTGCATCCAAATTGGAAAGCATGGTGAGCAAACAAAGTGATAGATTTAGGCCCAGATCTCAGTACCGGGGTGAGAATGTTTGATAATGTCCAGCATTCTGTCCATCATCTTCTTGTGTTGCTACTGTCCATCTTTTTGTGCTGCTATATTCATCCATAATTGCCAGCAAGTGATGTTCATTGTTGAAAGGACTGAAAAGGTCATACTTAAGGTGTGGTGAATAATTTTTGTAGAAAGGCAGTTGCATAGATGACAGGCCTTTAATTGCCTTTCAACCTTGTCATCTAGATAAGGAAATCAAACACGGTCTCGGAGAGCTCGTTTTGTGGCAACGATTCTACGATGTCCTTCATGTGCCACTTCAATTATTTTCTGTCACAGACTCTCCGGAATCAGAATTCTCGACCATCGTAGTATTACCCTTTCCTGAGTTTTAGACAGTTCATCCTTGACATTTTTGTATTTTTGATATTCCCCATCACTGGTGAGCATTGAGTGTGTTGGTTCCATGACTGATGTGTAATGATATCCTTCAACTTTAACAGGTCACTATCATGGCTCGTAGCAGCAATAATCTGGGCTCACGAAATGGTAGATGGTTTGTTTGATTTTACAATGAAGTTAATATAGGCCTCGGCCGTCTGGATGGAGTACCATTACCTTGTATTGGCACTCTGGAAAAGTAGTCAGCAGGGTTCTGATCTTTTCCTGGACGATGCACAATGATATAATTATACTCTTGTAACTGCAGTCCACATCGTTCACTGCGAGGAGGTATTTTGGCCTTTGGTTTGCCAAATGTAGTCAGTAAATCTTGATGTTTTTCGTACAGGAATACATGGAAATGTTCACAAGCCCATACCACAGCTAAGCTTTCTTTTTCTGGTTGTGAGTAAGCAACATCTACTTGCATATGCCACAATACTCCATTGAGCATTCTGGTGTCCGCTGTGCTGCGCACAGATAGCGCCTAACCCAACTGGGCTAGCACCAACAACAACAACCTCTGTATGAAGCTTCAGATTGAAGAATGCCATTTCAGTAGCATTCTTAATGGCATGTTTGAGTCTCTTAAGACTTTTCTCACATTCATGTGACCAATAAAAATAGACATTCTTTTTTGTCAAGTCTCTCAACGGAATACTTACAGTAGCAAGTCTTGTATGTATCTTGAAAAGTAACTGGCCATGCCAAGAAATGAATGCAACAGAGAAACATCTTGTGGAGGATCAGAATTTGACAGGGCTTGTACTTTAGCATAATCTACTGTCAAACCCCTATCAGAAAAGATAAGGCCAACGAATTTTAGCTTTGTCTTATGGAATTCACAGTTGTCTGCATTCAAAGTCAAACCTGCTTCAGTAAGTAAATGATATACTTGTGTAAGAGCTTCATGGTGTTCTTTTTGTGTAGCTCTAAAAACCAATATACCATCGCTGTAATCGAACGCATTAATTACAGGCTGTATGATACATTGAACGACGTCTTAAAGCAGTTCTGCAGCGGTTGACACACCAAACCTTAGTCTTTTGTATCAAAACAGACCAACATGTGTTGAAAAGGTTGTAATGCACCTGTAATCTTCTTTGAGTTCCAACTGATGCTAACCTTTATTTAAATCAAGGTGAGAGAAGACCTTTTCACAATTTAGTTCTGTTATCAAGTCAGCAATGTGTGGATCTGGATGTTGTTCTCATTCAATTGCTTTCTTTGCCTGACCATGTCAACGCATATGAGTACAGGTCCTTTTCTGTCGGTTTTAGACACTACTGCAATGGGAGAAATCCATGGCGTTGGACCAGTAGAACACTCGATAATATCATGCTTAAATAATGATTCAAGTTCTTTCTCAACTTTCTCAGCTATGCACTGAAACACATGGATGGGTGCTTGCACCTTTGTTTTCTTATGTTTCATTGTTGCTACAAATAAACCTTGACTTTTTAAGGGCATCGATGCAGCCCATGTGTACACTTTGTTTTCGGTGGCGTAAGTTGCGGCAATGTAAATAATTCATTGTATTTCTCCTCAGGCATAATGTTTACCGATGCACCACTGTTGATAATGAAAGGTATTGAACAGCCATTTGTTTTCAGTGTAATCTTTACACAATGTTTAAATGACTTTGGTTCTTTGGCATGTCAATCTTTCTTTGACTGCTAATTTTCTTCACAAGCAGCTAAACCAAAATGTGCATGCTTTTCTGAGGTAAGCATTGACATGGCACACTCATTTTCTTCACTTTCACTTAATACTGACATAGAAGAACTGTTTGACTTTTTTCAGTGCCGATTTGTCTTAGCTGATGTCACCGCTTTGCCTTGTGGGTGTATGTCAAACGTTGCTTCTGGAATGTTTTGGCAGACATTTTGTTTTTGCGCCGTGATGCACTTACTTTTTCCATTGCTTTACAAACCATCACAAAATGGTTCTCCTTCACACAGCGTTTACATATCTGTCCAGGAGTGGGACATTTACCTTTGTGTGGAAACAAAAATCCACATCTAAAACACAACTTCTTTTTATATGTAGACATCACTTTGTGTCCTTCAGTCTTTTATTTTGGCTTATTTTTCACACTCACGATGGGTTTATTCTGGGCACCTCTGGCCTCCATATCAGCAGCTTATCTGTCAACATGCTCTTCAGCTCTGGCAGCCATTAACACTTGCTCCAGAATGAATCTGACAAGCGTCCGTCAACTGTTAACTCTCATTAAATTAATTGATCTTACAATTTCTGATGAGTGTGTTGAGTCTCTCCCCAAATGTGTCTATGGTTTCACCAGCTTTCTGACATTCATGATTGAAGATGTATCATTCGTAATCAACATTTGGCATTGGATTAAACTTGAGATTTAAAACTTCTTTAATCTGACGATATGTGACTTCTTCATCAGTTTGCTGCATTTTCTTTATGACTTCTGTTACACCATCACCAGCAAGATATTTGAGATAATTGATAATCATCAATGAAATCATCAAATGTCTCTATCCTAGCAGTCCATCTATCACCAATATTTTTTTGTTGGCAGTATCAAATGGTGGTGGTGGTTTCAGGAAAGCGGCAGCATTGTACCCATTTCTGGGAGGGGCGGGTGTGGAGAGTGGAGCTCTCTGTTCATCTTGAACCTGTTTGTGTGAGCCCTTTCTATGGTCTTGAGATGTGTTGGTCTCTGGATCATCCTTGACGACTTTTGGAAAGACGGCCTCAGTCTTTACCTCCATGACCACCCTTGCCTATTTCGAGGATTTCGGAGACTGTGGTGATTGTCGCACATTTATCAAACACAGCCCCTGTGCTTGGTGTGGGTTGCGGCAGCTGGCACTGAGGTCATCCTAGCTTACTTTACTTAGGTTCTGATGATCAAATAACTGTTATCCTTTGGTGTTTCTATTAGGCCTGGGTGGTAAATTCCGTTCCGCTTGCGGAATTTGCGGAATTTGGGTAATTTCGCGTTCAGCGGAGAACGCGGAATTGCCAAAAATTCCGCGATCCGCGGCTTTGCGGAATTTTTTGCTTGTTTGCGCCTTTAAAATGTGTGTTCACGAGATATTTCCCCCCGAGCACGCAAACAGCGTTCGCGAACAGGAAAAAAGCATCGCGAACGGGCGGAACAAGCAATTCTGCGTGTTCGCTGAACTTTTGCGTGCTCGCGGAGATTTTGTACCGTTTCGCGTATGTTATGTTATGTTATGTTAATGAAGTTTATAACGCGCTCAGATACTCCCAGGAGTGTCCCGGCGCGAGCCTTGAGGTGCAGCTAGAAAGAGAATCGCAGGTTAAAACAGAAGTGTTTTGAGCTGTTTTTAAAAAGACTAAGATCATGGGTGTTACGCAGCGAGAAGGGCAACAAATTCCAGGCGGTAGCTGCCCGAAATGCAAGAGATCTGCCCCCATTCTTTGACGGCGGACACGAGGTAACCGGGCAAGATGCTGAGAAGCTGACCTCAGATCTCTGGTAGGGGTATAGAACTCAAAGCGCTTCCTTAGGTAAGCTGGCCCTAATCCGTGGAGAGCACGATGGGCAACCACAAGGGCTTTGAACTTGACACGCTTAGTGACCGGCAGCCAGTGCAAGGTGCGCAGGTGTTGTCTAACGCTGCTTCTGATAGGAATGTTAAATAAAAGCCTGGCTGCTGCATTCTGGACGACCTGCAGTTTATTAAGAGAATAATCCGGTAGACCAATGTACAAGGCATTGGCGTAATCAAGGCGGGACAAAATCAACGCCCTGGTCACTACGCAAATTCCGCCCACCCCTAGTTTCTATGCACTCTCTGTAGCTTCATCACTCTCTAATCGTAATGTTATCTTACAATTTGTGATTATCAATAGCTGCTCTTTGAACAACTGGTTGTATTTGCCTTTACCATTAATGCTCAGTATTAGGTATGACTGCATAGTGCGGAGCAACACAGTACATTTATGTACGGTCTGACTAGCAGGTTCTTGCCCACTGATATGTAGATTTCTTTGCAATGCTTTAGTTGTTTTCAACTTCTTTACAGCAGGTGGAGTTGTGCTATGACTCCACATGCATTAAGTGATGGTTCCATACTTTGACTGCAACACACGTGGAATGCGTGAGAAGTTTGCTTGGACCACAGCAGACTCTCTGCTAGAGCACTGTTAATCTTCGGGTTACTTATCCACTAACTTGTTGCCAGTTGTACCATCCTTCCTAGGCTGGATACCAACAAATGACAACACCACACACAGAGCTTAGTATTACACATATTTTTTCATCTGTATGTAACTGCAAACTCTTCATTCTAAAGCAGTCTTCATTGTGTTTCTCTCTAACACTTATGTCACAGTTCTACAGAGTTAATCAGGTGCAAAAAAGCTTATGTCATTTCTAACTTGCAAGACACTACAGTCCCAACAAGGGACCTCTATGCTTGACAGTTGTGTTATTTGCTCTACTTCCTGTTCTACTGGGTGATTTGGCACAGGTGCACACAGTGTTTATACTACTAATTGCATGCATGTGAAAAAGGTTTGGTGCATGGCTTATGTGTCTTTCATCAAAATTGCCCAACAGTACTCTGAACTGAAATATCGGAGGGTTCCTGCACGTAGTTCGCGGAGTTCTGCTACGCGGAACTCTGCGAAGTGCAAAAAAAACTCCACCGCAAGCGGCGGAGTGCGTTGGATAAATCCTGTTCGCTGTGATTTTCAGTGGCAGGTGCTTGTCTGCACTGTGCAATCATCGCGAACGGCACCATGCACAGCACAAGTGGGCGCTGCTTCCTTTCTGCCTCTCAAGTAGATTTTTACTCGCCGGGAGGTGGATTTTCGTTGCTCCCGCTTGCCAACTTCACATTGAAGAATGCGAGCGAGGGAATAAACTTTGCTCCGCTATGCCGAGTGGAGGAACTCCGCAAGCTCCACATAACGCGGAGTGCGAAAATCTCCGCAAACTCCGTGATCGGAGCGGAGTTTACCACCCAGACTTATTCGCTACTTCTATGTGTGCTGCATTCTGCCAGCAGATGTCGGCAGGACAAGTCCTCACACCTACATGTGGGTGATAGGGTACTGATACGATGCTGCAACAGTCAGAAGGGCGATTCCAATTAAACCCCTGATCCATATTCACCCTGACATTAAATGGGACATTATTCATTACCTGGAGAATTGGACGTCACCGCAAGAAACTTTTCCAGCTTTTGAGTGTTCTGACACAATTTCATTGAACTGTTGTCATCGGATAAGCAACATGATTCTGACGCATTCACAGACCTAGAACTGGATGACACCATGAGACATTCCTGTCAGGCTGATGACAACAATGCATTTACAGACCTAGAACTGGATTACACTATGGGCCACATGTATCAAAGTTCTATTTTGCAGTCCCTAAATAGCGAATTTTAGATAATCGCTATTTAGGGCATACAAAATGGTATGTAAGAAAATAGCGATTCCCTAATAGCGATTCCTACAGAGTCGCAATCGCAATTAGGGAATGAATATTAGGAAATGCTTTTCCATTTGTTCCTATGGGCCAAAGGACCCATAGGTGCAAATCGTTTTGCATTACCTAATTTGGGATTGCCTAACAGGTAATAGCAAATTAGGAAATGCAAAACCAAGGGTGCCCGGGGTCCTAAGGCCCCCTTGAAGCACCCCAGAAAATATGTGCACATGTAAATTGCATGCATGCCCTAGAAGGCATGTGTGCGCTATATGACGCTTCGAAAAATGAATTTTCTCTGTATTTTCAAAACCTAAAAATAATAGCATTTCCTAAATGCGCAGTTTGCATTTAGGAAATGCTTGGTACATGTGCTTAGGGAATCGCAGATTGCAATTCCCTATTTGGAGTCGCAATTTTAGGTAACTGCAAAAAAGTTTGCTTACCTAAAATGCACCGCCAACACCTTTCATACATTTTGAAAGGCTATTTTGCATTCGCAAACAGTTACATTTAGCGATTGGCACCGTTTGCGAATGCAAAATAGGTTGATACATGTTGCCCTAAGAGACGTTTCTGTCAGGCTGCTGATAACGTGAATGACTCCTCAATGGATACTGATTCATCTGGTCAAAGTTTCTCTCAATAACTTTGTGCCTCACTCTCAATCTTCCTTCCCTTCTACTTGTCCTGTTCCTGCCCTTTTTTCCAGCTGTCACTTAGTCCATGCATTCTCATTGACAGTTGAGTGTACCAGCGAGACTCAGTTCAGCAGTGGACTAACCCAGGAATGTATTTGTTGGTTGTGGTGTCCACAAATTAACCTGATCTGCACGTCATTTCCTGAGTGCAGCTTAGTACTTCCCCTGGGCTGGTAAGTGACGAGAGAGCGAGAGGATGTAGACTGTTTTGATGATTGCCAACTTTCTTTATGGTGACCCATAGCGCAGACACTGCATCGTCTGCAGTGCAGAACATACCCTTCCTACATAAGTACAATGTTCAGAACAAGCAGTCACCCTCTTTGTGGCAGGTATGGAATTCATTGCCAAGCCAATAATTTTAGTAAATTTAATATAGGCAACATTTCTTGGTATTCTTTTTGTTCACAAATTACACTGATTGTTCCTGTACTTTTACAGCAATGAAAATAGCAGGTAATTATGTTTCTTACTGACTGACACAGCATTAAACAAAGTGACAGCAGAACAGACAAAAGGCTTTCATATTGCCCGTGATTCCCATCTAAATCTGAGAGATCCTCACGATGATTTAGTGGAGAGGATATTAACACAATTCATCACTTAAGAAGTTCGCTTCAAAACCAAACAGTGACACCAACAATTGCCTGTATGACATTTAAAAGAAGAAATGTAAAAGGAAGGAAAACAGTCAATTAAGAAAGAGCACTTGCACCTCAGCAGGAAAAAAATGAATCTTTGTTTCCAAATCAACAGAGAAAAAATGAAAAATATTGAAAGGATTAGATGCCTGCTTTTTCTTCTACTTAACCTCTTCGTTTCTGATTACTTTGCTTTACACAGATGCACAAATGCTCAAACAGATATACACAGATGTCAATTACACAGGCCCTCATTACAGGAGAGTCTGGAGTACCCATGCAGTATTCACATTCCTGAAATCTCCAATACTAGTGGCATCTGTAATTCTGAGGTGCAGAAATTATGTAGTATTCTGAGCTGCAACATAATCCACCCCGAGAAATCGGAAATTAACGCAGGAATCAGTGTTTTCACACCCAGCTCCTATAGCATTCCTAATTTTCAGCCGTTTCCCATTCAGGCATTTTTCCAGCTTTTTGATATGAAAAAAGTCCACAGAGAGAAAAATCGGGTATGGCATTTTACTCTGTTGGTTGTTGTTAGAAATAAGGTTTCTGGTTGTCAGAGAATGCACTCTGTACAAGCAGGAACCACCACTCTAGTCAGGGTAAGGTAGATACACACTAAATGATAACCTGTGCTCACCTTCTGGTAGCTCAGCACAGAGCAGTCAGTCTTATTTAAAAAGGCAATGTGTAAAATATTTGTGCAGTACATACACACAGTAACACAGTGAAAAAAGCACAAAAATACTCCACACAGGGTTAGAAAAATAGATTATAATTTATAAGCAAAACAAAACCAAAGTGCCAAGAATCCAATAAGTAGAACCAGATGTATGAATTTAAATATTAAATCAAATATTTGTGCTTAGAGTCAAAAAGCGCCAACCGGGGACATCTAGGAGCATATTTACAAGAACTTAACGCCACCGTAGCGTCAATATTCTGACGTTACGGCAGCTTTTTTTTATCGCTGTATTTACAAGTTGCCGATAACTGCAGTTAGCGGCACTTTTCCCACGTAAACATACATTTTCAAGATCTCCACTTCTGTTAGCGTGACTTAACAAAAATGAGATGCAAGGTGGGCGTTCCCGTGCAAAAACTGCCGCTAACCCCACTTCGAGATATTTACAATGAAATTCCCATCCGGCGCTAACCCCCCAAAACTGCCACTAAGTCCAGTTAGAGGCAGTTATTTAAGACCAGAAAATAGCTGGTCTTAAAATTGGCGCAAACACTTGGATCCACATATAAGATGTTTGGGTGCTGGAACATTGCTGCGTAGCCCCAAGCCAAAACAAAAGGTCACGGATGCACCCTACCGGAGTTGATGTCAGTAAGCGTTGATGCAGTGGTGGTGCTGAGGGAGTTGACGAGAAGTTCTTCTGTGGCCTTGATTCAGCTGCGACGAGGAGGAAGCAATGATGGCGTTGGTATACGGTGGGCGTGGTGAAGGTGTTATGTATACAATCATGGTTGGTCCAGCAAAGTTTGGTGGTCTGGCTGTAGTTGAATGTTCCCGCTGGTGGAGAAGACAGGGTTGAGCATGTGTCTGGCTATGTGTGTTGGTGCGATGACTAGCTGCTTGAGTCCGATGTTGGTGAGTTTCTCCAGGAGGGTGGTGGTGTTCTGGTCACTGGGGTTGTCCTGGTGGAAGTTGAGGTCTCCGAGTGGGATGTACTCTGTGGTTGGGAGAGCCTGTGGTACAATGAGGTCTATGATGGCATTGGTGAATGGGGGGTCATGGGCTGGGGGGCCTGTAGACGAGGGTGCAGGGCTTTGTATGGATCTTGGTCCGGATCTGGAGGTGTAGGTGTTCTATGGTCTCCGTTGGGTCATTAGAGTGCGTGGTCAGTCGGAGTGTGCTTTTGTAGATGATGGCAATGCCTCCTCCTGGGCGGTCGGGGTGGTCCTTGCGGGTGATGTTGTAGCCGTCGGAGATTGTGATGGCGATGTCCGGTCCTGAGCAGAGGTTGGTCCAGGTTTACGTGAAGAAGGAGATGTCTGAAGAGTTGGCATCGAGGAGGTCCCAGACTTCTGTGGCGTGTTTGTGGAGGGACCACACGTTGAGGACGATGCAGTTGAGACGGTCGGGTGTGCTGTTTGTTGGCTGGGTGGTGAGAGGCGCTGGTGTGTGGATGTGGCAGAAGGTGTGTTTTCAGTTTTGGCAGGTGAAGTGCGCAAGGGTATTCTTTGGTGATGCTAGATGGCAGGCGGAGTGGCTTCCAGGGTTGTGTGCGAGGAAGGTGCTGGTGTCATAGCAGTGGAGTGTTCAGGAGGCAGGGTTTCTTGCACTTGCCTTTGGCGCACATTTGGCGCACTAGTGGCACACCGCTACACATGGCTGCACAGCGGCTGCCATTAAGTAGTGCTGCACATGGCTGCACAGCTGGGAGGCGGGATACGCGGCAAAGGACACTGGAGGGGGCGGGGCTGCGGGGGATCGCAGCGTCAACGAGGGAGAGGACAGGGAAAAATGAACCGTACATAAGCACAGGAAAGACAAAGCCAAACAAAGCAAAGAAAAAAAATACAGAGCCAAAGGTAGAAAGCAATGGAGAAGAGCAGAAAGAGGAACAGGAACAGCAGTAAAGAGGGACAGGAGGGTAGTCAAGCAGCAGAGCAGTGACGTTCTACCACTGGACCACCAACGATGAGGTACAAGCAGGAGCCTGTGGGGAGGAGGGCCTCGAACACCTGACCCCTGGGCAGAGGAACCAGCAGCAGCAGATGGGGACAGCAGCAGCAGCTACCAGACGGCGCTGCATGTGGGAAGAGCAAGTCCACTAAGGGATAGTCCCCCGTACACCCAAGAGCTCACTTACTCATCAATGAGTAAGTGCCTTCTGTGAATACCAAAATGAGTAAGTTACTCAAAATGAGTAAGTTACTCATTTTGGTATTCACAGAAAGCACTTACTCATCAATGAGTAAGTGCCTTCTGTGAATACCAAAATGAGTAAGTGCCTTCTGTGAATACCAAAATGGTAGTAAGTTTAGGATTTTGTCTTAAGTTAGTTCTGTGAATCGGGCCCCTTGTACCTGCATCCAACCTGCTCTCCATTGCAGTCAGCTTTAACTTTTGACTTTGTCCGAGGGGGCGTGGCTTGGCCGAGCAGCAAGATGGCCGCTTGCTGAGCAGGCTCTGCCGGCCAGGCTCTAAATCCTGCATCATCCTTTCACCAGCGGGGCGATCAAGCTCTTCAATAATAAGAGCTGCACTCCGCGCACTTCAGGGGTCAGAACAAGCCCTTTCCTGAAGTGGGGCGCCGCTCGGAGCGGCAACTGTGACCTAAGACGCTCTGGGGCGGCCGCGAGCGCGGCCGTGTTGCGGCCTTGACTCCCATCCGGGCTGTCCGAGGCCTGAGGCTCGCCTCATCGGACACACAGTACCACTGCTGACACCACCGATACCCCTGGGCAGGCATGTACCCCGGCTAGCCAGAAGAGACGCGGGTGTAGCCGGAGACACTGCACGGAGAATGATGATGGAGGAGGCGCCATGCCACACTGACACTGTGAGCCGGAGCGGCCTGCGACCGGCTCAGAGGACCAGCAGCAGCCTAATCAGGCAAGACCCTGCTAGATCCTGACGGCAACTATCGGCGGAGGGTGCGATCTGAACCTCACACCCGCTTTACAACGCGACCTCATCGGAATCAAGTGGGCTGAGGAGGAGTGCTGCTGCGGAGCAGGAGCCGGATGCGGGGCCTCACCTGTGACCCTTCAAAGCTGAGATACGGTCCACAGAAGGAACGCGCAGTCCACTGAAGCCAACCCATCCGTTTGCCAAGTGACCTCCCCTGCCAACTGTGAGTACCCATTGAGATCCTTGGGGCTGTGCGAGCTTGTGCGTGTGCGGGCGGGCCCTTTTGTGCCATCGGGGCTCTGGGCTCTGGCCTTCCTTGGTGGCTGGGGGCGCTGCAAACTGTGTTCTGGGCTGCAGGCCCCGTGGGCCCAAGGGTGCTGTAGGCCATAGGTGGTGACGGAGATGGGTGCTGGTTCGGGCAGGGGCGTAGCGGAGTGACAGGACCCTGAGCACTTGCATTCCCCACTGAGGCTAGGGCCTGTGTACTGCCGCGTCCCCCACTGCCTAGACACCAGGCACTGGTAACTGATCCCCTTGAGCCCCTGCTGTCTGTGAGGACTGGTCCCGAAGCCTGATTACAACCCGGCGATTCTATCTCTTCGTTGCTTTTTGATGGCAGCACTCCATGGCGCAAAGAGAAGCCTGATCCCTTGCCGTGTGGGACAATATTGGCCTATAACATGGGGGAAAATAATCCGAAGCAGCCCAAACTCACGTTTGAAAACAAAAGTCACACCCGCACTATGGACCCCAGCTCTGAGCCTGAACCTGAATTTCAGCACGGAGGGGACCCACAAGAAGACGACCTGCGTACAATTATGCTGGAAGTGCGCATAAACCTAAAATCTATTGACACTAAGCTAGACATGCTCACCTCTAGGTTGGACTCAGTGAAGCGTCAAGTAGATTCGCATGAAACCAGACTAGACGCCCATGAATTCCAAGTCGAATCCAAAGAACACTTTCTCAACATGGAAAAGGTCTTGTCAGTAATCCAAGCGAAGAACGATGACTTGGAAGCGCGTTCTAGGCACAACAACCTTCGCATCGCTGGGATCCCGGAAACTACTGCCATACCCAAAATGGAGCCGTATGTTGAATCTTTACTACGTGAACTGTTCCCAATGGCATTATCTGCTATGTTCGTGGTAGAACGTGTGCACAGAACCTAGGGTCCGCCAGTCAGTGGCACGCCTAGGCCCATAATAGCGCAACTTTTAAACTACCGTGATAGAGACTCTGTCTTAAAAGCAGCTAGAGACCACGGTCCCATCAACCACCAGGGCAACAATATTTCCATTTTCCCTGATTTTACCCCTCTGGTCCAGGCCACTCGTAAGGAATTTCTTCCAACAAAGCGCCTCCTGCAGGAAGCTGAAATTCCATATGCAATGCTCTATCCGGCCAAGCTCAAGATCTCATACGACGGCCAGGCCCACTTCTTCACCGACGCCAAATCCGCTCTCAAGTATGCCAAACATATTTGCTCTGGACAACGCTCGCCTCAACCCTCACAACATGCTGAAAAAGTAGCAGGACTCAGCGACAATGACTGATGGCGCGCTACCACCATGCTGCAATGGGACGCGTCACCTCGCCTGCACCGCTCCATTTGCTATCTACCTGTACCTGACCTAGAAGCTGTTCCTCAACATGCCTGTACTTATGGCTCACCTACTTATCCTGCATATGCTCCCTGAGCCGATTGGACAGCCCGGCCGCCCTGCCACATGAACAGGGCAGTTTGCTGGTGACTCATGCCCCCACAGGAGGAACTCCCATTGTTACAACTGTTTGTTTCTTTTGCGGGCTTGTTGGGGAGGGGGTGGGAAGGGCATTCACAACCTGTTTGGGGGTTGGTGTGGGAGGGGGGATGGCTATGGGCTTTTACAAGTTAAGGAGAAAATTCGAACTCACTCCTCGGGCATTGGCTCGATTTGTTTCGTCATGCGCACGGAACGACAAAACATTTATCACAACACATCCTATCTCATGCACGGGCAATCCACGCTCACCAGCAGATACGCGTCAATTGGGTTGCTTGGGGCACGCCTGCCCTACTACTGATCACACTCAATGACGGCAGTCACTTGTATCACGTGAAACAGACGCAGCCTCAATGACCATAGGAAGGCCAGGCTGGTCCATGCCCATTTGATCAGGCATAAGATCGACATATGTTTCCTGCAGGAAACTCATCTCCAGTGCGCCACTGATTCCAAACTTCATAACAGACACTGGGGGGAGGTGCACTCGGCTGTATATTTCAACTACGGGAGGGGGACGGCAATCCTGCTAAGATGCAACATCGGCTGGACTACAACTAGCTCGATTATTGACCCTAATGGACGTTACGTCTTATTGAAAGGTACCTTACATACCACACCCGTGACCCTAGCTGCTGTATACGGCCCCAACACTGATGACCCGGCCCTGTTTGAGACTATT
Source organism: Calotriton arnoldi (assembly GCA_963921515.1). Classification (NCBI taxonomy): domain Eukaryota; kingdom Metazoa; phylum Chordata; class Amphibia; order Caudata; family Salamandridae; genus Calotriton; species Calotriton arnoldi. The sequence goes on along the minus strand of CAWUFW010004542.1, from coordinate 486,560 downwards.
TGGTCTAAGATTATGCTACTGGGGGAGGAGTCGATCATATGGGGGAGATTTTAATGTTGTTATGCAGGGCTCTTTAGATAGGGTGGGAAGTACCAGATTACTACACCCCAAAGCAAATAACATGCTTACCACTATAGTTCAGGAACACGATCTAATCGATACATATGGCACTCTTGGCACCCAGGCACCTGGGAAGGCACCTGTATCTCCGCCCTTCACAACGCATGGTCTAGACTAGACTACTAGTTGCTGTCTAGGAACATAGCTTCTTAGACCGCTGACATCAGACATTTGCCATGCACCCTGTCTGACCACGCACCGGTGGTGTTCACCTGGACTGTACCACTGTCGCTGCCGCACGCTTTTAGCTGGCGCCTACCGCCACATGCATTAACTGAAGCGGTTTTCAGAGAGGAGGTGCGCGAAGAACTCCTGCAGTACTTTGCCACCAACAAAAAGTCGGTGGACTCCCCCTCCACACTGTGGGAAGCCTTTAAGGCTGTCATAAGGGGTACCTGTATAGCTTAGCAATCCAGGGTCTTAAAGTCTATCAGGTCCACCTTGGAGAAATTGGAGGCAGAGATACGTCAAGAAGAGCTACTCTATTACCATACGGGTCTCCCTGCACACTTAGCCACTATCAATGACAAGCTATCCGCATATGAAATGAAAGCAGTTCGGGAGACACACTTCCTGGGCAAAAACGCTCGCGCACAGCAATATGGAGAATGGGACCACCCGGGTAGAGCCCTGGTGAGCACGCTTAAGCCACAACGCACCTCCTCATACATTAATGAACTACTGGACGAAGATTCCAGCCCGATCCGCGGGCAGTCTGCTACACTAGGGAGAATGAAAGATTTGTATACATCTCTCTATACTGCCACGCAGACTAGACTGCACCCTGAGCTACAGTCCTACTTAGACTCCATCGAGCTGATCTGGTTAAGTGATGCCCATCGCAAATACCTCAACGCGCCCCTTTCGGCAGTAGATATCATTCGGGTGATCAGAAGTCTGCCCCGGCGACAAAGCTTCCAGGCTAGACGGGCTGACGCCCTCCTTTTGTAAAACATACGCTGAAGAGTTGGCCCCCCATTTACTGGCAGTCTATCAGGAATCACTTGAAAAGGGATGCCTCCCTCCGACAATGCGCGAGGCTGCGATAATCACAATTCTAAAGCCGGATAAGCCAGCCAACAAATGTGACGCTTACCATCCATTATCTCTGATCAACATCGATGCAAAGATACTTGCTAAACTGCTTGCAAACAGACTGCAGCCACTTCTCCCGATTATGGCCAGGCCGGACCAATCTGGGTTTATACCGGGGCGCTCAACTTCACACAATTTGTGCACCTTTTTCTCAGTCGTTCATCAAATTGATCCGAACCTGCCTGCCTTGGCAGCTTTCCTGGACGCTACCAAAGCGTTCGATTCCCTAGAATGGCCATTTCTCTTCACCATACTTCCTAGAATCAGCATGAGCACCAACTTCTTAAAGCTTATCCAACTGCTTTACTCACACCCTACTGCCAGGCTCAAAGTCAAAGGCCTCATATCTGACCCACTCCCCATATCCCGTGGCACCAGGCAGGGATGTCCTCTCTAGCCCCTGCTATTCACGATAGCAATGGAACCCCTTGCGGCCCAGATGAGACAACATCACACAGCCAGGGGACTGGGGTTCTCGGACAGGGGCCTGATAATCTCAATGTATGTCGACGACATAACACTCTACATACATGACCCTGAGTCTAACCTCAACCCCGCACTGCGCAAGATCCTACTGTTTGGTGGCATGTTGGGCATACAGTTAAATTGGGCCAAATCGACGCTACGTGCAAAAATGATAATACTGCCTAAGCTTCTGTAGCTGTTTGTCAACATCTCCCTTCTGCTCACACAGGCTTTCTTCCGACAGCTGCGATCTCTCCTTATAACTCACGTCTGGGCGGGGAAACAACCGCGTATTTCCTGGGAAGTGCTGATGCTGCCGCTCGAGCAGGGAGGACTTGGGGCACCGGACATCGAGCTCTATGCGCTAAGCGCACAGGCACAATACCTACATTTTTGGTCGCACCCCACTCCATTCCAACCCCATGTTGGGGTCGAAAAGGACGTCGCCTTCCCAGCCCCACTACCGGCAGCACTTTACTATGCTCACAAAAGACCGAAGGAAGAAATCAATACAGTCGAGACGTTACGATGGGCATGGGAGGGTCTTCGACGCAGAGCACAGCTGCCATTGTTATATGCTCCATCGACACCTCTTGCACATCGCCCCAGCTTCCCTACCATGCAAGACACTAGCTCTAGCCAGTGCACACGCCAGATGGGATCGGTCACCTTCAACGACCTTTACCCAGATAACGAATTCCTGGATAAACCACACAGTCCTGAGGGAGCCCAGACCCCCATCCTGGAACTTTTCTTATATTACCAGCTTAGAGCCAATTGCAGTCGACTTCACCCCACCTTTCCCTTAGCGCCAACGCCACTAGCTGCACTGGAGGACATCCTAGCTCACCTGTCACCCAAGAAAACTCATTACTCATATATACAGCACCACACAACGCACCTCACCGGTTACGACACCTTCGGCACTGGAACAATGGAGCAGAGATTTCACCCCACCCCCTACTGAGAAACAGTGGGCTTTTTGCTGTGCCCAGCTTAGGCGTCTCTCACCTAACTATAAGTTGAGGCTCATTCATTTTAAATACCTGCACAGATTATATCACATGCCCACACAACTACACAAGATGGGACTGCGACCAGATGATACATGCTGGAGATGTGTTACAGCACAGGCCTCCTTCCTCCATCTGGCATGGCATGCCAGCCCATCTCACAATTCTGGCATAAGGTATTTGATATTATTCAAGACGTGACAGGCTTCCAACCAGATCGCACTCCACTCACATCCTTTTTGGGTCATGTGGTGGAGGCTCCTCTGGGCATGGGCCACCTGTCGGCCATGATGCTCCTCCTGGCCATTGTGCTACACTGGGGGTCACAGGGCGCGCCTAAAGTAAACACGTGGATACAGGATATCACTTATTGCCAGGAGATGCTGATGGCGTAGTGGGACTTAATGCCCATGGTGTCCAGGCCCAAAGATATCTGGGCTCCGTTTGTTACATGGGCCAAGACAAGCAGCGAGCCAACAATACCTGCAATCCGCGAGCCCGCCCCCACAAACCCTCGGGCTACCACACCACCTTTGCCCACGGCCAAGCCCAGCCTCACTAGTCCACTGTGAGACACGCATCATTCCCCCACTGCACCCCTACATGACCGTGGAGTTCAGTTTCATGCACTATCTATGCCAAGATGTGGGAAAGTCTGATCTTCTGTGACTGAACCAGCCTACCTCTCTCAGACTGTTAACTGCATATGGCCATACTGCATTGCTCAATGTTTTGTACAGCTTAACTTGTATATTTAAAGATGATCTGTACTACTGCCCATAACTATAAGTGCATTTGCTTGCCTTTTGGATTTCGGGCTGCTGCAATGTACTTGACATGTTTTGTATGATGTTTATACGATGCAAAATGAGTAAATAAAATGATAAAAAAACTTTTGACTTTGTCCCGGTCAAGCACATCCAGATGACTAAGGTAGGTAATTAATGTTTTAGTGTCATTTAATTTATCAAAATGTAGCCTATTTTAAAATTGGTTTGGGATTTTTTTAATGTTGTGTTTTCACTTTATTACAGTATGAGCAATGCATAAATACTTAACTCATTGCCTCTAAGTTCAGCCTAACTGCTTTTGTGACAAGCGACCAGAAAGTTAAGCATAGGTTTATTTAGTGACTTTACTGGTTCACCCTGACAAGAATGTGGTTAGTATTGGAGTTCAGTTCTCACACCCTCAGCTACTACTCCAATTTCTTACACACAGCAATTCAGAGCAGAGTCAGTGCTACTTTGCTACTTTGTGTTACATCAGGACTATTTTCTAACACAAAAAATGTTTTGCACTGGGAAGTAAATCCAAAGTATCCACTTTGCACCAATTTGTGCCACGACCAACAAACAGGCTGCCAGTTTCTGATAAAAATATGCATTTTTCTATGAAATGCAATATTTTAATTTTTGGATACCTAAGCATAGTTCCCCTAACAAAAGCATGCCATTTTCATGAAAAACACTCTCCCCCAATGACAGTTTAGTTTTTCCTACTTATCAAATACATGTTTGGTCACCAAAACCTGATGTGTCATTTACATCAGCTACTAACATTCTATAATAAGTCTGACATATCACAATCACATACCGGGGTGTGCCAAAAAAACTCTACCACTATATACACCACTATTACTACCTTTGTGCCTGGGACAACGTTATGCCAGTGGCAGTTTTCAAGATTTAGTAAGCTCATTTTACACCAAGGACAGACAAAAATTTGTTTGAAGTGGGCGCTATCTTGGAAGTATTCCCACAATACTGCTAAGATTGATCATTACTTCAGTGGTGTGAACCATCATGCATTGGAGCCTACATTATATGAAAAAATGATCACCATAATACCTCAGACAGCATAAAGTCAGAGATGTGATCCATTTTCTTCTCGATGCCCACAATATGCTAAAACTTGCGATATTTACCACCATGGTTGTGACAATCAATCTCCAACTACACTTAAGCAAGACAATACATCTATCCCTTCAAATAAGCCATTGCAATAGGTGTCCAGGTATAGTGATGTGTTGGCTGGACAACTGTAACATAGTTTGTAAACAACTTCAATAAAGCATTTTAACTAGTTACAAAGGTTTCAAAATCAATTGCCCCAATTATACTTCAAACTTCATGAAGGGGACCATGGAAAACAATCCTGCAAAGTATTACGGTGGCTTCCAGTGAATTCAGACGTTAGCCCCTCCTTACACTGACTTTAAGAACTTACAATCAAAAAAATTGCAGCTGATTCATGCAAACCGTCAGACAAAAGAAATCTGAAGGATGATTGCTAATTCACTAACTACCACCTTGCTAGTGGAACCCGACCGTCTTCATTGCAGGAATCTCTTACAAACTGAACTCTTCAGGATAGCGTTGTACCTGGGTTCTATACAGTGGCTTCAATGTCTAATGGGGAACTCTATAAAAACAATAAATAATTAAATCAATACAATATGTCAGGATCAGCATTACATCAAGATGGTTACTAGTATTGTAAGGATGACCTCAATATGCCACTAATGGCCACATTATGCCAGTACAGCATCCTTGAAAATGAGGGTGCTAGCACAACAATTATTGCCCCATATACCAAATACAAATGTCATGGTGCTAGGAGTTGGCTTTCTTCTTTGAGGTGTACCAATTGTTATGGGTGGCCGAGATGGTAAGGGTCAGGTCACAGTGACCACTGAAAGGGCACACCTCTAAAACCAGGCATATTGACACTCTCTCTGTCTCACACACACATATACACATACACACACACACATATTTTTCTTCAATCACAGCATATGCGAACAACAGGGAGGAACTGCAACGAGTCCCTGCTTCGCCCCCAGCTATGCAAATCTTCACATGGGATGGTGGGAGGAGGAGGTGCTCAGTATTGACCTTCTGGACAAATGGAATGAGAGCATCATCTTATGGGCCAGATTCATTGATGACATTTTTGCAGTTTGGAGGGGGGGCATTGGATCAGCCCACATGGTTGTCTTTGATATTAAAAGCAATGACTTAAACCTCAGTTTTATAAGTGACATCAGCAAGACAGATGCTGAATTCCTTGATGTCAAGCTACAGATGCAAAATAGGAAACTCACCATGACATTGTTTAGAAAACCAAGTGCCGGAAACAGTACCTTACATGCCAGAAGTTTTTATCCAATGGCTTTGAAGGGAAGTATTCCCTGTGGAGAACTTCTCAGTGCAAAGATAATTTGTAGTACAAGTGACGGGTTCAATGCAGTAAAGAATTACATGCGCAGGAGATTCAGACACACAGGGTTCACCAACATCACATTAGAGAATGCAGGCAACAAGGTATCTAAACTTAAAAGGGAGGGCATACTGCTTGGCCAACAGAGGAAACATGCAGCTAAAAAGAACACACACAGATTTATCACCACATATCACAGCTCACACCGAGCAGTGAGAGCAGCCTTAGGCAAACACAGGCCCTTACTCACAAGTGGTCCTGTGATAGGTGAAGATCTCTCCAAAAAAACACTTGCCACCTTTAGAAAAGCTAAACCTATGTGTGATACATTAGTGAGGAGAGATGTAAGAACTGAGAGACCAACAGGGTTAAAATCCAAAAATGGCTTCATGAAGTGCACAAAATGCAAGGCATGTAAAATGGTGAGAATCCAACTGAAATAACATGTTTGGTGTGGGAGTCCAGAAAATAAAAGGTCACTACACGTGCAAGAGTGACCATGTTGTGTATGTCATCAAATACTGTTGTCCTAAGATCTATGTGGGTAGCACGACCCTGCGGGTGCACAAGAGGATTCTGCAGCATTTGAGGGCAATCAACAATTTTGACACCACGTGCCCGGTAGCTAGGCATTTTCACAGCATACATAAAGGTGATGAGAAAGAACTGAAATATAGCATCATTTATATTATCGCCAAAGTGGTGAGGGGAGGCAATTGAGGAATATTGTTTACGGCAGCCTCTCAGGTAACATTGAGCCTTGTATCATATGTTTTGCTCTCTCTGATTCCCATTTAAATGTAATTTACTTCTGCCTCCAGACAGCATATACAGAAGCATTATTGTGTTAACTGCTCACATCTTTATGTATAAAAACATATAACAGCGCATAACAAACTGCTTGCTACACATATTAAACGGTTTTATTAGCATGCCGACTGGCGGTACGCAGTATGTATGATTTGAAACTTTGAATGTGTTTATGAGAATGTACAACCAGTATTGTATGGTTTTGTATGGTGTACTATGGCAGCTTTTGTTCATTTCGATTATGACGTTTTACAATGTGACTATTTATGTTGTAGCAAAATAGCACCACACACAGTGACAAAGGCAGTGTTCTGCCAAAACGCATTTTGCGATTGTTTGATCCTGATACAAGAAAAACCTGGATATTTCCATGCACACCACAGTGCCTGTCATTCTTTGCACCATTAAATATAAGGGGTTACCCTGTGTCCCTCAGAACCTGATCATGCAGTTATAAGCTACAAACAGTTCTGTCGGGTGAATGAAATCTCCTCAAGGGGAATTGTAAAATAATGTGTTTTATTCAACATTAAATACCTAAAGGGCCTGTAAATGATCCCTCAAGCATGTGTGAAACTTCTCCTACTCAAAAAACACAAATCTTTGAAGAAAAATGATTTACAAAAACCACTGACACGACACAACCATTAACTTGTTTTAAATGTATTATTTTTTATACATCAAAACATGTATATCTATCTCTTTTCATATGTCTCTTTCCAACGGCTGTCCAGAAAACATAAAGAACAATACATCACATTAACATACACATAGTGAAAATCACAAATTTCCCGGTGATCACACACACAAACATGAGACCTTGGAACCACAATTAATCAAAATGTCCCAAAAATGTTTTGTTCAGTGTATCCTTATATCTTCTTTACATATTCCAAGGATAGCTGACATAGGACATAACGTAATGTCATCAATGTTTCGACCCTGTGATCAAGTGTTATTCACTATGCATCATGGCGGGTCTGTCTCAGGACTAAAACAGACCAAAGGGCGGCCTTAAATGTATTCAAAGAAAGACACATATGGCGTGTCCAAAACTGTATCCTTTAGTTATGTAACATGACATCCCAGCTGGGGTTCACTCGATGTGGGGATGGGGTTATTATTACCCTCCTTCAATTGTAGTCCTCTTTGCCCAATCGTGGCTTCATTTAAAATTAACAGCTGCAGCTCCTGTCATGTCTGCTGTCTTCCTGCGCTTAATAAAAAACATTATTTTACAATTCCCCTTCAGGAGATTTTGTTCACCCGATAGAACTGTTTGTAGCTTATAAATGTCATTCTTTGCAGGCAAAGGAGTTGTGTGCTGGTAATGTGACTCTATTTAGGTTCTTATTTACACCTGTTCTTTTATATGTTTCACAGTTTATAAATTCTAGTTAGAGGTTTGGCAAAAAATCCATTCTATTACGAATTTTCTATACCGTTTTCTTTAGTCAATATATTTTTACAAAGTTCACGTAGTGTATGGTCTTATACAGTTTTGTATGGTACACTAGTTGATTTGGTAATAGCAGTTGCATTACAAGTGATCTTCTCTAATTGGAAGTCAACAGATAAAATGTCTATTAAAACTTGGTGGAATCTAGCATTTTATAATCACAAATTGGATAGGTATAATCCTGGTTCTTTGAGGTTCCTTATTAAAAGTGATAATCTTTGATTACATATTACCATTTACCTATCAAAGTCATGAAAGACTTTGATTTACATAAACTGTCTTTATCATAATTATATAAAATAATATATACAATTTGTAATCATAATCCATTAATCATCTTTGAATATATTGAATGATTTTGATCTTTAAATTTTTCATATTATACAACTTCTCTTATTACGTAGTTTATTACTTCTCTCATTTCTTCACCTCTTTCTTTTCTCTCATTGTTTTGTGTTTCTTTTCTTTCTCTTCTCCCGTTCTCAGTATTATAAAATTAGATACTTTAATAATGTCTCTATTGTGCTCCATTGTATACAGAATGTAATTAATTAATGTTGTTATTGATTAGCCTTATCAAATTCCATATTTGGTTTCTACTTTCTCCTTTCAGACGACTTATTCATTTGTGTTAGGATGGAAATGTTTTTTATTATATTTCTTCAATAAAAATAGTTAAACACAAAACTGAGTATTTTTTGTTGCTTGAGAGCAAACTGTAACTGAAAGCAGTTTGCCTGGCTGCTCCACACTAAAAACTGAAATTAGCACCGCAGAAGAGGTGTGAATAACTGAATGCCTCCTAAAGGGAAGGAAGTCTGACGTGGTATAAACAGTGAACAGTTAGCAGGGATGAGTCATCTGGGAGGGGGCAGGAACAGCTGTCTGTCTAAATGACTACTACAATAGCCTTTCTTTTTAAATGGAAGTCACAGGAGCAGAAAGAATTCATCAACTCAGCCATCTCAGACATTCATGTCTTCCCAGTGCAGCAGGAAAGCCTGGTTCCAGGGCAGGGAGAAAGGAGGAGTCCTATATTTCAATTGAGGGTGTATCGTAATTGGAATACCAGGCTTCTGCAATGGGAAGCATGAATGAGAGGCTCTGGGAAGTTCTAAATTAAAGGGAGAGAGTAAATGTTGTAAACAGAGGTTATGATACCATGGGACAGTAGTCATGATACAGTACAGAATATACTTGAGGGAATTTTCCCACTTCTGGGTAGTGTATAGGAAAGGATGACACCTCACCACAATATTCCTGGACTTACATGGGCATGTAGAAGATGAAAAAGATTCATCTGACAGCAGGGGAAAGAAGGGGGAACTCTTGACTCCTGGGGCACCCAGGGCACTGGAATTGTTCTCCTCTGGTCAAAAAGTAGGCCTCCTGTTGCTGTTACAGTATGCAAATAACAGAAGGGTCCTCTTCTCTCCGGCTGACCAGTTGTGATTGGACTTGAATGGAACTCTAGCTTGGGAGAGACCTTGTTCCTTGAAGCCTATCCTGAGGACCTGTGGGTGGTAGGAGATACATGGATCAAAAAATCTTTGAGGATTTTTGGACCTTGGGACCATCACAGCTAGATAATGAGATGTACACTATATGACCAGGATCTCCAAGTTGTCCTGCCCAGAATGTTCTGCTGTGAAGAAAAAGCTTTCACCTGGATCTCACAGTGTTAGAAATGGGATCTCTAGTTGGCAAGGGCTTGCACCTTTGTCCAAGTAGGGACCCTTCTTCCTAGTCAGGGTAAGGGTTGTTACACTCGTGAAGTAACCCCTGCTCACCCTCGTGGTAGCTTGGCACGAGCAGTCAGGCTTAATTCAGAGGCAGTGTGTAAAGCATTTGCACATAACCAACAGTAATACAGTGTAAGCACTACAAACGGACACCACACCAGTTTAGAAAAATAACCAATATTTTATATACTCAAGACAAGACCAATTACGACAAAAATCCACAATACTATACTTTAAAAATGAATGCTTGATACAGTAACTTCTTCTTTGCAGGAATAGCACAAAAGCAAAGTTCGTACGAGTCGGTAGCTCCGTCCGAGCCTACCGCGATGCTGAAAACCACAGAGTCTAACAGTTCCAGCCGACCGCGTCGATACGGGCCAGCAGAGTCGTGAACAGACTCGGTCACAGTACCTTTCTCGTTGTGGCTGGTACGGAGTGTACGAGCCGGTCGGCGTTCGTCGCGGTTGTGGTGCAAGACGGAGCGATGCAAGGTGCGGTGTCCCTCGATGCGGTGCAGGCAGCGGCTCGATGAGCATCGTGCAGACGGAGTCGGTGAGTCCCAGGCGTGCGATGCAGGGTGAGACGATGCTCGATGCGGTGCTGACAGGTTGCAATGCCGGCGACCTAGCCGGAGTGCGGGAGCTGGCGTCGGACAGCGGTGCGAGTCGGAGCGGTGCGTCGCAGACGTGCGAGCGGTGCCCCAAATGCGGTGCGGTCTCGACTCTTGAGCCAGTTGCAGCGACAGTGTCGGTCTGGTCCGGCTGGCCCAGTGAAGCGATGCGATGCGAACTGCGGTGCCCACAGGTCACGGTGCAAGCAGCGGCTCGATGTTGGCGGCGTCGGACGTCGCCCACGGTGAGACCAGGGTTGCGATGCGAAGCGGGCGATGCGGTCTGCGGTGCAAACAGGTCACCGGCCAGGGATGGATTCGGTTGACGGAGTCGGTTGCGGTTCCCTTCCTCTGTGGCAACTGAAACAGCGTTCCAGAAGCGGTACCCAGAGGCTTGTGAAGTCTTTGTAGTCCCTGAAACTTCTTAACAGGAGGCCAGCTCGGTTCCTGGCCCTTGGAGATACTCAGCACAAGTTTGTAGAAAGTTCAGTCCAGTCCTTTCACTGCCCAAGGCAGAAGCAGCAGCTGCAGGCCAGCCCAACAAAGCAACAACACAGCAAAGAGGCAGTACTCCTCCTGGCAGCTCTTCCAGCTCTTCGTCTTGGCAGGTTCCTTGATTCCAGCGAGATCTAAATTCATGGGGTCAAGGCCCCAATATTTATATCCCAAATTCCTTTGTTCTCTGAAGGCAGAGAGGCCTTCGCCTAGTCCAAACCAGTTCTGGAGCACTTTGTTGACAAGTCTCCGTCCCTTCTTTCAGTGAGTAGGCCAGGGACATGAGACGCACCACAGGAGGTGGAGCCAGCATTGTGGAGGGAAGGAACTGTCCTATTCAGGGCCCAGGTGCGACCCCTCCCACCCATCTACAGGTCGATCTGGCTATTCAGCCCTGCGCTGACTCACCCTGTCTCCTGGCATCCCCCAGCCCCTGTCACTCACATTCCAGACAAGGAATACACAATCTCGCAGAGGCAGGCTTGGATGGTTAGACAAGAAAATACCCACTTTCTAAAAGTGGTATTTTCAAACACAGAATGTTAAAACCAACCTTACTAAAAGCTGCATTTTATCATTCTGAGTCCAGGCATACTAAACTCGAATTTCTACCATGTTCCCGGGGTCAGTTAGGATTATAAGCTGTAATAATCAAAACTGCCCGTTCTGGCCTAGGGGGAACAGGTAGCCTTGCAATAGTGAAAAACGAACTAGGCACTATCAGGACATGCCGCACACACCCGGGCATGTCCTACCTTTCGCGTACAACGCACCCTGCCCACAGGGGTACCTTGGGCCTACCTTAGGGGTGACTAACATGTAGCAAAGGGAAGGTTTAGGGACTTGCAAGTGTGTGCACTTGCCAAGTCGACATGGCAGCCCCAGGCTGCGCACAGGCTCTGCGATGGCAGGCCCGAGTTACACTTTACGGGCTGTTTGCGTGGGTGGCACAATCCAGTGCTGCAGCCCACCAACAGCATTTGGTCTATAGGCCCTGGCACTCGCAGTGCACTTTACAAGGGACTGACACATAAACCAAATAGGCCAATCATGGAAACACCAATCCATAACACATTTTATACAGGAGCACTTGCACTTTCCCACTGGACCGCAGTGAGGAAAGTGCGCAGAATCATCACACCAGCAAAAACAGAGTCAAAACCGGGAGGTCAGAAAGCAAAAAGTCAGGGGAAACACGCCAAAAGATGCCAAGTCTAACACATGTCCCCTCCAGCTGAAAGTAGGGAGAACTACCCAACCCCATTGGAGTTCTCTTCACTAAGGCGGAAGAACCTGGACAGACCATCTGCGTTGGCGTGTTCTGTACCAGGACGGTGTTCCACCGTAAAGTCCATTCCCTGTAGGGAGATGGACCACCTCAGCAGTTTTGGATTCTCGCCCCTCATTTGCATCAACCATCTGAGGGGCCTGTGGTCTGTCTGAACCCGGAAGTGAGTCCCAAACAGGTATGGTCTCAACTTCTTCAGCTCCCAGACCACAGCAAAAGCTTCCCTTTCTATGGCACTCCACCTCTGTTCCCTGGGAAGTAGTCTCCTGCTAAGGAAGACTACAGGCTGATCCAGGCCCTCTTCGTTCAGTTGTGAGAGCACCGCTCCCACACCATGCTCTGAAGCGTCAGTCTGCACGACGAATTCCTTGGAGAAGTCAGGTGCTTTGAGCACGGGTGCCGTGCACATGGCTGCCTTCAGGGCATCAAAAGCTTTCTGGCAGGACTCAGTCCAGATCACTTTCCTGGGCTGCCTCTTAGAGGTCAGCTCTGTTAAGGGGGCAACGATGGTGCCATAGCCCTTAACAAATCTCCTATAGTAACCGGTGAGACCTAAGAAGGCTCTCACCTCTGTCTGGGTCTTGGGGGCTCCCAAGCCAGAATGGTGTCAATCTTGGGTTGTAGGGGCGCCACCTGGCCGCTTCCTACCTGGTGTCCCAAGTACACCACAGAACCCTGCCCGATCTGGCACTTACTGGCCTTGATCGTGAGGCCTGCACCTTGCAGAGCCCTCAACACTTTCTCAAGGTGCTGTAAATGTTCTTCCCAGCTGGAACTGAACACAGCTATGTCATCCAGGTAGGCGGCACTGAAATCCTCCAGCCCGGCCAACACCTGATTGACCAACCTCTGAAAGGTGGCAGGGGCATTCTTCAACCCAAAGGGCATCACCCGGAATTGGTAATGACCTTCTGGGGTTGAGAATGCTGATCTCTCCTTGGCCCCATCGGTTAAGGCAATCTGCCAGTACCCAGACGGTAAATCAAACGTGCTGAGGAACCGAGCAGCTCCCAACCGATCAATGAGCTCATCAGCTCTGGGGATGGGGTGCGCGTCAGTCCTGGTGACGGCATTGAGCCCACGGTAGTCCACACAAAACCGGAGTTCTGGAGTGGCACCGGGCGCCGCAGCCTTTGGGACCAAGACCACTGGGCTGGCCCAAGGACTGTGGGAGGGCTCAATCACCCCTAACGCCAACATCTTAGAGACCTCCTCCTTGATGCTGGCTCTGACCCGGTCAGTCAACCTGTAAATCTTGTGCTTCACAGGATGGCTGTCACCGGTGTCCACGTCATGGGTACACCAGTGAGTAACACCGGGAGTCAGAGAGAACAGTGGGGCGAACTGTCCCAACAACTGGCGACAGTCCCCCTGCTGCTCCTGAGTCAGAGTAGGGGAGAGGATCACACCCTCTACTGACCCATCATGCTCCTTGGTAGACAGGAGGTCAGGGAGAGGCTCGCTCTCCTCTTCCACCCCATCATCTGTCGCCAAGAGCATACTCACTTCGGACCTCTCGAAGTGGGGCTTGAGGCGGTTCACGTGAAGGACCCTCAAAGGGTTCCTTGGAGCCTGCAAATCCACCAGGTAGGTGACGTCACTTTTGCGCTCCTTTACCTCATATGGCCCAGTCCACTTGTCCTGCAAGGCACAAGATGCCACTGGGGCCATTACCCACACTTTTTGCCCAGGTTGAAATTCGACCAGAGTGGCGTTCTGGTCATACCATCTCTTCATTTCTTCCTGGCTTGCTTCTAGGTTCGCCTGAGCGAGTTTCCTGAAGCGGGCAGTTTGGTTTCTAAAGGCCAGCATGTAGCTAAATACATCCTGGGGAGTTTTCCTGGGAGCCGCCTCCCAGCCTTCCTTCACCAAACTCAGAGGTCCTCTGACAGGGTGGCCATACAGGAGCTCAAAGGGGCTGTACCCAAGAGACTTCTGAGGCACCTCCCTGTATGCAAAGAGTAGGCATGGCAAGAGGACGTCCCACTTACGCCTCATGGGTTCTGTTAGACCCTTGATCATGCCTTTCAAGGTCTGGTTGAATCTCTCCACCAGACCGTTTCCTTGTGGGTGGTAAGGAGTGGTGAACTTGTAGGTTACACCACACTCCTTCCACAGGGATGTCATATACTTCGATATGAAATTGGTCTCCCTATCGGAAACCACCTCTCTGGGGAATCCCACACGGGAAAAGATCCCCATTAACGCCCGGCCCACCACTGGCGCCGTCGTTGTCCTGAGAGGGATTGCCTCCGGGTACCGGGTGGCATGGTCCACCAAGACCAGGATGTACCTGTTGCCCATGGCTGTCTTGGGATCCAGTGGCCCCACAATATCCATCCCTACCCTTTCAAAGGGTGTTCCAACAACCGGAAAAGGTTGGAGAGGAGCTTTGACCTTCCTCCCACTCTTACCACTTGCCTGGCAAGTTTGGCAAGACCTACAGTGTGCATCTGACTGCCTTCGCATTTGGGGCCAAAAGAAGTGGGTGACAAGCCTGTCAAAGGTCTTGTCCTGCCCCAAATGTCCTGCCAAAGGCACGTCATGAGCCAGACCGAGTAGGAAGGTCCTGAAGCGCTGGGGTACCACCAGCACACGGGCTGACCCAGGCTGAGCAACCTTAGGCTCACTGTATAGGAGACCACTCTCCCAGTAGATCAGATGTGACCCGGACTGATTACCAGCTGCCTGGTCTGCAGCCTGCCGCCGCAGACCCTCCAGAGTAGGGCACTCGTTCTGCTCCCTGCAGAACTCCTCCCTGGTGGGACCCCCTTCTTGCTGCCAATGGGTCAGCTCAGAGATGTCTCCCAGTTCGGCTACTTGCTCCCCTGTAGGCACCGGGCGTCCCCCTCGAGGTCCGCCTCCTCCCGGTCCGTGGGAACTTCGGGGGCCGGTTTCCCGCGCCCCCTGCCCTTTCTCTTGGCAGGGACTTGGGCCACTGTTTCAGGCTCCAAGTCCTCTTGATCACCCTTTCTGGCCGCCATTGACCGAGTAGACACGCATGCCCACTCTGGCAACCCAAGCATCTCCAAGTGGGACCTGAGCTCAACCTCCTTCCATGAGGACTGCTCCAGCTCGTTTCCTAGCAGACAATCTACAGGCATGGTAGGGCTCACAACCACCCTTAAGGGACCTGAGACCCCCCCATTCAAAGGGAACCTGCGCCACCATACATTGGCGCTCTGAGTTGTCGACAGCAACTACTTGGTGGAATGCTCCTGGGACTACTTGCTTCTCAGACACCAGGTGACACCGGACTGAGGTCACACTGGCTCCAGTATCTCTGAGAGCCTCTACCCTGTTCCCATTAATGGTCACCCAGGTGCTATATTTCTTTGTGTTAGGGGGCACCTGGTTTCCTGGGACCATCTCACTGTCCCCGAGTGAGACAAGGGTCATTTCTGCGGGATCCCCACCCTCCTGTGGGCACCCCTCTTCCCCAAGCGCTACACTAGCCAACACTTTGGACTGTCCACCGGTGGGTGGCTGTGTCCCCTTCGGGCACTTGGGGTCCCCCTTAAAGTGACCTACCTGGTCACATGCATAACACTTGCGGGGGCCGGTCTCAACAGGCTTCCCTGTAGAGACCCCTTTCTTCTTATCACCGGGGGCTGGGAACCTTTACCCTGGGTACTAGTTTGGGGCCCTTTAGAGAACTCCTGTGCTTTACCCTTGTCCCCCCACCTTTCTGCTGGGGACCCTGCCCACCTTTGGCTGAGTCTCCCCCAAACGCTTTCTTGTGGACCCTGGTACTCACCCAGCGGTCCGCTTCCATAGCAAGCTTCCTGGGGTCAGTTAGCTTACTATCAACTAGGTGCTGGCGCAGATCTGCAAAACATAGACTAGACAAGTGCTCCCATGCAATCAAGTTGTAGAGCCCCTGAAAATCTGTTACACTACTGCCCTTCACCCAACCATCCAGAGACCTGCAGAACACATCCACACATTCCAACCAAGTGTTGACATCAGACTTCTTACTGGACCTGAACTGATCCCTGTACTTTTCAGGAGTAAGACCATACTTCGTGAGAAGGGCATCCTTCATGTCAGCATAGGTGAGGTGATACCCCTTACCCAAAGCTATCAGAGCATCCCTTGCTTCTTCCGGGAAAAGTGGCCACAATCCTGCTCCCCAATTCTCCTCAGGGACCCCATTCATGTGTATGGCTGCCTCATAACCCTGGAACCACCTTTGTATGTCATCCCCCTTCTTGAACTCCTTGCCTACGTTCTTGGGAATGTGCACAATCCTGTCTGCCTTTCTGGACGAATTGCTGCCACCATCTGAGCCTGACTTACTCCTAAGTTCTAGCTCCTTTAGTTCTCTCTCATGCTCTAAGACCATCTTCCTCTCCTCTATGGCCAATCTCTTCTCCTCCCGCTCACTCTCCAGGTCTGAGCTTCTGCAGCTCAAACTGCCTTGCCTCCCGCCTGTCCTCCAGCTCCTCTGGGGACAGACTGCTGCTGCCCGACCTGGCGGGTTCCCCCCTACCCAAAAGCACATCCACCCTGGAAATAGGCTCCTCCGCCTCCTCACTGAGATCACCAGGCTGCCCATTGGCATGTCTGGCTGCTACCCAGGCCCTCAGCGCCTTCTGTAGCTCCTCCTTCCTTGTGAGGCCTTTAATTTGGACTTTCAGGTTTTTACAAATCGCTCGTAGCTCCTTTACGGCGTAGGATTCCAACCTGTCCTCCTCAAAGATAACTTCCAGAGATGCAACGGATGATGCAATTGATTCAGGCATGACAAAAGTCGTGAGTTGAAAACTGGCAAGATCAAAAATAGGCCAAAGGAAAAAGAACCAGTATGTGGTACGTAATGGTCTGCGATATGGTAGTAGTGCACACCAATCACTGTAAGTCAAGTGCAAACACAAGTCCTATCCTCACCGCTGACAACCAATGTTAGAAATGGGATCTCTAGTTGGCAAGGGCTTGCACCTTTGTCCAAGTAGGGACCCTTCTTCCTAGTCAGGGTAAGGGTTGTTACACTCGTGAAGTAACCCCTGCTCACCCTCGTGGTAGCTTGGCACGAGCAGTCAGGCTTAATTCAGAGGCAGTGTGTAAAGCATTTGCACATAACCAACAGTAATACAGTGTAAGCACTACAAACGGACACCACACCAGTTTAGAAAAATAACCAATATTTTATATACTCAAGACAAGACCAATTACGACAAAAATCCACAATACTATACTTTAAAAATGAATGCTTGATACGGTAACTTCTTCTTTGCAGGAATAGCACAAAAGCAAAGTTCGTACGAGTCGGTAGCTCCGTCCGAGCCTACCGCGATGCTGAAAACCACAGAGTCTAACAGTTCCAGCCGACCGCGTCGATACGGGCCAGCAGAGTCGTGAACAGACTCGGTCACAGTACCTTTCTCGTTGTGGCTGGTACGGAGTGTACGAGCCGGTCGGCGTTCGTCGCGGTTGTGGTGCAAGACGGAGCGATGCAAGGTGCGGTGTCCCTCGATGCGGTGCAGGCAGCGGCTCGATGAGCGTCGTGCAGACGGAGTCGGTGAGTCCCAGGCGTGCGATGCAGGGTGAGACGATGCTCGATGCGGTGCTGACAGGTTGCAATGCCGGCGACCTAGCCGGAGTGCGGGAGCTGGCGTCGGACAGCGGTGCGAGTCGGAGCGGTGCGTCGCAGACGTGCGAGCGGTGCCCCAAATGCGGTGCGGTCTCGACTCTTGAGCCAGTTGCAGCGACAGTGTCGGTCTGGTCCGGCTGGCCCAGTGAAGCGATGCGATGCGAACTGCGGTGCCCACAGGTCACGGTGCAAGCAGCGGCTCGATGTTGGCGGCGTCGGACGTCACCCACGGTGAGACCAGGGTTGCGATGCGAAGCGGGGCGATGCGGTCTGCGGTGCAAACAGGTCACCGGCCAGGGATGGATTCGGTTGACGGAGTCGGTTGCGGTTCCCTTCCTCTGTGGCAACTGAAACAGCGTTCCAGAAGCGGTACCCAGAGGCTTGTGAAGTCTTTGTAGTCCCTGAGACTTCTTAACAGGAGGCCAGCTCGGTTCCTGGCCCTTGGAGATACTCAGCACAAGTTTGTAGAAAGTTCAGTCCAGTCCTTTCACTGCCCAAGGCAGAAGCAGCAGCTGCAGGCCAGCCCAACAAAGCAACAACACAGCAAAGGGGCAGTACTCCTCCTGGCAGCTCTTCCAGCTCTTCGTCTTGGCAGGTTCCTTGATTCCAGCGAGATCTAAATTCATGGGGTCAAGGCCCCAATATTTATATCCCAAATTCCTTTGTTCTCTGAAGGCAGAGAGGCCTTCGCCTAGTCCAAACCAGTTCTGGAGCACTTTGTTGACAAGTCTCCGTCCCTTCTTTCAGTGAGTAGGCCAGGGACATGAGACGCACCACAGGAGGTGGAGCCAGCATTGTGGAGGGAAGGCACTGTCCTATTCAGGGCCCAGGTGCGACCCCTCCCACCCATCTACAGGTCGATCTGGCTATTCAGCCCTGCGCTGACTCACCCTGTCTCCTGGCATCCCCCAGCCCCTGTCACTCACATTCCAGACAAGGAATACACAATCTTGCAGAGGCAGGCTTGGATGGTTAGACAAGAAAATACCCACTTTCTAAAAGTGGTATTTTCAAACACAGAATGTTAAAACCAACCTTACTAAAAGCTGCATTTTATCATTCTGAGTCCAGGCATACTAAACTCGAATTTCTACCATGTTCCCGGGGTCAGTTAGGATTATAAGCTGTAATAATCAAAACTGCCCGTTCTGGCCTAGGGGGAACAGGTAGCCTTGCAATAGTGAAAAACGAACTAGGCTGTAATTCACTATCAGGACATGCCGCACACACCCGGGCATGTCCTACCTTTCGCGTACAACGCACCCTGCCCACAGGGGTACCTTGGGCCTACCTTAGGGGTGACTAACATGTAGCAAAGGGAAGGTTTAGGGACTTGCAAGTGTGTGCACTTGCCAAGTCGACATGGCAGCCCCAGGCTGCGCACAGGCTCTGCGATGGCTGTTTGCGTGGGTGGCACAATCCAGTGCTGCAGCCCACCAACAGCATTTGGTCTATAGGCCCTGGCACTCGCAGTGCACTTTACAAGGGACTGACACATAAACCAAATAGGCCAATCATGGAAACACCAATCCATAACACATTTTATACAGGAGCACTTGCACTTTCCCACTGGACCGCAGTGAGGAAAGTGCGCAGAATCATCACACCAGCAAAAACAGAGTCAAAACCGGGAGGTCAGAAAGCAAAAAGTCAGGGGAAACACGCCAAAAGATGCCAAGTCTAACACACAGTGAAAGTATATGGCCTTGTGGAGCCATGCCATGCTTCAGAATTTGTTGCATTTTGGCCTTGAGGAGTTCTGCCAAGCTAAAACCTTTACCCATGAACAGCTTGAGAACATGGAGAACCTAAAAAATTACAAAGTCCGCAGGTAAGTCTTGGGACCAGGATGAGGCCACAAAGTAACCCCAACTATGAAATCAGGCTTTGCACCAATCAGCGCTTTTGCTGCCAAAAGTGAATGCTTTAGTGGGCAATTTACAATGATTTATATGACTTTGTGGGACCTTTATGGCTTCAGCATTCTATCTTATCCTGAACAGGGTTTTGAGTATCAGAAGAATGACAAAGTCCCAAGATAAAACCATTGACTGGTCCAGGTCCAATGAGAACATTGACTTTGACTGATGCTTTGACGTTTTGTGTTTTTTTACCTTAAATCTTTTAAAATCGATATCCACATCACCACTTATTTGATTTGAACCACTTGTGTATCTTTTGCTTATTTCACTTTTCTTAATATTTCCTAAAAAGTTTTGAGAATTTTTATGTTCTGGATTCCTAACTTTAATATTGTTTCTACTATTGGAACTTGGCACACATTTCTCCTGGGAGTTGCTAACTGCTTATGCCATATCTAACAACGTTTAAGAAGAGATTCACTTACAGATATGTTATGATTTTTCCAGACTGTGTTTATTAAATTGGTAGGATTATCTCTTAATATATTAATAACTCAGTTCCTGACAGACCTGTAGACAAAGCATACAAAAGAAGGTGGCCAATATAAAAGAGGAAAATCGGATGGTATGTCTTAATAATGGCAGGAAAGTGATTGATAAGGGAACCCTGTATTGGGATGCCAGTTTAAGGTGACGAGTTAATTATAAATATAATGTAAAGTGGTGTAATAGTAGTGGTAGACATTAGTTAAGATGCTGCAGCAGTGTTAGGTCTTAGTAATAATGGTAGAATTATTGGAGTCTATATAATACAAAGAGCATCATCATTCCCAGGATAGGGGAAACAACAAATACACATCAATGGAAGCACATAAAAAGGGATGCAGTACATGTAGATAGTTTGAAAGGTACATTTTTAGGCACTCATTTAAAACTATCCTACTAGATTTCCAATCCACCAGTGTCTTAGAGGTACCACATCCTCCACAATGATGGAGAATGGCAAGTATATACAGAATTTACATATGTGGTATTTATATACTGACAGCCCAGTCAAAAGACAGCAAATCTCAACATAGGTTGTAGAGAAAGCACATAGTCATTGAGGGTTAAGAGAGGTAGCTAGGTATTGAATTATTACTGCATTGCGATGTGTGTCTTCAACTCTTTCCTAAAGTGGGGCAGTATTAACGTGTACCTTATGGAAACAGGGATATTGTTACAGATACTGGTGCATAGATAACAAAGGCTGGCTGCTTTGTTTTTTATTACTTAAACTTCTTAGTCACCAGTATGATGATCGCCTTGCAGGTGTGCTGAGAGCCACCAGAGATGGTGAGCTTATGTACAAGATAAGCAAGGGTGCTTGTTGCGATGGCTTTATAAATGATACAAATGGTTTTTAAGATGAAATCTTATTTTATCCAACCCCAGAAGAGATGTGCTGTTGTAAGTAGGATGCCCATATGGGGGTGGCAGTGTGGAGTCTGGGAGGTCACTGTGCAGTATGTTATCACCAGGAGCAGCCAGTGCAGGTAAAAGCGGTGGGGCGGGGTGGGAAGGGAGTCGACAGACGACGACGAGGAGAAATTAAATTTAAAAAGAAAACCACTTACCTCGCCGCATCGCTGACTCGGCGATGCGGCGAGCGCAAGGTAAGTGGTTTTCTTTTTTTTTAAATTGAATTTTTCCTCGTCGTCGTCTATCGACTCCCTCCTAACCCCGCCCCACTGCTCTTACCTGCACGGGCTGCTCCTTGTTACCAACTGCAAGAGTTTGAGGGCTTAAACAGCAGTTCTAAAATGGTTTTGCTTCCTTTAGAAGAGAGATCTGGTACAAGGCTGATTTTTATTTTTTTGTCAATGTTTTCTTTAGTGGTGATATTGGTGACCAAGGTAAATTGCAGAATGTTTCTCTCATAAGGAGACTTCCACCATCATGGCTAGAAAACACTGCTGTATAAATTCTGTAATGATTGTGCGGTGTGGTGGAATTGCTGTTACCATACATAGGTATGGGAAATGTAGCCCCAAAGTAGAGTTACATTGCTAGTACCCACAAACCCACAATACTGTTGCCCCTTATATACTGGTACATTTCGTTCATCACATCATGGTCACTTGTCTGCCATTGCGAAAAAAGACTGTCATGTATTTTTGCAATTACTAAAGAAATAGTGCTTTTCTGGTCATCCTAATTCAGGTGATTCAGCCTCCATTATTTTCAGTGACATCAACACTGTTCAATGGTGGACCTCTTGGTGGAGCAAGTGTAGATTCTGCCATAGTGTCTGTCAGCCTTCTGCTACAATTGAACAATGGGGTTGCAAGGGGGGTGGATGAAGCTTCTGTATGTTTTGCCTGCTGTCCCAATAGCACAATCATCTATATTTTATATTATTTGTGTAGTCATCAATGATAGAGCTCTGCAGGTTAGGCTACCTAAGCAAAAATATGGGGCATATTAGCAAGACTGGCGATAAAATTATCGCCGTTTTAGCGGCAGCAAACTGCCGCTAAAACGGCGATAATTGGCTTGCTAATAAAGCGTTATATAATTACAATAGAAGCCCAGGTTAGATGTCCTGCACATCTAACCTGGGCTTCTATTGGAATTCTATAACGCATATTAGCAAGCCCATCATCGCTGTTTTAGCGGCAGTTTCCTGCCGCTAAAACGGCGATAATTGTATCGCCAGTCTTGCTAATATGCCCCTATGTTTCCTGAAAAAATAATTTGAACTGCATTTAATTAATGAGCATTATCTATCACACGATTATAGTTAATTAAGATTCATCATATACATAATTTCATTGGCACTATTTAACAGTCAAGAAATATTAGACATCCTATGTAAAATGACCTACCATGCATTTTGATATGGTACAATTGATCACAAAGCAGAACCATAGCATACCTCACTACTTCCCACAATGCAAGATAACATCATTTTATTTTACACCAACCTATATTATATCAATCAATCAATCAATCGGTTTGTAAAGCGCTGGCTACTCACCCGGAACAGGTCTCAAGGCGCTGAGGGAGATGGGTCCGTCAGGGTCACTGCGTGCCATCAAAGAGCCAGGTCTTGAGGTCCTTTAGGAACTTGGGGAGCGATGTAGTCTGTCGGAGATGGAAAGGGAGGGAGTTCCATGCCTTGGCCGCGAGGAGGGAAAAGGAGTGCCCCCCTGTTCTGCTTTTCTTGATCCAAGGTCGTGTTGTGAGGAAGAGTTGGGCCGAGCGGAGGGAGTGCTGGGGTGCGTGAAACTCGAGGCGGTTGTTGAGGTTGGCGGGTCCGGGGTTGTGTAAGGCCTTGTGTGCGTGGGTAAAGAGCTTGAGGGTGATTCTCTTCTCGACGGGGAGCCAGTGTAGGGTCTGCAGGTGTTGGCTGATGTGGCAGTGTCGTGGTAGGTTGAGGAGTAGTCTGGCAGCGGCGTTCTGGACATTCTGGAGTTTACGGGTGGGGTTCTTGTTGATCCCGGCATAGAGTGTATTTCCGTAGTCCAGTCTGCTGCTGATGAGGGCGAGCTTGACCATTTTCCTGTGTTCGGGGGGGATCCACTTGAAGGTCTTGCGGAGTAGGCGGAGGGTGTGGAAGCAGGAGGAGGTGATGGCGTTGACCTGCCGGTCCATTTTGAGTTCGGAGTCCAGGATGATCCCGAGGTTGCGTGCATGGTCGGTGGGGGTGGGGGGGTCTCTGAGGGCGGGGGGCCACCAGGTGTTGTTCCAGGTGTTCGGGTGTGGGCCCATGATGAGTATCTCTGTTTTGTCCGTGTTGAGTTGAAGGCAGCTGCTGATCATCGATCTGGCGACGGCTGCCATTCCGTTGTGGAAATTGAGTTTGGCGGTGTTGGGTTCGTTGGATAGGGAGAGGATGAGTTGGGTGTCATCTGCGTATGATGTGATGTTGAGTCCGAGTGCTCTGACGATGGCTGTGAGCGGGACCATGTAGATGTTGAACAGGGTCGGGCTAATGGATGATTCTTGCTAATTAGCAGACAAAAGAAAATATGTCATAGAGGCAAACAGGACCCTAACCATAGGACAACAATCAATTCTTCTGTAAAGAAAATAATTTTCTGTCGGGGAACCATTAGTCTGGGTTACCTGTAGCTGTACGTGAGTAGTCTACTCTAGATATGCAACAGTTTTTTCTTGGACTTTAGAGTCTGTCTTTGTATCCTTCATCGACACATATACAATAGACCAAATTGATTGAAGTTCCTTATAGTGTCATTTTGTGAGGGAAAACTATGGTCAAGGGGAAGCTCAAACTAAATGATCACATACACTTCGAAAAAATAAACACACCAGAGCTCAACACCACATACAATAAGTGAAAGTAAAACTAGGGTATTTAAAGACACTGACACACCAAGCACACTGGACAATACATTTATGGAAAATGCACTTCCCCATTTTGACATATTTTACCTTATGAGTGACCAGGCATGTGACCAACCATCACTGGAGAAAACAGGTACGATTAAATATCAACAATGATGGCTTAGGGTTCATTTTGTCAAGATCTTTCTTCAAGCTGCACTGATCCTGGGGAGCAAACTGGTAATTCCTGGAATAGATTTGGTACTCATCTAAATCGTCCATTTCTGTGTGTGGCAGGGCAAAATTAACTCCTCATCACAGTAACAAAACAAGAAATTAAATAAATACTAGATGAGGTCAAACATGGTGAAGAGGGTCTATCTAGTGACATTTGAAAGATAATGGCTTTGCAGATCTTGAACCCACTAACTTTACTGTGCCAGGAAGTCTTTGATTAAAAAAAGTGACTTTCATCCTGGCAAGATGCCAACCTTGCAAACACAAGGAGATGCCAACCTTGCCATTATTTGTTGCAGACCTGGCAAGGATCTGTAAATCTGCTCTTTGAATAGACCAAATTCAATCCTAAACATTGATATTTTTTATATCCACAATGAGAGCTTGTTAGAAATTGGGTATCTGGTTGGCAGACTTATGCACCATGTCAAAGCAGGAACCACAATCCATGTGAGGGTAAGTCAGAAACACACTTTAATTTAACCTGTGCTCAGCCTCTGGTAGCTTGGCACAGAGCAGTCAGGCTTAACTTAAGAGGCAATGTCTAAAGTACTTGTGCAACACTTC
Organism: Calotriton arnoldi; assembly: GCA_963921515.1. Lineage (NCBI taxonomy): Eukaryota > Metazoa > Chordata > Amphibia > Caudata > Salamandridae > Calotriton > Calotriton arnoldi. Next base: position 461,650 of record CAWUFW010004542.1, on the reverse strand, counting down.
AAACAGAAACACAGTGAGAACACCATAAAAAACTTCACACCAGTTTAGAAAAATAGCCTCTATTGTTCTGAGTAAAACAAGACCAAAACAACAAAAGTCCAGTAAGTAGAAGTCAAGATATAAAATGTTGAAGAATAAACTGTTTTGTCATGCTTAGAGACAAATCTGGTTGTGCTTGACTGGGTCAAATTCAAAAGTTGAGGCCGACCACGATAGACCGCGGGTCAAATACAGGGACTAGCTTCGGCCCACTGAACAGTACCTTGTGTGCGTCGACGTCTAGTACAATGTGGGGAACAAAGGAGGCGAAGAGTCGTAATCGATCTCGCAGATGTATGTGTCGGTTCTGAGCTGTGCACCATCGAGAATGCATCGAGGGTCAAGATATGAAGAACACCATGTGATGCATTGTCGTTGAACAGCTGGGATGACGGTGATGTGAGCAGCACGAAGCGATGAACCAAGCAGCGCGAAGTAAGAGATGCCCCGGAACCTAGAGAAGATGCATTGCACACTCGGAGATGGTCTAAGGTCCATACATCAGCGGCGATGCATCAGCATCCATGAAAATGCGCTGGTTTTGATCGGCGCAACATTGTTGATGCACATGTTTTTAAGGATGCAGCACTTTAAACTCACTTCCAAGGGCCCAGGACAGAATTGACACCACATGCAGAACAGGAATTACAGAAGATCGAGTCCAGGTGCTGTTTGAGGGTTAAAAAGAGAAGCTTTTGATATCCCTGACGACTTCAGAAAGCAGGAAGCAACCTAACATGCCTTTGGAGATACTTAGGTCCTGGGATGTAGAGATGCAGGTCCCGTCCTTCTCACTCCGAGGCAAGAGGGCAGCAGGCCAACACAACAAAGCAGTTCATCAAAGTGGCAGGCACTCCAGCAGCAAAGCAGTCCTTCTTCCTGGTAGAATGTCTTCAGTATGCAATCCCTTGGGTGGGGACAGAACACAGCCCTTTCAGGTGAAAATGTCAGCTTCTCCCTCCCATTCTTCCCAGGATGACCCATCAGGATGAAGATGGCCCATCAGTGACACCTATTCTTCCTTAGAATGTGGCTGTTCAGGGGGAATGCACAACGCCAGCTGTCATTCACCCGAGATGTGTATTCAGAGACAGGCAGAAGGCACAAAATGGTTTCAGTATGAAAATGACAACTTTTTAAAAGTGTCATTTTCAGAATTGCAATTTAAAATCCAACTTAAAATTGTGATCCCAGTGATACCACATAAGAGGGGCCCATCTCCTACCTATGGAAATTACACGTATAAACTGTATAAAGTAATCCCTTTTTTTTAAAATAAATAAATTATATGGTTACAGATTCAATATTCATAACGTTACATGTCTTTAAAGCCAATGGACTTATTGCGGAAAATAGGGAAAGAGAAAAAAAGCATTAAATTAAGTCTGTAACATTTCTATAATATGGTCTCATGCACATTTTTTAGAATTCCCCCCCCCCCTCCCTCCCCGGGGTTGACCGCCTATCTACATGTAAATTTGTGTTAGATAATCTTGGATATACTAGGGTATAGCTGAAGTGTCGTGTTCCATTGTTTTTATCTCTCGAGCCATTTAGTCAGTGGTTCCCAGATTTTTAACCCTTTTGACCGGGATCGAGTCCCCCTTTTCTAATATATTGCTTTTTCAAAGTTGTAACTCGCAATTAGACGTGTTAACCACTGACAATACCCTGGAGGGGAAGAGTCTAGCCAGGCTGATGTTAGGGTAAGGCGATATATTGCCATGCTTATAAAAATTAGCTGTTCTCCGGGCAACCCTTGAGTCTCCTGATCTACCCCTAGACAAATCAAAGTTGAGGAAAGGTTTATATCGCTTCTTAGTATTTCCTTAAAAAATTTCATGATATCAGCTTTTAAAGTATTTAGTGCAGTACAAGAAGCCAGCATATGTTCTAAATCGGCCTGAAACAGCAAGCATCGAGGGCATAAGGTCCCTTTCCCTGTTCCCCATTTGACAATCCTTTTCGGCGTATAATAGAGCGAGAAGCAAGTTTTATAATACTGCGCCTGCAGTCGTGCTGATTTTAAAAGTTTCTGTGCTGATTCGATGGAATATTGAAATAAGCCCTGTGATATATCGATTTCCGCTTTCCATTTGCTAGCCCACTGCTCAATGTCGTCAGTCATTAAGGAGTTAAGCAAGTTATATACCTTTCCTATTGATTGATTATTCTGTCTTAGTTTGTCTATAATGAAATTATTTATGAATCCTATTGGGCCTCCACATTTCTTACTTAAAAAAGTCACGTATTTGTAAATACTTAAAAAAATCTTTCCGATCTAATTCATATTGTGTCTTAAGGTTTTCAAAGGAGATAATATCAGTGAGAGAGTAAAAATCTCCGAGCTTAGATAGGCCTTTGTCTATCCATCTCCTCATTGTAAAGTCTTTAAAAATTCCGGGCAGATTAAAGTTATTATTAATCGGGGTGTAATAGTTCAGGCGGCCCAATCCTAGCATCTTCCGGACTGCTTTCAAGGTTTTGTATCCTGCAGCCAGCGTCTTATATCGTACTTTTTTTTAATGCGAATCATTCAAGAATCTCCAGGCCCATCCCCAGGCCGGGTTACCCATTATTAGTTCTATAGGTGTGGGGGTGTAGCTAGGGGAGTCGTCTAGTGATTTATCGGAAAAGAGGGTGTGATTGTATAAAAGAGTAGTTGCCCAGTAATAAAGTTTAATGTTTGGAAGAGCTAAACCACCCCTATCCTTTGGTAGAGAAAGAAACTTGTATGCTCTTCTAGGTTTCCCATAAGACCAAATGAACCGGGAAAACATATCTTCGATCTTTTTAAACATTTGGGATTAAATTCTAGTGGAATAGCTCGTATAAAATAAAGGATCTTGGGGAGAAAGAGCATTTTAATTACGTTACATCTCCCAATTATTGAGAGATGCAAATTATGCAATCGCCTCAATTCTAGTTTTGTTTTTTCAATCACAGGGTCGATATTTGTATCGACTAGCTTTTCAATATTAGCGGTAATGTCTACCCCTAAGTATGTGGCCTTTTCTACCTGTCTCCCGTCATCACCCATGTTGACATTTTTGCAAATAATCTGGGTTTTAGTTCTATTTAGGGAATATCCTGCCAAAAGGCCGAATCTCATCGCCTCTAGCTCTACCTCTACCATAGACTCTATTGGGTTAGATGTTACAAGCGCTATATCGTCGGCATATGCCAATACTTTTGTTTCCCATCCTTGAGTGATTATCGGCCTAATCCTTTGATTGTGCTCCAAAGCGCATAAGAAGGGGTCGATATATATGGCAAATAGTAGGGGTGAGCTAGGGCATCCCTGGCGTGTGCCTTGAGTTATTTTAAAGCTGTTAGTAAGTGTACCATTTATAAATAATGTCGCAGTTAGTTGAAAATACAGCATCTTAAATGCCTGGATGAGATGTTGGCCTATCCCAACCCTTGACAGAGACTCCCAAAGAAACGACCAGGAAACTCTGTCGAAGGCCTTCTCAGCATCAAGTAAAATAAGTGCCATTGGATCTCCGGAAATTTGTGCTGCATCAAGGAGTGAGATGGTTCTTCTTATGTGATCTATGGTACCACGTCCAGGGATGAACCCATGTTGCCTTGGGGATATAATTGTATGGATTACCCCAGCTAATCTGGTCGCTAATATTTTGGAATACATTTTACTGTCCGCATTTATTAGTGTGATTGGACGATAAGAAGCGGGGTCTGGTGCTGATTTATGTTTTTTCAGAAAAACAATTATTTTTGCTTGCGACCATGATTCAGGTGGTCTTCCGCCCTTGAACACATGTACAAACAAAGGAAAAATGGCTTCTCTTATTTCTGTTGACATTTTTTTATAAAACTCTGCTGGGATTCCATCTAAACCAGTTGCTTTGCCATTAGGAAGACTGTTAATACACAGCAGAGCATCAACCCATTGAGGAGATTCCTCAAGTTGGGCCTGATCATCTGAAGATAGTTGTTCTGTTGAAAATTGGTTAAGATAGGTCTTAATATTATTTGAGTGAGATTTGGTGGTTTCTTGATATAGATTTTGATAGTAAGTTAAAAACTCATTGCGTATACCTTCAGGGTCTGTGATTATGGCCTGGGTGGTATCTTTTACTGCCATGATAATATTTTTTGTGGCTTTTTGTCTGGCCCTTATCGCAAGATGGTGTCCGACTTGTTCACTACATTCATATGCTTCTTTTCTCCAAGTCTCCAATCTATCTACTGCCCTTTTGGTTATTACTTCTAAAACTGATGATTTAGCTGAGATTATTTTAGCCAGTGCTTCTGTAGGATCTCCCCCATCTCTGTATACAGTAATTAAATTTTCTTCTGCAGCTGCCAATTGCATTTGTAAGATATCCATTAATTGGCGTTTTTCCCTATTAAGAGCTAACGAGAAGCTCATTGTTTCTCCCCTTACTGCGGCTTTGAATGCGTCCCAGACCACTTCAATCTTGGTACTGCCAAGGTTCTTCTTAATAAATTGGGGGATCCAATGCCTCATGTGTTTGCAATATTAGTTATTGGCGAGTAAAGAGCGGTCAAATGACCAACTGACCGTATCTCGATTAACCCTTCTTTCCCCTCTTATTTCCAGAACCAAGGGATTATGATCTGAAACTATTCGTGTGGTCTTTTCTATTGAACACTTATGGAGAATAGAGTGAGATGTAAGGATGTAATCTAATCGAACCGGTTTTCTGTGCGGGAAAGAATAAAAAGTATAGCCTGGGTCTGTAGGGTAATATGATTGCCAAACATCCATTAATGCCTGTTCCTGACTTAAGGCCTTCAAGGCCTTGAAGACCTTGGGTTTCCTACCTGTGTAATTCCTTTTGGTGTCTGAGGATATACTTTGACTAGCCGACATATTTATATTAAAATCACCGCAGATAATGATAGGTAAAGGCCACTCAGCCAATTCGTTACTTAAATAATCAAAAATTGCAGGATCATCAACAATGCTGCCATACACAGTGCATATCGTGATTATGTCACCGTTCTCTCTACGACATTCGGTAATAACCCATCTCCCATTCTGATCTACAGATGTACGTGGAAATTGAAGTGAGCCTTTAGCAGATAATATTGCAACCCCCGTGTCCTAACACTCTGTGACGTAGCTACTATTACCATACATCCAAGTGTGCCTAAAAGGTGAGTCTGTGTCCTGTCTATATGTGTCTCCTGTAGACATAGGATATCGGCTTTAAGCAATCTAAGGGCAATTGCAGTATTTCGACGCTTCCTTGGATCATTCAGGCCACATATATTTAATGTAGCTATGTGTAGTTTACTCATTTCATTGCCTAAAGTTTAGCCCATTCAATAAGACCCTGGACAAGACATAATAGTATCTCCTAACCATATAACAGCATAAAGAAAAAGAAAACTTAAAGAAAACTCCTCAGCTAGAGCAGATGCTCTTAAAGTCACCTCGTTCCCCCTTCCCCCTCCCCCTTCCCCCCCAACAAGACCCCCTCCCACCACCTACCACTGAGGCCTGCCTGATTCAGCATGAACCAGGATGTGGACATCTGGGAAGGCAGAGTCCCGTATCACCCCACCGGTCCGGTCCCTGTCCTAAACTGCACACTTTATCTAAGTCTACTCATGATAACCCCAGTTTGAAATTTCATAGAAACTAAACATTTAAGTATGAAGACCATAACAATTCAAACTTTGGATCTGTCTCTGCTTGTCCCTGTAATTTCCTGCAAATATGCTTGAGCTTGGATTTCCGAGGTGAAGCTGCGAGTGACCCCATTAAAGATGATTTTTAAGCGTGCCGGATTCTGTAGGTATACCGTAGCTCCGATTTGCTGAAATGATGTAAATAATTGTCTCAACCTCCATCGACGCTCAACAGTGGCATGGGCAAAGTCTGGCCTGGTAAAAAAGGTAACGCCGTTATATTCTTTTTTGCTTGTAGGTCTGGCTATATCAAAAAGAGCTTGGCGTAAAAGGAAATTTCCGAAACACACTAAAATTGCACGAGGTTATTGGTCTTGAGAAGTGGGTCGTTTAGAAAGTGTCAAAGGAAATCGGTGGGCGCGTTGTACTTCCTTATCCCAGTCCCAAGATTGCATCTCTGGGAATGCACCTTTAAAGAGTGATACTATGTATGCCCTGGGGTCGTTCCCTTCCAATCCCTCAGGGATCCCGAGAATACGTAAGTTGTTACGTCGCACTCTATTTTCCTGTTCCTCGATCTTCCCCATTAGATCTTTCACTATGGCATCATGCGCATCTCCCTGTACTTTCAATGAGGAGACATCTTTCTCTAGGTTCTCGGTTCGAACTTCAACTGATGACCTTCTGTCTGCGATTTCGGTGCATGTTCGACCGACTTTCCTAATAGCACCTTGCAAATTTTGTATAGCTTGTCGGTTTTTTCGATTGTCCTGCTTGGCTTCTTCTTGGAAGCCCTTAATCGACTGTAAAACTTCCGCAAAGGTGGGTTCTTCCATGTTCCTGGAGCTCCCACTCGGATTTGTAATCGCGGAAAGGTTGTGACCTGCCCGTACAGTGTGATCTGAAGGTGTCGCGAATTGGGAGGATGAGTAATCCCATCTGAGCTCGGGGTTGCTACCTTGATCCGTGGATTCCCCAATTTTTTTTTTATGACAATTATGTCTCTTTTTCTTTTTCTTTTCTAGCTTCTTTTTTTGTGCAGCCATTTGCCATGGGGTCTCTGAGTCAGTGCTGTCACCCCATTCATGCTTTTTACCATTTACTTCCCCATCACTTGATGTTGATATGCCAGTTTCGTACATTTCAGATTCTTCTGTGTTTGGATAGAGTCTTTCCAGGATGTCGGGGGGTTCGGGGCTTTCGGCGTTTTCTGGCTGGTTATTTGTTGCATTCAGTGCCAACCCTGAAGCTCCTGGGTCCTGGGGAGATAAAGCGACCGAGGGAGCATCTTCCAGCTGTGTAGTTCCGGCCTTATTTGCTTGTTCACTGCCCGTGTCTGCAATAGTAGAAGGTAGGATGGGATGTACTTCTGGTATGATAAGGGTCACGAGTGAAGAGGTAGTAGAGTTTGAATTTGCCCCTCCATTTGTTAAGAGTGGCTCTGTGACCAATACTACTGACTGGTCTCCAGATGCCGCCCCTTCTACAGATCTGTTACCATGTCTCCCCATCTCTATCTGGCTGAACATATTGGAAATCAGAGGTTGTGAATTATGCGCTATGTCCAAAAGTTTTGTGGGGTTAGATTGTACCTTTTTACTTTGCTTAGCCTTATCTCCCACTATCAACTGCTCATTTTGCTCATTTTGCACTTTATTTTTCAACCCCCGTGTTTCAGGGCGTCTCTGTAAGCTTTCCGGCCTATTAAGCTGTGTAGATTTATTTACAGGGGCCAATGCATGATTGCATATCGCTTTCGATGCTTTCCCCCCTCGCCCCAACATCCTTACTTGCTTCTCTTTGATGTTGCTGGATACCGGGAAACAAAGTATCCACTGTTGAATCTTGAAGCAGTGGTTTCCTCGTTGTACTGTATCCAGTGCTGTCGTCAGGAGTCTCCAGATCACCGATAGCGTGATGCAGCACGTCGTGGGGAGCAGCCGCAGGGCTGCGTGAAGCGAGGATGTTAGATCCACCAAACACCCTGCTCGGAATACAGCCGGACTCCCTGCTCGGAATACAGCCGTCGGACGTAATGTCTTTCGTGAGCCGCGCTGGTCCCGGCGCTGCCTCGAGGTCGGGATGGCAATCATGAGGCTGCGAAAAAGATCATCTGGTGAGTATTGTTGTCCCTTGGGGGAATTACTGCGATGCGGTGCAGTTTAAAGCCATTTAATTGTGACTAGGGCCAGACCGGCGGAGCTCTACCGGGTTACTGCCGCTCAGGCGCCATCTTGCCCTGTATAAAGTAATCCCAATTTTAACCTATAGGAGAGATTAGCCTTGCAGTAGTGAAAAATGAATTTAAGAGTCTTTCACTACCAGGACATGTAAAACATAAAAGTACATGCCCTACTAATTGTTAAATACACTGCAACCTACCGATGGGTTGCCCAGGGACTACCTTAGGGGTGACCTACATGTAATACAAAGGAAGGTTTGGGACAGGCAAGTAGGTTTACTTGCGAGGTTGACATGCCAGTTTAAAACTGCACCCACAGTCTCTGCAGTGGGAGTCCTGAGACATGTTTAAAGGGATACTTAAGTGGGGGGCACGATCAGTGCTGCAGGTCCACCAGTAGAATTTAATTTACAGGCCTCATACACATGTAGTGCACTTTACTAGGGACTTACAGGTAATGTCAATTGTGGATAAGCCAATGCTACCAGCGTTTAAGTATAAAGCACATGCACTTTAGCACTAGTTAGCAGTGGTAATGTGCCCAGCTTCCAAAAGCTCTCAAAAACGAAATCAGCAAAACACAAGGTCAGAAGGCAAAACGTCAGGGGAACCATGGCAAGGATACCAGGTCTAACAGAGCTTATCAAAGTGGCAAGTGTTCAAAGAAAGATGTTGCACTTATCACACAGGCAGCATATTACGGGGCGCTGCAACTTGAATACGGCTCTGTCTCCTCATTACCTAGACCATGCTGATATTTTCATGGTCATATGTAGGGGTGCTCTGTGACTTGCAAAGAGTGTGAGCAGGAAGGGAGAGGTGGGGATGTAGATTTCTTTACTGGATAAAAGTTATCAGTCTTGGGCCTCTTCCTAACATGCCTAGTCACTCCATGTATTAGAAGATAAGGGAATGGTCAAACTTTGCAAGGTTTGTTCAGAGATTCCTGCCTGAGGTTCACAGCTTAATGTAAAGTTAAGTCTTGCTCAGTTGGGTACGTGCCTGTTTGAATCAAATATAAAGGAGGCATTAACAAGTGATTAATGCATCACAACACGTGTTCTATTATTTTTTGTTGCATTCATCATCCACTTGCTACTAATTTTTGTCCTTGATTTTTGCTCCTTGTAACCTGAATTCCCTTTGGCTATTCTACAGGATGTCCTTGCCTGACTCTTTCTTGTTCCCTGATGTCAGGGAGAGTTTGGTGCCTTGTTCATCTACTTTTGCAATGCTATTCATCTTAAAGCAAGAGATATAAGATGATCATGAACGTTTTTTGCCCTTTGTGGCTCTTTCCAACAACTGGGATCCATTTAAGGAGATACTTGACACATTGTACATGTACTATTAAATGCAGGGTGACCCTAGTGTTATTAGGAGGGCACTGAAGAAGGAAACTTGACAGATCTTTACAGTGTTCACTCATTGTCAATAGTAAAATTGTATCTAAGCTGATAGTGACTTCCATGTGGTGTGTGTTAAAAATCTTACTTATGATGATAAATAAGGGTTCCTACTTAAAGGTCATCTGTACAATAATACTGCCTCTTCTTGGCCTGCGTTGATAACTCAGCTATTTCTTACAATTCTATTAAGGTAACCATGGTAGACAAAGAGAAGGCATTTAATTGGCCTGAATGAAACTAACCATCAGAGTTCCTGCTTCGATTTGGGTTTCTGGTATAGATGCCTCATATCATTAATGTGCTTAATTCTAATCCAAAATCAAGGGTTAATATATTATAGAGCTAAGGGCCTAATTGAAAAAAAGGTTTACAATGTGGTTGCCATCTGTCACTGCTTCCTGCAATGGCCTTAACATAACCATTAGCAGCTAGTTTGCAACTCAATACTGAGATATCAGCTCATAAATCGGGGAAACCTTCCATAAAAGTACAAATATAGGCTGATAATCTTCTGATATCTTCATATTACTCTTGTGATGCAAACCCTTAATGAATTTGGTGTTTATTGTATTACAAGGTAAATAATGCAAACACTATGGGCAAGATTTTCTATCATATTGCGTCATGCTTGCACCACTTTTGTGGTGCATTCATGATGCAAAATGCTAGCAGATAGTTACAGAGTCATGCAAGGGGTGATTTGTGCCGCCTTGCATGGTTCTTTAAAATAAATGTAACACAACGCAGCGGCTTGCGCTGCATTGAATTACATTTTATTCTGAGGGGCGTATCATTGGTGGAACATGGGCGTTCTCAAGCATTCATCCATGGATTTCATGCAATACACGATTTACAGGGGTTTGTAAAAACATTTTTTTTCTGCTCGTTATTTCCTCTTTCTATCTGTGCTGCAAACTGCAGCATGCAAAGAAAGAGGGAAATGCCTCAAGAGATTGTTCCTGTGCAGGAAGGTACCCATTCCTGCACAAAAGAAATTCTCCCTGTAACGCAGACATCCTTGCACCGTGGTGCAAGTGTGCCTGCATTGGCGCTAGGCTGCCTGAAGTGCACCAGCACTAAGAAGGAACAGAAGTGTGCCATATCTTTGTAGATATGGTGAATTTCTGCTCTCTTCCTTTCACGCAATGCAGTGCAGCAAGTTGCCTAACAACACTGCATTGCATGAAAGATTAGTAAATCTAGATGTGGCACGGAATAACAGAAAGGTTGAGATATGTTAAAAATCAAGCCAAATATTTGAGGACAGTCATTTCTGAAAGTATTGAGAATATACTCTGTTTTAACTTTCTATCCAAGTATTCTGAGATAAAATACAACTGAGATAGAAAAGAACCAACAAATCATGTAAATTATTTCTATATGGACAAACCCAGTTGCGCATCCTCCCTAACTGGAGGTGGGAGAAAGATAGCCTTCACTAGTGTCAAGGTAGTACTCTTGACTATGAGGCGGGACCCTCTCATGAGCATACACAGCTGCTTCTGTGAGCTGAAAGAGAGCTTATAGTTCTGAAACAAGTCTGTGGCTTTGAAGCATCTTTAAAACTCAAATTACACTTTTATTTTTTACCTGCTACACGTCACATGTGCTAGAACTAATATAGTGCTTAGAAGAAGTAAATGAAGGTGTTTCAATACATAGCAGTAATGTGGAGCATGTTGTATTGTTCATGTTACTCTTAAACTTTCTTGCTTCCTTAATGTTCATTTTCATAGTGGCAACAACTCCTATCATATGCACTAGACAATGGTCCTGACTGACATAGGTAACTTACCATTTTGAGTGAGGTTACACTTTTAACTAAGTTTACTGCTTTCCGGTATTCAGAAGCTGCACTTTTGTAGTAACTTAGGACCTTATTAAGAGTTTGGCAGCGCAGGAGCGGGACAGCCCTGCTCCTGCACTGCCAAACCCATGTAGGAACCGCCCGCCAGATCAGGAGTTTCCCCCTGTCTGGCGGGCAGTTATTTGGCGTTTCCAGGGCGGTGCCTATGAAACAGGCACCGCAATGGGAACATCAAAGGAAGTACCTGCACGGCATGGACTGCTCCAGTCCATGCTGTACAGGTACTGGTGTGCATGCACACAGGGAGCCACATGTTGTGTCCCCATGTGTACATTCACATGGCCTGAGGCACAAGGGGGCGCTGTACCCTTTGTTTCCTCACTGCCACACTTTTCATGGCAGTCACACCGCCATGAAAAGTGTGGTGGTGGGGAAACTCGTGATATGCTTGATAGGGCACCAGCAGCCCCGCGAAGCATATTGCGGCCTCAGGACCGCTGCCGAACCACCAGGGAATGGCGGTTCCCTGGCAGATGCAGCAGATGCAGTGGTCCCAGGGTGGCTTGACTGCCGTAGTCGTAATGGGGCAGTCGGGAGACCGCCACCATGAGTCTGGTGGTCTGTGGACCTCCAGACTCATAATAAGGCCCTTAAACTTTTGTAGTAAATTCCACTTTTGTAGTCAGTCCAGCACTAAAATGGGCAATCACTGCTACTGAAACACCCTCCATAAAAAAGAATGGAGGCAGGGACTTAAACTAAAACCCTGTAGGACTTAATGTTAAAGTCAATTTCAACATTTAAAATAGTTAAAAATGTAAATAAATTTAAATTAATGTAAAAAAATATAAAAATATTACAGACTTATTTTTTTATTCAGAAATATTTAAATATTTTAGAATTAAAGAAGAAACTGACTACGGTACTAGAAAGTTTCAATGAGAATCTCAGACATACTAAAATAAAAAAATAACCAGTTCCAAAATGTACATGTATGGCATTGGACATTGAAAAAGTTGAGAAAATCAAAACAGAGACTACTTTAAATATTTGGTCCAAGTATGTTTACCAATGGCTTTTGATCAGTTGTAAGCATGAAATTCCTCCCCCAGATAAAACATTGAAATTGTTGCACCACCCAACAAGCCAAAAGTTCTTTCTCAATAACATCATTTTATTTTCTCATTTTCCTTTAAAGACCTGGGCGCAAACCCCACCATTGATTCACCTCTGCCTTCTTTCTTCTGAGCAAGAGTAGCACCCAAACCGTCATTACTCACATCCACCGTGATGATGCACCCCCTAGTAAAGTCAAATGGTGCCAGAACTTCAGCAGAGACTATGGGGTCGATTCCGATTCGGGCCGGAAAAAGCACCGACCGACTCGGATCCGGAAATAATACCGACCGACACGTACCTGTGGCGCCCGACACGCCAAGTACGATGCAAGGCGTGAAAAATCCGACCGACACGTACCGAAACCAAGTCGACCGACCGAGCCGCAAGGAAAACAGCAATCCGGCCGGAAAAACACGCGAATCCAACCGACCGACACGCACCCGGAACAAATCCGACCGAAACGTACACGCGAACTCCAAACCGCAAAGTACGATGCAAGGCGCGAAAACCACGAGCGAGTCGGACGGAGGCCAAGCCGCACGACCGACACGCATACAAAACCAAGCCGAGCAACACAAAACACCGCGACCGACGCGTACGCAGCATAGAAAACTGCACAAACACAGCGTGAACGAAACGGAGAAGACCGTACGAGACAAATGCAGGGTCCGACTCGGTCACAAGAACGTTTCCAACATACACAAACAGCACAAAGGAAAAATCACCCAAAAAAAGGCCAAACAAGCAATTACCAAGCCAATAAATACTGGGGGGGTGGGGACAGAGAACAAAGACACACCCACAACTCCACCTATATAAAGGACACAAATCACAACCATGAGCCTTTGCAAATGCCATTCCACTGCCAGCACCCAAGAGAAAGCAACCACACACCCACAGCTCATCCCTCACACAAGCCACACACCATCAGCACACCAACAAATATCTACCTCACATACACCCAGCAAAACACACACTCACACACCCTCACCTGCACACCAACACACACATCACTCACCATCACCACCCATCACCATGCTCCCCAAGAAGAATCCCAAGTTCCTAGATTGTGAATTGGAAGTCATGGTAGACGAGATCCTCAGGGTAGAGCCACAGCTGTTTGGCACACTGGTCCAACAGACCCCCATCTCCCAGAAAACCAAGATGTGGGAGAGGATCATCAACAGGGTGAACGCACAATCACCATGTCGGCGCACAAAGAGCGACATCCAGAACAGGTGGTATGACGTGCGCAGGAGGGTACGGGACCTGCTCAAGAAAGACTACATCAACAGCCAATACACCGGCAGTGGCCCTCCTGCCAAGCCAATATACCTCAGGCCCTGGGAGGAGAAGGTGCGGGCCATCCTTCCTCCAGTGAGCGTATATGGACTAGAGGACATCCCAGAGCCTGGTGAGTACACAACAAATGTACACAATATACTGCCACAAAACACACACATCACTGTCAAGGGGAGAGTCAAACCATGCACTCATAGCAATTACACAGCAACCAGAACAGAATCATCCCAAAATGTGTATGTCAGTCAGATAAACACAACACATGCCATCAAAAAAGTCACATCCAACTGTGCCAACACATGTACAAACACAACTACAACTACAGCTAGGCAGTGGCACAAATAGAACTAACAAACACATCCAGACATGTAGCCACCACAACAACACCAACACACAGTGAAGACCACTCAAAGGAAGGAATTCTGTGTATGCTGGCCAAGTCAGTGTAGCCAATAGCATCATGGGAGTCGCAGTCACACATATTGCCCCCCCCACAACTGTCCCATCAACACCACCATGAACCATGCGCACATCACAGGGAGTGGAGAAGGACTCACAAGATGGCTGACACTGGCAACTGCTGTGGTGAGCACAAGGCCCTGCTGGCAACTGTGCACCAACAAACAGCAGGACACCACTGACTGACATCCTGAGAGACAACTTCCACTCCCTGCAATGCAAGCACGTTCCATGGTGGGATATCTGGCTAGCTGGGTGGGAAGGAGGACTTGCAGCACTGACCATAGTCACAAGCACCTCCCCTCACACACACCCCAACACAAACTCCAAAGAACCCACCTGGTAGAATGCAATGCCCCCCATCCTAACACAAGATCCCACAAAGAACCACCACCCTGGGTTATGTTGTGTGAAGCACAGGGACACTCTTGGGACTTCTAGCCAAACAACTGCCAGGACAACACTACCAGCCATCCTGTCAGCACAGCCAGCCCACCCCACAGGGAAGCAGAGTCAAAAGGAAGGAAGCATGGGCATGCTGGGAAGGGGGAGGAGGCAATAGCATGATGGGAGTCGTAGTCACAGCTCTACATCCCCCACCACATGGCCCAGCAAGCTCACACTCACGCATGCACATCCCACAGAGAGTGGAAAGGGCCATCAAAGATGTCTGACACTGTTGCTGTGTCGTGGGGAGCACAAGGGCATGCTGGGTACTGCACACCAACCAACAGCAGGACACCACTGTCAGCCATCTTGCCACTGATCTCACACCCACACACACTGAACTCCGCACAAAAGCAAGTAAGTATGGGAATGCTGGCAAGTGGGGTGGAGGCAATAGCATGATGGGAGTCGTAGTCACAGACATAGCTCACCCCCACAACTGTCCCATCAACACCACCCTGAACCATGCTCACATCACAGGGAGTGGAGAAGGACTCACAAGATGGCTGACACTGGCTACTGCTGTGGGGAGCACAAGGCCCTGCTGCCAACTGTGCACCAACAAACAGCAGGACACCACTGACTGACATCCTGAGAGACAACTTCCACTCCCTGCAATGCAAGCACGTTCCATGGTGGGATATCTGGCTAGCTTGGTGGGAAGGAGGACTTGCAGCACTGACCATAGTCACAAGCACCTCCCCTCACACACACCCCAACACAAACTCCACAGAACCCACCTGGTAGAATGCAATGCCCCCATCCTAACACAAGATCCCACAAAGAACCACCACCCTGGGTTATGTTGTGTGAAGCACAGGGACACTCTTGGGACTTTTAGCCAAACAACTGCCAGGACAACACTCCCAGCCATCCTGTCAGCACAGCCAGCCCACCCCACAGGGAAGCAGAGTCAAAAGGAAGGAAGCATGGGCATGCTGGGAAGGGGGTGGAGGCAATAGCATGATGGGAGTCGTAGTCACAGACATAGCTCACCCCCACAACTGTCCCATCAACACCACCCTGAACCATGCTCACATCACAGGGAGTGGAGAAGGACTCACAAGATGGCTGACACTGGCTACTGCTGTGGGGAGCACAAGGCCCTGCTGCCAACTGTGCACCAACAAACAGCAGGACACCACTGACTGACATCCTGAGAGACAACTTCCACTCCCTGCAACGCAAGCACGTTCCATGGTGGGATAACTGACTGGCTGGGTGGGTGGGAAGGAGGGCCGGCTGTCAACCAAACACAACCAATGCAGACCATGTTCACACCCCAAAAAATACATAGAAATGCCCAAATAATGCAGGACAATGTGCCACACCAATATCAACCCCTGACTGTGACGACTTAGGACAATGCAATGTACAGGCCCGCACCCAGAGGCACAGTCACAACTGTCATGTGTGTCAACCATTGATGCCTGCAGAAACATAACATACATTGTTTGTGTCTCCCAAAAACAGGTGATGATGGGGACACAGCAGCAGACGCTGAGGAGTCCCAGTCCCAGGCTCAAGAGGATGCGGAGCTCACTGGCGTCGTACAGCCTCTGTCCTCCTCGGACGATGAAGACCAACCTGGCACATCCGGTGCAAGTCAACATGCAGCACCAGCAGGACCACCAGCTGCAGCACCAGCAGGACCACCAGCTGCACCCCCTGCACCCACCCCTCCAACGACTGTCACCACAAATACCATCCCTGCCGACATGGACAGAACAAGGAGCAACACCAGCACAGGGACGCTGGACCAACCTGGGGCCATGGACACCACCACCACCACCAACCCCCAAGGTGGAGTAGGGTTATCTGTGCGTGCCACTGCACACACTGCACATGTCAGCAGGGGTGGTGGGAGGGGTGGGAGACAGAGGTCGCTGCTTGCAGACGTTGCTGGTATGCATGATGACCCACAACTGGTACGCATAGCTGATGCGTACCAGTCCAGCACCGGAGACCTCAGCCAGGTAGTGGGGCTCCTCAGAGACATGAAACAGCAGCAGGCTGCCCATCATGCCCGCTTGGACTCCCACATGTCCCACGTGGAGTCACACATGTCCCGCGTGGACTCACACATGTCCCGCGTGGAGTCCAAGTGGGATGCACTGCATGAGATGACGGCGGTGCACAGGGACATTTTACAATGCCTCCGCCAGATGAACAGCAACCAGTCCACACCTCCCTGTGTGCCAACAACATCTGGTGCCGAACAAACTGCAACTGCCACAGGGAGGGAGGAGGACTCTGGCGGAGAGTCCCCTGCACCGCAGCAGCCTGTACTTGAGGGCCCCCCCCAAGAAGAGGGGTCGTCCGAGGAGGGAAAAGTGAGAGGCCGATGGCCAAGCGCAACTCCCAGGAAGCCTGAACCTGTTCTGGATGTTCGCCTTTGTGCACAGACTGTTCACCCTGTTGACGGCAACACTACTCCCACACATTGCATGGGGAGTACAAGTTGGACCAATGTGTCAGACAACTGTGGCCCCGATACTGGGGATCCTGTCTACCAGGACTTTCAATTCACCTAGGAACTTCGGATTGCAAGATTTATGTACAGCACTACCCATCCTATGCACTATTAACACAAATGTATCACAATAAACACACTAATACACCATACTTGCCTATGTCGTGATTCCAACGTGGGTGCTGTTATGGGGATGATGAACTGCAAAATTACACTGTGTATGCGAACTGCAACAGCAAGGACAACACAGGCATGTGAGTAAAGGCAACGTGACACATATGAGGGAGACACACCACCAGGGCTACACAACACATACACACCTAGGCCATCTGACTCATTGCCTACACTGATGTTGCCAGGGAAGACGGTGCAATGCACAGACACCACACCCATTCCCAGTTGTAGTCAAGTAGCCCACAGGTGCAGTAAGCAAATGGCACTCAAATGTGTGACCACAGACAACGCACATCACAAAGTGAAGCACAGGTTTATTACACAGTTGCAACATGTCGTAACCACTACAGATGCAAGGTAATCCCACCTGGCTGCGGGCACACAGTCAACAACTGTAGACGGGAGGTAGTCCATGGGTGTGGCGCACATCACCTGTAGGGACACAACAGCTACCACCCTGGATGTGCAATCACGTCGTCGGTGGACACAGTTGACCAAACGAATCTGAAAGTACCCTGTGAAGGACAGAAATGACACACAGTCAAAAGCAATGGAGTACAGGACAGAACAGCAAAACTCATGCACAATACATGTTACAAGATACCCACCCAGAACCAAGTTAGCATGTCAACACTGTTGGGGAGTACAGCCCACCTGTTAGCACACATCGCAACACACATCCAGTCAAGTAGCCCATGGACACACTCCAACAGCACCAGAGCACCACCCACACATCATGCCAACTCACATCATTGACATGACACCTCAGGATACTCACATTCAGCTAAAGAAGTTGGTGATGAGCTGTGTGCGGACATCACCATCATCATCATCATCATCATCATCGTCACTGGCATCGTGGTCCAGGCCAGGATCCTCCACAGGTGGCGGATGTTGGTCATTGTCATCCTGGATGAGAGGCAACTCCTTCCGCACTGCCAGGTTGTGGAGCATGCAGCAGACGATGATAATCTTGCACACTTTCGCAGGGGCATATGGGAGGGACCCTCAGGTCTTGTCCAGGCAGCGGAAGCGGCTCTTCAGGAGACCAAATGTCCGCTCAATCACTCTCCTGGTCCGACCATGTGCCTCATTGTAGCGCATCTGGGCTGGTGTCACAGGGTTCCTGAGGGGTGTCAGCAACCACGGCATGTTGGGGTATCCCGAGTCACCTACGGACAGACAAGTGCACATTAGCTGACTTGGAAAAGTGGGCGGAATACTACAGATCAGATCACACACAATGGCACAAAGTCAGTACACACCGACAAGCCAGGCACGCTGGTTCTGCATCTGTGCCATCATCCTGGGGATGCGACTACTCCTCATCACAAAGGCATTGTGTGCTGAACCAGGGAAACGGGCACACACGTGTGTGATGGTCATGTCTGCAAGACACACCACCAGTGCATTGACCGAGTGGTAGTGCTTGCGGTTCCTGTAGGCCTGCTCCTGGGCCTGTGGTGGTACCAAAGCCACATGTGTCCCATCAATGGAGCCAATGACATGCGGCATCCTCCCCAGGGCATAAAAGTCACTCTTCACGTCAGTGAGTCGTCGCAGTCTAGGGAAATAGATGTACCGGTTCAGGAATAGCAACATTGCCGCCAAAACATCGCGGAGCACATGGCTCAACATGGTCTGTGACATCCCACCAGCAGTCGCCACAGTATGTTGGAAGGTACCGGTGGCAAAGAAGTGTAGGGCTGCCATCACCTTCACCTTGGGGGTCAGCGCTGTAGGATACGGCCGGCCAGGCTGCAAATGTGGGGACAACGGCACTGCCAAATCCTCAATCAGCTGCCTGGTGAAGCGGTACCGTCGGATGCTGTCCCGTTCCACCATTGTTGCCAGGTCTGGGAATGGTCGATGGACAGCAGGAGCCCTGCAGTGCAGAGGAGAAGTAAGCAAGATTGTCAGTCACCCCACATATGCGGCATTGAACACACTCAAGATCCCAACATACATCATTATGAGGCACAACTACATGAAGTGTGCAGTTCCGGAAGGACATGTATGGTACATACATGGCCAACATCTGTCAACACGGTCCAACAGGTGGCATCAATTAGTCCCAGGTTGGCCCATTGGATATCATGAGGCCGTGTCACAGTTCCCATCTCCTGCTGCCGTGTCACAATAACCCCCCACAGTGACATGTGAGGACAGATGTGCCCCAGGCACCACAGCTCAACGACAGGTACATTCCCAGGGACCCTGTATTGCCACATGGACACTGGCATTACATGGAGTATCATGTATACACCACAGCAAAACAACCATGACCCCCACAGGTAGTGGCCCCACTTGCCACGGCAGAACAGACATGGACGTCTGTGACACACACACGCACAACATCAAAGTCCATGCACACACAACCTGGATGTGGAGACTGTCTCACATTGTGCACATGAAATCAGAGACATTGTAAACACTACATGCACAAAGACTGTGGAGGACCATCACTATTGTGCCACTGGGACACCCTGGCTCAAACATACCGTCCCACATGGGACTCACGGGGTATGTGACATGACATACACATACACCACCGTGAAATGTGACCATGGCACATGCACAGATCTGAACAGTTGCACATCACAGTGGTCATGTACACGTAACACCCAGGATCCTGTCCCCATGAACACATGCACAGCCTGGGGGTGGCTGCCCACAGGTGACACCCACAGGACAACATGTACACCAACATACACACAATAGAAAATGCAGCCTTACATGCCGTATGATAAAGTTTGGACAGGCTGTCGTGATGTAGGTGTGCCCCTCACTCCTGGGAGCTATCTGTGGCTGGCATATGTCCATCTGAGACAGGCATGCTGACATATGCCAGTCACATGTACAGTGATGCGTTGTACTGCAATGGACCGATCGGTGCCCCCGGCCGGCCCATTGCATTCAATGTGTGCGGGTACGCGTTGTACCCCTGTACGCGTTGTACCGCAATGGACCGATCGGTGCCTCCGGCCGACCCATTGCATTCAATGTGTGCGGGTACGCGTTGTACCCCTGTACGCGTTGTACTGCAATGGACCGATCGGTGCCCCTGGCCGGCCCATTGCATTCAATGTGTGCGGGTACGCCTTGTACCCCTGTACGCGTTGTACCGCAATGGACCGATCGGTGCCTCCGGACGGCCCATTGCATTCAATGTGTGCGGGTACGCGTTGTACCCCTGTACGCGTTGTACCGCAATGGACCGATCGGTGCCTCCGGCCGGCCCATTGCATTCAATGTGTGCGGGTACGCGTTGTACCCCTGTATGCGTTGTACCCCTGTACGCGTTGAACTGCAATGGACTGATCGGTGCCTCTGGCCGGCCCATTGCATTCAATGTGTGCGGGTACGCGTTGTACCTCTGTACGCGTTGTACCGCAATGGACCGATCGGTGCCTCCGGCCGGCCCATTGCATTCAATGTGTGCGGGTACGCGTTGTACCCCTGTACGCGTTGTACCGCAATGGACCGATCGGTGCGCACCCATTGACAATGGGCTTGCCTGGCAACGGACGCGTTTTCGAATTTCGAACGAGTCGGTTGCTGGAAAATCAGTTGGTCACCCACAACAATGTTGCAAAATCATGTATGTCATGAAGTTGAAGATTTGAAGGATGCTGTGGGCGTGTTTTGGTGCTGCTATTCCATGGATTGGCCAGATTCAGAAGATGCAAACGACTTGGACCTATCACTTTGGACACAAGGGACAGTATCTGCCTCTCCAGCACATATATATTGCTGGCTGTTCCCCTGAGAGCTCACTTGCCTGCACTACATGCTCCAGGACGACATCTGCCACTGCACTGCTGCTGTCTCTGCCCCTCTGGACCCTGCAATGGCACGTACTGTGGAGAGAGCCCCAGCCTTCAGCCTTGAAGAGAACCAGGCCCTGCTGGACAGCCTACTTCCACAGTACAGCAAGCTGTATGGGACACCAGGGGAGCAGGTGAGTGTTCTGTGCACTGCCTTTCTGAATGTGCATTTTGTCTGACTAGCAAGGCTGAAAGTCTGCACGCCACTGGCTAGCAGGCTCACTGAGTAGTTGTCACCCCCCATACTGTGTAGTGACATGCACTGGACAGGTATGGTGCAGTGACAGTGCATTTGAACAAGGTTTTACTTCCCATGCAATGATACCATGTAGTGACGTCTGGCAAACTGTCCATGGGCAGCTTTGCACTGCCTGTGTACATCATGTGCCCCTGTGATTGAGACATGTATATACAACTGTGTCATGCACGGATATGTTGCATGTGTAGTAATGGCCTTTTCACTTTGTCATCCTGACAGGTTAATGCCCATCGGAAGCAGGAGATCTGGAAGGACATCGTCCGGGCCGTCCGGTCCGTGGGGGTCTACAAGCGCCGGATCCGCAACTGCCAGAAGAGGTGGCAGGACCTTCGGGGCTGGACCCGGAGGATTGCACGGGTCCAGCTGAAGCTGTCGCCTCCTCGCAGGAGGGGCGGAACACGGACCCTGACCCCCACATGCTCCAGATCCTGGCGGTGGTGTTTCCAGACCTGGATGGGCAGCTGAAGGCCAGACAGCAGCAAGGAGGGGGTGAGTCAAAGACTGCACTGTGAACTCTGTATTACATGCTTTGTGCCCTCCTCTGGCCTGGTTCAACTGCCACAGTGCAGCAGTCATGTTGTCCAGGAGCCATGTGCCTCTATTGTGCACTGCCCACTGCTCATCTGATACCCAGGTGTGGCCCTTACATTCAGGGAATTGTGTCACTTGGGACTGTGTCCTTGCAGTTTGCTTCACTAAAGGTGGGGGACAGCATCTGTTTCCCTAACTCTGTTGTGGGCACCATGGGTGGGTCCATTGTTCACACAACGCCTGTGTTTGGACATGTGATCTGCGTGTTGCTTTGATATGCGGTCCACTTGCTGAGCCACCACATGTGCCTGGGGTATGTGGCACACGCCCATGCAGCGGGTGGGAACAATGTTTGGGCCCCAGGAGTGTGCAGATTACGTGTGTCACACATACATAGCCAGCTATCCACTGTCCAGGGCACATCCCTCATTCATGTGGAGCAGGACAGTCATGCCTACTCCAGGCCATGCAATGCACTCTGTACTCCCACTCCCGTGTATCAGCTGACACATTGTGCACAGTGATTTGACCCCTCAGGTGTCTGCCTCTGTGTCAGTGTGCTGTGGATTAGTTGCCAGGACTGCTGGGGTGTTTCTTGGTAGGGGCTCAGCATGCCCCTGGAGATGTGACCATAGGAGACGATACTTGTGTGTCACATAGGTGTTTGATCAGCTGCCCGTGCAGACTGGGGTATGCGAATGTGAAGTTCAGGCAGCTGTTCCCCATTCACAGCAAATTGTGAGGGGCTCAGGTTCAGAGGGTAGTGTCACAGGTCTCCCATATGTCCAATAGGTATGACCTGGACAGATGAGGGTTAAGATGATGTGTTGTGTGGGGGATGTACATGTGCACTTATGCAGCTCCAGGACTTGCATTCCCCATGACCTACTATTGTGACACAGTGCATAGTGTTGTTGTCTGGCTGCCAAGTCATACATCACTGAGACAGTGATGTATGACTTAGCAGTCATGCCTCTGCCATGGCATGTGTCAACTTATTGGTGGTCCTGCAGGGGAGTGACATGTGCTACATGCACACCATTGTGGCGATGGCTATCAGGACATGGGTGCATCATGGTGTCTGTCGCTGGTATGCATCACATGCATTTCCTATTTGACTCTGGGCATCCCTTTCATCCGGAAACCTGTACTGACTCAGTGGCAAGAGCTGTGATGTGTGCATGTCCACATGCCACACCGTGTCCTCTGCACTGTCCAACTACTGTGTACTTGGTGCATGTGTCCACACTGGGGTGTTGCAATCCAACAGACACCAGACAGATGGGTGCAAGGCCATGTGGGATGTGAGTGCCATGCTTGGCATCAGACTGACAATTGGCTTCTCCTGTTCAGTTAGGGCACTTTTAGCAATGTACAACTAATGATGCCAGGGCTTGCTCTGTAATGTGCTGTGCTCACAGTGGTGTGTGCGTTTGGTGCAGGTGACTGATGTCTGTCTGTTTCCCCATTGTTTGCAGATACATCCATGGCCACGGAAGGGGACAGCTCCACGGACCAGGAGGAGCCAGAGAGCCAGACTGGGTCAGCAGCCGAGGAGTGGTCAGAGGGACCCAGTGGCACGGAGGGCGAGGAGAGCCACACCGAGGAGTCCTCAGCACCATCCACCTCAGCTGAGGACCAGAGCAACTCGGAGGATGACTCCCTTGTGGAGGCGGGTGTCAGCAGCCACCACACCCCAGCTAGTGTTGCTGTCCCCACCACCACCAGCACCACACCGCCCTCCCATCGGCTCCCATTCCCAAGGTCCGTGGAGGCTCCCATGTTCGGGAGCGTGTCTCCTTTGGGCCAGGCACCGCACCCCCTGCCCCTGTGTCCCCTGCTGCCCTGAGTGAGGAGTCTGTGTACCTCCTTCGCCAGCTCCATGTAGGGCAGACAGCCATGCTGAGTGTCCTCCATGCGCACACCGCACTGTTGACTCAGCTGGTGTCGTTCATGGAGGGCATCTCATCGGGCATGTCTGACCTACAGAGGGGCAATAGGTCCATGGACTCCTCCCTGACGGCAGCAGTGTCCCTCCTCAGACAGTCCCTCACCCCTCCTGCCTCTGCTCCATCCACACTCCCCAGCACCTTACCCGTCCCAAGCACACACACACCGGCACAGGCACACACCAGCACACACACGTCCAGCACACAGACACACACGCCACAAACAAAACGCACACGCACGCACAGTCAGGGGACTGAAACCAGACTCACAGGGGATGGGGCCCTGGTACACACACACGCATCCACGGGCACTGCGCAGTCCTCAGTTGCCTCTCCCTCCAAAGCACCCTCCCTTGCCTCACCTGCAACCCCAAAGACCCAGTGCCTCTTCCTCAGTGACCTCGGCCTCTTCCCCTCCGATCCAGCTGCTCCAGCATCCAGGGTGAAGAGGAAGCCCCCCCACACGGAGCAGAGTGCCCCTCGCCCCCGGACACCCTCCCCCAGGCACAGACAGACTGAGGCCCCCACCCGCAAGTCCCCCGGAGTGGTAAGAGCAAGACCCCGCCGCCGCCCTGCAGCTCAAGCACCAGGTCTCCTTCCTCCATCCCTCAGGCCCCCACTCCACAGGTGCCCCCACCACACCCTGCCCCAGGTTCCCCCACCCACAGATATACCATCCCCAAGAGGCTCCGGCCTTCTCCCCCTGCCACTTGCTCTCCCGGCACCACACCCCCCGCTGCGCTTGTCTGTGCCACTGATGTGGTGAGGGTGTCCTCCCCCTCTGTCCAGCCCACCTTGCCTGTTCCCCATTCTCCTCCCCTGGTGGTAGGCACTGCAGTGGAGTCCACTACCACCCTGTCTGACTTGGGCACTGCAGTGGCGGACCTGTCCACTCCATCTGCAGGGTCCACTGCAGTCGTGCTGGCACCCACAACATCTGAGCCATGCCCCCCAGTTGTGCCGGCACACACCATGTCAGACACCTCCACTGCAGTTGTCAGTGGCTCTCCAGCACCCACCACCCCTTCCCTGCTTCCTCCTGGTGAGCCCTGATCCTGTCCCTGCGGTGCCTGGCCTACCCCCCGGTTGCCCCTCCTAGTGGATTGTCCCTGGTTTTGTGCAGGCATGTGTAGGGTGGCATCTGCCACTGTCACCCACTTGTGACTTTGTTGATGGACTGGCCATTGGCCTTTGTTTCTGTT
This sequence comes from Calotriton arnoldi, assembly GCA_963921515.1. NCBI lineage: Eukaryota > Metazoa > Chordata > Amphibia > Caudata > Salamandridae > Calotriton > Calotriton arnoldi. The sequence continues at coordinate 436,846 of CAWUFW010004542.1, read as the reverse complement.
CTACCGTACTTCTACTTTTAATGCCACATATGCTGAATAAAGCAACTTTCTGTTCTCTAGTGCTTTTGCTTCTGATGTACATGATGTTGATGATGCTAACCATGCCCTTGCTGCAGTGATGGTGATATTTGGTCTCATGATAATGAAGTGTTACTGTGCAGGAACCCATGTGGTCCAGGGGGAATGTGTCCTATCCTGTGGTGTATCTATGTCATCCATAGCAGCATCTGAGGGTGTCATGTGTTCAGTATTTGGCAATGGGATTTCCTACTTAGATTGGCTATTTCACATCTGTGGCTTCCACCCCTGCACATCTGTTGTGCCTGCCATTGTTCGATTCGTCTACTTCCCTGACCGTGTGGCCATCTCCAGTGGACATGCAGGTTTGGGCATCAATGGGGAAGGACTCATCTGTGTTGTCAGTGCAACATTGCTATACAAGTGTGTTGGATCTGTGCTGATGATTCTGTTGGCACTTCCATGACCAGGCTGATGTGACGGGAGCCCTCATTTGGTGCTAATTGTTGATTGTGTGACCAAGTGCTCAGCTGACATGATGGGGCCCTACTGAGGCAACATATGGCACAGCTTTCCTCACACAGGAGTGGAGTCCCCTCATGGCAGTGTGTACTCCTGTGACATTGCCTGCGCCCAAGGTGTGTGTTGTATGTGCATGTCTGTGTGTTCACTTCCGTTTAGCTGTGCATGCTGTGATCCCTAGTGTTGTACCTGTTTGTGATGCTAGCTGAGTTGAGCTATGTTCCCCAAAGTCTTCTCCCTGGGTTCTCTGTGATGTGGGTGCATGGCACATTACTGGTCATCAGGGTGTCACCCATAGGTGTGTTTGCTGTCAGGGCTGAGTTTGTGTGCAGACGCAGATGGGTCACAGTCAGGTTTCCCCTTGGCACTTGTTGTTTGCCCCTGTCATGTGATTTCCAGTTTGTGTTATCTTTCAGTGATTGTGACACGTTGTGTGTGTGACTGCTGGCACTCCTCAGGGTCCGGGCTGCAATGTTGGTTGTTGTCTATGTGTGTTCTTTGTGGGTGACCTTGGCTTCTTCATTGGTGTGTGACTGTGGCTGGGATCCCATTGGTTGGTGTGGTATTGCCGTCATGTCCATGTACAGCGTAGTGTGCAGTGTGTCAGACATTCAGGAGTCTTGTTGAGTGTCCATGTGTGATGTGTTTCTGCACCTTGGTTCCCACCCACCACCCTGGAATAGTCATGGGTGCATGTGCAATGTCACCAGTGCATGTGTGCTTCACTGCTGCACATTGTTGGAGGTCGAGGGGTGTGGTGTTGAGTGTGTGCAGATGAGAGTTGTTGCCCGGCTAGGCCCCTGCCTCCATGTTGGCCTTGGCTTACTGGCCATGCTGTTTGATTTGTGCTTGTGTAGGTGTGATGGTAGTTAGTTGCTCAGTACACATGACTGTGGTTCACAGTGTGAACCACATTTAGCTTTGTCATCACAGTGGGATTGTAATGCAGCCCAGGGTCACCACATTGTGGGGGCCCTGGGGGTGGTGCTGTGGTGTGTCTGTGTCTTGCTGTGTCAGTTGCTGTCCCTACGTGCCTGTGTGACATGTGTGATTTGTGCTCCCTCTCATCTGACAATGCCTGCTTGCCCACATAGGGGATTTGGATCCATGAGTTACCTTTGTGTGGCACTGTATGCACATCTGTATGATTGGTATTCAGGTCTCCTCATGTGCTGTGTGGTTGCCTGGGGACACTGGCCCCCCCTCACCTGTTGTGTATGATGTGCAGTGTGGGTCTGCCTGTTTGTGTTTGTGCATCTGCACCACTGCATTGGCATATCTTGGGTGTGCCATTGGCTGTATGTAGTTTGGTGGGTTTCCCCTGCTGTCCCTGGGACTCCTAGGTCATCGGTCAGCACAATGATCATGGTTTGTGTGTCCCATTGCTGCCATGGTATGGTATCTGTTCACCTCACATCTGCAGTCTCCACAGGGTATCTGCATGTGTGTGCCCATTGGTGCAAATATGTGGGTCTGCATTCTGATGGTCACTTCTGTCATTGTGTCATTGATGATTGTTGACGGTGTCAGCCCCCATGGGTGTTGTTTGTCTGCACATGGCCAAAGGTATGTCTTATTTGCACTGCAGGATTTGGCTCCCCCAATTTATGTTGCAATGGGACACATACACTACTTTGCCACTGATGTGTTTGTTGTTCTGTGACCAGGAATCATCCATGCAGTTTGGCAGTTGCACCTCTTTCTTTGTCAACACTTACCTTTTGGTCACTGTGATGATGGGGGTTTGGACCCCATTGCCACAATGTTCGAAATGTGCTTCAGCTATGGACCCCACACTTACATTTTGGTCACTGTGATGATGGGGTTTGGAACCCATTGCCACAATGTTCAAAGTGTGCTTCAGCTATGGACCCCACACTTACAATTTGGTCACTGTGATGATGGGGGTTTGGACCCCATTGCCACAATGTTCAAAGTGTGCTTCAGCTATGGACCCCACACTTACATTTTGGTCACTGTGATGATGGGGGTTTGGACCCCATTGCCACATTGTTCCAAGTGTGCTTCAGCTATGGACCCCACACTTACATTTTGGTCACTGTGATGATGGGGGTTTGGACCCCATTGCCACAATGTTCGAAATGTGCTTCAGCTATGGACCCCACACTTACATTTTGGTCACTGTGATGATGGGGGTTTGGACCCCATTGCCACAATGTTCAAAATGTGCTTCAGCTATGGACCCCACACTTACCTTTTGGTACTGTGATGATGGGGGTTTGGACCCCATTGCCACATTGTTCAAAGTGTGCTTCAGCTATGGACCCCACACTTACATTTTGGTCACTGTGATGATGGGGGTTTGGACCCCATTGCCACAATGGTCATGGCCTGCTTGCATTGTGGGTGCCACACACATATATGTGTGGCACATGTGCTAGGGGGTCACATTGTATGTTCAAAGTCATGTTCGGTGTTGTAGGCATTTGACACAGTCTACACACGCTTGTCATGGTGTTGGGGGATGTCTTCTTCTTGCATTCCATAGGTTGTGGTGTGCTGGTTGTGTCATGCATTGTCCATCCTATGAGTGGGGGTGGTAGTATTGGTAGGCATCCAGCCCCCCCTGGGTGAGGGTGGTGGTAGGCATCCTGCCCCCCTGGGTAAGGGTGGTAGTAGTGGTAGGCATCCTGCCCCCCTGGGTAAGGGTGGTAGTAGTGGTAGGCATCCTGCCCCCCTGGGTGAGGGTGGTAGTGGTGGTAGGCATCCAGCCCCCCTGGCTAAGGGTGGTGGTAGGCATCCAGCCCCCCTTGGTGAGGGTGGTAGTAGTGGTAGGCATCCTGCCCCCCTGGGTAAGGGTGGTAGTAGTGGTAGGCATCCAGCCCCCCTGGGGAGGGTGGTAGTAGTGGTAGGCATCCAGCCCCCCTGGCTAAGGGTGGTGGTAGGCATCCTGCCCCCCTGGGTAAGGGTGGTAGTAGTGGTAGGCATCCTGCCCCCCTGGGTAAGGGTGGTAGTAGTGGTAGGCATCCAGCCCCCCTGGCTAAGGGTGGTGGTAGGCATCCAGCCCCCCTGGGTGAGGGTGGTAGTAGTGGTAGGCAACCTGCCCCCCCTGGGTAAGGGTGGTAGTAGTGGTAGGCATCCTGCCCCCCCTGGGTAAGGGTGGTAGTAGTGGTAGGCATCCTGCACACCCTGGGTAAGGGTGGTAGTAGTGGTAGGCATCCAGCCCCCCCTGGCTAAGGGTGGTGGTAGGCATCCTGCCCCCCCTGGGTAAGGGTGGTAGTAGTGGTAGGCATCCTGCCCCCCTGGGTAAGGGTGGTAGTAGTGGTAGGCATCCAGCCCCCTGGCTAAGGGTGGTGGTAGGCATCCAGCCCCCCTGGGTGAGGGTGGTAGTAGTGGTAGGCATCCTGCCCCCTGGGTAAGGGTGGTAGTAGTGGTAGGCATCCTGCCCCCCTGGGTAAGGGTGGTAGTAGTGGTAGGCATCCTGCCCCCCCTGGGTAAGGGTGGTAGTAGTGGTAGGCATCCTGCCCACCATGGGTGAGGGTGGTAGTAGTGGTAGGCATCCTGCCCCCCCTGGGTAAGGGTGGTAGTAGTGGTAGGCATCCTGCCCCCCCTGGGTGAGGGTGGTAGGCATCCAGCCCCCCCTGGCTAAGGGTGGTGGTAAGCATCCAGCCCCCTGGCTAAGGGTGGTAGTAGTGGTAGGCATCCTGCCCCCTGGGTAAGGGTGGTAGTAGTGGTAGGCATCCTGCCCCCTGGGTAAGGGTGGTAGTAGTGGTAGGCATCCAGCCCCCTGGCTAAGGGAGGTGGTAGGCATCCAGCCCCCCTGGGTGAGGGTGGTAGTAGAGGTAGGCATCCTGCCCCCTGGGTAAGGGTGGTAGTAGTGGTAGGCATCCTTCCCCCTGGGTGAGGGTGGTAGTAGTGGTAGGCATCCAGCCCCCTGGCTAAGGGTGGTGGTAGGCATCCAGCCCCCCTGGCTAAGGGTGGTAGTAGTGGTAGGCATCCTGCCCCCTGGGTAAGGGTGGTAGTAGTGGTAGGCATCCTGCCCCCTGGGTAAGGGTGGTAGTAGTGGTAGGCATCCAGCCCCCTGGCTAAGGGTGGTGGTAGGCATCCAGCCCCCCTGGCTCAGGGTGGTAGTAGTGGTAGGCATCCAGCCCCCCTGGGTGAGGGTGGTAGTAGTGGTAGGCATCCAGCCCCCTGGGTAAGGGTGGTAGTAGTGGTAGGCATCCTGCCCCCCTGGGTAAGGGTGGTAGTAGTGGTAGGCATCCTGCCCCCTGGGTGAGGGTGGTAGTGGTGGTAGGCATCCAGCCCCCTGGCTAAGGGTGGTGGTAGGCATCCTGCCCCCCTGGGTAAGGGTGGTAGTAGTGGTAGGCATCCAGCCCCCCTGGCTAAGGGTGGTGGTAGGCATCCTGCCCCCCCTGGGTAAGGGTGGTAGTAGTGGTAGGCATCCTGCCCCCCCTGGGTAAGGGTGGTAGTAGTGGTAGGCATCCTGCCCACCCTGGGTGAGGGTGGTAGTAGTGGTAGGCATCCTGCCCCCCCTGGGTAAGGGTGGTAGTAGTGGTAGGCATCCTGCCCCCCCTGGTGAGGGTGGTAGTGGTGGTAGGCATCCAGCCCCCCCTGGCTAAGGGTGGTGGTAGGCATCCAGCCCACCCTGGGTGAGGGTGGTAGTAGTGGTAGGCATCCTGCCCCCCCTGGGTAAGGGTGGTAGTAGTGGTAGGCATCCAGCCCCCCCTGGGTAGGGGTGGTGGTGCGCATTCAGGCCCCTGTGTGCATATGTGGCATTGGTGATGGGCATCCCGCCCCTATGGTGCTGCTGTTGCTGGTGTAAGTATATTCTGCATCCCTCTGTGTGTGTGTGATGTGTGGTGTACGTGTTGTATGTGTTTTGTGGTTGGTGTCTGGCTTACCTTCTGCGCCATACGCGTCCGTGCCTGTTCCGGTAGTAAATGTAGAATATTGGTATGATCGGGACGAAGGGATTCATGGTTGGTTCGTGTCGTTCGTCCTTCTCGTTGCTTCGCATCGTCCTCGTCGCTTCTCCTCGTCCTCGTCGCTTCGCGTCGTCCTCGTCGCTGCCGTGTTCGTCTCGGAGCCGTGGATCGTGTTGTGGCGCGAATCGGAGCTTATGTGCGCCTCTCCCGGATGCTTTGACGTGCCGTGCGTAGCGACGGGTTCGGCGCGTACGGAAAGCGCATCGTACTCGTTCGGCCGGACGGAGCTGCATTTTCCCTTCCGTGCGACTCGATTCAGCGTTTCCGGATTCGCCTCGGTCGGGGAACAGGACCTGGTTTGGGTGAGTACGGCTCGGCCGGATTCTTTGCTGTTGTGCGCATCGTACTTACTCGTTCGGTGTGCTGTACGGATCGGTCGGGAAACAGGCTTTCGCATGGCTTTTTTCCCGACCGAATGGTATTGGGTGCGCCTCCGACCGAGATCGGAATCGGCCCCTATGTCTTTCTTCAGAGCTGTGAATTCATCCTGGCACTCATCACTCAAAAAAAAACCTTGCCTTTTCTTGAGCAGTTCTCTCAAATGTACATTTTTGGCTGAAAATATTTTTATAAATTTTGCATAGAATTTGCAAACCCCTGAAAAGGATGCAACTTGTACTTTGGATTGGGTGCATTTGCAATAGCTTCCACAAGACCTAGTCTAGGTTTCACACCTTTTAAGATATAATTAATAGTCAATGCTACTTTTTGCAAATTCACACTTTTTAACATCTGCTACAATGCCAAATGTGTTCAATCTTTCCAAACCCATGTGCATACATCTGTCATGACCTTGAAGATCTTCCCCTGCTACCAGGATGTCATCTTGGAACATCACAACTCCCTTGATATCTTTTACTACATCCTCCAACACCCGCTGGAACACCAAGGCTGCAGATGCCAATCCAAAAGGCATCCTGCTGAATTGAAATGTGCCAACCAATGACAAAAAAGCTGTTAAATATTTGAAGGTCTCATCCAACACCACTTGAAGATAAACAGACGCCAAGTCGATCTTACTAAACACTTTGGCACCTGCAAATGTAGTAACGATGACATCTATGCGAGGAAGGGGATGAGCATCTACCCATATTACCTTGTTAAGGCTCCTCAAATCCACACAAACTCTCAGCTGACCATTTTTTTCCTCGCAATCACCAGAGGAGATAACCAAAGCGATGAGTCTTTTGGTTATATAACCCTATCTTCACACATTTTCCTGAGAATTTTGCATATTTCTCAGTGTGTGCTTAACAGGGTAAACACCACACTGTACCTTAAATGTGTGTTTGAACCCTATGATCCTACCCAGTTTGTTACTGAAAACTGCCTTGTACTTTTAAGTCCAGTCGTTGATGGAATCTTGAACCTGCTCACTGGGTTCACCATCCGTAACTAAAGACACTTGAACCTTCCTTCCAGACCTCAACGTCATGCCAAATAAACACAGATGGTACCAACCTAAAATGTTCATACCTTTTTGGACACATACACCTTGCCAAAGATCTCTCTTTCCTTAAACTTCATGTGACGTTCAAAATAACCTGTAAGTTCAATCTTCCTTCCATAATATGTCACAGGGTTTCTATCCGGTGACAAAAGTTTCTTCTCATCACCCCACGTTTGATGCCATAGTTCATCAGTGATCATAGCCATCCTTTCACTGGAATCAATCAATAAATTCAACACCTTCCCGTAGACTATGATGTTTTTATATGGGTATACCCAGTTGCCTTGCCACCGTGCACTACCAGAGCTACATCCTTTTCCCCACTGAACTCATCATTGGAACTGTCACTGCCTATTCTATCAGGCACTAAGTTTACCTTATCCTTCTGAGATTGGCACACCTTGGCAAAAAGTCCTACCTTCCCACATGCTCTTCACTTCACATTTTTTGCCGGGCAAGAACGACCATTAGACAAATGACTCTGATTATCGCATCTAAAACAAATGTTCTTTTGGTTGAAAAACCCTTCTTTCACCTCTTTCTTTTTGGTAAACTTGTTAACTTGCCCTTTTTGCTTTGAATTGCCTAATGCTTTAACCACAAGAACACCATTCTATTCCTTGTATGTCAGTTCCTTACACAACTTTTGGAAAAATTCTATGCTCCTTGCTATATCTATAGTTTCTATCAGTGTAGCCCAACAAAGCACAACTATCTGATCCCGGATTAGCTGTGAAGTGAAATTCTCAAATTCGCACTCAGAAGCAAGCATGTGCAATGCTGCTCCATAGCAATCTATCAACTCATGTTGTTGTTGCTTCCTACTATAGAACTTGTGTCTGTTTACTATCAGGCTATGTTGGACATCAAACTGATTTTCAGGTTTTCGCACAGCCAATTGATATTTATCAATACTCTCCTCTTCTTCGACTAACTTGTATGGTGGCAAATGTTCATATATAGATTGTCCCTCAAAACTCAAACTATGTTCTAACATAAATCTTTTCCTCTCAGAACAATACCTATTCCCTCCGATAGCACTAAGATATATATAGTGGAAGCTCTATACCAATTCCTCCATGGAATAGATGGTTCACCCGGTGTCTGGAGAAAAGTAGGTGAGGCATTATTCTTCTACTAGTTGGTATGCAGGTACTGTTGTGATACTGAGAAACCCAAAAAAACATAATCATACTCTACCATTTAAATGACTTTGCATCCCACATATGGGTGAAATAGACAACAAAATAAGACAACTGTTTATGTTTAAGTGTGATGTCACTGTGTGTACTAATATCACGCACAGCTGGCTGGCTGTGACAGTATCACTTCACACATTTTAACAAAAGAGTTGGAGTTGGTAGTGACTGGATAGTTTTGGCTTGTAGAAAAAATACTGTGGAATGTATGGAAAAGTTAAAAATATAAAATCTGATGGTACACAGTTACAATGTGTGCATATCCAGTTAATCACAGTGATTGCTTGCCATGCAATGCGTGCGTATCACAGCTGTTGCCAACAATCATCAGAATCCAAACCACAATTCTGTGATGTGTCCCAATTCTAGATGGTCGCCGACGTTCGTCTAGCGCTCATAAATGTCACTTTAAGGTGTTGCTTCAAGGCACACGCAGTGCTCGTGGACACCGGAGAAGACACACATTGGCACAATGAGCAGCTGGCTCGTGCTTGAATAGGGACTGACCATGAGCTGGACTGTATGGCTGGCTCGCGCATGAGAAAGCGCACCGATAATGCGCTGGACTGTAGAAATAGATTATTCGTGCAGCACAAAAACAGGTAGGCCTCTCGCGATGTCCCTGACAGTTCCTTCGCACTCACCCCGAAGGTTTTCGCGCATTTGGGACAGTGGGCTCAGTCTGGACAACAACCAATGAGCAAACAGGCAGCCAGTATGAACAAGAAAGAAAACTTGCGACTACTGGCCTGATATTTCTCCGGTCAGGTAAAAGTCCTCAGCTGCTCCTGTTCAAAGAAGTGCTCAGACCGGTCATGTCGTAACGCATACACAGGTACATGGATCCTTGACTGTGGTCAACTCGTCACCAAATTTATGGTGATAAAAGCAACTCACACTAAACTCAGGAGATAAGAGAGGAGTCTGTTTATTTTCCATAGTCTCAACGACCTCCAGTCTCCAACTGAATAAAATATAATCTTCCCTTGGTTATATTTCACCCTGCATTCCACACCCTCTAGCAAAGGAACATAGAACGTGGAATGCAGTGTGAAAGACTCATTACCACACTCTCCTAGGCTCCATCTGCAGATCCATTGGAACCACTGTTGGCATCCCAATCAATACCAGAGACCTTCTGTGGGGGGGGGGTGAAAACTAACTTCTCACAACACAACAGAGCTTTTCTCACCTAAACCAACGGTTTCACAGAGGCTCCATCTCAACACTGGAATCCATTGGTATTGCACACTTCTATCGATGCCAGCCCACTGCCTGCTTTCACTGAAGGTTGCCAATGTGGGGCGGCAAGCTTTCAGCTGAGACAAAACTGGTCCTTGTAACCAAACCATGCTTCACCATGGCCAGAATGAAAACTTACCCTAGACCAAGTGTAACATGACCAGTTGGCCGCAGTTGGTGCTTTGTGCTATTTGGTGTCGTTTTTATGTAACACATTGAAAATTCACGTCTTTGGCTCCTCATAATGGATTTATGTTGTTTTGATGTAAATTTGTTCAATACATTATTGTCTATTTTTGTAAATTGGAGTGTGTTGCGCCAGCTCTCTCTGCAGGGTCACCTCCCCCCAAACTTTTTGCCTTTTTCCCTTCATTTCTGATTTTTTTTTTGTTGGCCTTAGATCTCTGTGCACTGTGCACTTTACCATTGCTAACCAGAGCTAATGTGCTTGTGCTCTCTCCTTTAAAATGGTTACGTTGGTTTGCACCTGATTGGCATATTTAATTTACCTATAAGTCCCTTGTAGAGTGGTATACCACATACCCAGGGCCTGTAAATGAAATGCTATTTGTGGGCCTGGAGCACTTGTGGTGCCCCCTACTTAATTAGCCCCCTAAAACATGTCCCAAGCCTGCCATTTTAGCCTGAATGTGGTTTTAAACTGCCATTTTGACTTGACAATATAACCCCCTTGCCAAGTTTTAATCTCCACTTTTAATGCATATGTCACCCTAAAGGAAGGCCCTAGGTAGCACATAGGGAAGGGTACATTGTAATTAAAAGGTTGGACATGCACTTTTAAGTTTTACATGTCCTGGTGCTGAAAATCTTTTATTTCACTACTGTGAGGCCTATCTGTCCCATTGGATAACATTAGATTGCCTTATTACATTTAATAAGTGCTGACTTTTGATTCAGAATAGATAAGCATTTCATGTTTGGTATTTATGAAATTGTATTAAAAATCCTTTTCAATGGTACAGTCAGATTTTAAGTTATAATTTTGAAAATGCGACTGTTAGAAAGTTGACATTTTCCTGCCCTGAGCCATTTGGTGCCTGCAGCTTCCCTTGGGTCACATGACTGGGTGTTACTGACAGTTAGAGTTTGTGAATTCCTCCCAGGCAGTCACACATTAGAGGTATTAGGTGTGCCTGAACAGGTCATCTGCTGGCAGGATGAGGGGGCGTAGCTCTGCACAGCCCCACTTGTAACTGAATTGGCTGTACTCTGTCTTCAACCAAAGGACTTGTCACCTCCACATTTTCTCTGCAGCCAGCTTGGATCCAGGTCAGGGGAGTCAGGAAACTCCAAGCACTTCATAGAGAAGCTTCTAGAAACATTACCCAACTTCAAAGGAGGCACCAGATATAAAAGAAGGGCCCTTAGACCCACCCTTGAACTCACTTTCTGGACCTGCGGAAGGACTCTCAGAGGACGGCCTGCTGCTGTGACCTGCTGTGCACTCTGCAAGAATGCTTTGCTGTACCTGTTGGGGCTGTTTTGCTGCCTGGAGCCTGCCTTAAAACCTCAGAGGGCAGCCCTGCTGTTTGAGCCCTGCATCTTTACCTGAACACAGGACTACCATAGTGACTCCAACGGCTAGTTTTACTCCTCAGAACCACAGGGACTTAAAAGTCTCCCACCATTTTGAACCCGCACCTGGACCCAGACTGAGTGAATCCTGAACTCCCAAGTGGTGTACCACCGGTCCTGGACCCTTAGTTGTGGTGTTAAATGTACCCAGATAGCTAAAATCCAAACTTGGCACGTAAAAAATATTTGGTTAAAAACTGCTCAGAGAACTGAGTGAAGACTGGGACTAACCTGCTTGTGGATCCACCCAAGGTGCATCACTGGTCGGCCTGACTTCGTGGCAGCTCCCAAAACATTCTTCCCAGCAGCAGCAAATCCTTTTCATCAGTCCATTGTCAAAGGGTTACCTGACCTCCCGGAACTGGCTTCGGCTACAGCCTCCTGCCTCATCCAGCTGGAGATTTTCAATTTCCAAAAAAGTGACTAAGTTCGAACATAGAAATCTTCACTGCAACTTCTTGCAGAGGCTTCCTGATGATGACGTTCCCTCCTCAAACACCGCCTGCAGCCTTGCCCTGCTGAAATTTACCTTTTCAGAAAACGTTTCTTTAAAATTCTTCTAAGTTTGAAGGTAAGCACTGACCGGGCCTAATCTACATCTTGTATCCGAACCATGCTCTATCGCTGTCAGCCATATTTTTCAACTTTGACCTGATCTCCCACGACTAGATGTCCACGATTGGCGCTTTGATCTTTTAGGCGCTAGGTTTTACTAAAATCCTTAAAAATGTATAACTCCAGTTCTACTGACTTAGTTAATAGTACTCTATTTTTCTTGTGTTATGTTTTCACTTTATTGTTGTTTGTATGCTGCATAAATACTTTCCACATTGCCTCTAAATTAGCCTGGCTTCTTCTGTACAAAGCTACCCAGAGTTAGGCACATTTTAATTTAGTGAATTTGTTGGTTCACCTTGACAGGGCTGAGTTTTTTTGTGTTGTGTTTTTGACTTTTTAACTGTTTGTTACTTATAAATGCTTTACACATTTTCTTAAGTTAAGTCTGTGGCTTTGTGCCATAGCTACCAGGGGTTGAGCTCAGGTTAAAATTATGGAAACCTTACTTGACCTAACTGTTATATTTCATATCGGTACAGGGATATAGGTCTAGGTATCATCATAACCCTTCACCTACATTCCCTCCTATACTACATACATAACGGATTTGGAGGACTGACCTTTTACCCAGTTACAATATGTTAGAACTGGGGGTCTCTAGTTGGCAGAGGTAGGTACCTTTGTCCAAATAGGGACCCTTGCTTTTAGTCAGGGTAAGGGGGTACACTCCTGAAATAACCCCTGCTCACCCTCTTGGTAGCTTGGCACGAGCAGACAGGCTTAGTTCAGAGGCAGTGTGTAAAGCATTTGTGAACACATACAGTAATCCAGTGACAACACTACAAATGGACACCACACAGGTTGTATTATAAAAATAAGTATATTTTATATAGATTTACCACAAGACCATAAACGACAAAAATCCACAATACTGTACTTAAAATGGTAGGTTTTGCTTATTTCTCTTCAGTTCTTAAAATGCGACACTTTGAGTCAATGTACCTTACGATGCGTCACGTTCCTACAACGAAAGTGTTGCAGAGATGGAGATGCGACAAAGTTCTGGTGCAAAGAAATAAAGATGTCAAGTTCTTCCTGATGCGGCACGCTTCTCCGATGTTGCGAGAAGTCTCGACTTGATGCGTCAGCTGCAGCGGCGACACCCTTGTTCTGTGATGCGATGACAGCGGCTTTGGCGGCGACACTCTTCTCCGACGTTGCGAGACGCTTCCGCTCGATGCGACGACTGCAGCGGCGACACCCTTGTTTCGTGATGCGACGGCAGCAGCTCCGACGGCGGCACGCTTCTCCGTGGATGCGAGGCGCTTCTCTCGATGCGGTGCAATGCGACAGCTACAGCGGCGACATCTACGATGCGACGGCAGCGGCTGCGACGGCGACACGCTTCTTCCTCGTTGCGAGACTCTTCTCCTGATGCGGTGCAATGCGACAGCTACAGCGGCGACATCTACGATGCGACTGCAGCGGCTGCGACGGCGACACGCTTCTTCGGGGTTGCGGGACGTTTCTCGAGATGCGGTGCAATGCGACAGCTACAGCGGCGTCATCTCCGTGATGCGACGGCAGCGGCTGCGACGGCGACACGCTTCTCCCTCTTGAGTCGCGCTTCCAGCTCCTTGCGACACGCAGTCCCTTCAGAAGGCCCAAAACAGCAGCAGGCACTTCCAAAGGATTCTTGGGGAGCTGGTGGTTGAAGTCTGTTGTCCCTGAGACTTCAGCAGGAGGCAAGCTCTTTTCTCAAGCCCTTGGAGATCCTTCACAAGTTTAATAAAAGTGCACACACAGTCCTTTCTCCTTCCTTTGGCAGTCAGGCAACCACTGCAGGCAGATCCCTCTAGCTTAGGGATAGTCTTCTCCTCAGTTTCTTCTTGGTTCCGCTCCTCAGCAAAGGTTTCTTCTTGTTTCCCAAAGTGATCTAATTTCCTAGGGGTCTAGGTCCCCTTTTTATACACCTTTTCTATTTGTTCTTTGGAGGCAGAGAGGCCTTTGCCTAGTCCAAAACCAGTTCTGGTCAGTCCTGGAGCACTTTGTTTACAGGACTCCTTCTTTCCTTTCAGAATGTGGGGCAGAGTGCTCAGCCGCCCAGCAGGAGGTGGAGCCAGCATTGTGGAAGGCAGGCACAGCCCTATTCAGACCCAGGTGCAACTCCTCCCTCCACTCTGGATGCAGATCTCTCTATTCAGCCCTGTGCTGACTCACCCTGTCTCCTGGAGCCACCCCCAGCCCCTGTCACTCACAAACCCAGACAAGTAATACACAACCTAGCAGAGGCAGGCTTGGATAGTTTAGGCAAGAAAATACCTACTTTCTAAAAGTGGTATTTTCAAACACAGAATGTTAAAACCAACTTCACTAAAAGATGTATTTTATCATCCTGAGTTCAGGCATACTAAATATGTTTTTCTACCATGTTCCCTGGGTCAGTTAGGATTATAAGGTGTAATAATCAAACTGCCCATTCTGGCCTATGGGGAGCAGGTAGCCTTGCAACAGTGAAAAACGAAAATGGCTGTAATTCACTATTAGGACATGCCACACACACCAGGGCATGTCCTACCTTATACTTACAATGCACCCTGCCATAGGGCCTACTTTAGGGGTGACCAACATGTAGTAAAGGGAAGGTTTAGGGCCTGGTAAGTGGGTGCACTCACCAAGTCGACATGGCAGCCCTAGGCTGCACACAGGCTCTGCAATGGCAGGCCTGAGACACATTTTACAAGCTGCTTCTGTGGGTGGCACAACCAGTGCTGCAAGCCCACCAGCAGCATTGGATTTACAAGCCCTGGGCACACTCAGTGCACTGTACCAGGGACTGACAAGTAAACCAATCATCCAATCATGGAGTCACTAATCCATAACACAATTTACAATGGGGAGAGCATATGCACTTTAGCACTGATCAGCAGTGGTAAAGTGCCCAGAGTCATAAAACAGCCAACAACAGGTCAGAAAAAATATAGGAGGAAGGCAAAAAGTTTAGGGATGACCCTGCAAAAAGGGCCAAGTCCAACACAACCCCCTTCCAGCCAAAAACGCAGGGGAGACCAATCACTACCCTGATGGGCTTCTCTGCTTTGGGCGATAGAACATGGACTCTGGCCCACAACAGCAGGGGCATACTCCAGTTCTACGCCAATCTGAACCTACTGCAATCCCTCTGTCCATACTCTCAGGGCCCACCAAGCTAATCCATGGGGAACCCTTCTCCTCACCTGTGGACACCACCTGTGCAGCACCTAACCTTAACTTGCTCACAGGTGTGTCCCAACAGACAGACAGCAAGCCACAGTGGCCACTGACAGTGGTCAGGGATGAGACCCAGGCCTTATGCCTCTCAGGGCTCTCAAACCTGCGTGGCGTCAGAGAGCGGGGGGCAGTAGCCCCAGGTGCTTGGCACCCTTTGTCCATTCTCCCTCCTGTCAGGTCAGGTATGACATCCTGACACTGATCTACCAGCCCCGGGCCTGTACCCGGCGGCTGGACTGGAGACTGGGGTGGGCTTTCCCACACCTGGTCCTCCTCCTTGGGGCTCTGTACCCTCCCACCTGGAGCGGTACCCCCTTCCAGAATTGTAAGGGCACCTGTGGCCGGTGTCCTGCACAATTCGCCCACCAGTTCAGGGGTTCTATCCTGCAACTGGGCGTCCAGGTCAGGGGGGACACCCTGAACCTGGTCCTCCAATCTAGGGTCTAAACCCTCCAGTTGAACCGGGGTCAGAGGCGAGGACTCCCTCCCTCTGCACCCCCTTCCAGAGTACTGCCCCTCCCATCAGGAGCGGTACCCCCTTCCAGAATTGTCAGGGCACCTGTGGCAGGTGTCCTGCACAATTCGCCCACCAGTTCAGGGGTTCTATCCTGCAACTGGGATACCAGTATAGGGTCTGTACCCTTAGACTGGGCAGAGGCCAGGGGTGAGGCTGTCCTCTCCCCGCCCCCTTACTGGGGTCCTGCACCCTCCCACCTGGAGCGGTGCCCCCAGAAGACAAACTGGTAGGGGCACTGTTAGCAGCTGCCCCTTCCTCCAGGTCAGGGGGACACCCTGAACCTGGCCCTCCAACCCAGGGTCTGTACCCATAGGCTGGACCTGTGCCTGGCAACCCAGGACTTCCGGGAGGGTACACCAACCCCCCAAGGAAAACACACTCCTCTAGAGTTGTGTAAGAATCTGCCTGGCGCACCAGGACTTCCTGGGGAGCACGCATGCCCCCCAGAGGGTAACACATCTCTCAGGTGTTGTGTGACAGTCTGCCTGGCGCAGATCTCCCGACCCCTGTCCATCTGACAGCACGTGAAGATCCCCCAGGACAGAAGTGGTGTCACCATGGTCATTCACTGGTGACTCAGCCCTTCTGGCTGGTCCCTGACCCACTGGTTCTTCCACTGGGGACTCTCTCCCCCTCTCACCCCTCACTCTGGACTTCTGCACCCTCCCAAGTGGAGCGGCACTACCAGATACCAGAAACACTGGAGCTCCATTTACAGACGCTCCAGGTTCTCTAGACACTAGGAGATCCTCCTCAACAGGCGGCCCATCAGGACAGCCAAGGCTCCCTACCTGGTGTTCCCTTAAAGAACCATCCAGGCTCTGAGACTGGGTTTCGGGCACCTTGGGACACGCAGCCCCACACTCACTCCTTCTCCACTGAGACAGGACGTGAGTCCCTACACCCCTCCCATTACCACGGGACCTAGCTGGGCTACACTGAACCTCTCCCACCACTCTGGGTTGGAAGACACATGAGCCACTCCTCTTAGGGTCACTCCCCAATGCCTCTTCAGACCCTCTGGAATCCACCAAAAGGTCTGCCTCCAATGTGAGCTCCCTGAGGTCAGAGAACCCACACTCCAACAGGTGTTGGCATAGCTCTGGAAAACAGGGACTTACAATATGCTCTCCCAAAATTGGATCACACAGTCCCCCACAGGGGTTAACCAAACTATCCTTCACCTCACCATCCAGTGCCTCGCACACGTACCCCACACCACTCTTCTGAGATTGGCAAGACAGTATCTGACTGTCTCTGTCACTCAACCCACACTCTTCTGGGCGGTCTTCACACTCACATACCAGGACTTCAACTGTGGGGGAACCACTCTCCCTGCACCTCCCATCTAGAGTCAGTAGAGTGTCCCTCCTGCTACTAGGACCATGAATCCCTGCGTCAGTTTCCCTATTCCTCTCAGGGACACTGCGCACTACTGGAGCTACCTCATGTCCTTGAACCTCCTGGTGTATGTTAACCCCCTCCAAGTCAGGCGCCACATCTCTGGGTGTGTGTACTACTCCCTCAGCACTATATAACATAATTTTGCTGCCACCATCTGAGCTGAACTCCCCCTCCAACTCAGCAAAGCTCATGTCCTGAGCTGCCCAAATTTCTTCTTCTTGGGCTAAGGCCCTCTGAGCCTCCTCAAGCTCTCTCAGCTCTTCTCTCAGCCTCTGCTCATGAGCCAGAAGCCAGCTATCTGTTCCTGTTTCTCCCTCACTTTTAGGGAATTCCTCCTTCTCAGACTCAACTGGTAGTGTTGCCTTCCAGCTGGGTAACTCATACTGAAATAGGGATGCCTCTAGATCCTCCCTGGACCTTCTCTTCACAGGCAGCCCCCTTTCCTTGCAAAACACACGTAGTTCCTTCATTGTGTAGACAAACATGTGCCATAAGTCGAGTTCCATTTTGCAACAACTAACCAGAGTCATAGTATCAAAAATACCTCCAGGAGGACACCATAAAACAGAAAAACAGTATGTGGTTGCGTTTGGTCTGCACTCACTAGTAGTGTTCACCAATCACTGTACATGAGTCACAAGTGCAAGTCCAGAATCCTCACCGCTGACCACCAATGTTAGAATTGGGGGTCTCTAGTTGGCAGAGGTAGGTACCTTTGTCCAAATAGGGACCCTTGCTTCTAGTCAGGGTAAGGGGGTACACTCCTGAAATAACCCCTGCTCACCCTCTTGGTAGCTTGGCACGAGCAGACAGGCTTAGTTCAGAGGCAGTGTGTAAAGCATTTCTGAACACATACAGTAATCCAGTGACAACACTACAAATGGACACCACACAGTTTGTATTATAAAAATAAGTATCTTTTATATAGATTTACCACAAGACCATAAACGACAAAAATCCACAATACTGTACTTAAAATGGTAGGTTTAGCTTAGTTCTCTTCAGTTCTTAAAATGCGACACTTTGAGTCAATGTACCTTACGATGCGTCACGTTCCTACAACGAAAGTGTTGCAGAGATGGAGATGCGACAAAGTTCTGGTGCAAAGAAATAAAGACGTCAAGTTCTTCCTGATGCAGCACGCTTCTCCGATGTTGCGAGAAGTCTCGACTCGATGCGTCAGCTGCAGCGGCGACACCCTTGTTCCGTGATGCGACGACAGCGGCTTTGGCGGCGACACTCTTCTCCGACGTTGCGAGACGCTTCCGCTCGATGCGACGACTGCAGCGGCGACACCCTTGTTTCTTGATGCGACGGCAGCAGCTCCGACGGCGGCACGCTTCTCCGTGGATGCGAGGCGCTTCTCTCGATGCGGTGCAATGCGACAGCTACAGCGGCGACATCTACGATGCGACGGCAGCGGCTGCGACGGCGACACGCTTCTTCCTCGTTGCGAGACTCTTCTCCTGATGCGGTGCAATGCGACAGCTACAGCGGCGACATCTACGATGCGACGGCAGCGGCTGCGACGGCGACACGCTTCTTCGGGGTTGCGGGACGTTTCTCGAAATGCGGTGCAATGTGACAGCTACAGCGGCGTCATCTCCGTGATGCGACGGCAGCGGCTGCGACGGCGACACGCTTCTCCCTCTTGAGTCGCGCTTCCAGCTCCTTGCGACACGCAGTCCCTTCAGAAGGCCCAAAACAGCAGCAGGCACTTCCAAAGGATTCTTGGGGAGCTGGTGGTTGAAGTCTGTTGTCCCTGAGACTTCAGCAGGAGGCAAGCTCTTTTCTCAAGCCCTTGGAGATCCTTCACAAGTTGAATAAAAGTGCACACACAGTCCTTTCTCCTTCCTTTGGCAGTCAGGCAACCACTGCAGGCAGATCCCTCTAGCTTAGGGATAGTCTTCTCCTCAGTTTCTTCTTGGTTCCGCTCCTCAGCAAAGGTTTCTTCTTGTTTCCCAAAGTGATCTAATTTCCTAGGGGTCTGGGTCCCCTTTTTATACACCTTTTCTCTTTGTTCTCTGGAGGCAGAGAGGCCTTTGCCTAGTCCAAAACCAGTTCTGGTCAGTCCTGGAGCACTTTGTTTACAGGACTCCTTCTTTCCTTTCAGAATGTGGGGCAGAGTGCTCAGCCGCCCAGCAGGAGGTGGAGCCAGCATTGTGGAAGGCAGGCACAGCCCTATTCAGACCCAGGTGCAACTCCTCCCTCCACTCTGGATGCAGATCTCTCTATTCAGCCCTGTGCTGACTCACCCTGTCTCCTGGAGCCACCCCCAGCCCCTGTCACTCACAAACCCAGACAAGGAATACACAACCTAGCAGAGGCAGGCTTGGATAGTTTAGGTAAGAAAATACCTACTTTCTAAAAGTGGTATTTTCAAACACAGAATGTTAAAACCAACTTCACTAAAAGATGTATTTTATCATCCTGAGTTCAGGCATACTAAATTCGTTTTTCTACCATGTTCCCTGGGTCAGTTAGGATTATAAGGTGTAATAATCAAGCTGCCCATTCTGGCCTATGGGGAGCAGGTAGCCTTGCAACAGTGAAAAACGAAAATGGCTGTAATTCACTATTAGGACATGCCACACACACCAGGGCATGTCCTACCTTATACTTACAATGCACCCTGCCCTAGGGCCTACTTTAGGGGTGACCAACATGCAGTAAAGGGAAGGTTTAGGGCCTGGTAAGTGGGTGCACTCACCAAGTCGACATGGCAGCCCTAGGCTGCACACAGGCTCTGCAATGGCAGGCCTGAGACACATTTTACAAGCTGTTTCTGTGGGTGGCACAACCAGTGCTGCAAGCCCACCAGCAGCATTGGATTTACAAGCCCTGGGCACACTCAGTGCACTGTACTAGGGACTGACAAGTAAACCAATCATCCAATCATGGAGTCACTAATCCATAACACAATTTACAATGGGGAGAGCATATGCACTTTAGCACTGATCAGCAGTGGTAAAGTGCCCAGAGTCATAAAACAGCCAACAACAGGTCAGAAAAAATATAGGAGGAAGGCAAAAAGTTTAGGGATGACCCTGCAAAAAGGGCCAAGTCCAACACAATACTACACATAAGTACGTAGGGTTTTCCCTGGACACTGGCCTCATAAATTATGCATGAGGATTCTTAGTTTCTTGGAATCACAGCAGGACCATCATCTCCTGCATAATAACTGTGTATAAAAATCATTCCCGACGTCATCCTAAGTCCGACACTGGCACAGCAAGGTAGAACCCCTGGGGATACCTCTGGGTATATAAACACCACATCTTGCTGAGATAGAGAGAGGAGATCAGGACTTCCCAGCCGACACACTGACGTGAGACGCTGAGATTCCTGCATGCAGATATTCCAGCTCACAGTGGTCTGACATCCCTTGCGGGGTGTTCGGGTCGAGACCAGAACGGGGTCCCGCAGTCTAACATCAGGTAATGGAGTTGACTTTATCCTAGAGGGATTCTTTCCTTTACACCTACTCACATGCTGGGTACACTTAGGTATATCTAGTTTAGGGTGCATCGTAGGCGTACGCATTTTATTGCCATGTATTTTATATACTCGCCTATATTTATGATTTTAGCAAAATGGTAGAAATCTCCCATCTGTTTACTTTCTTAGTGCTGCTACTCATTTATATATGCTACTGTCTACTGGTGATTTCAGTGCACTTATTTTACGCTAGAATAACGAGTGTTCAATAAATACTTATTGAAAACGTCCCAACCTTTTATTCTGTGTATTTCTCTGAGAAAAAGTAAGCACGAGTGACTGAGCGAAAAGTAAGCTACTGTTTTCACAGTCCTGAGGGATCAGGGTTGTCATGTTCGATAGTTGCCAAGAACTATTCTCTCCTTGGTAAGAGGAGGTTATAATGGCATTGCGAGCTTGCTAGTACACAGGTCAACATACCCGGTGGAGGTATCTGGAATCAGTCTGGACACCAGTCCTGCAGTGTATGTTGTCTAAACGCGCAGATCCTATATAGGTCTTATAGGGACTACACGACATGGCGCCCAACGCTGGTATTGGCACTTATTTAACAGTCAAATCTGAGTAGTTCAGTTGTGCTATTCTCAGAGACCCCTACTCACAATTTCCCCAGATACGTCTGGAGTGGGAGGGAACAAAATCTGCCGCAGCTGAGTAGGAAAATTCCTATGTATTAGCTGTTGGTTTAATCAAGCTTAAAGGATACAGTGTTCCTAATTGTGCATAACACCTTATCTCAGTTCCCTTGAAACGCTCTCCTTTCTAAAAATAATGACTGAACAGAGAGACGTAGAGGAAGGAAATGCACTAAACTTCTCAGCCGAAGACGATGATGCAGATGCTATATACATTGCAGATAATGTTAGAAATGCCGTCACTCTAAAACTAGTAGCATATGGTGTTACAATTAGGGGTGGGCAAGTGACTTTCGTGATTGAGGCACACGAATCACATAGAACAGAGGTATTCTATTCATGGATTAAATTCCCGCAGGCAAATGCACAAACCAAAACATTTCACTACTATGTAGAAGATGATATACCAAATGAGTATAGTCCATATGAGGACATTGAAATTCCACTCACTTATGAAGAACACCTCTACTGGTTTAAAGGGGCCCTCCCCCATACAAGAAATAGAGTAAGACTCGGTCCGCTCGGAAGAGACAGAGCAACATGGCCAGTTTTAGCAGCATACACACCACATCCTGACATTGACACAATGCTAGGAGGAGACTTACTTGTACAGCATAAAGAATTAATAAGACTTTACAGAAACATGACACAGTTTGTGTTGAGAACAATCACACTTCAGCCTGCACCGGCTACACAACCAGGCCCATTCCAAACTCCTACAACAAAAATTACAACACAGACACTGCACGCAGTAATGGGTAAAATGCCCACAAAACGTGAACAAATGCCCTTCTGGATAGCACAGAAAATTACACAGCTGGAGGCGGTGTTTCCACACACTGGTCCTAAGGAAAAGCATAGAATACTTACTATTTGCTTGCCAATGGGGATAGCTCCCTCAATAGGGGATTGTACTTCTTGGGGTACAGTCTTCGCTGCAATATATACCAGAACACATGGTATCCCATCTTTGGCTGTAATACCAGATGTATTAAAACAAATACAGAACGAGTATGGAGCAGATCCTGCTCTAAACTTAGGGATGAAGTTGTTAAACAACTTCGCCCAGGTATCTGCAATAATATTGGCTAATATTAAAGGGGAAGCAGCATCAGTGACAATACGCCAACGTCTGAGAGAGTTCACTCCATTACAACAGGAGACAGAACTACCTAAAATAATTAAAACTGCTTATTAAGAGTTAGGTAGAGACAGTCTGGGAGCTAGACCTGTAAAACCCCAACTAGTGGGGAACTCAGATAAAGAACAGGCAAAGCAAACACCAGTTTCTTCAAAGAAGAAATGGGACAAAAATAAACAACAAAAGAACAGATCTTACTCCAGGGAAAGGTCTCCTCAGCAGGAGCCCCCAGAAAGGAGATATAATCTTAGAAATAGAGATAACATTAAAAAACCTGACAGGTATCACAACACTGATACACGTTCCTCTCATTCCTTTCAGGGTTTATCAAAAAACCCGAGAGGGAAGGATGGTCAGAACAAAGACAAGAAGAGCGTACAAAGTCCAGAGACAAGCAACGCACTTCAGACTACTCTTCAAAGAAAGAAGAAAAACCTAAAGCAAAACCTCAATTTAAAAAGAAGAAGGTAGCAGGTCTCAAAGTTAGACATGCCCAGAATACTGAGGACTCAGCTACTGAATGGGGAATGGGCTCTGACGATGCTAGACAGTGCAGCAGAGGTAACAATAGCTCGCCGGAACCTGATGGAATTTCTGGTGACAGCGGAGTTGAGTGAGTATATCATGGTGGAAACACCTGATACTAGCGTGAGTGTCCCACACAAGTTACATGAAATAACACTCCAAATGGAGGGGGACAAGCCGAGACAAGTTAAGGGTCTCTTTTGGGAGAACCTGACTTCGGGTTTTGACATCCTATTAGCGGAAAAAGATGGGCCGCCTACTATTGTTATTGAATGCCCAAAGAGGGAATCTGTAATTTTTCCAGCTTTCTCTGACCTAGTCCCCGCACACCTAAGACATACATATGCACAGGAGGGGGCGGTAGCCCTTGCTCCAGCGTTATTCCGCAACCATGTTGGGTGGGATGAGAAGTCTCCCCACCACGTTATTCCAATAAAAACAATCCCAACTCCACAAAAACAGTATCCCATAAAACAGGAAGCTAAAAAACAGGTCAGGGAGATCTTAGATCTACTTGAATACCAAGGTGTAATTGAACCATGCACCTCATCAATGAATAATGCTTTGTTTCCCGTAATGAAACCTGACAGTTCATATCGTCTAGTGTTAGACTACAGACACTTAAACTCATGCACAAAAACATTTGCAGATCAGAATGCACACAGTGCCACATTAATGAATAACATTGTGCAGAAAAAATACAAAACAACATTAGATATCTCAAATGGATTTTTCTGCCAAATCATAGCGCCTGAAAGCAGATATTTGACAGCCTTCTCAGCGCTAGGGTCCCAGCGTCAATTTTGTTGCCTCCCCCAAGGGTATAAGAATAGCCCGGGGTTACTACAAAGTTTTGGATGAAGAAGCATTATCCTATATAGATGATATTTATCTAACGGATGATGACTTGGATGAGCACTTGACAAGGATGAGCACCATTATTTTGGGTTTCGCCTCTGAGGGCTACAAATTTAACTTTATAAAATCAAAAATAGCCCACCTCAATGTCCTATTTCTGGGATATGAGCTTTCAAGTGAAGGCAAGAGCCTGGCAGCCCACTTTTTTAGAAATGTGCGCATTGCTCCAACCTCCGAAAACATTAAAAAATGTACAGTCCATACTGGGATTCCTGAATTTTGGCAGAACATACATTTTGGATTACGCAGAGAGAGTAAAACCTTTTTACGACCTCATAAGACCAGACTTTTCAGTCAGGCAATGCTCACTACGCCACTGGAGTCAAGCTATCCTGGCTGATGAAGGCTGATAGCCTGAAACCGGTCCTAGGATGCTTGATTCCGGTCCAGGGAAGACATGGCTTGGCAGTTCGGTCTGGACTGTTCCCATGAGGCACAGGGTCAAGACTGATTTGCATATGGCTATGTCTGAACTGGGGTGGCGTGGTGAAGCAAAATAACGATGGATTAAACCCAGATCTGTGACTGGGGGTGAATGTTTGCCAATGTGCAGCATTCCGTCCATCATCTTGTGTGTTTTGCATTTCGCCCTAAGTGGGAAGGGTATGCCCAGACGTGGGTCCCGTGCTCACTACGCCACTGGAGTCAAGCTATCCTGGCTGATGAAGGCTGATAGCCTGAAACCGGTCCTAGGATGCTTGATTCCGGTCCAGGGAAGACATGGCTTGGCAGTTCGGTCTGGACTGTTCCCATGAGGCACAGGGTCAAGAGTGATTTGCATATGGCTATGTCTGAACTGGGGTGGCGTGGTGAAGCAAAATAACGATGGATTAAACCCAGATCTGTGACTGGGGGGGAATGTTTGCCAATGTGCAGCATTCCGTCCATCATCTTGTGTGTTTTGCAATGGACACAGGAACACACAAATATACTTCGTTCCCTACATGCTGATATGATATCATCAAAACATTTACAAACACGCGGAAATGTACGCAACCTGGTGATCCGTGTAGTCGCAGGTCAATCTGGGTACACTTTTAATGAAGGCGAGACAGTACCAATTGCATATAAATCGCATTTGTACACCAACGCTGAAATGCGTTTTGCTCCTACCGAAAAGATTCTGACAGCAGTACAGATTGCTGTAGTGAGAGAGAGAGCACTGACTCAGGGGAAATGAATAATTGTTGTGACCCCGGTACCAGCCTTAGAGGCTGCCACAAAGGCAAGCGTACCAAATGCAAAAGCGTTACATCCAAGATGGATACAATGGGCTAATTCTCTCACTGCAACAGATGTAGAATACAGATATGACACAAATCTAAAAACACAAGCATTCCTGCAATACGAACAAGAATATCCTCTACCAAATGAAATTATGCCTCTAAATCGGCATGAATACATTATTTACACCGATGGATCTGCTCAACCGGCCATAGGGAGTAAGCAACAATACAGTGCAGCATGCGCTATTGTAAAAGGTAGAATGCAGGACGGCAAGTTACGTCCAAGCTGTTCAAAAATGCAGTCTCTCGGAGACTGCACGGCTCAATTGGCAGAATTAAAAGCACTACTACTGGCACTGATAAATACGGATCCAGAATTCCCCACACTGATAGTGTGTGATTCCTTTTACTGTGTCCAGTCATACAACGAATACCTCCACTATTGGGGACAATATGGGTTTAGAGATTCAAAAGGTGGCACAATCAAACATAGGAAACTATGGGAACAGGTAGCAGAGTTAAAGAACGAACTACCAAGGGCTCACGTGATACACACACTGAGTCATCAAGTTGATGGCGTTCACGTTGAAGGGAATTCATTGACTGATGAAGCCGCAAAGGGGGCAGTACACAATGCGTCGGGGCAGTACACAATGCGTCCGTAGCTGCAATCACCCGTTCTAAAACGAGGATAGACGGTAGCACAATGTTAGCTGTAATTGCTTCACGCAACAACATCAAAGCACTACCTAAAGGTTTTCAACTCAAGTACTCCTACAAGTTAGATGCAAACAACGTTCCATTTGCTCAGATTCCTGTAGTGGGGGATAGAGTAATACCAAACATGGATCGCAGGTTAGGTTTAATCTTGGCTGCACACGAGGGTCTGGGTTCTGCGCACGCAGGAGTTACGGCAACAGTTTCTTTACTGAAACAACGCTATTGGTGGCCAGGGTTAACAAAGCAGACCAAAGACTTCATCTTAAAGTGCGATATATGTCAACAGATAAAAGGGTCCACCGTAGCTCGCCTAGCGCAGACACCATTGTTAATATCAGACAGACCGCTCGTGTGCATTTACCTGGACCACTGCGGCCCCTTACAATGTGAAGGGCTTACAAGTATATCATGGTTGCAGTGGATTCCTGTTCAAGATTCTTATGGGTATGGCCTCAGCGTTTGGCTGATGCCCAAACTGTTATAAAAGATTTGTGAGTCTTCATAGGGACATACGCAGTTGGCACATTACATTCTGACCGTGGCCCCGCATTCAGCTTTAGGGCGTACAAGGAAGCCATGGGAAGTTTGGGTGTAGCATTGCTGTACTCCTCTCCGTACCTTCCCGAGGGAAATTCGGTTGTGGAGAGGAAAAACCGGGACTTAAAGCAATCTTTAACAGCTAGGGTATTAGGCTCGGGTGGTAGCTTGGTCAATCACCTATTTGGGGTCCAGCGGGCCCTTAATAACCAGCCATGAAGCTCTCTTGGAGTTGCAACTCCTTACGAGATCCTGTTTGGGACGAGAATGTGGGTACCTGATCTCGATTGTGAAGGCACAGTGGGGGATGTAAAACCGTTTGACATCAATAAACGTTTGGCTGTTTTACAGGATCTGAATGAATCCAGAGCCTCCTTAGGTAACGTCGAGACAAAGAAAAGCGCCACTGGGGAAGTCAAATCAGCCACGGCAAGACCTGCCTGGATCCCTAAAGTTGGGGATCTGGTCAGAGAAAAGATTGTGGACAAGAATTCGAGCCATCCTATCGAAAGCCTGTACCTGTCCTGGCCGTTGAAGGATCAAGAACTGTACTTCTACCGCCTTTTGCCGGAAAAGAAAAGAGATTTGTCTCAATCGATCTGATCAAACCACACTATGTGGCCAATACTAAATAATAGGCCTCGTGGGCTCCTGAGTAGCCGACGTCCTCCTCTTCCTACAATACAGGAAGTTCAAACTGAAAGACTCATAACTTGGAAGAGTCACCTTTACAAAGCAACGGAATCAATAACAATGCAATGGAAATTGTTACCCTTGACACAAACTCTCAAAATCAAAGTGAAAGACTAATTTCAATTCAAGCAAATAAAGATGTCTACGTCAACATGCCTCAACAAGAGCAATTCACAAGTTCAACAAAACCTGCTGAGCTACCAAAGATAGATAGCACTGCATCTGGCTATTTCATAGACTTCGATACCATTTTATTAGATCCAAGTGAACCTGAAACGACGCCAGCCCAAATTTCTTGCAAACAACAGATCAAAGACTTTTTAAACTTTCTTAGAAGGACTTATTTAGTATCACCTTGGCTAGAAATTTGGATAATCCCCGATATTTTATTTTTTCTTTTCTGTTTAGGATTAGTAATAACTTTCCACTTGCTCATCAATGGAACTTATCTTCAACAGAGCTCTGCAACGTTAAAAGTAAACTTAATTTTAAAACCTCATGTTTCATCCCATCGTGAACAAAGAGACTTGTCCTTCGTGAACATTTCAGCAGTTCCTATTTTGGATGGTATAGTGTGGGACAAAGTAAATTTTGATATATTTGGAACTTCCGAGCTTTTAAAAATTCCACATTTGTTTAAAATTTTGTTAAACGATATCATTACCTCCAGTACATTTTCTGATGATTGGGACTTTGAAACTGTTAATAACTTATTGTCTGATTTAGACAATCTGTCGTGTTTTCTAGCACTGAAATGTTAGAGGATGGATCAGATTTTGACAAAATGTATTGTTACCAACATTATGGGCATCATTTTTTGCATATATCTAGCAAACCCAGAAATGTTTTCACATACCACCAGTGGGAACATTGCCCTACACCACCGAAAAGTAGCTCAAAAACATTTGCACAGAAATTCTCATATTTTTCAGGGTTTAACACTTCTGACCCAACCTCGTACTATTATAAGGTTGCACCAATATCTGCACAGAAAAATATGTTATTAAACACCAAACAGATTTACTCTGCTTCCTTTATCACCCAGCTGTCTGAACAGGGTTTTGACTTATAGATGGACACTGTAGACTTGAAATCGATCTGGGGTTCTAGGGACTGGCAAGTCCAGGGGACAGAAGCACTGTTTAGAGCATGCCTCATTCCACAGCAGATGATTTTTCTGAATGACACTGTGCAACAGACTTCCTGTCTTGGAATAGCCAAGAATAAGGACTTGAACACACCTCAAATTCCAACACCTTTAAACACCGAGGGGAATTGGTTTGGCCTCCTGACACAAATAGATGTCAGGAAAGATTCAGGGGTACCACCGAAGGGTTTAGTATCCATAGACCAGACCCACGTTATGTACAATGAGAACATCTGGGGGTAGTGACATCATACAGTGTTGGGAAGTTGTGCCTTGATTGGCTAAAGACCTCAACATTACCCCAGGTGAAGCAACACTTGCCCTTACTCTCAGAGGATGTGGACCTACAGGATTTTTTATTAGGTCCCAGGAAACCACGTCAGAAGCGCTTTTTGTATGCTGTCTTTAACGAACTCTGGAAGATCTCTCAACAAGAAGCTGCGGAGAGATTAAGAGAAATAGATAGAGTTAACCTAGAAAAGGCGTTAGCCATAGTTGACAATGGAATGACTACATTAACATCCAGGATATATTCACTGGGCAACATTGTATCTTCTGCTATCGATGTAATAGAACAGGAGTTTTCCATATTGTAACACGGACAGTCGCAGTTACGTTCTATTATTTTGTTAAGCTGGACCCTGCAGTCATTGCGCGCCGGTTATGTGCATTGGCGTTTTATCAACATTACTTCATTATTTTCTGCATACGATCTAACAGAAACACAGATGAAAACGGCACAGAAGGGAGCAAAATATACAATGCTGCGTATTGAGAAACTGGATAGGTTACCCTTTACTGTGGCTGAGTCACCGTCCACAGAATGGTTAGTCCATGGCCATATAACATTACCGGTCGCAACTTTCCAGTTTCAATATTGCCTAGAACAACAACAGGCAGGCAGATATGAAAAGATGGGTAAGGAATTCATCAGGGAATCCTGGGATTTACCATACAGATTTTGATGCAGGAGTGGGGATCTGGAAGTGTTTCTAAGCGGAACTAACTGCAAGAACGCTTTAAGTGGATCTCTCATATGCCAGGATATTATGCTACACGGGGCTTGTAATGGGTCTGTGGCGAACTTGTCCTGTCACTTGAGGGGTACCCCAGCAGCTGTGATTAATCCGGTATTCAGGCTTCTCTCGAATGGGAGTTACTTGATGCTGAATGATCAAGGTTGTTGTGGGATGCTTCCGGGCATTGCATATCTAGTCACTGTGAGCTCCAGGGTTACTTGCTGTATGCAAGTATTGTTTCCACCAACACATACAGTCAGGGAGGTGCCGTTATGGCCTTTGCTAAATGTTTCCTTTATACGGTTTGATACTCTGAGCAGAATGAAAGCCATGCTTTTACAACGAACCATGCCCTTAACCTCCGCCCGGGAGACTTTTGATCTCCTCGGCTGAGATACAGGCACTTATATGTACAAACTGCCCTTTCCATTTCACAGAAATGGTAAGTCGTATCTTTAACATGTCCGATCCGACGGGTATTGTACACATATTTAAGACCATAGGTTCCAGACTGTTAAGCACCTTTCAGAAGGTCCTCAGGGTTATACCAAACTTTATACACTCCGTCTTTGGAAGCATTTTTGGAGGGCTTCCGCTGATCCTGTTTCTAATAGCAGGAATCCTGATTGTTACCTTTCTGCTACGCAATGGATGTTCCAGCCACCAAGGAAGCAGCAACAGCTCTCCTGGAGCGTAAATACTGCGATCGCTTGGTACAACATCTGGGCACACCTCGCCTACGGGAACTGAGCGCCTCTTGGTTCCTGTCATTTAGACCAGTCTGTATGGACTGTGTCCTACCTGTTCTCCGATACCTGTTCTGCGGAGAAGAATGCGTGTTGGACCTCTGTCTGACACTTCCATCTGCTGCACCACCGGACGTTGATGCTTTACTGGACCCGATAATGGCCCATGTTCTGCAGTGTCCTCAGCGCATTCCCATGTTGTTGGCAGCATTCTTAGAGCCACCACAGGTAGTTTCTGCTCCTGTTGGTATAAACACCGGCTCATCCAACAATCAGGCCTTGGATGTGGCACAGGCTGCCCCGGCACCTGCTGCAGGCGGTACAGAAGATCATCTGTGCTCAGTTTACATTCTTTGTGAGGTGTTACAGGGATCGTCAGCTGCGTATGCAGACAGCAGCAATGTTGCGTCTACCAGCAAGGACACATAAACATTTGGCATGTTGCACGCTGGGAAGATTTGGCTTTTAACTTTTTCGAAATTCAAAATTGAAACCTTTTGACCTGCATGGCTTTCAAATGCTTGTAGTTGTTCAGACTATATAAAAGGACACTTTAGAGCCACTGCTTGAATGATTTTGTTTTATAGAACAATTTTAAAGGGTTTTATAACGCTTTTTAAACTTCTCTTAATGTTTTTATTAATTGTTGGATACAAACCTCTAGACACCTTGGTAGTACGCTAGAATTTAGTAATGCTGTCCAGTCGGATGAGGAGTGGGTGTTATATTTCATATAGGTACCCCGATTTAGGTCTAGGTATCATCATAACCCTTCACCTACGTTCTCTCCTATACTACATACATAACGGATTTGGAGGTCTGACCTTTTACCCAGTTACAATACTACACATAACTACGTAGGGTTTTGCCCTAGACACTGGCCTCATAAATTATGCATGAGGATTCTTAGTTTCTTGGAATCACAGCAGGACCATCATCTCCTGCATAATAACTGTTAATTCCCGACGTCATCCTAAGTCCGACACTGGCACAGCAAGGTAGAACCCCTGGGGATACCTTAGGGTATATAAACACCACATCTTGCTGAGATAGAGAGAGGAGATCAGGACTTCCCGGCCGACACACTGACGCGAGACGCTGAGGTTCCTGCATGCAGATACTCCAGCTCGCAGTGGTCTGACATCCCTTGCGGGGTGTTCAGCTCGAGACCAGAACGGGGTCCGCAGTCTCACATCAGGTAATGGGGTTGGCTTTATCCTAGAGGGATTCTTGGCTTTACACCTACTCACATGCTAGGTACACTTAGGTACATCTAGTTTAGGGTGCATCACAGGAGTATGCATTGTATTACCATGTATTTATCCCCCAATGTTTCCCTACCCAGAATGCCCTGCAAACCTCAAATTTAGCTGAAAAAAACACATTTTCCACATATTTTAGGGTGGAATCATCGTTCCGGCACAAATATCCTACCCCACAGCGTTCCTCTCAGTCTCCCGAGTACAATGATACCTCACTTGTGTGGGTAGGGCAAGGGCCTGTGACCGGGAAGAGCCCAAAACATAGGGTTTTAGGGTATAGCACGACAATTCTAAGCGCTAAATTTTTTTTAAATGTGTTTTTAGCCAATTCTGCATTGGGCACCCAAACAAGTGAGGTATCATTTTACTTGGGACACCAAGGCGAATGCTGTGGGGTAGGACATTTGCGACGGCACGGTGATTCCACGCAAAAATATGTGGAAAATGTGTTTTTTTCAGCTAAATCTGAGGTTTGCAGGGGATTCTGGGTAGGGAAACGTTGGGGGATCCACTTAAGCCATACCTCGTTGGACTCCCCCGGGTGTCTAGTTTTCAGAAATGTGTGGGTTTCATAGGTTTCCCTAGATGGCGGCGAGCCCGGGGCCAAAAAACCAGGTGACCACCCCCCCAAAACCAGATAGTTTTGTTATAGGTAATTTTGAAGTCTCCACAGTACGATTTGGGTCATTTCCTGTTGCAGCCACTAAGCCTACCCACACATGTGAGGTACCATTTTTATCGGGAGACCTGGAAGAACACTAGGTAGTAGGACATTTGTGTCAGCCCGGTGATCCTACAACTTTCTCACACAGAAATGTGAGAAAAAATTGATTTTTTCAACAAAATTTGAGGTTTGCAGGGGATTCTGGGTAGGGAAATGTTGGGGGACCCACGCAAGCCATACCTTGCTGGACTTCCCCGGGTGTCTAGTTTTCAGAAATGTGTGGGTTTGGTAGGTTTCCCATGATGGTCGCTGACCCCGGGGCCAAAAACTTATGAGAGCCCCCTTGCAAAACCAGGTTGTTTTGTGATAGGTAATTTTGATGTCGCCTCAATACGTTTTGGGCCCTTGCCTGTCGTGGGTACTTGACCCACCCACACAAGTGAGGTACAATATTTCTCGGAAGACTTTGGGGAATGCGGGGTGGGTGGAATTTTGTGGATCCATGCAGATTCCAGAACTTTCCATCACATAAATGTGAGGAAAATATGTTTTTTTTTTACAAAGTTTGAGGTTTGCAAGGGATTCTGGGTAACAGAACCTGGTGAGAGCCAGACAAGTCACCCCATCCTGGATTCCCCTTGGTGTCTAGTTTTAAAAAATGTACAGGTTTGCTAGGTTTCCCTATGTGCCAGCTACGCTAGGGCCCAAAATCGACAGGTAGGCACATTGCTAAAAAAAAGTTGGTGCCTAGTGTGCTTTCTGCTGCCCTGGGGGGGAATCGGGGGCAGGGGGTTTGCCCCGATATGCCCCCAATGGGGGGCAGAAATACTGTGGCTATTTTTTGTGTGGTGGTGGGGGCATTGGTATGCCCATTCTGGGCAGCCCCCACCCCCATGCATAAAAAAAGCCAGCTTAATCGCTGGCGCCTAGTGGGCTTTCTGCCCCCCTGGGGGGCAGATCAGGGGCCAGTGCCCCCAAATGCCCCCCCGCGGGGGCAGAAAGACTGGAATTTCTCTGGGAGGGGGTGGGTGTATTGTCATGCCCCTTTTGGGCAGCCCCCACCCCTATACGAATAAAACAAAAAATCCCTGGTTTCTAGTGGGGTTTCTGCCCCCCGGGGGGGCATATTGGGGGCTGCTGCCCCATATGCCCCCCAGGGGGGCAGAAAGACTGGAATTTTTGTGGGCGGTCGGTGGGGGCATTGGCATGCCCGTTTTGGGCAGCCTTCACCCCTGATTCAAATTGGTACAAAAAAAATCCCTGGCATCTAGTGGGCCTTTTGCCCCCCCAGGGGGGACAGAAAGGCTGTAGTTTTGGCGGGGTGGGGGCATTGGCATGCCCGTTTTGGGCAGCCCCCACCCTAATTAAAATTGCCCCCAAAAAATCCCTGGTTTCTAGTGAGCTTTCTGCCCCCCCAGGGGGGGCAGATTGGGGGCTACTGCCCCCATCTGCTCCCCAGGGGGGCATAAAGACTGTAATTATTGCGGGGTGGGGGCATTGGCATGCCCGTTTTGGGCAGCCCCCACCCTAATTCAAATTGCCCCCCAAAAAATCTCTGGTGTCTAGTGGGCTTTTTGCCCCCCGGGGGGCAGATTGGGGGCTACTGTCCCCATCTGCCCCCCAGGTGGGGCAGAAAGTCTGTAATTGTGGCGGGGGTGGGGGCATTGGCATGCCCATTTTGGGCAGCCCTCACCCTAATTAAATTACACATCAAAAAATCCCTGGCATCTAGTGGGCTTTCTGCCCCCCGGGGGGGGCAGATTGGGGGCTACTGCCCCCATCTTCCCCCCAGGGGGGGCAGAAAGGCTGTTATTGTGCGCGGAGGGGTGGGGGCATTGGAATGCCCGTTTTGGGCATCCCCCACCCTAAAAACAGTAGCGCAAAAGAAAATCCCTGGCGTTTAGATGGCTTTCTGCCCCCATCTGCTCCCCAGGGGGGCCAGAAAGGCTGTCATTGTGGCAGGGGGTGGGGGCATTGGAATGCCCATTTTGTGCAGCCCCCACCGTAAAAACAATTGCGCAAAAAAAAATCCCTGGTGTTTAGTGGGCTTTCTGCCCCCCCGGGGGGCAGAAAGACTGAATTTTGCCAATTTGTTTATTGGGCCCTTGCCCAAGGGGCCGCTACCCCTCCCTGGTGTCTAGTGGGTTGATCCCTGCTTGGGGTTCGCCCTCCTGGGGCGATCCCCAAGCAGGGATCCACTGGAGAGGGGTACCATTGGAAAGGGGAGATTCTCCCCTTTCCAATGATACCTCCCCCGTCTTTCTACGTGCTCAGGGGGCTGAGATAGCCCCCAGAGCACGTAGAAAG
Source organism: Calotriton arnoldi (assembly GCA_963921515.1). Lineage (NCBI taxonomy): Eukaryota > Metazoa > Chordata > Amphibia > Caudata > Salamandridae > Calotriton > Calotriton arnoldi. The sequence continues at coordinate 403,083 of CAWUFW010004542.1, read as the reverse complement.
TGAAACTGAAATGAGCCTAAAGGCTCATTTCAGTTTCAGTTTTGGTGAAATGACGTCAGCGCGACGTGCGCGCTGATCGTCATTTCACAGAAATGGGGGGGGCCTCGGGAGCTGGGGAAGCTCTTCCCCAGCTCCCGAGGCTACAGGGGAGAAAAAGAAATCCCTCTGGTACCTGCACCTGAGGGATTTCTGGTGCCATGTACCAGGACGGCCGGGGGCCGTCCTGCGCATGCGAGCACCGTGGCGCAGGACGGCTCCCAGCCATCCTGCGCACAGAAGGGGTTAAACGCTTTCTCAGCATCAATGGCTATGGTTACAAAATGGGCTTTAAAAGCATGGAATTTACTGAGAACATTGAGAAACAAGCAGGCATTATCTGATATAAGTCTTCATTTAATAAAACCAGATTGTTCTTTTCCAATAGGATGAGGCAGAAACGATTCCAATCGATGAGCTAAAAGCTTAGCAAATATTTTGTAGTCCACATTTAATAAAGAGATTTGCCTATAGTTTTTACAATCATGAGGATCTTTACCATTCTTGTGAATTAAACAAATGATTGCTTCTCGAAAGGAACATGTACTGGAAGAAGACTCAATAAAATGTTTAAATAACCGAAATAGATAGGGAAGACGAAGGTGACAGAAATGAAGATAAAATGCCACTGTGAACCCATCAGGGCCTGGTTTTTTCCCCAATCTTAATGCCTTTAATGCTCCAGACCATTCCTCAGTGGTAAGATCTTCCTCTAAAGAATCAAAGTCCAGATCAGGAGGAGTGACATGAGAAGTCTGATCCAAATACTCTGTAATTATGAAAGAGGGAGGCACTTCCTCAGGGGAATATAAAGATTTATAAAATTGTACAAATTCCTCTAAGATAGCTTGTTGATAGGTGATAGACTGCCCCTCTGAAGAGGATATAGAGTCAATAATGTGTCTCTCTTTTTTAATTTTTGAATAATTCGCTAGCAACCCACCAGCTTTATTTTTCCCACCATAATATTGGGCACTATTCCTCAAAAGAATTTGCTTAGCTTCCTTAGTAGAGCTAGTATTAAATTGCAATTTGGCCTGTAACAAATTATGCAAATGTGAAGGCAATTTAAAAGAGAAGTATCACTGCTCCAAAGATTTAATTGTTGAAAGTAATGTTTTATGTTCTTGTGCTTTGCTTTTCTTTTTCTTAGAGATGTTATTTAAAATAAAACCCCTCGCAGATGCTTAAATGTGTACAATAGGGCAGGTGAAATCTCCGAATTATCATTGAAAGAGAACAACTCTGAGGCAAAGGAGATAACAGAACTAGAAAATCGAACATCCTGAAGCAAAAAATTATTGAATCTCCATCTATGCAACAGAGGTCCAGGGGGAACCAAATCCAAGTCAGTGATAACCATGACATGATCAGAAAGTACAATTGGAGTAATGTGAGACTGCACGAGGCATCGTGAAAGTGATTTTGAAAGAAAAACATGGTCTAGTCGTGACAGTGTACCATGAGTAGCAGAGTAAAAAGTGTAATCCTTAGTTGTAGGGTTAGATCATGTTTTGTAGGGGCATAAACATTCAATATAGCTAAAGATATATTGTCTACCAGAATGTTAATAATAACCCACTTACCAGCATCATCTGTTTCTTGTGAAACCACAGTAAGATTAAGAGACTTATTACATAATATCACAACCCCATTCTTTCTAGACACAGAGGGAGAAACAAATACATGTCCCACCCAGTTGAGTTTAAATTTCAGTGCTTCAGACTGGGTAAGGTGGGTTTCTTGAAGAAGAACAAGGTCAGGATTAGACTTACATAAATGCAATATTATTCTCTGTCATTTAACTGGATTAAGGGACCCCTTAATATTCCATGATATTACTCGGAATTATATGAAATGAATCAGGGGTAAGCCATTTAAGAACTTTAAAACTACTGAAAAATAACATCCTCAAAAACAGAAGAAAAACAGAAAACAATGAAGAAGAAAAGAAAGAGAATAAAAGTAAAGAAAGAATAAAGGAGATTAAGGATAGCAAGGGAGAAGGACAGGAAGGAAAACATAAGATCCAAACAAAGAGACAGTACATATCCAAAGGGGATGACTGAAGTAACATAGCTGTGAAAGTCATGAAAAGAAGAAAAATGGGGTGGTGACGAAACATATGACGATGACCCATCCAAGAGGGAGAATAATCTCAGCCAAGACAGGACCAAAAAACATTTAGGATGATGGACTGCATGAACAAAAAAAATATATAAAAGAAGCTGCAACGAGATAACAAGAGCATCATAAGACATCATATACAAAACATACACCTCACACCTCAAAAATACAATTAAAAGATATTAAGTGAAATTTAACATTTCAAACCATCTAAGGAATTTAAGCCAAAGAACTCAGACAAAAACCACAAAACAAAGAATACAAAGCAATCAACCATTAGAAGGACCAGCAGGATCCATATGAACCAAACTATGCAATAGTATAAATTTCTTAAGTTCTGCTGGATCCAAATATGTCATAGTGTTATTCTGGAAAGTCATTTTAAAAGTACATGGGTGAAATAGACCTTATCTGGCCCCAATAGCACGAAGTGGGGCACGAAGGTTAAGGAATTCCTTCTGTCTTGCTGCAGTAATATTGGAGACATCTTGAGACAAGAAGACCTTCTGACCCAACCAAGTAACCGGGTCGTTTTGCTTTAGCCGCAGAAAGGACTGCCAATTAGTCTGTAAATTTCAAAAAAAGGATGATTACACCTCTAGGTTTAGTAGTAGACGCTGACAAAGAAGGACGAGGACCAAGCCTCTGAGCCCTCAGGATGTTAAATGCAGTTGTAGAAGGCATGTCCAACAACTTTGGGAGGAAAAAGGTAAAAAGGAAACAGGGTCATCTCCTTCCAAAGTTTCAGGTAGACCATAAATACGGGGGTTATTCTGACGATTCCTGTTTTCCAAATCTTCTTTGTGTTGTTGGAGTTTATGTACCTCCTTCTCCAAAGAATTAATTTTATGGTTTTCGTCAGTTAGGCTCAAGATTTGTTGTTCCATCATAGATATCCGACTCTCCATGGAAGACCACTTGTCATCTAGATGTTGTATTCTATTATTAGTCTCTTCTACAAAAGGACGTAATGCACACATTTCCTCCAGTAACATTTCTAACGAAATAGGAGACGGTGACTTTTCAGGTGAGGGAGGATCCTACTTCAGTCTCTTAGATGGAGAAGAGGGTGATGAAGTTTTGCTTCCCGCAGGCTGAAGTGACGCACTTTGAGTAATGACCGAATTTGCCATTTCTTTAGAGGAAAGCGAATGGGCTTCTGATGATGCTTTGGAAACAGGGCCTGCACAATTACCAGCAGAGGAACTTGTCTTAGGGGAAAAAACAAACTGTGGCTTCCGCAGCTTCCCCACACACAGACCATACAGCGTATCTAATTTTGAAGGGGTCACCTGTATTAGTCAGTCCAAGCATGGCAAGTTATGAACCACACAGAATTTCCAAAAGGCCCCAGGCCCAACTAGGCTTCAGGAGACCCAGAAAAAAAACAAGTGTGAAATTAGCAGCTCATACAGTAAATCTTACCCTAAGAACGCCCTACTACTAGTATAAGTAGTGTACTTTGGGAGTTTGCAGAGTACCTTAGGAGCTCCTTTTCTTTTATTATATTTATTAATTAATAGCAGCAGGCTCCTACTCCTGGGTGTTTACTTCAAGTACATATTGGCAGCAAACATTAGTATGTATATCTTGATATTGCCCACAAACCGGTTAAATCTGCAGGCACTATTTTCCCAGATTGCAATGTTAAACACAGTTCTCTTTATTTGAAAACTCCTTTTATTATTTCATACTTCCAGGCACAAGGTTCTACACAGCCCTTTCCATTCCGTTTAGTTTGCGAGGAATCTCAAAATAGCCACCTTTACTGAGACAGCATCTTCAATGGCAAAAAAGAGTTCATATGGATGCTGTACCACCTCAAAAATGGTCCTGTTCATGCCCGTTGGTTCCTCTGCATGTGCTGTTATAATTTGCCCGATTTTGCAGCATGAAGAAGCGGCAAAAAGCTGCGGTCGGCCCGAGTAGTGGCAGTGATCTCCCGCTAGGCGGCCATCTTAGGTGGCACCGAAGCCACGCCTCGAGGGTTGACAGAAATTAATGAAACTAAAAAATCCAGATAACTCAGTGGTATGTTATACGATACTGACTGCACACCACAAATGACACTGTAAACAGCTAGAAAGGTAATGAAGAGCCAGCCGTGAATACCACCGACAGAACTAACTACAAGGCTGAACTCAGACGCTATCACAAGCAAATTAGAGGCACCAAGAAAAAAGCACTAGTGGACCGCATCGAAGGAAGCTCCAACAGCTGCAAGGAGATCTTCTCGATCGTCAAGGATTTCACTCCGCGCTCAACCACTTTTAACAGCATTGCTCAACTGCGACACGACTGAAGTCAATCAATCAATCAATCAATCAATCAATCACGGCATTTATAGAGCGCGCTACTCACCCGGGAGGGTCTCAAGGCGCTGGGGGAGGGGGTAAGTTACTGCTCGAACAGCCAGGTCTTGAGCTGCTTCCTGAAGGAGAGATGGTCCTGGGTTCGCCGAAGGTGAGTGGGGAGGAGTTCCAGGTCTTGGCTGCCAGGTAGGAGAAGGATCTTCCTCCGGCGGTGGTTCTGCGGATGCGTGGTACGGTGGCGAGGGCGTGGCTGGTTGATCGTAGCTGGCGTGTGGGCGTGTAGAAGGTCATGCGGTCGTTGAGGTACTTTGGGCCCAGGTCGTGGAGGGCCTTGTGTGCGTGGGTGAGGAGTCTGAACGTGATTCTCTTGCTGACGGGGAGCCAGTGCAGGTCTTTCAGGTGTCCGGTGATGTGGCTGTGTCGGGGGATGTCCAGGATGAGTCGTGCGGAGGCGTTCTGGATGCGCTGGAGTCTTTTTTGAAGTTTGGCTGTGGTTCCGGCGTAGAGGGTGTTCCCATAGTCCAGTCGGCTGGTGACGAGTGCCTGGGTGACGGTCTTCCTGGTTTCAGTGGGGATCCATCTGAAGATCTTGCGGAGCATGCGCAGGGTGTTGAAGCATGAAGATGAGACGGCGTTGACTTGTCTGGTCATCGACAGGGAGGAGTCCAGGATGAAGCCCAGGTTGCGTGCGTGGTCCGTTGGCTTGGGCGCGGTGCCCAGGGCCGGGGGCCACCAGGAGTCGTCCCAGGCGGAGGGTGATGAGCCCAGGATGAGGACTTCCGTCTTGTCTGAGTTCAGTTTAAGGCGGCTGTTCCTCATCCAGTCGGCGACGTCTCTCATCCCGTCGTGTAGGTTGGCTCTGGCGGTGGTGGGGTCGTTGGTGAGGGAGAGGATCAGCTGGGTGTCGTCGGCGTAGGAGATGATGTTGAGGTTGTGTTGGCATGCGATGGCTGCGAGGGGCTCATGTAGACGTTGAAGAGGGTTGGGCTGAGTGAAGATCCTTGTGGAACGCCGCAGATGACTTCGGTGGCTTCGGATCTGAACGGGGGAGGCGGACTCTCTGGGTTCTTCCGGCGAGGAACGAGATGATCCATTCCAGTGCTTTCTCTCGGATTCCGATGTTGCTGAGGCGCTTCACTAGGGTGCGGTGGCAGACGGTGTCGAACGCCGCGGAGAGGTCCAAGAGGATGAGGGCAGCTGTTTCCCCGTTGTCGGTTAGGGTTCTGATGTCGTCGGTGGCTGCGATAAGGGCGGTCTCGGTGCTGTGGTTGGCCCGAAACCCGGACTGCGAGGGGTCGAGGATCCATTCGCTCTCGAGGAAGGCGGCAAGCTGTCTGTTGACGGTCTTCTCGATGACTTTGGCCGGAAACGGAAGGAGCGAGATGGGACGGTAGTTCTTGAGGTCGGTGGGGTCCGCCGTTGGTTTCTTCAGGAGGGCGGTAAGCTCGGCGTGCTTCCAGCTCTCCGGGAAGGTGGCGGTGTGGAAGGAGGAGTTGATGATGTCCCGGAGATGGGGTGCGATGGTGGCGTCGGCTTTGTTGAAGACGTGGTGTGGGCAGGGGTCGGTTGGTGATCCGGAGTGGATGGAGTTCATCGTGCGGGTGGTGTCTTCGGTGCTGATCGGGGTCCAGTTGCAGAGGGTGGTGGTGGCGGGCGTTGGTTCGGCGGTAGGGTGCGTGGTTTGTGCGTCGAAGCTGTTATGTATGTCGGTGATCTTGCGGTGGAAGAACGCGGAGAGTGAGTTGCAGAGGTCTTGCGAGGGGGTGATGTCGTTGTTTCCGGCGCTGGGGTTGGAGAACTCTTTGACGATGCTGAAAAGTTCCTTGCTGTCATGGGCGTTGTTGTCCAGTCGTTCTTTGAGTGCCGACTTCTTGGTGGCACGGATCAGCTGGTGGTGTTTGCGGGTGGCGTGCTTGAGGGCGGTCCTGTTGTCTGTGGTCTGGTCGAGTCGCCAGGTTTTCTCGAGAGTGCGGCAGTTCTTCTTGGATTCCTTGAGTTCATTGGTGAACCAAGGGGTTTTCTTGCTTCCGGGTCTGCTGGGAGGGTTTTTAGTGGTGCGAGGTCGTCGGCGCAGGCGGTCAGCCACTTGGCGAGGTTGCTGGCTGCTTCGTTTGGGTCCGTTGTGTTGGTGGGTGTGTTCTGGCTGAGGGAGGCGGTGAGCTGCTCGGGCGGTGATCTTGCTCCAGCTCCGGCGGGAGCCTGTTGCGGGTGGTGGTGGGTCGCAGTCTTTCTGAAGCTGAAGTGGACGCAGCTGTGGTCGGTCCAGTGGAGTCCGGTGGCGTGGCTGAAGGAGATGTGCTTGCTGGACGAGAAGACGGGGTCAAGCGTGTGGCCGGCGTAGTGGGTGGGCGTGTTCACCAGTTGCTTGAGTCCGAGGTTGGCGAGGTTGTCCAGCAGGGCGGTGGTGTTTCTGTCGTTGTTGTTCTCCAGGTGGAAGTTGAGGTCCCCTAGGAGGATGTAGTCGGCGGAGGGCATGGCGTGCGGGCTGATGAAGTCTGCGATGTCTTCGCTGAATAGTGTGCGTGGTCCCGGGGGTCTGTAGATGAGGGTGCCTCGGAGGGTGGTCTTGGGGTCAGTGTGTATCTGGAAGTGTAGGTGTTCGGCGGCGGTGAAGGTCTCGTCGGAGTTAGTCGAGATGCGGATGGTGTTCTTGTGTACGATGGCGATGCCTCCTCCCGTCTGGTTGACGCGGTCCCTCCGGGTGATCTTGTATCCGTCCGGGATGGCTATGGCGATGTCGGGCGCTGAGGAGGCGTTCATCCAGGTTTCGGTGAGGAAGGCGATGTCCGGTGCTGTTGCGTCGAGCAGGTCCCAGAGTTCCACGGTGTTCTTCGGCAACAAGACCTCCCCATTGGAAAATACCTGGTGGCCGTCGGAGCTAGGACCAACACCCACAGACCCCACAAGAAATTTAGGGATCATCCTAGATGACAAGCTCAACATGACGGCCGAAATCAATGAAGTGTGCACATCCTGCTTCCACATCCTACATATGCTGCAAAAGATCTTCAAATGTTTGCCTCAGAACACCAGACAGACCATCACACAAACACTCATCACCACTCTCTGTGCCGGATTCTCCAAACAACTCCTACACAGACTTCAGGCCATCTAGAACAAAGCCACAAGACACATACTTGACCTCCCATGTGCACCCGCATCACACCACACCTCAGAAAGCTTCACTGCCTCCCCATTCACAAGCGCAGCCAATTCAAACTTCTCACACACACATACAAAGGCCTACACAACACAGGACCAGAATACCTGAACAGCCGCATACACTTTCACCAACCCACAAGACACCTATTCTCTGCCTCACCCTCATTTGCACACATTCCCCGCATCCACAAAAGTAAAACTGTAGGTTGCTCATTCTCCTACACCACACCGAAGACTTGTAATGACCTCCCTTAACATATCAGATTCTCCTCCTCACTTCTTGAGGTCCGCAAGAAGCTGAAGACCTAGCTCTTCATATAAGCTCCTTGAGACCACACAACTGTACACCATGCTCAAGCACCTGGACACCCTCTAGGGTGATTAGTGTGCTATACAAATCAACATAACTCAAGACAACATAACATCACATAACATAGCATAGCACACATTAAAACAGCAGGAAGGACAGATCAGCAGCATGCCACACGATAATAGCGTAAATAACAGTAAAGCAGTCTAAAGTGAACAACAATCATACCAAATAAAAATGTGTTAAGGAGAGGACATCAAGCATAGATGTTGATGCAGAGCTTATTATTGTATCTTTATTGTATATGCAAGACCAGACCAGGAAGGTGACAGTACTGACGCTGAGGCAGTATTTATAAGGGTATATGTCTACCTTCCACATCTAGTTCAATAACCACAGTATGATCGCTCACACCAGCTACACATAGTCCTAGTAAAGTAAAACAGCCTTGCCCAATGTGAAACAGCATTTAGAGATAACCCACTAGAGACTCAGCATTCACACAGCTTCCACTGAATATGTGTGAAACTCAACATTGCTTGTGAAACACCACCATGAGGATAACTCAGACCCTTCAAACCACCCACCGCACCAATGCGATGAGGGAAAGGAATGCCGTTGTGGTGAAACCGTGGTGGAGGAATCACAACTGCATGTCAACACAATAGATCATTGACCACATGTACTAACATTAGTGTTTGAGATTACCAAATAGCGAATATTTGCAATTCGCTATTTGGTAATCACAAGCACTAATGTATTAAAGTGTGAATTAAAGTGTGTTTTCCACTTTTAGTGATTCCTAGTGGGTCTCAAATAGACCTACCTCATGAATATTAATGAGGTAGGTCTCAGTTTTCGACCTAATGGGAATCTCAAAAATAACAGGGATGGTGGCCTGCTGGGGTCAGCAGACCACCAAGTCTGTGAGTACTTTTAAATAAAGCACTTTTAAAAAAAAAAATGCAGCCCGTTTTCCTTAAAGTTAAAAAGGTTACATTTCAAACAAAAATAAAAGTTTTCTTTTCATTAGGTCTCGCCTAGGCAGCGCATGCGCTGTCTCGTTGAGACATGCAGTATATGCTTTAGTGAGGGAGTCTCCGCCTCCTTTTTCCTATTGGTTTTTGAGTGTGTCTTTTAAAATGTCTTACTTGCTATTGGTGTAGTGTGTTTTATGTCCCTCCTTTTTCCCTGTTGGGCACGCCTATGGCTATTGGCCCCTTTACTTGTATTAGTCCACTTTTTTTGGTCTGTTGTTTTGGGAAGATCTCTTTTTTAATGTGCCTTGCTTTTTGACAGAGTTGAAATGCAAGCTGTTAAAGTATTTGCTAATTACGTCCCTTTATTTGTTCATTTTTATTAATTTAAAGTATTTGCTTTTTTTACGTGTTAATTTAAAGTATTTGCCAATAATTGTGTCTGTTTACTTGTTCATTTTTATTAATTTAAAGTATTTGCTAATAATTGCGTTGAGCCGACGAGGCTCGAACACTGGTCCACAGCTCCCGAGTCAGCAGCTCTCACCACTGAACCATAACCTCTCCCACCGAAAGCAGCATACAGTTCTCTCTACATGCTTGATCTGGTATGAGGTCATCAAGTACCACCAATATGCTAGTAACAGTCCTCTTGGCTGCAAGTTGCCGGGCAACGGCGCCGCGGAGTAGTGACGTTCAGCCGGCAGCAGCCGCTGTGGCTGAGCTCAGCGATCTCCGCTTGTACATTTCCTGGTCAGAGTTTTACCATCAGCTGCAGCAGCAGCAGCATGTGTCACCACACCGGCATCCAAGGTAACCGCCCCTAGGCCACGGGAGGGACCCTTGCCTTGCACTACACCCCACGAGTGCTTGGGATACCAGGGGCTCCAATAGCACAGCATTTACTTTCTCTCGCAGACAACCCTTCCAGTGCTGTAAAGAGTAGGATACAACTGCTGGGACTCTTTGTGTGGCTGCGGCAGCCACGCCTCTCAATCCTCGGGCTAGACGGGGAGGTGCTGCCTTGTACTGCCTTATTTTGAGGGAGTAAAAAGCGGTTCCTACGGGAGTAGAGGTGGGTGTGGACAGGATATACAGCCCTGAGAAGCGGTGCTGAAACCATTTTCAGAGCGCAGATTTACGTGATTTTAAATGGCAACGGGTAATCAAGCGCTGCGAGGTTTATGTGGCTCTTTGTGAGAAGAATAATTAAACTTCGCTCGATTTTGTTTCCTAAATCTCCTTCTGCGATGCGTAGCAAGTGAGGGCAATTATGTGATGCGAATTTGCACTTCCATTACTTTTGTGCTTGGGAGAGTATTGTTTGTGTCCACGCATCTTTATATTGCATACGGACGCAGGTACTCTGTAGTGTAGATGAAGGGGTTAACGCTAAAACAAAGCTGCCTGGGACCGGAAAGAACAAAAGGTTTAGCTCCTGTACCTGCCGCTTATGCCCCTTTGTCCTGTCTTCGAGTGCGATCCTCCCCTCGCCTGCTGTGCTCTCGCCAAGAAGTTCTTTCATTCTCTCGGGCACAAAGGTCCAGTGTTCAAGTATTGACTCACTGAGCCAGCCCTTGAAAAGGAAAACCTCTAGTTCACAACTCTCAACTTTCCGAAGCCCATTTGTAAATAGTCTTCTTATGTTGATTCTCTAAAGACATAATAAACAGGACTGCCTTATGTAACGCAACTGGTTCTTTTGTAAAGCGCTCTGACACCTTCGGGTAATGTTCGCGCTATATAAAATCGCATTAAATAAAATAAATAAATAAAAATAAAGTTGCAGAGTGTACGGATGAGTTATTCAAGCATGAATCTGGAAAACTTCAGCGCTCTGAGTGACTTGGTCTTACGGTGCCTACTTCCTTTTAAAAAAGTTATTTAATAATCCCGGGCAAATATTCACTGCTCTTGAGCACTAGTTAAGAACTGCTGTTGAAATATTCTTAGAGTCATTATGGCTCAACTAAAAATGCCAGTAATCTGCTTTTAAAACCAAATGAATTATTTAGAGCATGACTGTTCTTATTTACGTCCTGCAGTTAGCACAATATGCTTATTGTGTGGAGCCTGATTTGGTTACATTTGTTTTCCACAAAAAATCTGCCCTTGCTGTTTGCATATCGTTTTGAATTCTAAGCTGATTTTCCTACACGGCCTGTGTGTGTCGAGCTCATTTACTGTGAATGCTTGTTTTAAATAACAAACAGAGGTAATGTGCTGAGGGGCCCCGTAGAGATAGGGCCACCCCCCTTCGTTATTAAACTCAGGCGTCACGCGCCGGACTATGTGCGGGGCTCCCATGCACCAAGGAGCACGCGATGCATGTTCCCCTTTTAACTCCCAATGATGTGGAATTACCTCTTTCGACCACCTTACATTCCCGCCTCCATGCCGCTATGTAGAAACACAAACAGCAGCTTATCCAGTCTTCCGTTTTTCATTTGCTATCTGGTGCTAGTTATTATGCTTCAGCTTCATAAATACATGACTACGAGTCCCACAATGCAAAGGAAATGGACTGGATGAGTGAGACACTTTGAGGTCTCCATTCCTTCTTTGACTAGCTAAAATGTTGTGAACTGGAGCACAGTTCACTACCCTGGAAACACAGGTCTATGTTTGTTTCGCTATTTGTGGTCCTGTTACAGGTTTATTGGATGTGGCAGTATTCAGGGTTCAGTGGGCCCCTGCACCTGCTGCACCTGCTGCACCAACTAACACTCACTCCTTTTTCGTGTGTCACTTTCGCCTCTCCCGCTCTCAGGCGTTCCTATTTCTCGCTTGGTGCTTGAGATTTGCATAGCGCCAACCTAGCTGTCTGGCTGGCTTCTCAGCGCCCACATACTCTTTCTGGATCTTTTCATTTCAGTCTATTTATCGTGTCTTTCTCTCTATTTCACGTTACCTACATACATACATACATCCTCCCTTTCACCCCACGTCTCTTTTTTCCCATTAAGTGTTTTTGGGGGTTTATTCACTGCACAGCCCTGGCCTCTGAAGTGTGTGACGCAGTCTGCGCACAATGCGGGGCCACATCACATTCCCCTGCTGGTTACCAATAAACTGCGTGCATTTACGAAAGTTCACATACAAAAATCACACTTTGGTAATTAGCTGGGGCGTCAAACATTCGTGAAAGGATTCGGAAATACTTCAGTGGATTCTCGCATCCACTGCTGTCACCTGTGTTGACACCAGGGTCACAGGTTCACATCCCTGTCTTTCATCCTCCTAAAGTCGATACAATAACTACAAATCGGGTAAATAAAGGTCAAACAAGGGCAGACAGGATGTGTCTGCCACTGAATGCATGCTGCTTATCCTCTACATCTCCCTGTAGCGTTACCTCAAGAGCAAACTCTATGGGGTCTCTATCAAACCTTTTCTAAATTGCGTCATTGAGGTGTTGCACATCTCCTAAATTCATTCTGTTTTTGGGCCCCAGTGTACAGCAGTGTCGCTGGTAACCATTAAAAGTGGTACTGCGTAATACTAGCAAGCATTTCACCCCACTTTTATCCCCAAAATTTGCCTTCAGAGATCCCCCATATCTTAGGAATTACCGACATTGTGCCAAGGCCCGCATTTTGTTATGGGTACCTGCTTATATCAACAGTTGCATACAATATTTCAGTACCAGAAATTTGCCATTCATGCTGCCCATATACCATTGGTGTGTCAAAAATTACCTCCAGTATTTCAGAGGCCGCATTTTATCATGGTTTGCTTCCCCCAACCGCACCCCAGTGCCCTAAATTGCCATGGCTGCCCTCGCTAGGCATAAAATTGACATCTACTATGCCAGAACCAGCATTTTATCATAGCTGTAGCCTTATGTCAGTACTGGTTTTGTATTTTCCAACATGTTCCTACAGAAAAGTGTCTCCATATAGGTCTGTTCTCCACAGTTAACTCGCTCAAAAGTGCCTCTGCCCAGGTGGCCTGTTCTCCCCTTCTTTCTCACACACTCTTTCTGCTCCTCTGTCTGGAGTTTCACTGGAGATTCACCACTTCCTGCACAAACTACCTATCCCTCTCTATCTTCCTTTTTGTCTATTATATGGAGCTCTTACTCATATCTGTTCACCATACCACATAATTTCACTACACAAATACACCACACACCACACAATTCCAACGCACACAATTCCACAGCTAACAAGTCCAGTTCAACCACAAAAATCCACTCCACTCCACTCCAAAGCAAAACACATTGGTAAAAGGCATTATCATTTACAATCCCAATAGCTTTAACTCTAACAAATGCGAGACCGATGCATTGCAAATGCTTGTTTTTTAAGAGTAGGCAGTGGTCCACACTGCCTGCTCTTAAGAAATATTTTTTCAACTGTTATCTTCCTTTTTAGGTCTCGCGCCTAGCGTTGCAGTGCGCAGCACTGCTCGCGCAGCGCGAGACCTCTAGAAAGGGCTTCTGAAAACGACCCACACGCTCGTGCGTGTGGTTTTGTTTCCAGAAGCCCTCATTGGCTGTAGCGTGCGTTTTTAGAAAACGGCACGCGATTGGGCAAAGGCGGGCGCATGTCCCGCCTTCGCTCCTCCCATTCCCGACGGTGGCCAGAACGCGCAGCAGCGCGCGTTCGCCTCGCTGCCGCTGCCGAGCTCCCTCCCCCCCGCTCCTCTGTGGTGCGCGCGCACCACTGTTTAGTTTCATTGAACATTGTCTGAACTGTTTCATTTAAGTCTACATCTTTATAAAGAGCCCCAGAATTGACAAATACAGCCTTTTTAGAAGCATTCCGTAAGGACATACACCCCGCTTTTTCCTTATCATGAACGTGAAATTAACAGATAACTACGGCATGGCAGGCGTGTGTGTGTAGCGTTAACGGTCTAAAACGAGGCTCTAAACCAGCACGTAACATGCTTCCAAATATACTACTTTCTTATCTCTGGCGAAAAACGTCTTGCTCCTTGAAGTGTTTTCTAAGCACTGCAATCAGAGCGGGAATGCCCTCTGTCCCACTTTACGGTACTATCCCCCGGAGTTGCACTTTTGCTCGAGTTTGGAGCCTCATGACAGGTCGTCTGTGTCCCAGCACCCAATGGGGAGCGACTGCCCCGGAAGGGATCGTGTCTGGGACGGCGCTTGTGTCTCCGGCATCCCGTGTCCGATTTCAGTGCTGGTTTTCTCTCCACTGCACATCTGCACTCCGGGCTCTCCCTCAAGCTCTGTAAACTGATGAGGGAGGTTCCTGCTGAACAGGACTGACATCTGAAAGAAAAGTCAGCCCGCCGTGCCGTCATGCTTAGAAGCTCTGAAGTCCGCTGGAGCCCTCGCCAGGGCCCATACAGCCACTTCTATTGCAAGTTGCCGGGGCGTCCAGTGAATTGTGCCACTGTAAGTAGGGTGGCAACCTCGACTGTATTAATGTAGTTGGGTAGATTGAAGTAAACAAGACTACTACACCCAGAATGCATTAGGTGGTCACACAAAAGCACAGGGCTGGAAGTGATGACATGGAGTGACCATTACATCTGATTACAATTAGATGATGTTTTAATAGCAAGTCGTTACTTACAGGGCTTATAAACAGCTTGTGTGATATGAACCGGTATATAAACGAGCATTGGCAAATACAATAGGCCTCGTCTTTTGGCCCTATTGGCTGTGACAATCTGTTTTTAGTGGTGGTCTATGATGTGACTGAGGGTCGCATTGATGCCAGCAGGATTGGGCTCAGTGGAGAGATGGATGTAAGGTGGGCGTAGGTGGAGCGAAGCATGTAAATGGTGTGGACTGCGAGTCGTGGAGTTAATTTGAGGATTTCGTCTCCATTCCATATTGCCCTCTAAATTGTGCCCCTTGTCTGTAGAAGAGACACAGATTTAACAATACCTTGTTACGCTGTGTTTCAGTCGCTATCAATGTAGCGCACCCTGGGGTCAGCCTTCTCTGCTCTCTATTGCTACCTTTAGCGAGTCAAGTGTGCACTGGAAGTACTCTTGATTGCTGAACTGGAATGAAATTGAATCTTCTGCCTCACAATCTCCTTATTTCTTTAGTTTATCTGTAAATATTAAGAATGTTTATAAACAGACTCAGTTAAGGGCTATAAGAACTGACGGAGACCCCCTGCTTTGTTAAGCCTTGCACTATGTGTTGCTGGTAAAAAGAGCATATTGAGTGTTTTGGTTGCTTGTAAAGTCTGTGCACACACTTCCTTTTTTACTTTTGATTATATCACTGTATATTTTTAGATTCTTGTGAAAAGTCCTCTGAACGTGCCCCTCCACTGTTTTCAGCAGGTTCTATTTAACATCCGTTATAATGTTTTGGTGAGATGTGAATTATAGATAGTAATACAGTAATCTGTATATATGCTAAAATTGATGAAGACTAGACTTTTCCAGCACTTGTTAGAACTTAATACTGAAGTTAAAGCTGTACTCAATGCAACATAAATACACTCCACATAATACCACTCAGTGCCACATAATTATATGCTACATAATTACACTGCACTCAATGCAACAATCACTCCAAATAATACCACTCAGTGCCACATAATTACATGCCACATAATTACACTCTACTCAATGCAACATAAATAAACTCCACATAATACCACTCAGTGCCATATAATTACACTCTATTCAATGCAACATAAATACACTCCACATAATATCACTCAGTGCCACATAATTACACGCCACATAATTACACTTTACTCAATGCAACATAAATACACTCCATATAATACCACTCAGTGCCACATAATTACACGCCACATATTTACTCTACTCAATGCAACATAAATACACTCAACATAATGCCACTGAGTACCACATAATTACACGTCACATAATTACACTCTATTCAGTGCAACATAAATACACCACATAATACCACTGTGCCACATAATTGCACGCCACATAATTACACTCTACTCAATGCAACATAAATACACTCCACAAAAAACCACTCAGGGCGACATAGTTACACGCCACATAATTACAGTCTACTTAATGCAACATAAATACACTCAACATACCACTCAGTACCACATAATTACACGCCACATAATTACTCTACTCAATGCAACGTAAATACACTCAACATAATACCACTCAGTGCCACATATTAACACGCCACACAATTACACTCAACTCAATGCAACATAAATACACTTCACATACCACTCAGTGCCACATAATTATATGCTACGTAATTACACTGCACTCAATGCAACATACACTCCAAATACCACTCAGTGCCACATAATTACATGCCACATAATTACACTCTACTGAATGCAACATACACTCCACACAATACCACTCAGTGCCACATAATTACACGCCACATAATTACACTGTACTCAATGCAACATAAATACACTCACATAATACCACTCAGTACCACATAATTACACACCACGTAATTACACTCTACTCAATGCAACATAAATACACTCCACATAATACCACTCAGTACCACATAATCACACGTCACAATTACACTCTATTCAATGCAACATAAATACACTCCACATATTACCACTCAGTGCCACATAATTACACGCCACATAATAACACTCTACTCAATACAACATAAATACACTCCATATAATACCACTCAGTGCCACATAATTACACGTCACATAATTACACTCTATTCAATGCAACATAAATACACTCCACATAATACCACTGTGGCACATAATTAGACGCCACATAATTCCACTCTACTCAATGCAACATAAATACACTCCACAAAATACCACTCGGTGCGACATAGTTTCACGCCACATAATTACACTCTACTAAATGCAACATAAATACACTCCACATACCACTCAGTACCACATAATTACACGCCACACAATTACTCTCTACTCAATGCAACATAAATACACTCCACTTAATATCACTCATTGCCACATAATTACACGCCACATAATTACACTTTACTCAATGCAACATAAATACACTCCATATAATACCACTCAGTGCCACATAATTACACGCCACATATTTACTCTACTCAATGCAACATAAATACACTCAACATAATGCCACTGAGTACCACATAATTACACGTCACATAATTACACTCTATTCAGTGCAACATAAATACACCACATAATACCACTGTGCCACATAATTACACGCCACATAATTACACTCTACTCAATGCAACATAAATACACTCCACAAAAAACCACTCAGGGCGACATAGTTACACGCCACATAATTACAGTCTACGTAATGCAACATAAATACACTCAACATACCACTCAGTACCACATAATTACACACCACATAATTACAGTCTACTTAATGCAACATAAATACACTCCACATAATACCACTCAGTACCACATAATTACACGCCACATAATTACTCTACTCAATGCAACATAAATACACTCCACATAATACCACTCAGTGCCACATATTAACACGCCACATAATTACACTCAACTCAATGCAACATAAATACACTTCACATACCACTCAGTGCCACATAATTATATGCTACATAATTACACTGCACTCAATGCAACATACACTCCAAATACCACTCAGTGCCACATAATTACATGCCACATAATTACACTCTACTGAATGCAACATACACTCCACACAATACCACTCAGTGCCACATAATTACACGCCACATAATTACACTCTACTCAATGCAACATAAATACACTCCACATAATACCACTCAGTACCACATAATTACACACCACGTAATTACACTACTCAATGCAACATAAATACACTCCACATAATACCACTCAGTACCACATAATCACACGTCACAATTACACTCTATTCAATGCAACATAAATAGACTCCACATATTACCACTCAGTGCCACATAATTACACGCCACATAATAACACTCTACTCAATACAACATAAATACACTCCATATAATACCACTCAGTGCCACATAATTACACTCTACTCAATGCAACATAAATAGACTCAACATAATACCACTCAGTACCACATAATTACACGTCACATAATTACACTCTATTCAATGCAACATAAATACACTCCACATAATACCACTGTGGCACATAATTAGACGCCACATAATTCCACTCTACTCAATGCAACATAAATACACTCCACAAAATACCACTCGGTGCGACATAGTTTCACGCCACATAATTACACTCTACTAAATGCAACATAAATACACTCCACATACCACTCAGTACCACATAATTACACGCCACACAATTACTCTCTACTCAATGCAACATAAATACACTCCACATAATACCACTCAGTGCCACATCATTACACGCCACATAATTGCACTGTACTCAATGCAACATAAATACACGCCACATAAATGCACTCTATACCACATACCACCAATCAACATAAATGCACTCCACACCATGACACAATTTCACTAAGCATAATTTCACTCAACACCACAGTTCCAGGCCCCACAATTCAACTCCACACATTTCCAATACACACCGCATAATTACACACCAAACAACATATTTCAACTCCACAATCCACAACGTACCTCCAATCCACACCATATAGTGTCACCACCTGAGCACCAAACATCATTCACCACCACCATTTTGCATCAGCGCACCACCTAAGCATCACGTCAATCTGGCCTTGGAATCTGGCATCTGTTGATTCTCCCTAGTGTCCGTCCGCTGCTCGTGTTCTAATTAAATTACTGTTTTCCAACCTCCACTCCCAGTTATTTATGTCACGCTCCCCCATAACAATTTTTTTTATAACAAACAAGCATGAGAACAGGCAGGAAGAAGTTGCCAGCAGTGCAAGTACAAAAAAACTAGAATACATTTTTTATGTTAAAATCTTTTTTAATCAGGTTTTTCAGTTGTATATAATGTCGTCTTCGTTTATATAAAGGTAACAAAAATGCTTAACACTTTTTATTATAACTTTTCAACATAATGCACAGCAGCCACAATGCTCTACAACATAGCCAAAAGTTCTGGCTAAACACAATTTTAAAAGTCGCTGCTTGTTTGGTTTACTTTTGGCCAGTCACTCTCCAACAGAGCATTTTGGCACTCCGACACCAACTGCTCCCTCCATCCTCCCTTAGTAGGTAACCGACATTGCCATTTACAATGCCAATAGGTCGAACTTAAAAAAATGCGAGACCTATTGCATTTCCAATGCTTGTTATGATAGGGTTACCACCAACTTCGAGTTGGTGATGAAATGCAAATGTTTTGCAACCGCATTTCTGTCATAAAACATTCATATATACCAATGCAAATCAATATTTGGAAGGGACGCCCTAAACACGCCCCTTCCAAATACCAAATCCCAAACACAGATTGCGATTCAGTAACGTGTATCCAAATTGCAATTTGTCTTTTGTACATTTGTTAAAGCTTTTTGCGGTTAGAAACAGCCCGATCGGCCGTTTCCGACCTCAAAAATGTTTCGTACATGTGGCCCCATGAAGCAAAGTAATTGGTGAATGCCGTGCTAGACAAATACCCTGAAACGTAACATGCGTAGTGTGGTTTTGTTATGGTACCACCATGTGGTGGTGTGGTTACACTACAGTTTGCAACATAAATTTTCAGTGGAGCTTGGTGACTTGGATGTGGTTAGTGGCGTTCTTGAGATCACTGTGTGGTACACCTTGAAAGCAGGTACTGTGGCCTCTTAGGACTGTCACATCATTTTAAAGTGCCTACATCAATTTTAAGTAGCATTCCGTAAATATCTCAGAGCATGTCTTAGACAAAAGAACAAAACAGACATTTAAAAGAAACACTTTTGGGTTTTCAGTATATTATTTCCTGTGTTTTTAAAAGGTACAATCTACCAGTTTGGCCAACTTTTTGAAAAGGGCAACTTTTTGAAAAGGGCAAGTGGAAAGAGTCACGTGTTTTTGATATACACTGTGAAAGTCCAGATGGAAATTCAGACATACAAGGAATTCTTGATAATTTGGTTTAAGTATCACATAATGCTGTTATTCAGTAGAGAAATACCTCTCATAGTGCATTTGCCTGAAGACAAATAGCAGTATCATTATAATTAATTCTGAATATGTGACAGACAACAGATAGGCTGTTGTTATTTTCAACCCAGGATTCTTGTTCCACACAGATTATGCATACTGTGATTACATGTTGTTTTCTGTTTCATTACAATTTCTTGAGCAGCTTCTCTTGAGATCTCACAGTGGGATGAGACGGTAGGCGATTAAAAACAATGACCTGATACTGGCATGTTGTGCTAATGGCAGCGGGTTATCTCTCCATAATACATTTGAAAGCATATAACATCACTGTGATCATTTTCATGTGGCAGTTCGTCTTGGAAAATCTGTGGAATTTCTACTTTTTGTTTGCGGAGCTGTATGAAAGTTACAGACTTTCATCATCATGCAAACCACAGGACTTTAGAGATAAATCTTCATTTTAAGTCGCTTTTATTTTGTAATTAGAATGTACAGTTTATATTAAGTAGCATAATAGTAATATTTTATTTGTTTTTATTTACGCTACTTGGATGTATTTTATGGTCTACTGGAAAAATAAAATTAGATGGACGTGGAATATCCTTTAAATATAATGGTATACTGCATATGGTGCATTATTTTGTCATAATCCTCACAGCAATGGTATTAATCGAACTGAAGCAATATGACAGGCATTCAGAAATCCTCCAATGACAGTAGAAACTATGTAGTGATTCCTATAATAAGGCTCTTCGTTTCAGCATGATGGCTTAGTTAGTTTAAGGCTCAACCTTCACAAATATAGGGATGTGGAACTCATAAATTTGAATCCTGGAAAGGCCGCTGTAGACTTCCAGCTTCTTTGGTCAATAAATTGAGCTCCATTAAATTGAATGATAATACCACCTGTCATTTGCAGTGCTTAGAAATATGAGCCACTTAATGGAAAAAAAACATTATTTTTAATTCTGGCAGGGCATGTAGCAACAGTTACCTCTCCAATTGGAATGTTGAGATGTTCTGCAACAGCGCAGATCTATTAAATGTCACAAGGAGATTTTGGCTGTCAGCAACCAAAATCTCCTAGTAAAAGTTCTGGGGAAAATGTGGAATTAGTGAGAAAACTGGACCCAGAATTACTGATTCCCCCTTTAATTCCTTATTTCTCAGGGGATTCCCAGGGTTTCAACAAGAATCTTTGCTAATCTTGCACTTTCGAAATTAACTGAACTCATTAACTCTGGGGGTGCAGAATGTATACCCCCTGATAGGGGCAGTTATAACAAAGCCCAAAAATAAAAGCAAAACACTTCAGTATCTGAAATTTAAAGGCCTCTTTGGCCCAGTGCAGGGAAAATACTGAATTGACATCTGATTATACTTAACTTGGTACCACTTTCAAGAGTAATTGAAAGAAGGGCAAGCATATGAAGAATTGATGCAATTATATAACATCAAACATAGCATGCCTACTAGGTTTTTGCTATGAACTCAAAGGGCTGGCTGGGAATATTGATTAAAGCTACATAATTGTAAAATGTTTTCCATCACTTTATATGATTATGAGAACTTGGGCAGCTTCCCTTCTGAGGGGCTGGGACCACTGCTAAGCAGATTACTGAAGCTTCTGATGGTTGTTTCTAGGTGTCCAAATTTTTGAGCCCCTGGACCTGAAAGTGATTGGGATAATTTGTAGCAAACGAAAGAGACTGTAAAGTAATCCACTTGGGTAAAATTGAGAAGAAGCTTTAATCAGGACCTGGGACACCAGCAATGAGAGGACCGGCAGGCACAGCTTGCTCCTTTCCTACTTTGAGGCAACTGTCCTCAAGGTTCTCCCTCAAGGCTCTGCCCTTAACTAACATTTCCAGAACACTGAGTGCAAGCCCTGTAGACAGTCAAATACAAACAAATACATGTGTGCCTGCTAACATTATACACATATGACATAACACTTCCTCCCCTCCTATTAATCAATGACAAAACAAAATACACAGTATGCTAATTACTAAATACTTGGCTACATGAAGAAATTACAGAGCATACTATCTTTAAACTATGCAACAAATTACACAGCATACTATAAAGAAAAAGAGAAAAGAATGAAAAAGAACATACAAACAAGATGAAAAAAAATCAATCTTCAATATATAATCAGAAAGCCATTTAGGTTTCATGTGCATCCTTTTACTGTTGAAGGATCCATTCTCAGGAGGAATAATGTTGTTTCCTGTGTCAGCAGTCTTTCCTAATCCAACACCAGGCAAATCCAGGTTGAAATTCTCCTCACCAATTTCACTTACTTGAACATTAGCATCTTCTATGTTACCCTCAGGACTTTTACCACACTTTGGGGCATATTCTCAAGGAGTCATCGCCGATTTATCGGCACTTTAGCGCCGCAAAAGTGGTGATAGACTTATCGCCCTATTCACAAGCTGGTGCAAACTGCCGACATCGCCAGTTTCCCTGCGATAGCTGCCGCAAAACACATCACCATGGATGAGAGCAACAATTAACGCTAATGATATGCAGAGTAGGCGTTCCCGTGCAAAAACACACGAAAACACCACTTTGCGATATTCTCAACGACCAGCCAGATCTGCGATGCCGGACAAAAACAGGCGATAAGGCGCATTAGCAGCAGGGACTTAACACCTGCTTTTTACTGGTCTTAAGTAGGACGAAACCCTGCAGTACAAAGGGAGCCCAGGCCAGAGCCACATCTGAAGACCAATAGATGCCATGGAGCTACTAATCATGCAGCATGGAGACCCAAGAGGGCCAAAACACACACCGCCACCACCCCCAGGACCACCCCCCCCGGGCCACCACCGAGGCAGCGCAGAACAAGACAGCGGACCTTCCGAAATCGCATCAGCCTCACAGACTTAATGCCAGTGGATGTCATTGCCCACTACAGGCTCAAAAGGACAACCATCCTCCGCATCATGACCCACATTGCCCACAGGCTGACGGTGCCAACACAGCGGACAACCAACATCCCTCCGCAGACAAAGCTGCTGGCTGTGCTGCACCTGTTGGCCTCTGGTACCTTCCAACCAACAACTGCCAGAGTCGGAGGAGTCTCACAGCCAGCCCTATCAAAGGCCATCACACCTGTCCTGGATGCCATCATCAGTTTCATACCCCAGCACCTTCACTTCCCCCACACTGTGCAGGAACAGCTAGAGACCAATCAAGGCTTCAACGCCATAGCTGGATTCCCGCACGTGTTGGGGGCAATCGACTGCACACATGTACTACTTGTGCCCCCTGCCGACACTGCACACAATTACCGCATCAGGAAGCACACGCATTCCATCAATGTGCAGGCAATAGTGGACCACCGGGGACTGTTCACCAATGTCGTCGCCAACTTCCCAGGCACTGTGCATGATTCATACATCTTCCGACAGTCCATCATCAACCAGCGCTTTCAGGATGACACCTATGGAAATGGACTGCTCATTGATAAGTACCAACGGAACACACCACACACCTCAATTCCAAAATCACATAACGCATAACTGTGGGAATGGACATGTAACGAAATCACATTCAACATGCCAGCCAACATGCACACCTGCCAGACACGACAACACAAGTAACCGTGGTAAGAGGTGCCAGAAATGTGGACAAACCATACACTAAGGCATAGCCCCTCTGCCACACATTTGCAGAATGTGGGGAGAGGTGGGAACCACGATTGTGCGAAGGAGGCAATGGACCTATGAATAACAATGTACACAATGCCAAGTGTGGCGGTGATGTGCTGGACAGTCTTGAGTATGCAGAGCACAGACATGTCCATGTGGACACATACTGCTGGAGTATGTAGTGTCGTGGACAGTGGACGCAACCATGTCATCACAGGCAGTGGGGAACACCTGGGACAAGTAGCCATGTCGGCCCCCCTGTAAGCGTAAGCGTAGTGGGCAGGGCCGGTGCACGCCAGTCCAACGTAGGGGAGTGACTAAATAGGCCAGGACTCGGGGAGTGGTTTACTTCCGGGACGGCCACCAAAGTAACTACTGCGTGTGGCTCTGTGTCTGCCATAACCTGACCATAGGCCTACACACACGTGGCCGACCACCTACAATGGGCAAAGTCACACTGGAGACGAGGTGGCTACGTCCCACGCCTCCCGGCACACATCTCGTCATCGCCTGCAGTGGCGTGTCTGCCAGGGCGGCGTCCCTCACCCTGCCACGAGGCCGCCGTCATGACCGTTGGTGCCTGCGGGATCCTGTGTGCCTGCCGCACCCCAGCCCGCTGATCCCCAGACCCGACCTGCGCCCAGCAGTGAATGCCCGCCCCTGCGCACCCAGGCCTCACTGCTCACCTGCCGCCACCGGCGTCTCTCCAAGAGGGCCCACCACGTGCTGGTGCAAATTTCCAAGGCCGGGCTCCGCGAGCTTGGCAGCCTCCTCAGCCGATCGCTGGATTCTGCGCAACAGGCCCCCAGCGCACCCAGTGGCACCGCACCACGGAGTTGCAAGTTGGTCACTGCTGCCTTCTGACCACACTGCGGTACAGCAAGTAACAGACACATCCTTTCCAGTCCACCCCTCCAGGCCTGCTGCATCATCGCAGGCTGCACACCCGCTCAGCTCTTCTAGTGGGCCGAACTCTGTGCACCACAAGTCACCGTCCAGCCTCCAGCATTATAGCATGATGCACACCCGCTCAGCTCTTCCGGTGGGCCTACCTCAGTGCACCGCAAGTCATCGCCACGTGGCGGTTGGCCCATGCCGGACGCAGGGCCTCAGGTGCCACTAACTCAGTGCACCACAAGTCACCGTCCAGCCACCAGGCCTGCTGCATCATCGCAGGCTGCACACCCGCTCAGCTCTTCCGGTTGGCCGAACTCAGTGCACCGCAAGTCATTGTCCCGAGGGGCTACCCCACAAGTCTGCTTCCAATAGTCAACAGCATGTCCTCGGTAACGCCACTGGAGCCCTTCACTATCACGGGGCCACCCCCGTCCCAGGCAGGCCGCTGGTAAGCCTGGGTAGATCGTCTGGAGACATACTCCGAAGCGCACAACATCCCAGCGCCATGGCAGCAGCACACGCGTGTGAGGAGTGCAGAGAAATGGCCTGGGGCTCTGGGCGTGGTTCAGTTCTGGGCTCTGGGCGTGGTTCAGTTCCGGCCTGGCCACAAACGTGACTATGGCGTGTGTCTCCATAGTAGTGTCTGCGCCACCCGGCCTGTAATCGACAATGTTGCAATGTAGCATGCACCAGGAGGGCGGCCTCGCCCGAATGGATTAATAAAGGAGCGTGAGACCGCTCGGGGTCTCGGCTCATACATGCCAACTGTTGTGTGTGTATCTACATTGCCGCAGCCTGAACCGAAGGCCTAGCCTCAATATCAGCGCGAGTTCAGCCAGGCCAGAACTCCACATCTGTGTCCGCCCTATCCTTACCATAGACCTACACACACGTGGCCGCCCACCTTCAACAGCCAACATTACAGCCTTGCTGTCAGTCCTGCGGACATGCACAGACAGGTATGACAATGGTGTGCCGTAGGAGTGCAAGTGATGCAACCGCGCAGCACACACAAGTAAATAGGTTCGGTGGGAGGGAGGAGCAGCTGTGAGGCTACGTAATACACATTGCCCTACCACATTTGCCAGCAGCAATACATGGCTAACATGAATTCCAAGGCCGCACATATCACACACCACGAAACTTGTATGTCTGCCAACACAGCATGCAGAACCACCAGTTAACACTAATCTCACTTACCTCACACAGGTGATCAAGGATATGCCCTCTTTTTTTTTTTTTTCGGTATCTTTTAAAAAAAAAAAATATATATTATTTTTTATTTTTATTTAAATGTTAGGGATGGTACATGATAACCGTGTACAGCATACACAAAAGATGGTCAGCAAGTTATACATCAAGTCATGGCATATTATACAACATATATACCAGTGTTACTTAAAAAAACCATACATGCATCGTGGGACTTCGTTACTTTGTGGTACGTCACCGCATTGTCATTACAGTAGTAGCACATTCAAGAAATGTCAGGGCTTGTTGTCTAGCTATCTGATAGGGGTGTCTCGTGCAAAGGGTACCAGCACCTATAATCAATCAGAGCATGTAATAGGAGGGCCGAGGTGGTACAATTACTTCTGGTAAGTGTCAGGGTTCCCCAGTAATGGCGGTTGGGTGTTCCATTAGGTATGTCTGTAATGGGCCCCATATGTCCCGGGGACGTGAGGAGGTTGGGAGAAGTTCAGCATACAGACATGTTTGTTCCTGCCATAGTGCCATGTCTCCAATCCATTCCTTAAATTTAGGTGCCCTTCCGTGGCCCCATCTACAAGCCACCCGCCGTTTAGCCAGTACGAGGCAAAAGGATACAAATTTACGGTGTGTCACCGGCAGTTGCTCAGTGTACCCAAGTAAAGCCACCAGGGGGGATCGCGCAATGGACAAAGAGGTCATGCAATCTAGTGCTGTAAAAACCTGTTGCCAGTAGGTATATACCCTGGGCAGTCCCAAGCAAGGTGGAGGAAGTCAGCGTTTTCCGCCCTACATATATCACATCTACTGGTATCTCGCAACCCAAATCTATATAATTTCGCCGGAGTGTAATAGCTGCGATGGAGAAATTTATAATGTGTGATTCGTAATCGGCTACTAGCAGAGATGTTTTCAGTTTGTTTGCAGCAAAAAACCCACTGTGTGTCAGAAATGGGGAGTGCCAATTCAGTCGACCACTTGTCCCGGGCAGCACATTGAGGGTATTCAGTGTCAGTGTATAAGCTGTGGTATAGTGTGGACACTAAATGAGTTGCGGTGGGGGCGCGGAGTATGTTGTGCAGCGGGGCTACCACTACGGGCTCCACAGGATACGTTGGGTTGCAGTCCCTGAGCCCATGACGTAGGCGAGCATATAAGAACATTTCCATAGTAGAAGGAGGGGGATTTGGGTAGAGCTGTTGGAGAGTACGGAACCTACCATTTAAATATAGATCTCCCCAGGAGTGAAGTCGCCGCGCCTTAACAACCTTTTTGAAAATCCCTTCCTGCAGTAACGGCATCTTTGGGTGGTATGTAAGTGGGAGCAGAGGTGAGTATAGGCATGGCGTCTGCAAGCGGGCAGCAATGCGGCGCCAAGCTAGGAGCGTGCATTCCACAGAGGTGGGACGGGGTTCTCGAGGTTTGATCTGTGATAGCAGGACTCCCTCCAATGGGATAGGGTCGGCGAGCCAGTGTTCGGTAGCAACATGAGGTGTATACCGAGGTGGGTGGAACCAGAAATGGGCATAGTGTGCCTGGGCACATATGTAATACAGTTCCATATCCGGGACGTCGAAACCCCCCTGTGAATATGGGCGCATGAGTGTGTCCCATTTTATTCGTGGCTGTTTGCCCCCCCAGACCAGTCGGATCAGCTCCGTTCGGATAGCAGAAAAAAAATGGCGTCCTGGATCGTATGGGATGTTTAAAAATAAGTACAAAAATTTCGGAAGCACCACCATTTTAATAAGGGAGATGCGGCCCGCCTTGGTGAGTGGGAGAGCATTCCATCGAGTGATGCAGCCTGTTATATGCTCTAATGCATGGCCATAGTTTGCCCTCATGAGTTCCTCGCGGTCTGCCGTGACAGTTATCCCCAGGTATTTCACCTCCTCCGAGCACCACGTAATGGGAAAGTCTGCCTCAAGGGTACAACCGCAGTCGTCAGTGGGAAGATTTGGGATTTAGCCCAGTTAATATGTATTCCAGAGTGGCCGCCAAATTTAACAAATTCCCGGAGAATTGAATTAAGGTTGTGGTGTGGGTCTTTGATATATAGTGTGACATCGTCTGCGTAGAGAGATATGAGGGATTGGGCGTAAAAACATCGTAGTCCTTTCTCCTGGTGATGTTGCCGGATCTTGGCTGCCAGTGGCTCCATGGCAAGAGCAAAGAGCAGGGGAGAAAGTGGGCAACCCTGTCTTGTGCCGCGCGAGAGGGTAATTGAGGGAGATACATGGCCATTGATCAAAACTTTCGCTGTCGGTAACGCATATAGAAGTCGGATCCAGGCCAAAAAGCCCTTGGGTAGTCCCATACTCTGGAGTATGGTAAACAGATACTCCCATTCTAACGAGTCAAAGGCCTTTGTGGCGTCAAGGAAGACCGCCACTAGTGCCAGCCCTGGGTCCACATTTTGTAGTATAGAGAAAAGCGTTCTAAGATTATGGGACGTTGCTCTACCGGGGATGAATCCGGCCTGATCCGGAAGGACCAGGTTCTCCATGAGGAGTTTGAGACGATTGGCCAATAGTTTGGCGAGTATTTTTGCGTCCGTATTAATTAGAGAAAGGGGACGATAGGACTCGCATTGGTCCGCAGGCTTACCGGGCTTTAGCAAAGACATAATGAGCGCCTCCCTCATTGATTCAGGCAAAGACTGAGCCTCCTGGGCCTCCATGAAGACCTCTTTCAATACTGGGAGCAGTTGGTGAAGGTACATTTTGTAAAAATCTACGGGGAAGCCATCGGGCCCAGGAGCTTTGCCCGATTTCATTTGCATGATGGTTTCCCGGATCTCATCATCCTCGAAAGGCGCTGCCAAGAATTCACGCTGGTGATCGCCCAGCCACCCTAACGCTATATCTTCAAGATAGTGCGAAAAGTCCGAGGGTCTTCATGACGCGATCTATACAGATCTGCACAGAAGTCAGAAAAGGTATGCAGTATGTCCAAGCTGTCTCTATGTCGCACCCCATTACCGTCCACCACGTCCAATATATAATTGGAAAAGCGGGGTTGTCGAACTTCAGTCGCCAACGCCCTGCCAGGCCTCTCCCCCCTCCCCGTATCTGCGGGCGATGAAGTATTTGCCTTTGAATTTTGCTTCCCGGTCTGCAGTGGTGGTATAGTCTGTTAGTTTTTCTCGGAGTAATGCCCCGTGGATACCTGATTTCTTATCCCACATGTCTAGTTCGAGTTGTTTCAGCTCTGATTCAAGGCGCCGCAAGGTTCTCCGTATGTCACGCAAGACCCCAAAACGTTTGGCCATGCATGTGCCGCGCATAGTGACTTTGAAGGCTTCCTATATCGTGCCCACGCTTGCAACGGAGCCCTTATTCCGAGCGAAGAAATCAGCTATTTCTTCAGCAATCTCTGCTTGGAATACCGCATCCAGAAGCGCTTCCGGCACCAGTCTCCAACAGCGTGGGGAAGCTATGGAGTTAGGCGGCACTATCTCGAGGCACACAGGCGCATGATCCGAGTATGTTCGGGCCATATGCTCTACTGAGTGAATCCAAGTGCTGACTCCCCGGGAGCATATCCAGTAGTCTAGGCGCGACCAGGTCCGGTGCCCGGCCGTGTAGAAGGTGCCCTCTCTGTCCGCTGGATGTACATATCGCCACGCATCTATTAACCCTTGATCTAAAAATAATTGAGAAAGAGCCTCTCGTGTGTTGGTGTAGTGACACGGAAGGGGATTG
Organism: Calotriton arnoldi; assembly: GCA_963921515.1. Lineage (NCBI taxonomy): Eukaryota > Metazoa > Chordata > Amphibia > Caudata > Salamandridae > Calotriton > Calotriton arnoldi. Next base: position 373,715 of record CAWUFW010004542.1, on the reverse strand, counting down.
GATCTGTCCAGGGAGGGGTGCAGGGCTGTGTTAAAATCGCCGCCCCATAACACGTGAATGGATCCCACTTTAATTATTTGCCCCCACAATGTTGTGAAATAGTCAGGGTCGTCTGTGTTCGGCCCATAGCAGCACACCAGAGTGACTGATTGTGTGCCCAGTGTACCCCAGAGTAAACAGCTGCGCCCTATGCGGTCGCTATAAGTGCCCCCGAGTATAAAGGGTGTATTCTTCTTCACTAGTATCACCGTGCCGCGCGAGTATGTGGAGTATGAGGAGAAGACACGAGCAGAAGCCCATCGAGCTCCGAAGCAGTTTGGACGTCTGGGGTCTGTGTGTGTTTCCTGCAGCATTGCTACTTGGATGTGGTGTCTGTCCAGGTACGCCAGTATTTGCCGACGTTTGCGGGGAGCTCCAAGGCCCCTGACATTCCATGTGATCATTTTAATTCGCTGTGGGTCAGTGTGCAGCGACATCCCAAAGCCCAGTGTATATAAGAATGTAGCGCCACGACGCAGTGCATGAATCTATGGTGTTAGAGCAAATGTGTGATCCAAAACAGGTGAGTAAGACTAGTAGCTGCTGTCGCATAAACATAGCTGCAGTATATAACATTCCCATCCCTAACCTTCCCCCCAACATTCCCCCTAGTGAGTCGGCATTGGGCCAACTGATTGACAGCCATCCCACCCCCACCCACAATGGCACCCCAATCGTGCCGGTACTAAGGTACCCACCCATACGTCCTAGACAAATGAACTGTGTTGTCTTGGTCAAACAAAGCCAACTTGGCAGATAGCTTGCGACATATGCTGTTGCATCTGGGATGTAGCATCTTCAGTCTCCGAGATGCGGCGTTCCGCCTCCTTCAACTGGCCATCATGCTTGTCAACCTTCTGGACGAGAAAGTCCAGTCTGCTATTCATTGTGTCCATTTTTCCCGATAGGTCAGCTAGACTGTGTTTCATAGCCAGGAGTAGTGTTTTTGCCTCATCCTCCTGTGTTGGTGCGGAGATCTGCGACTGGTCAGTGCCAGCCGGTCCCGAATCAGCAGACGTGGATCTGGAAGCCGTTTTCTTATTTTCAAAGGTGAGTCGAGGTTGGCGGCCATCTGGTTTCCCCATTGCGTCGCGTAATCCCTGGTATGTAGGGCGCAGCAAAGCGTGAGGAGGCAAGCAAATGGGTAAACGCAGGCAAATGCTACCTACAGACGTATAATCAGGGAGTCTGTAACGTCTGCTCTTTATCGTCTTCTATACTGGAGGATCTGTTTCACTGCAGGCAGGCAGTGTTTCCCCGGATTTCAGAGCAGTATGTCGAGTGCAGGAGTAGAACTAATGCAGCAGGTAGGTGGTTATCCTCATCAGGATTCGCGATGGAACCTCAGGTTTCCCCTCGCATAGCCCTCTCCTCCGTATGGAACCCAGGGCCCTGGCAGCTATCGCTGAATGCAGGACTCAATGAGTAGGGCCCAGCTATGTTCACCGCGGGCCTCACCCCACAGGCACATGCGTTTCCTCCAGGGGGGACCCTATTCCTCAAGAGGCGATCTACCGCTGTCCGGCAAGCAGGAGGAGATCAGGATGAAATCTTGGCCTCTGACATCTCGGGGGAAACGAGGTACAGTAAACAAATATTCGTCCTCCTACCAGCTGGCGTATGTGCCATATCTCCGCATCCCCAGCAAGTCCACAATGTGTAATGGCGGCGGCGCGGGCAGGAGTCCCAGTTGTTTATCCCCACAGCTCTCGCCCACTGGGATCAGCGTATACTTCCCGTTCCCTCCCTGCCGGGCAGTTCACAGCGTGTACGGCATTGGTCAGCCGCAGGATTACAGGGGTGAGCCGCTGGCGACGCGCCGCTGCGCGGTCCCCTTCACTCGCGGCATCAGCATATACCAAAAGATGGCGGCAGGGCTTCTCCCCTCCGTGCCTGTGCGCCGCTCCGCTTCTTACTGTGTCAGTAGCCCCCAGCCAGGCCTTACTCAGTCTCCTGCGGTACTCTCCCGCCCCGCGCCAGGCCGGCAACAAAGAGGTGTCCGCGTCGGGAAGCCAGGGAGCAGCGCAGTCCACGCCGGGCCCACAGCCACGTGGGATCCCTGGGTATCCAGTATCAGCGACTGCCGCTCAGGTTCTCCAGTCTCGCAGCTCCGCAGGCAGCCGCCGCCGATGTCCCACACCAGCGGTGTCCTCGGGAGCGCGAGGGGCCCGATTTTTTTCCCGGAGGTGCCCGGAGGGTAGTAGGGCAGGTGCGTAGCGTCGTGGTGCTAATTTTCGAGTTAGGGTTGAGGATAATTAAAGGATTTAGTCACCAAGCCTCCAGAGCCTCACAGGTGTGCGGCCATCTTGGATGTGCGCCACCTAGCGCCCCCAAGGATATGCACTCTGCCCGTGGATCATGACACCCCTCCGAGACCCGAACACCCCGGGCCAGAGGCAGTACAATGTGGCCCACAAACGCACCAGGGGCATTGTTGAACGCACATTTGGTGTGTTGAAATCACGTTTCAGGTGCCTGGACATCACCGGTGGAAGACTCTTGTACAGCCCAGAACTAGTGTGCAAGATGATCACTGCATGTTGTGTATTGCACAACATAAGTGTACTCACCAATGCCCCATGGACCCAAGTACCAGAAGCACCTTACGATGATGAGGAAGATGATGCAGGTGGACCACACCCCACTGCAGCCGCAGCAGGAATAGCCCGAAGGAACACAATCATCAACAATTTCTTTGCATGAGCACGTCACATTGTGACTGTCCACAGCAATCATGGCACAGTACAAGATGACCACATGACCAGCATGTGCAAATAAAATCTTAGCAACACACATTCCCTGTGTGCATGTCAGTCCTCTGCATTAGCACATTACTCTGACGGGTGTAAGTGCAACATTGAGTGCTAACATTCGCATATGTTGCAAGAAGAGATGGTGTGTATGTCACCTCTGTACCGAGAGGCAGTTTAGGGCGTCACGTATTCGATATGCCATATCAGGGTGTCACATGTAGTACGTCATGCCACTCATCAGCATCCCACGTGTACATGAACATGACATGAAGGCCGTCATTGGTGTTCAGGAAAAGACAACAGGGTGCCATTTGTGGTCAGAGATGTACCTGCCTGATGCAAATATATACCCTGTGTGTCGAGTCCCACAACATGAACAACATGGCCGTAAGGGGGATGTGGGCACAGTGGACACCTCAGCAACATTGGGAGATGCACACCAACCTAGAAGCCAGCAGGTCCACCTTGCGTGCAAGAACCAAGGTGTCCCCTGGTCAAATGTGCCATGTACAGGTCACATGTGTACACGGACGTCATCCATCAAGAGTAGTGATCAGTGCCAGCTAATAGGTGCAAGGTGAGTGGTCAACCGCCTCCTCACAGCTACCTGTACCCAACACTGTCAGACTGCAGCAAAACAACACTGCTACATCAGAGCATGCAATACTGACCATGAGGGCACGTACATGGCTGGTAAGGGTTCAACCATGCCAGAAGGCGAAGCAGTGACATCCCCCCCACCCAATCCCCATCACATTTCCAGAATACAAGCAGATGACAAACTAACATTGTGGATGACAGCCCCTCTGTCTGAACTAGAAGGCGGTAGCACATCTGCACCTCCGACCTTGGGAATGCATGCGCCCGGCACCCCCTGAGCAATACCATAGCAGCTGCTGACGGCTCCCACACTACGCACAGCGCTAACCAGAGACCAACGTATACACACCCCACACACAGGAGTCCTTGCTCATAGTTCACTTGCATGGTATGACTTTCACACTTACGCACCGACCATCCCAGGAGTCCAAGCACTCCACACTCAAACCAATCATTGCTCCCAGCTGTGGCTTCCACATAACTTTGACTTTGCCTTTGTGACACACAGCCCTATTTCATACATTAACGTGGGGCTAAGTTTGGAAATAGCGAGATTGTTGTTTTGGAGCAATGAGGCCACTGCTAGTTCACACATTCCCAATCATCTCACTGCCTATCTGGGTCACAGACATACATGCGCAATGAAATCAGTTACCAGGGAGCACCATTGTTTGGAATCACTGCCCCTACATACATGCATACTTTCATACTTGCTTGATCATGGACATGACTCATCTGTGTGAATTTGAATGTTTTAATCACATTCGGTGGAGTGGTGAAGGTGGACCAGTACCTGGCCATGCACACGCTACTTTACAATGTTGCCCCGTGGAGGGCCAGCCAGGGTCCTATGGGGAGGGAAAAGTACATCGTAGGAGAGGGAGTTCAGTCCGCAGTCTGATTTCTGTGTCATTGGTTGCCTAAACAAATGTAGCAGTCCATGTCGGGGGCCAAGGTGTGTGTCGCAGAGTGTTAAGGGGGACAGTGGAGGGTGTTATTCCTGGGCATGATGCAGAGGGCAGAACCAAGCAGAAAGAGGCCATATGGTGGAGATGAATGCTGCCGCTTCCTAGTTAGCCCAACGGCAGATTCATCCTCATCATCGTCCTCCTATGTGTGATGTGCCTCACATGTGGGTGGTGGTGTTTTGTCTGCGGCACTGTGTGGCAGTGACACATCAGGGGCCGTAGGTAGATTGTCAGCCGCACTGTGAGGCACTGACACATCAGGGGGAGGTGATGTGGAGGGAGTAGTGGCTGCAGCATTCATCTGCGCCAGGCCTTGTGGCCGCACTGCCATGATGAGGATCTGCAGGGCATGGTAGATCCCTGCTACATCTCGCTGGTGTGCAGCCTTGGCAGCCATTCTTCCCGCCTGCATCCGCTCCATGTTCTCCATGTTCCTCCCCATGTTGGCCAACTCACGGCTGAGATCGCTGGAGCCACTCTGACTAGACAGTTGTTCTTGTCTACGAGTCATGACTCCGGCGATGTCAGCCATGGATTGTTGGAGACCATGGAACAGACTGTGGGTGTCTGTTAGGGCCTGTAGGTGGTCCCTGATGGGACTTGGACACCCACATATGGCATCTAGTTTGGCTGCCATGAGGTCGAACCCCACCCACACCTGCTATGCCATCCCCTTCTGGCCCTGCAACACACGGCGTTGGAATGCCATGTGTTGCTCGTGGTGATCCTGGGAGATGGCCATGGTGGTGGGTGCTTCCTGCTGTGTGGTCTGTGCAGAGGGTGGGTTCTCCTCGATGCAGCTGGGCTGCCCTGCTCCTGGGGGTGGAGTGCTGAGGGTGTCCAAGAGCTGTTGGAGGGCGTTGGGTCGATGGTGTGTAGGTCCTCTTCATCATCGGTGATGAGGAGTACGGTCTGCTCTGCAGGAGGTGATGATTCTCCCTCTGCAATGTGAAGGGGAGATGCAGTTTGACATTGTGTTCACATGTATGTTGACGCATTGGCCAAGTTTACAAACAGACTGCATGTCAATGTACATTGTGACTGTTTGTGTGGAGATGCCTATTTAATGCTGGACAGTTGACATTTTGCCACCATCAAGGATGTGAGGTTGTATTTGTCCATTATCATCTCACAGTTTCCTGCTATGCCAAATGCGAATGGCCATTGTCTACACACAAGCGGCAGCAGTTGTGTCCTCTGTTCTGTTGTGAAAGTGTTGCAGTTTGGTCCACTTTGTTGTACATGTTGAGGTGCTCTGAGTGTTATGTGTGTGTGCTGCATTGTGGGTGATTTGCCCCTTCAGCTCTGATTTGGCTGGCCCTTATCCCTTTCAGGCGGTGTGCCTTTCACTTATGTGCTTATACATTGCTGAGCTGTTGCAGACTTGGGTAAATTGGGCTCTTGGTAGGAGTTGTGACTCTTGGGCATGGTTTGTCCGCAGATGTGCTGTACTGTGCATGCTGTACTGTGCATGTGTGCCATTGTGCCCATCTCCCCCGTCCCCCCAGTCCCTGGTGGTTACTCACCCTGTTGCTGTTGTGTCAGGTCATGTTGAGCAGTGTCCGGTCCTCCGACTCCTGCCACCGTCTCCACACTGATGACTGTGGACACCATTTCCTCCATCTCATCCAGCTCCTCCTGTGGCGCAGGACTCCCACCCCCAGTCTGCATTGCTGCTTTGCGGTTGTTGGCGAGTTTCAGCTTGGTTTTGTGCTTCACATCATTCCAGCCTCTTGACCTCTTCCATTGTCCTCCTCAGCACTCCGACTGCATTCACCTTGTCCAGGATGGACTGCCATATTCCATTTTTTGTTGCCAATGACACAGTGGAGATGATGAACAGTTGTTGATGGTGTTCTGTCACCTCCGTAATCAGGATCCTGTTTTCCTGCGGACTGAACCGCGTTTTCCTCTTCTTCTTCTCCTTGCCCTTCCCTGACCCCGAGGTCCCAGGCTGATCCTCTGTGGGGCCTGTGGGGTTTGGGTTGTCCTCTGTGCTTGCTCCGGCTACCTCCATGGTGCTTCGCAGTTGTTTGTGTTTTATTTGTATTTCATTTTTGACGCTTTTATCGTGATTTTTCCTGCCTTACTTGTGGGACTTGCGGGCCTGGCGCTGCTTTTTGCTGGATTTTTATCGCAGTTGGGCCCATCGCAACTTTTTTCATTTTCGGGTTTCCTTTTTTATCGCCGTTGCGGTAGTTGTATCGCGGACATTTGAGGGGTTATGGGGAAACTATTGCATGTTACCGCCGTGTTGAGAATACAAAGTTGACACAGAGTTATTTTCCATCGATAGACGGCGATATGAAAAATTGCGTTAGCCTATTTTGTTGATGTTTATCGCACGTTCTTGAGAATATCCCCCTGAGTATCATCATCATCTTCAAGGTCAATACACACAGAATTTTTGTTAGTTGCAGACACACCTTCCAATAAACCAGAATCTTTGTTTCTACCACATTGATCTGAACCTCTGATCTCTCCACCATCTAAACAATCCCCATAGACATTCTCAGCCATAACATAATTCTCCTTATACACATCACAGTTACCTTTCAAAACAGCATTCCTCTTCAGATTTCACACATTCCCATCACTCAATTGGGCAGCATTTCACAAAGCCTTTGCAACTTAGAAAGGCTCTAAGAACTGAAACTCACCTTTCCCTTCTAGCCATATTATTAACTTTTGCCCATACTCCTCCCTTAATTACAACCTCCTCAGATCCTTTCCAAGCATCATATGTGTTTTTGTATCTTAAATGTGTACCAATAATCTTCCTGCTCATCCTCTCAAAAGAGCTATTGGTATTAGCGTATTCCAATAACGATTCAGGATTACTTTTAGATCTCGTCCCTCTCGTCAATATGTGTCCTGTACATTCATGCCATTTTCAAAATCTGTACCTCCCAGTCCTCATTGTTCTTAATTGTTAATTACACCACATTCTTCATCACTCTGTTGAATCATTGAAAAATTCCAATGTCATTGAGATTATGGAGTGAAGTAGTACAGTGTTTGATTCACAATTTTTCAAAATGATTTTTTGCCTTACCAGAAGCAAATTGAACTCCATTATCACTGATGATCTGAACAGGTAATCCTTCATCCATTAAAAGTTTATGAATAAAATTGAATACTGCATCAGTATCCACCTTATCAACAATTGTGACTATTGGCCATCTTAAAAACACATAAATCAAAGCAATTATGTGATTCGGGTACGATATTGTTAATTGCAAGATTTTCACAGCGATTCTTTGGAACAATTGGTTCACACATGCTGGGTCTCAAAGCCGTCAATGATTTGACAGAATTGGCACAATAAACAGAATTTCTTACCATCCTTTCTACACACATATCCAAACCTGGCCCCCATACCACTTCTTCACCTTGTGTTTTAACTTCACAATATTACCATGGCCTTCATGACATAAGTTAACAACAATACCTTTCATGGTAACAGGTAGAACTGTCTTGTCAGCCCTCCTAACTCTGTCCCTTACCACAGACAATTCATTCTGAACTTCCTGAAATCGTTTAAACTCATGAGTAAGTTTAGAGATTTTGGGACATCCTCAGACCATAAAATTCATCAGTTCCTGTAAAACTGCATCCTTTCATACTCGCTCTTCCATTTCATCTCATCCAACACTGATACCCCGATCTGATATTCCTCCCAATCACCTTCATCACATTCTTTAATGTCCACAGGCATTCTAGATATAAATCTTACTCTACACATAATCAATTTTACAAATATGATTTCCAATCTCATGGCCATTTTTGCAATCCTTCTGAAATCATGAAACATGCTTTCAGTAGGTAATAGTTTCACAAAAAGCTTATGATCACTCTGCACCACACATAGTTTACCCCAAACAAAAGATCTAGAATATTCCAATGCCCAAACACATTCAAGTGTTCCTTTTTCAATAACAGAGATTTTTAGCTGTGCAGGTGATAAAACACGAGGCATATGCAATAATTAATTCCTCACCCATTTTTTTCTTTTTGTGACAACACACCCCCTAACCCTTTAATACTAGCATTAGTTGTAATGATGCTTTCTAGGGTGCAATCAAAACTTTTTAAGCCCAGAGCTTTAACAATTGCCTCCTTAATTTCATCAAACTCTAGTCGACATTCTGAGGACCATACCCATTTTATCTTGTTTTTTTAAAAGGTACTTAACATTATTCAATCTATATGCAAGACCTTTTACAGATTTTGCAGAAAATCCAAGAAATGATAATACTTCATCCTTGTTTGACAGGGCAGGAGCATTCTGGATAGCTTCTACTAAAGCAGGTTTAGGAGAAATGACATCATCACTCAAAACATGACCCAAATACGTCACAGATGGGACTGCACATTTACACTTTGAGTATTCTACAGTCAAACATCTTTCTTTTAATATACTTAAAACTATTTCCAAACTATTATCATCATATTGCCCATCCTTGGCAAAAGTCAAAATTTAATCTTGGAAACACTTAACATTTTCCATTTTACCAAATAACTGATGCATCAGTCTTTGGAAAACAGCTGCTGCTGACGCCAACCCAAAGGGAATCCTTTTGCACTGAAACACCCCATAGAAGTAATGAAAGCTGTGTACTTCTAAATATCCTCATGCAAAGAAATGTAATGGTAGGTTGCAGGTAAATCTATAGGGGAAACCATATATCTTTGGAAGCAGAAATGTATTTACTAATGTATTGATGTTCAGGTAACGTAGGTTGATACAAAGTCTTATCTTACCATTACTCCATCTGGTTACAACCACAGGGAAGATCCACTCTGACGAGTCTATAGTCTCAATTATATCTGCATTCACTTGCTTCTATTTTTTCACCTCCTTCCTTGAGAGAATGGGAATATTCCTAACTTTATGGGTCTTAGGACAAGCATCTTTCTTTAAAATTATTTGATGTTTGAATTCTGTAAGATTACCAATGTGTTAGAAATCAGCTCTCTATTTGGCAGAGGTATGCACCCTGTCCAAGCAGGGACTGTAATTCTAGTCAGGGTAAGTCAGTCACGCAGTTAAATCAGCCGATGCTCACCATCTGGTAGCTTGCAACAGAGCAGTCAGGCTTAACATAAGAGGCAATGTGTAAAGCAGTTGTGCATACATGGATACAGTAAAACAGTGAAAACAACACAAAGAAGACTCCACAATGAGGTATGAAAATAGTATGTCTTTTACTCTTCAAACCAAGATAAAAACAATAAGAATACAATTAAAGCATCTAAAGTTACAAATACTTCAAGAGTGTACAATGCTGAAAGAGCCCTTGCTTTTTCAGAAGGTTCTTTACTGTTACGCTGGGGAAATTACAGCGGTCCACACTGTGGAACAGGAACAGACTTTCGCAGCATGAAGCGAGGCTCCTAAAGATATTACAGTTAAAATGCAATGTCATGTTTGCGGGAGACTGATCTACTCTGTTTGGGGCCATCAGCAAGAGCGCTGGTGGGCAACAGGGACCTCATAAGTCCTGGAGTGCACAGTACTTTTCTTGGGGAATTGTAGTGGTGCCGTCAGTCTCAGGATCAGGACCCACATTGCTGGAGTCTCCCCTTGCTGAATACAATGCCGTGATTGGAGTCATGGAGGGCAGATGCCCATCTTTCCTTGATGTATGCAGAGTGCATTGGCACATGCTGGAATCTGTTTGGGTGGTACGTCTTCGGCAAAATCCATAAACACAATGGTCTGTGCTAGAGCAGGCAGACACACTGGTTCTTGATTGGTGCATTGCGCTGATGCATGTGGATGTCATAAAGTGGCTGCTGACACTCAGCGAAGTCCCAGGACAGGTTGAGGCAAGTCAGGTAGAGTCAGACTCTGCATTAGCAGAGCCTAGCAGCGGTCGTTTGTGCAAATGAAATCTTTCTTGGCCCTGAGATTTCCTTCACAGGGAGCAAGCCAACAAGCCATTAGGGTTGTTTAGGTTGCAAATGGATGTAGAAAACAGGTTCAGTTCTTCTCACATCCCAGTTCGGAGGCAGCAGGCCAACACAGCGGAGCAGGTAGCAAAGTGGCAGTCCCTCCTGTAGCCAAGCAATCAGCAGGTCAACACAGCAAAGTAGTTAGTAAAGTGGCAGTCCCTCCTGTAACACAGCTCCTCTTCTTGGTAGAGTCTTCTTAGGACCCAGAAGTGAACTAGTGAGAGGGGGTTATAGACCCAATACTTATACCTAAATATGTCCTTGAAGTGGAGGTGACTACAAAGGAAAGTCTTTGTGGTGCACAAGTCACCTTTCAGCCAAGCTCTGTCTGCAAGCATATCTGTGGGGGGTAAAATAGTGTTTTGTATGAGGCCAGGCCACTACCCATTGAGATGTATGTATAAGCTCCTCCCCTCCCTCTTGCCCAGGAAGACCCATCAGTATACTGATGAATGCAGATGCAGCTGAGTGCCTTGTACTGGTGGCTGTCTAGAGGGAATGCACAAAGTGTAGCTGTCACCCCACCTCAGACATGTATTTGAGACAGGCTGTAAGGGACACAAGAGAGCTAAGAGCAGAGAAATGTCCACTTTCTAAAAGTGGCATTTCTAGATTAGTAATACCAGATCCAACTTTACCACTAAGAAGGATTTGCCATTACCAATCCAATGTAATCAGGAATTACACTTAAAAAGGTTATTTAAGGAACTCCCAATGTTAACCTATGAGAGGAGCAGTCCTCACAGTAGTGAAAGCAAACTTGGGTGGTTGTCACTACCAGGACATTTAAAACAAAAAGGTACATGTCCTACCTTTTACTTGCATAGCACCCTGCCCTTAGGGCTAACCAGGGCCTTACATACCTTACTTACATACCAGCCACCTTAGAGGTGGCTGGTATGTAATAAAGGGGAGTTTAAGGTTTGGGGAGAAGTAAACTGCATGAACAGGCCCTGCAGTGACAGGCATGAGTTAGGTTTGAAAGGCTACTTCTGTGTGTGGCGCAATCAGTGTATGAGTCAGGTTTGAAAGGCTACTTCTGTGTGTGGCGCAATCAGTGCTGCAGGCTCATCAGTTGATGGACAGAATGCAGAACAATGTCATATATTCACCCCAGTACAGAGATCTGGGCCTAAATCCATTGTTTTTTTGCTCCCCATGCCATTCCAGTTTAAACCCAGCCATATGCAAATCAGTCTTGACCCTGCGCCCAATGGGAACAGTCCAGCCTGAACTGCCATGCCAGGTCCTCCCTGGACTGGAAACAAGCATCCTAGGACCGGTTTCGGGGTTTCACCCCTCATCAGCCAGGATAGCTTGACTCCAGTGCATGGAGAGCACGGGACCCACGTCTGGGCATACCCGTCCCACTCGGGGTGAAAAATGCACAAATGTGTTTTACAGTCCCTGGGTATATGGTATGCTATTTTTCCAGGGCTTATAAGTAAACCAAATATACCAATCATGGATAAACCAATTGTAATCACATTTTAGATAAGAGCACATGCACTTTAGCACTGGTCAGCTGTAGAAAAAGTGCTCGGACTCCTAAAGCCAGCAAAAACTCAGGGTAAACCACACCAAATTAACCAGGTCTAACACAATGTTTCCACTGTAAACATTAGAGGATGTTTTAAGCATTGTTTTGCCCACATCTTCACTATCATCCACCATCATTTTTTTTTTTGTAAACAGATTTTATTAAGTTACTGTGGCATAGCATAGGATCAATACATTGGGACAATGGGCTTACATTGTGCGAAGTAAATCGAGCTCCATTCCCCACCACTGGATAATTCACATCCTAACAGTCTATTCTGTCATGGCCTCATGAAGAACACAATAGATAATGAAGTAACAAAACTAACCCACCTACCCACCCAGGCCTCCTCCCTCCCTCCCCCTTCAACTTTTACCCACCCCCCACCCCATCCCCCCCAGGCATGTCGCTTATTCGTTTGCACATCTGTGGAGAGCCAAAGTCTGACAGTCAGGACGTCTAACATACTAGTATCCACCCGGTCGGATCAAGCGTGAAGGGGAAGGGGCGCACCCACACAGTATATTCATCCATCAGCCATCCAACAAGCATATCTAAGGTTGTCCAATCATCTCCCCGTGCCCTCTCATTCACTCGGGGGAGGGTCGATGGCATCATCGACCGGGTGCTTAAGCACCTCCACCAATGCCCCCACGTCTTTGCTGCTTCCAATATTTTTTCATTACCCGTTCTGTGGGCCATTTGGAGCCTGTAAATTCCTTCACCATCCGCCCATTTTGTAAGTTCCCTCACCCACCTCAAGACGCTGGGGGGAGTGCTCGCCTTCCAGTGACTGGTGATTTCTCGCTTGGCCAAGACGAGGCCCAGATCAATAAATTTACTGGTAATCTTGTTCCGGGCAGTGTGAGGAAACCAGTGTAATAAGCAAGCTCCCGGGGTAAGCTCAATGTCACGGTCCGTTATGTCGTTCAGTCTGGTCAGTATCTCCCTCCAAAACCCCACCAATGAGGGACAAACCCATAACATATGTATAAACTCGGCGTTGACTAGATTACATCTCGGGCAAACTGCCCTGACCCCAAAATACTCATTGATTTTATGTGGAGTAAGGTATGCTCGGTGGAGGACAAAGAAATGTAATAATTGGAACCGCGCATTCCTGGTGCTCTTCCATGCCCTTTCTACCAGCGTCTCCCATGGCTTCTCTTCAATGGGCACCCCAAGATCTGTCTCCCATTTGAGACGCAGGCTATCTAGGGGTCGTCTGAGCTCCTGGGTGATTCGCCTGTACAGGCAAGTCACTGCCTTAACCGTCCCAGCCGCAGATACCACATATTGACAAGGCAGGGAAATTGGTGGTTCCACCATCCCCGTCTTCCAATGTTTGCGAATTGCTGCTGTCAGGGAAGCATGCAGCAGAAAATCCCCCCAGGAACCTCGTAGCGCTCTAGTAAGTCATTAAAGGGCAGCAGGGTATTATTGTCGTAGAGGTCCCCGATGGTGGAGATCCCCACCTCCCTCCAAGCACGCAGTCTCCGCCAGTCACCCCTATGTGATAATGCCTCACAGACCACCAGCGGGATCTCGGGTGCGTACGGGGGTCCCCGTGAGGCCCTGCGATTGGCCCGATTCCAACACTGGCGTAGTGCCCACAGGTCTCCAGGAGTCTCCCTCTCCCGTAGAGGTAGTCGCAGCAGCACTCGGGCAAGCTGTCTCAGGGTCGGGTCTGTAGACCCAACATCCTCTTCGTCGCGGGTCCGCCCAGCCATCCACTTCGTGAACCATTGTATTTGGGCTGCATGGTAATAGGCCTCGAGATCCGGTACCGCGAAGCCCCCCTCGCCCCTAGGCCTCATCATGGTGTCAAGTGCTACTCTACGCCTCCCGGTTCCCCACAGAAATCCCGTGATCATGGTATTGAGCTGAGTAAAAACTTTCGCGGGATCCATAGTGGCAGCGTGCCAAAGTAGTACAGTAAACGCGGCAGCGTGACCATTTTCAAGAGCGCCACCCGCCCCGCCACTGAGAGAGGGAGGGTCCCCCAGAATTCAAAGGTGCTCCTGGTGTTTCGTATCGCACGTCCTATATTACCGTCCAACACGTCAGCCGCCCCATGATACACGCGAACCCCCAGATAGGTCAGGCACCTACTTTCCCACATAACATCCGACACATTCGGGGGTACATTCCTTCCAGGTCGTGTTGGGAACAGGCACGTCTTGTTCCAATTAACCTTAAGGCCCGCTACTCCCCCAACCTGCTTAGTAGGGCTCTGGCGCCCTGTAGCTCGGACGCCGAGTCGGCTAGGAACATTAAAAGATCATCTGCGTACAGTGCTATAAATTGGGTGTGATCCATCACGTCCAGTCCACGATAGTGGCGCCCTGAACGCGCATGTACAGCCAGAGGCTCCACCGCCAGCGCAAACAACAGGGGAGACAGCGGGCAGCCCTGCCTCGTGCCTCTACCCACCACACAGGACTCCGAAATCACCCCTCCCGTGCGCACCCTGGCCCTAGAACTCTTGTATAGTATTGCCGTCCATGCCACAAATTCCTCTCCCAACCCAAAGGCTCTTAAGACTCTAAAAAGATATGGCCACTCAAGACTATCAAAGGCTTTCTCGATGTCAACCGATAAAATGCACGCCTCATCCTTATCATAGGTGGTCGCATCCAGCAGGCGAAACAGCCGCCGTATGTTCATGGCCGTACTGCGAGATGGAACAAAACCCGCCTGGTCCCCGTGAACAAGCGTCGTCATATGAATCATCAGACGATCGGCCAAGATACAGCTTAGTATCTTGTAGTCTAAATTGAGCATGGCTAAGGGTCGATATGCCGTGCGGTCCCAGGCCGGTTTATCCGGCTTTAGGAGTGGTATAATTACTGCTTCCTTCGTCGAATCCGGCAAGCACCCATCCCTTTTTGACCTATTATAAAGGGCCATCAGGCGAGGGGACAAGATATCCACGTACGTTGAGTAGAACTCAACCGGGAGTCCATCCGTACCAGGGGTTTTGTTTTATGGCCTTCCTAATCTCACCTAATTCTATGTCACTACCCAGGGTCAGCGCTGCGTCTGCATCAATTTGTGGTAGGGCAATGTCCTCTAGAAACCCTGTATCCTCCATCCCCTCCGGATCCAATTGGCTCCTGTACAGGGAGGTGTAATATTCCAAGAACTGAGTATTTATGTCCTGTTGCCCATAGTGGCTCGAACCATCAGTCCCTCGGATTTCTAAGATCGCCGACCCTCTGCGCGCCGGGTTGGCCAACCAGGCCAGGAGTGCCCCAGATTTGTCCCTCTCCGCGTGAGCCCGAGCTGTGTACGCTCTATAATCAAAACACCTCAACCGTTCCACCTGTAGCGCTAGTTCTTCCCTGGCCTCTAGAAGGGCTGTCTGTCTATCTTCTCTCTCCGGCCTATCTCTTTCTGCGGCTCGCAGCCGCTGTTCTGCTGTCATCACATCACTCTGGAGGACTCTTCGCACACCTACCGCCTCTCCTATACAGCGGCCCCTAATAACGACCTTAAAAGCATCCCACTCCCTGAGGGGGCTGGTAGCTGTGCCAGCGTTGTGCAGAAAGTAGTCCTCTATGGCCGTGCCTATGGTCATCCGGAACACCTGATCTTCCAACAGTTCTGGTCGAAGTCGCCAGGTAGGGATTGTGGGCTTAGTTCTCACCCAGTTCATGGAGATCAGTAGGGGATTATGATCAGACACCGTCCTAGCCAAGTATTCACTCCGAGTGACCATGGCATGTACCTCCGGTGAGCACAGAATGTAGTCTAAACGCACGTGTAGCTCGTGGAGGGCCGAGAAATAAGAGTAGTCTCTTTCCATCGGATGATGAACCCTCCAGGTGTCTAGTAACCCCCAGTGCTGTTGCCAGTCCCGTCTGGCCGCAGCGATCCTGTGGGCGGGGGCGTCTGGAAGCGGCGGATGAGAGCGGTCCAGGTCAATGTCAACAATGCTATTGAAGTCCCCCCAGTAGCACAGATCCCGTCAATGGCTGTGCCAATGTCTGTGATAGTTGTACTAAAAATGCGTGTTGATCTACATTGGGGGCGTATATACTCCCCAGTGTGACGTCCCGACCATCAAGACGCCCTGTCACCACTACGAACCTACCCTCTGGGTCTATGATTTGTCTATCGCATTGAAAGGGAGTCCCCGCTCTCACCCAAATTAAGGCCCCTCTGGCAAACGCTGAGTATGTGGTGTAAAACACCTGTCCCCTCCAACGGCGCTGCAGTGCCGCACCTTCCTTCTGTGTTAAATGAGTTTCCTGCAGTAATGCAATTCGTACCCCCTTCGCACCAGGTAGGCATGTATTCTATGCCGGCGAGACATAGTGTGCATCCCCCTAACATTCCAGGTTATGCATTTGATACCTACGGCGGAACCCATGGCTCAATCCTCAGAACCTTTCGTGTCTCCTCCTCTATAGCGACATGCCTGATCCCAAACCAAAACCCCCAACTAAGAAAAAAACCAACTCCCATTCCCCAGGACAGGCGCACACAAACAAGTCCCCATCCAAACATAAGCAGTCGAACAGTAAATCATGGGAGCAGCAGAACGCAATCCAACCCCACCGGCCCTAGGGTCCTCCCAGTCCCCCCCATGATCCTATAGCTCATGGTGGCCCCAGTACACAGGGATGACATCAATCAACCTCTAGCCCGGGCTTGGAATAGAAAGCATCGTCCAACAACTGCAGGTAGCCCCCTTAACATACGACCTTTTTTGTGGCATGTTCAACCGAACATGCCGTCCGCCGTTTGCGGAGTGACAACCGGGAGGTCCATGTCCGAGGTCCCAGGAACACTGCTGGCCCCGGAACTCCCAGATCCTCCCAGCTCTGGATCTGTGACAGTACTGCCTGGGCTCACAGCGCCCCGACTGATCTCCACCACTGCCTGAACCGCCCTAGAGCGCTCCCGGCTCCGGCCTGTGGGCGACGGAGTCCTCAGCGGAGTCGACGCAGCAGACAGCCGCCGCCGAGGTGACTCCAAAGCCGAAGAGCGCGGGCCAGCACCGCCGCGAGTGTCCAGCCAGTCCCAAGCATCCTGTGGGGCAAGGAAGAAGTGCGTCGCCGTATCCGCAGTCACTCGAAGCCGGGCCGGGAACAGCATGGCGTAGGGGAGACGTAGTTGGCGAAGCCTCCTTTTAACAGCCAGAAAGGACGATCGCTGTCGTTGCACCTCCCTAGTGTAGTCTGGAAAGATCATCACCCGACTGTTCCCGATCCGGAGGGTCTCCTTCCCTCGGGCCCGGTGCAGGAGGCGATCGCGGTCCCGGTAGTGCAGTAACCTTACCACGAACGGTCGCGGGGGAGCACCAGGCCCAGGCGGTCTGGCCGGGACTCTGTGGGCACGTTCCAGGGCGTAAAAGGGGGAGAGGCCCTCCGGGGCCACCTCCGTTCGCAGCCAGGATTCCAGGAATTGCACAGCATCAGCCCCTTCCTCTCGTTCCGGAATCCCCACTATGCGAAGGTTGTTCCTTCGAGACCGGCCCTCGCTGTCCTCCGCTCTCAACTCCAGCACCCTTACTCTAGCTTCCACCACGTGCAGGGCATGTTGTAGAGTGTCAACCTTGTCCGGAATACCCTTTACAGCGTTTTCATTGGAGGTCACTCGCTCTTTCAGTTTGCGGTGATCATCCTTTAACAAGGTGAGATCAGTTCCTATGGCGTCGATTTTTGCCTCTAGGGCCGTTCTTGAGGATGTGATGGCCTTCATAATGTCAGCTAGAGTAGGATCTTCCGGCGCTCTCTCCGCGCGCCCCCAGCCTCGTCTTCCTCCTCATCTGCGTGGTGATCCGGTTCATCCAGCCGCAAGACCTCGAACCCCTTTCTCCTGGATGTGCGGCCCATCGCGTCGGCTCCGCAGGAGGCCGCGAGCTATTGTTGGAGCCGCGTGGGCGACCAGGACCCCAGTTCAATGGCCAGCTATGGTGCCCTCAGCGGCTGTGCTAAGCGCTGCCCCCACAGCCTCTTCCAGTGACCCCCAATGTGGTGAGGGGACCCCCTCTCAAGGGTCGGCAGAGGGTCCTCCTCCACAGGTAGCAAGGGTGTAAGTTCCTCTTATGGGGGCCTCAATCTATTGACTCAAGGTCCACGGGGCCGTGTGGGCCAGCTAATACAGGGAGCCCCAGTCCTTCAGGTGGTCAGTGTCCGGCGCTCTCCAAGAATCCGGAGCCTCCAAAGCCGCTCTCAGCGTCAGGGCGTCTTCGTGCTTCCCCTCACTTCCCTCACAGGTGAGGGGGCCACAAGTCACCTCTCAGGCTCCTCTCTCCCATCGCCCGCCGCTGGGGGCTTTTGCCGCAGTGCCTCCTGCGCCCCAAGCTCGTGCGCTCACTGTACTCCCCCCAGCGGGAGGGGTCTCAGCCAGCCTCAGGTCCCGGAGGACCGCCTCAGAAGCAGCGAAGTCCTCTCCAGGCCCTCACTCGGGCTACAGCGCCCCGCACCTCTAGCTCTCGGTCAGGGCTTCTCGCGCCGCCATCTTAGGGTCAGGCACACACGGGGAGGTCGTCCCCTGCTTCTTCCCCCTTCGCGGTCACTCACCGCTGCAGGCACAAACAGGTCATCACCAGCAAGCCAGTCGCGGGTGTCCCTCCCGTTGTCCGGGGGGGTTAAGGTCGTCTTTCCGCCGTCCGCAGCTACCAGGAGTCTCCGGCAGAAGTCGCAGCCGCCATTTTGGAAGACGACTCGCCCAGGAACCGAGCGGGCGAGCAAATCCTCGTTTTCTCCGGTTTACGGTCAGCAGGCACTACTAAATTAGAGCCTGGTGCGCCCCAGGTATTCCGCCACAGGCTGGTAGGCCGGGGGCCACCCCGGGAGATCAGGATTCTTTGCTGCGGAGGGAGGTCACAGAGGAGCCCCGAGGTCCGCTGCGCTCTACATCGGCGCCAAGCCACGCCCCTGTCCCATCATCCACCATCATGACAGGTTCTGGGCGATTTGGATTCAAGATCATGTGAAGATTACCCTGATCATGCCAACCGAGTATAGAAGGACCCTATTTTGCAACATAACGTTTCCCATAGGTTTTCTTATTTTTAAATCTAAAAACCAAATGTCTGTACCCTAACATATCTATGTCCTCACCTGAGTGGCCTTCCTGTCATATGTCGGATCTGAATAACCTCTCCAATATTGTATACAAATTACCTCTTCCAAACCTCTTGATTCACAATAGTGTATGGCAAGCTTGAATCTGCATACATTTGCACATGTACACCCTGATGCACTTTAAATGCATAGGTTTATTTTTCTTTTTTCCTTCACATTTGTTAGTACCCAAAACAAGGAATATTTTATATCAAGTATATTATCAACTCGAGATTCCTCATTGATTTGAGATGACTCATCTCAGAACTGCCTTCATCCACACAGTTAACCTCACTTTTTGTGTTCCTCCTACGTCCTTTTGTAAAGCGAAAGACTAAACCTCAGGAGGTCCACTTATTTATTGCCTGGTAGTATTTCCTTAAGCCAGGTGTGACCTACTGTGACAGTGGTGCCGTCTATGCCCTTCCTTAGTCCTATTCTATACAGTTGGGATTGGTCAATTGAAATGTAGCTAAGTCTTTATTTTTTACTTTACCTACTACATCTTCATGAAACTGGTGGTCTCTAGACTCCACTTCTACTGCTTTAGTGCCACTTCTGGATAATTATGCCTACCTAACAATAACTATTCTATCTTTGAGGTCTTCATCTCCATTGACCCGCAATCTTTCTTGAATTGCGGAATCTCTGCCATGCATGCAAACCTGAACCCTAATTATCTCTGCCTGTAAACCACCAAATGTACAATCCAGAGACAAATTTCTAAGTGAGGCCACATACTCATCAATAGCCTATTTCCTCCTGAAAAATGTATATCTTATAATTTCTAAGCAAACATTGAGCACAAAAGAATTATCAAAATCCACAAGAGCTGTCTCATATCCATTAACATCACCTCCACCAACATCCTGGCCATATGTTCATACACCGTTAATACTTCAGATGCCACAGAGTGCAGGAAAATATTTTTTTCTGTTCTGGATTAATTTTACCCTCTTCATCAATAGTTGCCAAGTAAATGAGGAAATAAGATTGCCATTTAGCCCATTTCATGCAAGGGCTACCTCCAGCTGACCAAAAAGCTTGAGGGGGGAGACAAAGAAAAATGACCTTTTTTCACCCTAACAAGGGACTTGTGCACTTGTAATCCCGACTGTCAACAATGTGCATCAATGATGCCCAACCAATAAATATACAAAGAAATAAAAATAATTCCCAAGTATTCACCTTGAAATTCCTTCCGTTGCTGCTTTTTTAAAATAAAATAATAAGAATCTTATGGATTGGTGTAGCACAGCATAACTTCTAAAGCCTGAGGAACTTTTAACCAATCGCTCCGGAGCACACAAAATGAAGCCAAGATTGCGGCATGCACAATTTCTCTACGTGACCAAATGTCCAGGTGATGCTGCGATGTTGGGAAGGAGGAGTCAATTGCCAGAGTACTTGCAAACATAGCTTCATGTAGATCACAGAGCTCAATGTCAAAGGGGGCAATTGCGAGAAGGTGGCTTGGTATATGCTGTCCACTAGTTAAAGTGGGCACCCTGTACCAATCCACACGACCCTTATGATGCATGAGGTCAAAGATAACCTTTATGAAAGCTATCCTAGTGGTTGCTATGGAGAGCAGCCTTCAGGCTTAATCTTGAAGGAATGTAAAGCAGCTTGTTTTACCAGAATATCACCTCCTGAATGACTAAATGAAGGAGAACCACACAGTAGTTATATAAAAATATGTATTTATTAATATAACACTCTCTACTACCCACTACACGAGGATAGAACACAAAGCACACAATACTAGATCAATAGAACAGTTGTAAGTAGCACAATACACAGCGGGCTCCAGGGGGAGACCGTACCATATACTAAAATAGTGGTATAACAATCACGACTTGACTAGACACAGTGCCTAGTGCACGTAAAATCGCTGGGACCCCAAGGAACCACCAAAGGTGATGACACAGGAAACCCACGGAGGACGGGTGCAGTGAGGAAACACGACCGCGTGCTCCGCACAACTCTATGGGAAAGTTGCGGTTGCAAAGTTAAAGTTTAAGGAGCCTACTAGGAGGACTTCGAGCCAACTCTTCGGAACTTAAGAGTTTAAAGAGCCACCCCACCCGTGGATACCGTAGTATCAGAGTTACCTATCCCAGGGAAGCCGGGTGCATAGGTCTGAAGTGGCGTCGGAAACTCTCGTCGTTCTCTATGGAGGGAAAGGAAGAAGTACTGCTGCCGTGAAGGTGAAAAGGGTCCGGTGGAATCCAAGCCTGGATTCGGGATGGAAGGAACCTGAAAGCAGAGGGGACAGAGTCTGGGTCACGTCACAGTGACCAGGGGCTCAGTAGACGAATGCCCACCGATGTCGGGTGCTTCAGGTGCGAAGAAGGGATGCTAGACTCTGCAGCCACGAGGACCAGGACATGTCGAGGACAACCAGGAGCCGGAGGTGAGCTGTCCCACAAAGGATATCAAGTGCTGAGGGGTCGGTGTCCGGCGGGAGCACCAACAAGCCTTGGCAACAGCAACTCATGCAGGAAGGACAAACAAGTTACGGTGTGGACCAGCAAGGTTCAGGGGACTCTCCAAGCAATGGAGAGTCAGGGCACGTCTGGAGCAACCAGGAAAGCCCAAGAAAAATCAAGATGACCCTCAGGGGGACCCACAGGCCGAAGGACCAGGAGTCACGAGAGGACCTCGAGCAAGTCTGCACAGGACCAGCCCACGGAGCACACGGTGTGAGGAGGCCAGGGTTCTTTGGTGCAAATACTGCTCAGGGTCAGGACCACACGGGGTCCAATGCACAAGCTCAGGAATTGCCAACAAGCATATGCACTTGCAAGTGGACGCGGTGCACAGGGGTTTGGGTTACACAGCCCCCTCGAGGGATACTGGCCTCAAACTCCGTAAGAGGGCAGATCGACCTCAGGGACCTTCAGGAACCCACCTCCTGTGTTGCTGAAATCTTCGGAGTCCGCAGGAGCTCAGGAGCAGCTACCAGTCAGTTGCGCTTTAGGTGCCTGCGAAGCAGGGGAGTGACTCCTTCACTCCAAGGGAGATTCTTCTGTTGACTTAAGTGTCCCACAGGTCCTGCACGGAGCCTGTTTGGAGTCACGGCACAAACTAAGCTTTGGACAGAAAGGGGGACGAAGTCAAGCCCAGTCGAGGTCCAGCGAAGTCCAGGTGTCCAGACGGTCGAAGGTCAGTTGTTTCTTCTTTGTAGAATCTTGTCCACGTAAAATCCAATGTCCTATAGCCAGGTAACCCATTTTAGGGTTGGACAGATTCAGGGGACCCTCCTAGGGGAGGGGCAGGACAGAGGGGTGGCTACACCCATGTCCTTTGTCCAGTTTTGCGCCATAGCAGGAGCAAACGGCTCCCAGAACTGGTTTGAGCTGGACTATGCACAGGGACACCAAATGTGCCCCCAGTGCGGACTTTCAGACACTCTCAGAGTGCACCCACCCATCCCCAATAAACTAAACACTGTCTGGGAGGTGGTCACACCTCCCTGTGACAGGATGCCTATTGTGCTGCCTTCATCTGCTCGAGCTTGGCTCAGCAGCAGGAGGGCAGAAATGTGTCTCTGGCTGGCAGCATCCATTTTGTGCTATCCGGGTCGAGAAGGCTGATACCGGGTATACCGATGACCCCACGAAGCTCGCTTCTGAAGGGTGGAATAATACCTCCCACACCAGTTACTGGTGTGGAGGTATGATTCCAAGGTGTTTGATACCAAACACAATATGTTTCTATGCAGCCGTTTTCGAGATAGCATTTACCGCGAGGTTATAATGCACCTCTACCTATATGCTCGGTTGAGTCACAGACAACCCGGGAGAATGGTCTCCGAAGGCTGCAGAGGGGCTCTGCTCATGCAGGGGCACCCTCTCACATAAAACCCAGCACCCTGCCTTCAGGATTGTTAAGGCCTGCTATAGGGGTGACTTATAAGTTTTAGGAGTAGTGATCATTAGATATAGAACCTTTATCTAAAGTAAGTGGTGCAAGCACCAGCTTACATAGGCTGTAGTAGCAGACCTAGAGTTCCATTTTGTATGGCCTCTCATGGGTGGCATAATACATGCTTCAGCCCATGGGAGGCCTCTGGGGTACCTATGCCCTGGGTACATGGTGTACCATATACTAGGGACTTATAAGGGTACGCCAGTATCCAATATGGAGTGTACCAAAGTACAGGTATGTCAATTTAAGGGAGAAAGCAGATAGGCTGGGGTCCTGATTGGCAGGATCCCAGCCAGACTAGTCAAAAACAGTGAGACATCAAGCAAAAAGTGGGGGTAATCATAAGAAGCAGATCCTACTTTCCTACACAACCCCCCCGCAAACGAAAGGACATTAAACTAACCTTGACCAGTTGAGTCTTCATGTTCTAAGTGGAAATATCTGGAGAGTCCATCTGCATTGACATGGTTACTCCCCGGTCTATGTCCACTGTATAGTCCATCCCCTGTAGGGAAATGGACCACCTCAAAAGTTTGGGGTTTTCACCCTTCATCTGTTTAAGCCATAAGAGGGGCTTATGGTCTGTCTGAACAATGAAGTGAGTGCCAAACAAGTATGGCCTCAGCTTCTTCAGAGCCCAAACCACAGCAAAGGCTTCCCTCTCAATAGCTGACCAACGTTTCTCTCTGGGGGTCAGCCTTCTGCTCATAAAAGCTACTGGCTGATCCTGACCCTCTTCATTCAGTTGTGATAACACAGCCCCTACCCCCAACTCAGATGCATCAGTTTGAACAATGAATTGTTTGGAATAGTCAGGACTTTGCAGAATGGGAGCGGTGCACATGGCCTGCTTCAGGTCATCATTTGCCTTTTGACAGCTAACTGTCCACTGAACTTTCTTAGGCATTCTTTTGGAAGTCAAATCATTCAAAGGGGTCACTATGGATCCATATCCTTTGACAAACCTCCTGTAGTACGCAGTCAGACCCAAGAAAGCTCTGACCTGAGTCTGGGTAGTTGGAGCAACCCATTCCATTATGGTCTGGATTTTGCTCTGCAATGGTTGAATCTGTCCTCCACCGATAAGGTGGCCTAGGTATACAACCTTACTCTGCCCTATCTGGCACTTAGTGGCCTTGATAGTGAGGCCTGCCTTTTGCAGGCCCTCCAAAACATTTCTCAGGTGGACCAGGTGATCCTCCCAGGTGGAGCTAAAGACAGCAATATCATCAAGATTAGCTGAACTATAGGCTTCCAGGCCTGTGAGAACTTTATTCACCAACCTTTGAAAAGTGGCAGGTGCATTCTTCAAACCAAAGGGCATTACCACAAGTTGATAGTGCCCACTAGGGGTTGAGAATGCTGTTTTGGGCTTAGCATCCTCAGCTAGTCTGATTTGCCAGTAGCCACCTGTGAGGTCAAATTTACTCAGAAACTTGGCTGAGGCCAAAGTATCTATAAGTTCATCTGCCCTTGGAATAGGATGAGCATCAGTCCTAGTGACTGCATTGAGCCCCCTGTAGTCTACACAAAACCTCCTCTCTCTTTTACCACCCTGGGTGTGAGGTTTGGGTGCCAGGACCACTGGACTAGCCCAAGGGCTATCTGAGGGATCAATTACTCCCAATTCCAACATCTTTTGGACCTCAGTCCTGATGCAGTCCCTGACATGGTCAGGTTGTCTGTAAATGTTGTTCTTTACAGGTAAGCTTTCCCCTGTGTCCACTTCATGGGTACACCAGGTGGTCTGACTGTGAGTCAGTGAGAACATGTGTCTGTACTGATTGAGGATATTCCTTCAATCAGTCTGCTGCTGCTCAGTGAGGCTGCCTGCCAAGGCTACACCATCTACTGAACCATCATCAGGGTTCTGTGAAAGGAGGTCAGGGAGTGGGTCACTCTCTTCCTCCTGTCCCTCATCAGTAGCCATGAGCAAGCCCATGTCTGCCCTGTCAACATATGGCTTGAGCCTGTTCACATGGAGCACCCTGTGGGGGCTCCTGGGAGTTCCAAGGTCCACCAGGTAGGTAACCTCTCCCTTTTGCTCAAGTATGGTATGGGGCCCACTCCATTTATCCTGGAGAGCTGCTGGGGCCACAGGCTCCAGCACCCATACCTTCTGTCCTGGCTGGTACACAGTCAAAACAGCCTTTTGGTCATGCCAAGCTTTCTGTAATTCTTGGCTAGCCTCAAGGTTTTTGGATGCCTTCTTCATGTACTCAGCCATCCTGGAGCGGAGACCAAGTACATAGTCCACTATGTCCTGTTTAGGTGGTTTGAGAGGTAACTCCCATCCCTCCTTCACTAGACACAATGGACCCCTAACTGGATGTCCAAACAGAAGTTCAAAAGGGCTGTAACCAACCCCTTCTGAGGAACCTCTCCGTAGGCAAACAGAAGGCAGGGCAACAGGACGTCCCATCTTCGCCTAAGCTTTTCTGGGAGGCCCATGATCATGCCCTTCAGGGTTTTGTTGAATCTCTCAACTAACCCATTGCATTGTGGGTGATAGGGTGTGGTGAATTTGTAATTCACTCCACACTCCTTCCACATAGCAGTTATGTAACTTGACATGAAGTTTGCACCTCTGTCAGTTAAGACCTCCTTAGGGAAGCCCACTCTGGAAAAGATTCCCAGGAGGGCCCTGGCCACCACAGGAGCTGTGGTGGTTCTAAGGGGTATTGCCTCTGGATACCTAGTGGCATGGTCCACCACCACTACTATACATCTGTGCCCAGATGCTCTTGGAGGATCCATGGGACAAACAATGTCAATCCCAACCCTCTCAAAGGGAACCCCCACCACAGGTAGTGGTATCAGGGGGGCCTTTGTAGTACCACCTGCCTTACCACTGGCTTGACAGGTGGTACAGGAGCGACAAAACTCCTTTGTGTTCTCTGACATGTGAGGCCAGTGAAAGTGAGGGACAAGCCTGTCCCAGGTCTTACTTCGGCCTAAGTGTCCTGCTAAAGGGATATCATGTGCCAGTGATAATAGGAAACCCCTAAACTTCAGAGGTATGACCAACCTCCTGGTGGCACCAGGCTTGGGGTCTCTACCCTCTGAGTAAAGGAGTCCATCATCCCAATAGATCCTGTGGGACCCACTGGCACTCCCAGCAGCCTCAGCAGCAGCTTGCTGTCTGAGGGGTTCAAGAGAGGGGCAGCTGTGCTGCTCCTGACTCAGCTCTGCCCTGGAAGGGCCCCCTGTCCCCAAGAACTCAACGTGATCAGGTTCAAGTTCCTCTGAGACAGTTCCTTCATAGGGACTTGGATCATCTTCCTCAGGAGACTGATCCTCACTCTGAGTCTGGGGGGAAGACACCGCCTTACCCCTACTGCTCCTTCTCTTGGAAGGCACCTGGTCCATTTTTCCAGGATCCAGGGCCTGTTCAGTGGAAGACATTTTTGCCTGTTACCTGGTCACAGCAAACACATCTGTAGAGATGCCCAACATTGCTGCATGTGTCCTGAGTTCCACCTCAGCCCAGGCTGAAGTTTCCAAATCATTGCCCAATAAGCATTCCACAGGGAGGTCTGAGCTAACCACAACCTTCTTAGGGCCAGTTACCCCTCCCCAGCTGAAATTCCGCCAAGGAATGGTCTGTCCTGACATTGCTTGCATTGGTCACTTGGTACATCTCACCAAGTATGACCTGATCAGGTCTCACAAGATCCTTAGTCACCATTGTGACACTGGCTCCTGTGTCCTTGTATGCCATGGCCTCCTGTCCATTTATTAAAGGCTGTTGCCTGTATTTGCCCAGGTTACTTGGACTGACAAATAAGGAGGCAATATCCATGCCTCCATCACAGACTAGAACAGCCTGAGCTGGAGTTCTGACTAGGCCAGATCCCACCTCAGTTCCCAGGGTCAACCCTACTAAACCCTTGTTTACAGTACCACCACTTGTAGCTGCACTAGGGGGAACAGTTGCCTTAGGGGCAGTGGTGTTGGTAGGAGGATCCTTGGCTTTGGCACAATTGGCATCCTTTGGCCAATGTGTCTTTTCCTTACACAGGTAACACCAAGGCTTCTTTCTGCCTTTTCCCTTGTTGGATTGTGAACCACCCTCAGATGCAAGTTTTTGGGGCCCTGAAGAAGACTTCTGGTCTTTACCCTTCTCCCGACCCTTATCTGCTGGTTTCGAATCAGACTTCTTTTGGTCACCACCTTGGTTCTGAGTCTTCTGCTTCACCATGGTTCTGACCCATCTATCTGCCTTCTTTCCCAATTCTTGGGGAGAAGTCAGATCAGAGTCAACCAGGTATTGATGCAACAACTGATTTTGGCAATTATTAAGGATCTGCTCCCTCATAATTAAATTGTACAATCCCTTGAAATCATTCACTTTACTGACAAGTAACCAGCCTTCCAGAGCTTTAGTAGCACAATCTACAAAGTCAACCCAATCCTGAGTCTGTGCTTTCTGGGTGTCTCTGAACTTAATCATGTATTGCTCAGTGGTTAAGCCAAACCCATCAATGAGAGCACTCTTCAGCACTGAATAATTATCAGCATCCTCTTCTCTAACAGTGAGGAGCTTATCTCTACCTTTGTCAGCAAAGGAGAGCCACAAGATAGCTGCCCACTGCTCTTGGGGGACCTTCTGTACCTTACAGGCCCTCTCCAAGGCAGTTATCCATTTGTGGATGTCATCCCCACTATGGTAGGGAGGGACTATCTTGCCCCGGTTCCTATGGTCATAAGTATAATCCTTAACCCTTGGGACACTGTTGCTGCCACCATGGGACTCTAGTCCCAATCTCTTTGTAGCCCTCTGGAGCTCTAGGGATTCCCTGTCTTGGGCCAATTGCTCTTTCTTGAGCCTGAGCTTGACTTTCTGAAGCTCTAGAAATTGGCACTGTCTATCATAAGAGGATTCCCTCTTATTGGATATGGAAGTTCCTACAGAAGTTCCTGAGTGTCCAGATTCTACAGAGGGAGATCTGGATCTCCTAGGTAAACTCTGTACTCTTCCTGGTGGAGTAAAGAGAGGGCCACTGGGGCCTTCTCCCCCACCTAATGGAAGATCTATGTTGTCCAGGTTGGAATCATCTTGATCCCCCTGGTCAGGGTTTGAGTCCAGGTCAAAGAAGGTTTCACTTCCTGGCCTTTCCTCATTCCCTGCACCACCCACTCTATCTACCTCATCAGACCCTGGGGTCTTTCTAAGATCATCTAAGAGTAACACCTCAATGAGACGTTGGGTGTTTGCATTTCTCCCTGTCCTCAACTTCCTAGACACATACATGGCTTTCAATTCCTGGAATGAGAGGCCATTGTACCTAGTTGGCAGAGAGCCACTGGCTTCTCCTCTAGAAGACATACTAGTGTTATGTGGTGTAGGCACCTACCTAACCTAGTGGAGACTAAACTCTCTTGAGTTGGAGAAAGGGTGTGCTAGACCCTTGACTTACCCAACTCCAAGTTCAGTAGAACTTACTTATTCAAATCTTGAAGTATTATATGTGCCTAATACTTTTAGTGGTTTTCAGTTAATCACTCAATGAGATTTATCTGGCATAAACAATAGCAAGCTTGAATCCCAACCGCTGCACACCAATGTGAGAAGGTGGCTTGGTATATGCTGTCCACTAGTTAAAGTGGGCACCCTGTACCAATCCACACGACCCTTATGATGTATGAGGTCAAAGATAACCTTTATGAAAGCTATCCTAGTGGTAGCTATGGAGAGCAGCCTTCAGGCTGAATCTTGAAGGAATATAAAGCAGCTTGTTTTACCAGAATATTATCTCCTGAATGACTAAATGAAGGCGAACCACACAGTAGTTATATAAAAATATGTATTTATAATATAACACTCTCTACTACCCCGTATACGAGGATAGAACACAAAGGACACAATACTGGATCAATAGAACAGTTGTAAGTAGCACAATACACAGCGGGCTCCGGGGGAGACCGAACCATATACTAAAATAGTGATATAACAATCACAACTTGACTAGACACAGTGCCTAGTGCACGTAGAATCGCTGGGACCCTAAGGAACCACCCAAGGTGATGACACAGGAGACCCACGGAGGACGGGTGCAGTGAGGAAACACGACCACGTGCTCCATACAACTCTATGGGAAAGTCACGGTTGCAAAGTTAAAGTTTAAGGACCCTTCTAGAAGGACTTCGAGCCAACCCTTCGGAACTTAAGAGTTTAAAGAGCCACCCCACCCGTGGATACCGTAGTAGGTAAGCCGGGTGCATAGGTCTGAAGTGGCATCGGAAACTCTCATCGTTCTCTATGGAAGGAAAGGAAGAAGTGCTGCTGCCGTGAAGGTGAAAAGGGTCCGGTGGAATCCAAGCCTGGATTCGGGATGGAAGGAACCTGAAAGAAGAGGGGACAGAGTCTGGGTCACGTCAGAGTGATCAGTAGGCCTGGGCGGTGAACTTGGCTCCGTTCGCTGAGTTTGCGGAGTTTTCTGCACTCTGCACTCCGCGGAACTCGCGGAGTGTAGAAAACTCCCCTTCGCGATGTGCAGCAGAGTTTTTTTCCCGCTCGCGAACGGTAAGTTTGCGAGCGCGAGCTGCCGCTCGGGTAGAATTTCTACGCGAGCGGCAGGAATACCAGCACAAACTGCAGTTCGCACTGCACTCCGGCACTCGCGGAACTTTGCGGAGTTTTTTTGTAACTTCGCGGATTTCCGCGTAGCAAACCTCCACGAACTACGCCCAGGCCTGGTGATAAGGGGCTCAGTAGACGAACGCCCATCGATGTCGGGTGCTTCAGGTGCGAAGAAGGGATGCTTGACTCTGCAGCCACGAGAACCAGTGCCCGTCAAGGACAACCAGGAGCCGGAGGTGAGCTTTCCCATGAAGGATGTCGAGTGCTGAGGGGTCGGTGTCCGGCGGGAGCACCAACAAGCCTTGGCAACAGCAACCCACGCAGGAAGGACAACCAGGTTACGGTGTGGACCAGCAAGGTCCAGGGGACTCTCCAAGCAATGGAGAGTCAGGGCACGTCTGGAGCAACCAGGAAAGCCCAAGTACAATCAAGATGACCCTCAGGGGGACCCACAGGCCGAAGGACCAGGAGTCACAAGGGGACCTCGAGCAAGTCTGCAAAGGACCAGCCCACGGAGCACACGGTGTGGGGAGGCTGGAGTTCTTTGGTGCAAATACTGATCAAAGTCAGGACCACACGGGGTCCAATGCACAAGCTCAGGAATTGCCGACAAGCATTTGCACTTGCAAATGGATGATGTGCACAGGGGTTCGGGTTACGCAGCCCCCACGAGGGATACTGGCCTCAAACTCAGTGAGAGGGCAGATCGACCTCAGGGACCTTCAGGAACCCATCTCCTGTGTTGCTGAAATCTTCAGAGTCCACAGGAGCTCAGGAGCAGCTACCGGTCAGTTGCACTTTAGGTGCCTGCAAAGCAGGGGAGCGACTCCTTCACTCCAAGGGAGATTCTTCTGTTGTCTTAAGTGCCCCACAGGTCCTGCATGGAGCCTGTATGGAGTCACGGTGCAAACTAAGCTTTGGACAGAAAGGGGGACAAAGTCAAGCCCAGTCGAGGTCCAGCGAAGTCCAGGTGTCCAGACGGTCGAAGGTCAGTGGTTACTTCTTTGTAAAATCTTGTCCACGTAAAATCCAATGTCCTGTAGCCAGGTAACCCATTTTATACCCACGGTCGAGGGTCAGACAGATTCAGGGGACCCTCTTAGAGGAGAGGAAGGGCAGAGGGGTGGCTACACCCATGTCCTTTGTTGAGTTTCGCACCAGAGAAGGAGCCAATGGCTCCCAGAACTGGTTTGAGCTGGACTATGCACAGGACCACCAAATGTGCCCCCAGTGCAGACTTTCAGGCACTCTCAGAGTGCACCCACCCAGCCCCAATACACTAAACCCTGTCTGGGAGGTGGTCACACCTCTCTGTGACAGGATGCCTATTGTGCTGCCTTCCTCTGCTCGAGCTTGGCTCAGCAGCAGGAGGGCAGAAATGTGTCTCTGGCTGGCAGCATCCATTTTGTGCTGTCGGGGTCAAGAAGGCTGGTACCGGGTAGACCGGTGACCCCACGAAGCTCGCTTCTGAAGGGTGGAATCATACCTCCCACACCAGTTACTGGTGTGGATGTATGATACCAAGGTGTTTGATACCAAACACAATATGTTTTTATGCAGCCGTTTTTGAGACAGCATTTACCACGAGGTTATAATGCACCTCTACCTATATGTCTGGCTGAGTCACAGACAACCCGGGAGAATGGTCTCCGAAGGCTGCAGAGGGGCTCTGCTCATGCAGGGGCACCCTCTCACATAAAACCCAGCACCCTGCCTTCAGGATTGTTAAGGGTTGCTATCGGGGTGACTTATAAGTTTTAAGTGTAGTGACCATTAGATATAGTGAACCTATATCTAAAGTAAGTGGTGCAAGCACCAGCTTACAGAGGCTGCAGTAGCAGACCTGGAGTTCCATTTTGTATGGCCTCTCAGGGGTGGCATAATACATGCTTTAGACCACGGGAGGCCTCTGGGGTACCTATGCCCTGGGTACATGGTGTACCATATACTAGGTTCTTATAAGGGTACCCCAGTATCCAATCTGGAGTGTACCAAAGTACATGTATGACAATTTACGGGAGAAAGCAGATAGGCTGCGGTCCTGATTAGCAGGATCCCAGCCAGACTAGTCAAAAACAGTGAGACATCAAGCAAAAAGTGGGGGTAACCATAAGAAGCAGATCCTACTTTCCTACAGCAATCTCATGGAGATGTTCCTTTAAGCTCAGGAGCGCTTGCTGAAATGGCTAAATGAGAGGTAGGAAGCACCTACAGGCATTCAACTGATGCACATTTGACCAGTGCACCTCAATGGTCATAATGAAAAACTGGCACACAATGCAGCCACAATACCTTTAACACCAAGAATCATAGACATGCTGTAGACATTAGTGAGGACAGATCCAAATGTCAAAAAGAGCTCAAAGCAAATTGATCGGAAAGTTCATATAGGATTGAGTGTGAGCTAATCCCTTGTAGGACATGGTATTTTCAAAAGGTTCGTAGAATTTTAGTATCCAGAGCCAACCCAAGCTATCTCATGCTTCGTTCCTTTTGTCATCGTCTGGAAGAAATCAGTTGTGTGGTTTAGTGATGTGCTTGACACCTTTATCTCTTTTTGGAAGTGATTTGTGATTTACCCATAGTTAATAGTTCATGATAACTCCTTTGAAACAAATGTGGCGTGATTCCTGATCTAGGAAGCTTTGGAAGTGTGTACTTTATTAAAAACTTCCTCCTACTGTGTGCTGCATTTGGGGCAGCTTGTGATGGATTTTTATTAGAAGGAGCAGCAGTCCCTGGTTCACATCTTCCTTGCAGTGTGGATTGGTGACTGGCAATACATAAGCCTCCATGGGTTTTGCTTGAGTGTAAATATATGAGGTATATGTTTTTAGCTAAAATATGTGTTTCATTACGTTTGCCATTTTCAATGAACAGAGCAACCACTTTATATTTCACTCTTGGTTAATTTTTTTTCTGATAAATCTATTTTTGTAATTTTTCTTTCTAGATGGATGGGTTGATCATATACATTTAGACATAAGTTATGTTTTAACTTTCATGCACTCTGTGATTCTTAGATTGCTTCAGAAGTTGGCACAGGGAGTTCTTGTATTTGCTTGATTGCAATATGCAATTTAATGAGTGGGCATAGGCATGCATGTGATGGAAATCAGAATGGTGTTTCACCATAATATCATTTCACAAATATCATGAGACACAAATATCATTATGTGAAAATATTGTAATATCAACATTATCGTGTGATAGAATATGGTAGAAAAGAATATAATTCTCTTAGGTACTTTATATCTTTTATTAATATAGTTGCATTTAAAATATATTACTTATGTTGTTGTCTTATTAATTTTTGTTTTGTAAGTTAATATTTTAATATTAAGTGTGTATATTATTTTACTATTTGATTTGGTAAACCATTTAGAGATAGTTTAAAAAGAAATAGTACAGACATCTTGAGTGGAGATTTGCATGAGGGCGATTCTGGAAATATTAATTTAGAATTTTCTAAAGTGGTTGCTGCACTCAATAGTTGCCCCAAGGGCAAGGCACCAGGTCCAACTGAGTCCCAATTAATTTTTTAAGCATAACATTTCTTTCAGGGTTCATCTTGTCACTAATGTGCTAAGAGGTGCAGCTAAACGCAGTCTTACACAATTCTGGTCTCACTCCACTATTGTGCTTATTTTCAAGAAGGGAAATTAAAGATGATCCTAGGTGTTCTCAACCAATTTCTCCTATTGATTGAATAGCAAAATTGCTGGTCATATCCTTCTGGATCATCTTGAAGTTTGGGCTAAGCAAAATCATATTTTTTCTGACATTCAAATTAGATTTCAAGCTGGACTTGGCACCATTGAATCTCTTATATCATACGATATTGGTAAACATAGCGCCCCCCTGAGGTCACAGCGCCCCCCTCCACAGGTCAGCGCCCAGTGCGGCTGCACCAGTCGCACTGCCCTAAAGCCGGCCCTGCCTCAACCTTTATCTTTTAATTAACAAGTATTCCACAGCCAAACAGGGTTATCTTTATTTGGCCTTCATGGACTTAAACCCTGCCTTCAACCATGTAAACAGGTCTGAACTATGGAGCATTATGGCCTACTTGGACGAGCCAATTATCAGTTGCTTGAGGCAACTGCACTCCGAGGGGACTACTAGTGTGAGATAAGGCCCAATGGTGAAACTACTGTGCCTTTTAGTTTAGAAAAGGGCGCCTAGCAAGGCTGCATCCTTGCCCCTTTCCTTTTTACGCTGTGAATAAATGGGCTAGAAAAGTATTTGATTACCTCAAGCAAAGAAAGATATGCTGCAAGTTGGTATCTATCCTAAAGGACTCCAGAAATTGTTAGATTTGTTTTTTCCATTTATGACTGGCTTAGACTTAACTATCAACCAAGCCATAAACCTATATTATGGTTTACGGTCCCAAGGGAATTAAATCTAAAGCCTTCACTGTCAGCTTTGTTAAGTTTGGGTTAGTCCCTACATTTCCTTATCTGGGGATCCTGTTCAATGACAAAAATTGTTGGAAGCTGGCTATTCATGCTTGTTCAGTCAAGTTCAAGAGGAGCATTTAATATTTATTTAGCTTTCCTTCCAAATTAGGGACAAAGCTAGGGATGGCCGATAAATTCCTCTCCGCTGGTGGAGTTTGCTCGGTTTTGCCTACTACGTGTTATGTTTGTAGCCTGGAGTTCTGGCAAAACTCTGCCAACTGCCTGGTGGAGTTTTTCTCACACGTGGCTCACCAACATTAAGTTGGCAAGCACTAGTGACAATTTTCATCCCCTTGCACGATTCTCAGGCGCTAGAACGCCACGCAGGCGGTCACGGCTGTTCATGATTTCATTGAGAAGAGCTGCTGCTTGAGTAAAAAATCTACTTGTGTGGCAGAAAGAAGCAGTGCCCTCGCACACTGGTTTTACATGTAGAACAAGCTCCCGGCACCAAAAATCAGCACCAACAGCATGACGAGCCGAATTCTGCCTGAACGCGGAACTCTACAGAATCTTGCAGAGTTCCTATGTAACTCCGTGGAATTCTGCACAGTGAAACTCCATGAGTTCTGCTCACCCACAGACAAAGCTCTTAAAGGTAATGGTGACCATATACAGGACCGAAGGTGAGTTGATTGCACCTACAGACCTCTGCTCCTACCTTTGCAAGATCACGTGTAGTAGACTCTAGTTGCTGTTGAGCTTCCTGTGGAGTTTTTGTTTGCTAATGGAGCATGGTTCACCATACTAGATTTTCGTCAGAGGGAGCTCATGTCACCCCTCATCTTAAAAACCATAGAAGTCGCAAAAAATAAACTACTGTGTACCCAACTGGTCCCATCCACACCTCCCACAACAACAGTCCCAGTCCCTCCCTCTCTATCAAAAATCAGCCTTTGCAACCGCTTTTCAGCTTGCGATGGACCGTCTTCATTTTCTCCAGGTGCTTTGAGATTTTCTTTGGGAGGACAGAAGTAGATAGTGTTGCACTGGGCTTTGGTGGATGGGAGCCTCATCTGCCTACGGCAGCAGTGATTACATTGCCAGGGTCACTCCAGCTAGGGACCTGAGACCTTCCTTCAGAACCAACAGCCACCACAATTGCTTCCATTTTTAGCTGACCGGCTGTCTCTCACTGAGAGAGGGCCTCAGAGCAGGTCCTTCAGCAGGAGTATCTAGAAGATATGAAGAAAGAAGAAAAGAACATGACCTTTACTACCAAACACAAACATTTGTTTATATACAAGCATACAGTAGCAGAACATTTCTGGCACCCTAGGGCCATTGGAAATCTTTTTGATGGTCAGATGTGAATACTGGTCACAGGGCCAAGAGTTCCTCTACACATAATTCATGTAGTGCAGTAGCATTGGTATTAATTAATCCATGACCACCACCATAATCATAAATTACATGATTTAGGCTTTTCTCTACTCATTACGAGTGGCCTGGTGTTTGGTGCAATATTTATTGTAGCAAAAAAAAACCTGGTGGAAGTTGTTGGTTTTTTCCAGTGTTTTCATGAGTATGAGACAGGCATATTCAGGGTCATAACTAAAATGGAAGCACTAATTGAAAACATGCACATACATATAGGGTGCACTGCCTTGGTCTGTACTGTGGAGCACCTTTAACTGTAAACTCTGGGTGCAGACCAGGTCAGTGATTCCTATCACAATGAAGTATCCAAGAAAAGTGATGGGTCGGATGCCTGAATTAATCTCAGCCACCACTGGTAAATACTCATGCCCGCATTCTAGTATATCGTTTCTTTGCCCACAATGCCACCAGATTAGACCCAACCGTATGAAAATCAGCTTTGATCCTGTTCTAGTAGTAACAGTCCAGCCTGAACTGCCAAGTCAGGTCTTCTCTGAACCGGAACACAAGCAACCCGAGACCAGTTTCAACCTAGTTGGGGCTCATCAGTCAGGTCAGCATGATCCCAAGTGATTGCCAGTGGCTGAGAATAACTCAAGCATTCCATCCCTTACCTTGTTGTTGTTATAGTTTGTGCCTTAAGTGTGACGGGTATGCCCAGACGTGGGTTCTGTGCTTACTGTGTCATAGGACTCAAACTGTATCCTACTGATGAGACCCAAGTAGGGAAAAACTGGTCTGGGGTTTCTTGTGGTGCCTTCTGGAGGGGGCATTGCCTGACAATGTGGGATGGACTGTTCCCATGAGCAACAGGGTCAGTCCTGATTTTCATAAGGCAGGCCTTTGTCTAGGCTGACATTGTGGGTGAAAAATGAAGGCATGGAATGCGGCCCTAAGTGATTGCTAGTGGCTGAGATTAATTTAATCATTCTATCCATCACCCTATCGTTGTTACAGGTCACTCCCTAAGTGCAAAGTGTATGTCTAGATGTGGGTACCATGTTCACTATGCCACAGGACTCAAGCTATACCAAACTGACGAGGCCCAAGCAGGGCAAAACGAGTCTCGGGTGCTTGTGGTCCCTTCCTGCAGATCAGGAAGGACAGGCTTTTGCCATGAGCAGCAGGGTCAGTACTGATTTGCGTTAGGCTGGCATGGTGGATGAAAAATGAGGGAGTGGAACGCAGTCCTGAGTGATTGCCAGTGACTGTGATTATTCCATCCATCACCTCATTGCCTACACAATGAATGCACTGTACATGAACCTGCACCTGAACTGGGAACTGCACATTAGTGAAAGATGGACTGGCTGTTTGAAGCCACCGGCAACCTGGTGTGCACTTCAAAGGAGGGCAGAGATTCCCCTGCTGGTGCATGCTGTGAGTGACCTAGCTGCCCTGCTGGAGATACCTGAGTGGTCCCTAGGATCCCTTTTATTCCTTTAAAGTGGTGCCCCCAGAGGGGCTCACTAACTGTGCTCCACCTGTATATGGAGGAGAGCCAGTGGGCTCCTTCTGATGTATTCACCTCTGTGCCTACGTCTATAATACTATGTGGATGCTAAGGCAAAGGATTCCCTACTTTGCATGGAACTGTACTGGGGTGTAGACTGATGTTGCAGTTGCACCAGGGCAAATTTAGCTCTGGTGTGATCTGTATTACAGAAAGAGCTGCAGGCTACATCTTATGTAACTCCATAGTGATTTGGGACACAAAACATCTGTTGTGGCCCTAAGTCATTTTCACTAATATGGCCACAAAAATGAAAAGCTGTAGAGCTGTCAGGTAACCACCATATTTGTGACATCATGTGTCAGGTCTGGCATTTTATGCAGCAATGGAGCTGGGATTTATATAGTGTATTGGCAGAGTATGAGCAGACGTAGAACATTTTCAATAATTCAGAACTGATTCAAATTCATCTACGAAAAGATTGTGCAGAGAAATACAATTTGCCCTCCCTATATAGCTGGCAAATGGTTTAAAGTTATGAGTGATATCTGTCTGCAGCCAATCATGGCTCTTACCCAGCACTACTTTGCTTGCTTGCTACCACACAATGTTGAAAGTGAAATTACAAGTAGCTGTTTCCCTCACATATAAGCTAAAAAACAAAAGATTACTGTGTGAGTATTTAATGGAATTAAAACCTTACCCTCAGCCATTAAGCCTTGCTATAAATGAACCTGCAGTAAAGAAATATTTGAAATGTATGAGGTTAAATAAACTAAAATAAATTTCAAAGGAAGGGGAAGGTAGAGAAGAGGCCTAGTGGTGTTGATGGTGATTCACGACATTGAGCACAGATTGATGCAAGATTATTTTACGTTTTGTTTGATATTAAACTGCAAGGATCTGTAGTGTATAATGACCAGGTGAGCTGACCAGGCCTTTTATTACACTGGGCACGTTTCCAGTGGGATGGAGCCCGGTTTTGAAAGCTCAGGGATACTCTTGGCACCTCTATTACTTTTCCCAGCTCCTCAAGGTTAACTGCAGAAGGCATTGGGAGGCTTTAATAGAGAGGGGAAAAGAGCGAGAGAGGGCGAGGTAGATAGAAATCAAGCAGAGAAGGAGAAAAGAGAGAAAGAAAGGAGAGAAAGACAGAGGGGCATATTCACAAGGACTTATCGCCGAGTTATCGGCACTTTAGCGCAGCAAAAGTGGCGATAGAATTACCGCCCCTTTTGCAAGCTGGTGCTAACTGCCTACATCACCACATAACCCACGATAACTGCCGCAAAAAACATCACCACCGTTGACACCGCCAACTAACGCTAATGAGATGCAGAATAGGCGTGTCCGTGCAAAAACACACGAAAAGACAACACCGCGACATTCACAACGAACAGCCAGATCCGCGATGCGAACCAACAACAGGCGATAAGCCGCGCTAGCAGCAGCGATTTTACACCTGCTCTCTGCTGGTGTTAAGCAGGACGACTCCCTGCACCACAAAAGGGAGCCCAGCCCACAGCCACACTTGAAGAACAACAGATGCCATGGAGCCACTGCTCATGCAGCTCAGAGACCCCAGAGGCCCACAACACCCACCGCCACCACCCCCAGGACCCCCCCACACCCCTGGGCCCTCCCCCGGCCCACCCACCCCGGACAAAGACATGCCACAGCAACTTCACAAAATCACGAGATAAGAAAGACCCTGATGGTGCACACATACAACAACAAACACAGATGTGTGGTCAGAATAATGAGAATCAAACATTCAACTGTGAAATTCCCATAACAAATCTTTATTAATAATACACAACACAAAACAACAAATATGATTAGTCCTTGCGGATCCACTCTGGACAATCTGGAAGCCACAGCCTGCAAGACAAAATCCGAGATGAGAACCTGTGTCATGCGCACATCAAAGGACAGAGAGAGAGAGAAAGAAAGAAAGGGAGAGTGATAGGGAGGGAGAGGGAGAGAGAGAGAGAGAGAGAGAGGGAGAGAGAGACAGCGAAAGGACAAGAGGGCGAGAGACAGCCGCCCCTGCGCACCCATGCCCCACAGCCCACCTGCTGCCACCGGTGTGTCTCCAACCACGTGCAGGTATCCACTGCAGTCCACTATGTCCTTTCATCTGCACTGGAGTCCAGATGTAATAATGGCAGAGTACATACCATTGCACACGGCAACATCGCCCGCCCGCCCCTGCGCACACATGCTGCTGCACCCCAGCCCCTCCCGCCGCCCTTTGGACATTGTCCGCCCATGCGCCCCGAGGCCTCACTGCTCACCTTCCACCACCGGTGTGTCTTCAACCACGTGCCGGTGCATGCTCCGATCCCGTGACACGCGACCTTGGCAGACTCCACATCACGCGGACCTGCCCCGTGGGCCACTAGGTCACACGCCTGGATCTGGGCCTTGATTTCGGAATGGGAGAGTTCATAACAGTGCACACGTCATCAACGCTGGCTGCACACCCGCTCAGCATCATAGGTGCCACTAACTCCGTGAACCTTGAGGCAACGCCACGTGGTGGTAGGCCCGCATCACACGCAGGCTCCGGCCTACACTGTGGTCCAGCAGGGCTCACACCAACCCTCACCAGCCCGGACAGCCAGGACGGGGCATCATCGCAGGCTGCGCCCCCGCTCAGCACATCAGGTGGCCCTACCTCAGTGCCCCGCGAGTCACCGACCTGTGGCGGCATGCCCGTGCTGGCTGACGTGCCCCGGGTGCCACTAACCCAGTGCAACGAAAGTCACCTTCCTGTGTCGCGCGGGCCATGCCGCACGCAGTTCGGCTCTGTGCCCCGCAAGTCATGGTCCCTTCATGATTGCGTCACGTGACATGGCAGGCAGGCGCAGCATTGTCCTCTCGTCTCGGGCATTGTGGAAGATCTGGTCCATGTAGCTCTGTCGTCCCACCATTTATACGTATACGGAGTGGGCTGGGCTTGCGTACACACGTCCAGCGTAGGGGTGTGAAGTATCATCTCCGGGATCTGGGCGTGGTCCTGTGCTGGGCAGGGCAGGAAATGTACATATGCGTGTGCCTCTGTCGCAGTGGCTGCGCAACACGGGACGTGATGTGCATGTTGCAATGTTGCATGCAGCCGGAGGGCGCACACGCATGTGGGAATGTACAAGATGCGCAAGTCCGCTCGGGCTCTTGGCTCATGCATGCCAACTGCCGTGTGTATCGTTCTTGGTGCGCCATGGGCCTAAGGCCTAGCCTCAATTGCAGAGTGTAGACCACATCACATTTCCACATTGCAAGCAGTAGTCAGACTGACATCAGGGATGAATGCTCCATTGTCTCCACACTGGAGGTGGACGGGCATCTGCACCTCCAACCTTGGACACAGCATGCGGCAGACACCCCCTGTGAGTGATATCATAGCAGATGAAGACGACTCCCACACTTCACACAGCGATGATGAAGGATCAACGTATACACACCCCACACACATAGGCCCTTGCCCGGGGTACTCCTGCATGGAATGGCCTTCACACTTACGTTCACAACTACACATACGTCCTAACGTCGCACGCCCATACGACTCACTGCTCCGAGCTGTGGTTTTTCATCCACATGACTGCCGCAGGTCAGAGGAGTGGCGGTTCTGCGAGTGTCACCACCGCAATGGCCGAACATCACGGGCACATGCACACCCCCAGTCACGTGGGACTGTACTGTGCCCGAATGCTGCAAATGTTGGGGGCCCTGCCACTTGCAGTGTTGCGCATCAGTTACCGTCTGAGCTTCCGTCTTGCGTACGTCACCTGCGTCCAGCCCTGGTTCCACTGTTGAACATGCATATTCGAGTGGCCCATGGAAGTCTGCCTATCCATTGCAACGGTGGCTGAACTGGATTATGACTTGTGTGTGCGCCCCCTGTTGGCCCACGATCATGAGTGTAACTGTGATTCCCGTTCATGGGATACCTGGATGTTTGGCATATGTGCTGGCAGTTGGACATGGGAGTTTGCACGATTCCTCATGTGCAGTGAC
This sequence comes from Calotriton arnoldi, assembly GCA_963921515.1. NCBI lineage: Eukaryota > Metazoa > Chordata > Amphibia > Caudata > Salamandridae > Calotriton > Calotriton arnoldi. The sequence continues at coordinate 332,946 of CAWUFW010004542.1, read as the reverse complement.
CACATTGAGGCGCCCCCCTATTGGGCTGTTCTGCGGATTGGTGAGACGGCGTGGACAGAGCACATCTGTCCGGACCAGTTGATGGATTGGCTCGCACTCATGTTCCTTGAGCTCGACAACGACGTACTCCTGGAACTGACAGCACAGGACGCTGCGCTCGCTTTCATGGACGACTGACGACGTTCCAGCAGCCACGACTGATGGTAACCCATGGCACAGGTCCCAACGCCTTGTTGCATTCTGGTGATGAGTCCACATTTCCCACAACAACAGTGGACATGGCTGCATTCCTATGCTGCCTGTGATTGTCTGATGCCTTGCTCTGCATGTTGTGGCCCTTGTCTTGCCCGTAGTTCCACGCACATGCCAATAAAGTCTGCGCTGCCACACTTGTGTTTAACTGTGATGGGTGTTAGGTAGGATGGCAATTCGTGTGCCTCATTGGACATTGTCCGTACACACGGTGGGACTGGATGACGCTTTTCATTTAGGGGTGAGTCCCTATTGGCAGGGCCACCTCTGTGCGCCAGACTTTGTGGTTTGGGATAGTTGCTAGTAGACCTGTGCAGCTCCGTGACGTCACCATTGTGGGTATGGGGTCGTATTTCTTGGCATGTGGGTCACTGTGATCCTTCTGGACAGTCTGTTTCCGCCCAGGTGGGTGTGGGTGGGTATGCGACGGTAGGTACTGTTCTCACATGTGATAGTGGACACACCTTCAGGCCTGCTACCGACTTTTACATCTTTCACACAGACCTCTTTCCTACATGGACGTGGGGCTACGTTGGGGGATATGCCCACAGCTAGTTCAGTCCTCCGCAGTCATCTCATTGGACTGCCATTTTTCCATTTGTCTTGCCAATGACACGGTGGTGGTGACGGACAGTTGTTGGTGGTGTTCTGTCCACACCGTGCGGTGGGTCCGGTTTTCCTTCGGTGTGGGGCCCCGTCTTCCTCTTCCTCTTCTCCTTGCCCTTCCCTGACCCGGGGTTCCGGGCTGGTCCTCCGTTGTGCTTGTGGGGTTCGAGTTGGCATCAGCACTCGGGCCAGGTTCTTCCATGGTGCTCCGCAGTTCGTTTACTTGTTGGTGTGTTTTTTTGGGTGCATTTATGGCGCCTCTTCACGCATGGCGCTTGGGTATTGCTGGCCTCCTGCTGGTTATCACGGTTGTTTCATCGCCATTGGGCGCATCGCAGCTTTTTTCGCGTTAGGGTTTGGATTTTTATCGCCGTTGCGGTAGTTGTTTCGTGGACATTTGACGCGTTAACGTGCAAATATCGCACGGTATCGCCGTGTTGTGAATGCCACATTAACACAGTGTTATTTTCCCGCGATGGACTGCCATGTGAGGAGTTGCGGTAAGCTATTATGGCGATGTTTATCGCATGTTCTTGTGAATATACCCCAGAGGAAGAATAGATGGGTAGAAAGAGCGATAGCACAAGGAGATGAAGGGAATGAAGCTGGTTTTTAAGAATTTTTGCCAGGACTGCTTTTGGTTCTGGAGCCGCACAGTTTAGTGCTCTATAATTACTTCTAATCTGCATGTTAAGGTGCAAACTAATTTGTTAAACTGTGTGATAATGTGTGGCAGTTTATACATATAAAGTAGTCACATTTTATATATCCTTAGCACAATCATTAGTTTATGGTGTATTCACATTAAACAAAATGTATTTCTAACATGGGCCTAACTGTGAAAAGGTCTCAGATAACCAAAGCCAATTTAACTGTGAAATATAATGTTGATTTAAATGTACTTTTACGTTTTTCTTTTCGTTGCGGGTGTCTAACAATCTATGTTGCTAGGAGTGTAGCTCATTGCTTTGCTTTAGGAATGTTAGCTTAGAAAAATAATTGGATATTTGATATGATTTCCTCTGTGTGTTGGAATGGGAAAGATTCTTATGTAGTAAAAATCAAAAGGAGAGGGAGGTAAGATACTGGAGCCAGTTCACTTCCCCTGGTATATATGTTTTATCAAAGAGATCTAGCTCTGGAGTGGGTGCTCCTAGAGTATGTTTGTTTTGGAAAGGAAACACATTATGTTTATAGTAAGGCCCTCACTAACCAACCTAGTTGGTGACATGCTTCATCATCGGGCCCCACCCAAGGCACCGAGTGCACCTTGGGTGTGCTACGACGCCTGGATACAGCGGAGCTGGTATTGTGCCATGAGAGTGCAGTGAAAGGAAGTGAGTGAATGTTAAAAAAGCTGTCCTAAGGGTCCCTGGGATAAAAATGACTATTTTAATGGGTGGGACCTTGGCAGAGAATAAAAACGAGAGTCGGATATTTAAGGAGATCTTATGGTAACTCCAATATCCTAGTCGGTCAACATGTTTCAGCCATGCTCTCTTAGTGGTATGGCTTTCTTCAGGACCTATGTGTAGTGCAAAGTGAGTGGTCTAAAAATGTGTTATTAGAAGACCATATATGTGACACACGCGCTAAGGTGTGATATGTGGTAGAGGAGAATTTCCTCTAGTAGCGCTTTCCTGTGGGGAAGAAAAAGACAAACAAAAATACAGAGAAACATGTAACAAACTGGTATAGTTGTTTCAGGAGCAGAGTGTCCGTGCTCTTATGCGGTCAAAGGCACAGTGAGGACAGGGTGTGGCGTAATTAGTTATAATCGACGCCTGGTAATTTATGCGGTAATCAAGATGCTCATAACATGGTGCATCGTGTAACTTAAAGACGAATAGAGCAAAATATCTGGCTCAGACAATATCCGGAAAGTGCCCCATGAGTTCCATGTGGGGGCCCGACCTGTAGTCACACTCTATGTGACAAAAATTAAAAGAGGAGACAAAAGCGATTTAAAATTTACCCGCATGCTTGGCTGTGAGAAAATGCCAGCAGCGGGGTGGAGAGGCAGTTTTAAAGCATACCCCCCTTCGGATATTCCCACTTACTTCATCAAGGTCGAGGACCCTTCTCGGTACCTGCTTCATCCGCCATGGAGCTCCATGGTAGAATGAGTGGAGCTGGGCGGTGGTTTAAATACTCTGCTGGTTCCAACAGGTGTCAGCGAGTTCGGTTAATTGTGTACCGCTGTGGCTGGCTCAATGGGTTTCAGGTGCTGGTTTAGGCTGCCTTCTGATGGGTCTGCAGGAGAGAATAGGCATAGAAAAAAGAAACGCCCCTGTGGGAGTGTTAACATAGAGAAAAGACACGCCCCTGTGGGAGTGTCGAGTGCTTATGTGTGCAGAAAAATAAAAAATAAAATAAACTGAACGTAAGTTTAACTCATAAAAGACCCGGAGGTACTGCTAATTGTAGAAGGTGTTGTTATTCTCAATTCAAGTGTGCCAACTAATTGTGGCTTGAAAGAAATCTGAGAATGAATCGTATTGATTGGGAACATATCACAAAGGAGAAGAAACGTAGAGTCTAGTGTAGACATACTCTTGGATTCGCACTGTCGTGTGAAAAAAGATGTTGCTTTTGTTAGGTCAAGTGGTGCCCTTGACACTAAGGTGGTTATGTAATGTCTCATTTTGGGTGGCCTGTTTGGGAGTTAAAACAGGGAGTGTTGCTCACACTGAGGTGATGTCTAGTTTAGTCTTTTTGTAAGGCAGGAAGATTTTACGCATGGTGCTGTGGTTCAGGTTGGATTCAGGCTATTCCAGGGTATGTTGTCATTTAACCCTGTGACGTTCGTGGAAGGGCGATAGATCCAATGTTGCTCCTTAAGTAGCAGGATCCTGTCATTTGAAAGGGTCTGGCTGTTGATATGTTCTATTACAGTCCAGTTTTGGTCATTAGGGGTGAGGTTTGCTTGGATGAAGTGGTCTGTCAGTTTACTTATGTTTTTTCTACACTGTATGGTGCTGCGATGTTCCACAATTCGGGTTCTGACTTTGCGACTCGGCATGCCTACATAACGAAGGCCGCATGTGCAGGTGATCAGATAGATGACATTATTGGAGTTGCAGTTAGTGTGGTGGAGCTGTTGCTACGTTTTTCCTGTCTCCAGGCTCAAGTTTTTAGTTGCTTTTGTGAGATGGCAAACACTGCAGTTCAGAGGATTGCTGTTTGTAGTCTCTAGTGAGGCTGCAGTTGCGGCGTATCCATAGAAATTGGCCGTATGGCAGGTTTTCTCTGAGGGGCCTCGGGTGGAAGCTGCTGAACTGCAGTAGGGAATTACGTGATGTAGGTTTGTGATATGTGGTAGTCTGTAGTTTGCCCTCTGTTGCCTCGATGTTTAGGTCCAGGAAGGCTATCTTGGAGTTGCTAGCGCTACTGGTGAACCGTAGGAAGGGATCTCGCTGGTTAAGCCACGTCAGGAGATTGTCGAGGGTGTCGACCGGCCCTGTCCATATCTTGAGGATATCATCGATGATATCCTCATGATATGGACAGGGCCTCACTAGAGACTACAAACAGCAATCCTCTGAACTAGCAGATAAACTACGAGCACGCGGGTACCCGGAGAAGATAATCAATACCACCAAGAAGAGGGCCCGTAACCAACAGAGGGACGCCCTCCTAGAGGACAACACACGGGACAACACCATGACACGTTTGACCTGCGTCACCACCTACAATGTGGCCTCAAATCAAGAAGCCAAAATACTTAACAAGAACTGGCACATAATAAACAGTGGCACCATGAAATGGGAACTGGCATACAAAAAAGCGATAATATCCTCATGATATGGACAGGGCCGGTCGACACCCTTGACAATTTCCTGACGTGGCTTAACCAGCGGGATCTCTTCCTACGGTTCACCAGTAGCGCTAGCAACTCCAAGATAGCCTTCCTGGACCTAAACATCGAGGCAACAGAGGGAAAACTACAGACTACCACATATCACAAACCTACATCACGTAATTCCCTACTGCAGTTCAGCAGCTTCCACCCGAGGCCCCTCAGAGAAAACCTGCCATTCGGCCAATTTCTACGGATACGCCGCAACTGCAGCCTCACTAGAGACTACAAACAGCAATCCTCTGAACTGCAGTGTTTGCCATCTCACAAAAGCAACTAAAAACTTGAGCCTGGTGACAGGAAAAACGTGGCAACAGCTCCAACACACTAACTGCAACTCCAATAATGTCATCTATCTGATCACCTGCACATGCGGCCTTCGTTATGTAGGCATGACGAGTCGCAAAGTCAGAACCCGAATTGTGGAACATCGCAGCACAATACGGTGTAGAAAAAACATAAGTAAACTGACAGACCACTTCATCCAAGCAAACCACACCCCTAATGACCAAAACTGGACTGTAATAGAACATATCAACAGCCAGACCCTTTAAAATGACAGGATCCTGCTACTTAAGGAGCAACGTTTGATCTATCGCCTTTCCACGAACGTCACAGGGCTGGAATAGCCTGAATCCAACCTGAACCACAGCACCATGCGTAAAATCTTCCTGCCTTACAAAACGACTAAACTAGACATCACCTCAGTGTGAGCAACACTCCCTGTTTTAGCTCCCAAACATGCCACCCAAAATGAGACATTACATAACCACCTTAGTGTCAAGAGCATCACTTGACCTAACAAAAGCAACATCTTTTTTCACACGACAGTGCGAATAAAAAAGTGTATGTCTACACTAGACTCTACATTTCTTCTCCTTTGTGATATGTTCCCAATCAACACGATTCATTCTCAGATTTCTTTCAAGCCACAATTAGAAGGCACACTTGAATTGAGACTAACAACACCTGCTACAATTAGCAGTACCTCCGGGTCTTTTATGAGTTAAACTTCAGTTCAGTTTATTTTATTTTTTATTTTTCTGCACACATAAGCACTCGACACTCTCACAGGGGCGTGTCTTTTCTCTATGTATACACTCCCACAGGGGCGTGTCTTTCTTCTATGCCTATTTTCTCCTGCAGACCCATCAGAAGACAGCCTAAACCAGCACCTGAAACCCATTGAACCATCCACAGCAGTTCCCAATTAACCGAACTCGCTAACACCTGTTGGAACCAGCAGAGTATTTAAACCACCGCCCAGCTCCACTCATTCTACCACGGAGCTCCATGGCGGCTGAAGCAGGTACCGAGAAGGGTCCTAGACCTTGATGAAGTAAGTGGGAATATCCAAAGGGAGGTATGCTTTAAAACTGCCTCTCCACCCCGCTGCTGGCATTTTCTCACAGCCAAGCATGCGGGTAAATTTTAAATCGCTTTTGTCTCCTCTTTTAATTTTTTTCACATAGAGTGTGACTACAGGTCGGGCCCCCACATGGAACTCATGGGGCACTTTCCGGATATTGTCTGAGTAAGATATTTTGCTCTATTCATCTTTAAGTTACACGATGCACCATGTTATGCGCATCTTGATTACCACCCGGTACCGCATAAATTACCAGGCGTCGATTATAACTAATTACGCCACACCCTGTCCTCACTGTGCCTTTGACCGCATAAGAGCACGGACACTTCGCTCCTGAAACAACTGTACCAGTTTGTTACATGTTTCTCTGTATGTTTGTTTGTCTGTTTCTTCCCCACAGGAAAGCGCCACTAGAGGAAATTCTCCTCTACCACATATCACACCTTAGCGCGTATGTCACATATATGGTCTTCTAATAACACGTTTTTAGACCACTCACTTTGCACTACACATAGGTCCTGAAGAAAGCCATACCACTAAGAGAGCATGGCTGAAACATGTTGACCGACTAGGATATTGGAGTTACCATAAGATCTCCTTAAATATCCGACTCTCGTTTTTATTCTCTGCCAAGGGCCCACCCATTAAATTAGTCATTTTTATCCCAGGGACCCTTAGGACAGCTTTTTTAACATTCACTCACTTCCTTTCACTGCACTCTCACGGCACAATACCAGCTCCGCTGTATCCAGGCGTCGTAGCACACCCAAGGTGCACTTGGTGCCTTGGGTGGGGCCCGATGATGAAGCATGTTACCAACTAGGTTGGTGAGTGAGGGCCTTACTATAAACATAATGTGTTTCCTTTCCAAAACAAACATACGCTAGGAGCACCCACTCCAGAGCTAGTTCTCTTTGATAAAATAAAGATTCTTATGTACCAGGCGAACCAGACTGTTGATATCTTCAAGGCTCTGCATTTGTGATCGTCTTTGATTGGTGATGTGAATGAGGAGAGTCTACCTGATCCCAGAAGACGAAGCAACTTGATTGGCCCCATAAGTAGGGAGTTGATGGGAGGAAGTTGCAGAAGGTATTTTTGTGATTTAATTGTGTGTATCTTAAAATAGTTAGCAGATCCTGTCCTGACTTCGCCACCAGAAGATCTTCCCCAAATCTGCTGATTTTAGCTATATTGAGGCCCTGATTCACAAAGGGCCTCCAAACTTGTGCTGGAGTCCCTGCAGTTGAGGGGAAGTCTCCGCACTCGGGGTGTAATCTCTGCAATGAGAATTCTCAGTGCGGAGATTCCATCCCAAGGGCTGAGACTCTCCCGGGACTGCGGCGCCTCTGCCATGAGTGTGCAGGCCCTTTGTGAATCAGGACCTTAGATCTTAAGCCTGTCTCTTGAACATTTGTGGTTTCTTTCCATGAACTTTAATTTCATTAATTTAAGACTGACACCCTTCCCTTAGATGTGCCCCTCACCACTCTTTGATGCTTTATTGAGATTTGGAAAGTTCCTTTATTGAACCGATACTACTCTTATTCTACATTTGGAATCCTGTAATTATTTGCATTGACATCTACATAATACATAATCTCAGATTGAACAATCGTTTTGCTATATACACATATTTGATAAATTTCTTTATTGAATTATTAAAGCTTATAACTTTGACTAATCTGCTAATAAAACATCATGGTTTGGAAAGGATACTCTTTGTCATTCTTGCGAGCCAAGTAGATTTCACTGCAATTTCACTCATGCTGACGTTAGCTCTCACAATAAAATCTCAGTCGATATCTAAATGTCCATATGACAAGTGGTGCAGCTTTTTTGACGATTACACCAGAGCCTACAGACACACACTCTTTCTTTTTCACTTTATTTCTTCTTTCCCCTTGTGTCTCAGCTGAAATTAATGCTAAGGGCCTTATTATGACTTTGGTGGTCTCGGAGGGGAGCCGTGATGCCGCAGCTCCACGACCGCCAAAGCTATGAAAAACAACCCACCAGAGTACGACTTTTAAAGTCTCTGGCGGGCAGTTCATTGAGCGTCAAAGGCAATTCCTGTAGGGCATGGACTGTCAAGTCCATGCCCTGCAGGAACTGGGGGTGCATGCAGACAGGGGGGGGGGAGTACAACATGTGCCCCTACACATGCACATCATGGCGCAGAGGCACAAGGGAGCCACACTTTTCATGGCGGTAAGTAAACTCGTAATATGCTTGGCAGGGCCGCAGTGGCCACCACCAGGGATCTCTGATCCCTGGAAGTTGCAGTGGTCCCAGGGCGGCCTGTCGTAATAGGGCGGTCGGAAGACCGCCACTATCGTGCCCCAGCGAGTATGGCAGTCAGTAGACTTGTAATGAGGCCATTAACTACATTAAAAGCAAGTGTAAGTGCCCCAAGATTTTCTTAGAAGCCCATTGCTCCCGAATGTAGGCGTTGTCGATTACCAAAACTGCCTAATCTCCATTCGATATCATACCTATTTCTCTTCTAAAACTCTACACTTCCTGTCTATCGCACTCTGGCAAGCTATTTGTCATCCATTGTTACTCCCGTTGTCACTGTATTCCTATCTTTCCTCTGCCTTCTTTCTTCCTTCTCTGTCTGTCTCCGTTTTACTCTGCGTCAAAGTCTGATGAAAAATAGGTCCAGGTATGAGCCCTGAGCCCACCACCAGCGACCACAGGTAAATAAAAAGCACTGGCTAACCTGCTAAACTCACTGTTTTCTTAGCGTAGTTTACAAAGCGTGAATGTGGTAAATGAGGGTAGTCCCAGACCTCAATTCTATTACATATGACCATTTGTTCGAGCCCTACATGTTCACGTGCATGTTGAAAAAAATAATATGACGCTAATTTCTCTAAAATGTCTATTTCTTTTTCACCAAGTGTCAGCAATGCTGCTACCAGCTGGAATCCGTTTTTTAAATGCCCTCCTTAGTAATCAGTCCTGACAAACCACTGATGACTACATGGAGTTTCTGTTAAATATTTAGTACTTTCTTTGCAGATGAAGTCAGAATTCCGCTCCCCATCCTGCCAGGAGAAGTCTGGATTGCATGATGCTTAATAGCGATGCGGAATCCATTAGTGTGTCTGCGCATTAGGAAATCGCGACTGCTGAGCTGTGACGAGAGGTTAATGCTGCACAGAGCACTTCACCTTACATCGGCAGCCCAGAAATGTAGCTTTCCTGTAATTCATATTGTTTGCTTTTAAAAGGCTTTTCGGAATATACAGATGAAAATAAAAAAAATGTACCTCCATGGGGTGATATTATTTGCTTTTTTTAAACGTGGATGCAGGTCGCGTTGGGCTGCAGTGTAATCTGGAATATTATTACCTGTATAAGTGAGAATGGCTGTGGAATCCACTTCAAATGATAGTGGTTCGTGATATCAAAAATGATGCAGGTGTTTCATAATCATGCCACGATTCTTTACTATACAATCAGAACATTTTCATTTTTTTCGTCATCGAATATTTTTTATTGTATAGTTTCTTATGCAGTTTAAATTCATCAAGTCATAAACCCCATTTACCCACACATCTCCTAATTATAAAGCTACAGCCCCTAACAAATGAGCAACCTTCAAAACAATATCTAGAACACCAGCCAAGAGAAAGACAAATAAACAGTTAGCTTTATAATCATAAATCAAATGCTACAAGTCTTTCAATATTTCCACATCATTTCAGTAAATATTGGATAACCAGTGCCAGACACGAAAATCAAAAGCAGCCCGGGCAAAAATACTCAAACCAGCCTCACTCCGTTTCTTTTCTCGTACAATCTCTTTTTTTCCTTCCATCCATTTCTCTCCTCTCTGTTCTTCCTCTCTGATCGCTTTCCTGCTACCTTTCCCCTCTCTACCTCTCTCTAAGATTCCCTTGAAGCTGTCCAGGTCTGCTGCAATTAACCTCGATTTGTTGGTTGAAGTGACAGAGGCACCAGGGACAGTCCTGGGCATTTAAAACCAGCCTCAAATGGCTCCAGCCCACTGGGAAATGCCCTGGGGAATAAAAGGCCCAGGAGGCTATTTGGATAATTAAAATTGGTAGGTGGCTCTCAAAAGTTATGACACACTGTTCTTGTTTTGGCTTGTGCGAGAGCTAACTCCAGTGTTTAAGTTGAGCCAGTGGTTTCTGATGCTCAGCACCAGCACGGAATAATCAACACCAGCACTTTTTATGAGCACCAGTTAAGGACACATTAATTTATGGAGAGATTAAGTGATTTGCCCAGAATCACAGGATGTTGAGCTGACCCGAGACTCGAGCCTGGTTCTTCACCTCCGAAGTCTGCAGCTCTGGCCATTATGCCACACCCTCTCCCAACTTTCATGGTTAGCAGTTGTTTCTGTTTTAGGGGGTGTTAACAGGAGAACTGGGCTGGTGCAAGCTGCCTCCTGACAAGAGGCCCAACACCTATTTTTTTTTTACAAATTAACCATTGGCTAATTCCTATTAAATCTTCCAACCTTCAGTTAACCAAAGGCCTGGTTTATATCTGGCAGTATGTATACTCTGTCGCAATGTCAAAGGAATATACATAGCACCAAGACTGTGGTCCACTCACCAAATTTAAAAGCGGACAGACCTTAGGTTTAATCACGGAGGAGAGTACTCTGTCTCTGCTATGATTAAACCCCTAACATTGCCCTGACAAAGTAAGGGCTGTCGGAGGCAGACATCTCATTCTGCCCACCTGATTTAGATGGGTGAGATTATAGGTCAGTTTTCACTGCCCACTACTGCTGGAAAGCCCTGGAGGCAAGGGGCAGTGAAAACTGATAAATGCTCCCCTCGCCTCCCACTTTGGGATTTTCTTTTTGAAAAAAAAAAGTTTGGTGTATGACCATCATGTTGACAGAGCTGTGCAGCAAACTTCAAAAGGCATGGGACGGAACCATTGTGACAGTGATTCCGGGCAATGTTTTAGAAATGACCACCAGCTTGGAGGCCTATTCTAAATTTGGGAATCATCACCTCTGCCTGGGAGACTGAATAATTTACTCCATCTACATGACAGAGAAACAGGCTGCCTGGCAAAATATGAATCAGGCCCTAGGTTTCTCCAGGGTGATGAGGGAATGGGGAAAGACACTTGGGTTAAAATCAATGTTTGTTCGTATTGCGCTATACTGCAGTGTTATTGTTAACTTTCTCATTTAATCTATAAAAAAAGCAGCAAGTTGAAACCAAAACTGTGCCTTTAATGTCCTAAATTGTATAAAAAGAGTTTTGTGCTTTACAGAGACATCATCTGCCTCTCCTATGCTATTGTTCTCTGAAATTGAGTATCTCCCACTGTGCCATCACATTTAGCATTGCATCTCATGAGAACGTGGCAATCCATGGTCTGTGTGGCATAACAATGATAGAGGATCCTTTGAGAGAAGTGCAGAGTGTCTAATAAATATTTGTGTGCTCTCTAGCGATGTGTTATACAATTCTTAGGTGGTATCGGAGGGTAATACATGTCTTGGGTATAAAATGGAGGCTGGTGTGTAGACGTGCAGTGGGGCGCACCTCTGGCACGCCAAAGGCAGTCCCTTCTGCTCCTGTCTGTACAGTGAGTGTGCCAAGCACAAAGAATGCTGGCCTTTCTGCTTCATGCCCCTACTCCCATCAGATTTATTCAGTCTATTCACTCTGCTCTTGGAATTCCAACAGCAAATCCCTCTGCCGTCACTCACAGGACCTGTGCAATCTTGAAGGCTAAGTTGCCTGTTGCCACTGCCACTTCTCCATGAACATTAACTGGACAATCAAGAAACCTAAGAAGCTCCAACTCGCTCCTCTTAATCCCCCCAAAAAGACATAAACAAAAAGCCCTCTCCCGCTCTTTCTCTGGGAATGCCCCAAAAATCTGGAACTCTCTCCCTACCCACATCAGGACTAATCCCTCCTTCACGATCTTCAAGAGACAACTAAAAGAATTTCTCCTCAACCATCATCTCTGTGCATCTAGCCAATGACCTCGATCTTTTTGACCTCCAGATGTTACTCACTGCATTCTAATGTTTATGTTTCTATACATGTATGCTGTAAAGCGCTCTGATACCCCCGGGTCTTGTAAGCGCTATATAAAACTCCAAATAAATAAATAAACTTATCACAATGTACATCTCCAACAACTGATAAGGCTAAGGGCATGTCTAATACCATATGAAATATTTTCCTGATAAATGTCAGATCATTACCCAAGAATAGTCTTGATGTACAGAACTTTATTGAAACTCGCATTCCAGTTGTACTCTTTCTAACTGAAACCTGGCTTCTTCTCCCTCTGATATTGTATCCCAACCAGATTTTCATCGGTATGCTGTGGCTCTAACCGACAGGCCTCAGGGGGGCTTGCTATTAACGTTTGTTCCCACTTAACTGCACCATCAATTGTGCCTTAGCACTCATGAAGACATAATTTAAGCTCTTTTCATTTAAACCTATTCACATCTATTCTTTATCAGGTGCTCTTATTTACCACTGTCCTTACCCTAATAGTTTCAGCAACATTCTAGCTGGAGATATGGCCCCTCACATATTACAATTTTCAAATTTAAAATGTCTTTTTTTGTTAAATATTGTTTATTGCAATTTCACACGGCAATTGTGATACAAAAATAACAACCATGTAAGGGGATACATATTAAAAGAATTGCCAATACAAGGAAAATATATACGATAATATTTTTTTGTTTTGTACAAAAAGGGAAGGAAAAAGTGCAAAAGGGAAGAATAAGCGGAAAGAGGGAGGATGCCCAGGGGAAGAGGGAGAAAAAGAAACTAAGAAAGTGATAAGTGCAAGGAAAGAAAAGTAGTACAGGGTAACCAATATAAATCAGATTTAATCTTTTGATGTAATGTAGAGGTAGATACATTATGTATTCTGTGTTCATCACAGACAAAATTCCACCATGTGAGTACAGAAAGTTTTGTGAAGTCTTTCCAACATGAAAGGATTACTTTAAAACCAAGAGCAATGAAAAAATCTAATAGAGGCTTAGGGCCTGATTTAGATCTTGGCAGATTTGGTCCCTCATTCGCTTTTCCATCTGAATCTCCATCCGCCTACTAGGGGGTCCGTCCTCTCTATTTAAATGCTGGTGTGTCGATGGACGAAAGGCCATCTCTGTCAGAGTTTTCCTACCACATCGATAGGCCCAATAGGCAAAAGCAGCTGTCAGAGGGAGTACAGCCAATTTGTCCATCGGGCCAATCACGATGTGCCTTCCCGCTGACCCATCTGTGGCAGGGAAACCTCCACACCTGAGTTGGCGGTTCCAAAGGAATATAAGGCAGAAACGTACCCTTTTTATTTTTTTCACTTCCTTTTCCGTCATGGACCCGATCGAACAAATCCCACCTATGCTGATGCTACTTGACCACAAAGCAAATCAACCCCGTCTTCACCAGAAGCGAAGGTAAGTTTCTATTTTTACTTGTTACCGTTCAACTTGACTGTTTCAGGGTCAAATTGGTAAGGCAGGCACTCTGGCAATGGGCGATGGGCTGGTGTCTCAGTTACAGCTGTAGGCTGCTTTTTTGGCCAGTGTGGTGGCCAATTTGGGCTGTACCTGTGCTCTTCAGATGCCGACAGTGGCCTAGTGGCAGCCTGAGTGGCCTTTCCAGAGGCAAATGAAACGTCATGGACATGCTCGTCCAAGTCCTGCCTTTGCTGCTGTTACTTGCCCACGAAGCAAATCAACCCCTTCGTTGCCACAATGGAAGTTAAGTTTCTATTTTTTCTTGTTACCTTTTGGTTTGTCTGTTTCAGGGTCACATTGGTAAGGCAGGCATTCTAGCAATAGGTGATGGGCTGGTGTCTGAGTTGCATCTATAGGCTGCTTTTATGGCCTGCGCGGTGGCTGATGTAGGCTGTGTCTGTGCTGTTCAGATGCCGACAGCTGTCCAGTGCAGGCAGAGTGGCCTTTCCACAGGCAGATGGGCGTCTATTTACCCTTTTACCAATGGGACTGAGGTGTCATTCCCAGTCTTTCGCTGGGCCGATTGAGCCGGGGCAGGGTGGCAGAAGCAGAAGTGGCCTAACATATTAAGGTGTGGTTCAGAATCCGTGCACAAAGAGCCCTGGCAACATTTGCATTCTTTATCTCAATGGCTTAAGAAAACATGCCTCTATTAACCCCCACCCCCCTCCTTTTCGTAATACTTAAAACACTGAAGCAGTATTATGCGAAAAGGTGCAATTTGCAAATGTGGCCTCTTTATTTAAGGGTCCCCAGGCCTATTTTGATCTCAATTCACCCATGTTCTCTTTTCATTGGCTCTGGACTCATGCATTTTTAAATCTCTCTTATAAGCAATAACATACTAATGTGTAATGCATTGAAGAAATTTCAAGAAACACACCTGTATAATTTTATTGTATATTAAAATTTGGTGTAAGCTGCCTTCATGATAATGGACACTTACACAAAAAGTGACGTTAATCACAAAATCAAAAAGTGACCATACAGGTGGGTTTCATTACTTTTTGTAAACTATAACATTATAAATATATACATTATACATTATTGAGAGAATGTACATTTAATATAATGTAGAACCTGCACTAGACAAGGTGAAACATATTTTTTAAAGTAACTGTAAAATCAATGCTAGTTCCAAATTTGAATTATTTAGTATATTTATTAATGTAGCATTTCTCCTTGTCTAATGCATTTCCTGTAGTTTATTAAATGTTATTTGTGTCTATATTTTTAAGGTACAATGGATATGTGTTTATTTTTATCAGTTATTAAGTGCCAATAAACACACCTGTATTCACACTTTATTTAAAACAAAAATCTAGTGTCCATTATCATGATGAATGCTTGCATCAAAATTTAAATGTCCATCACATTCTTTATTTACTAGTGTATGAACTTTACAAATTGGACATTTAAAAAACTGTTCTATTTCCTGTCATCATTGTAATACACATATTCATCATTAACAGTTCCAGGAATCAAAGAATTGTAAATGAAAAGAAATGTCAGGACAAACTTGGTGAAAAGAAAATAGATTTTTTATTCACAAATGAGATACTTCTCTCATGTAAATATATCTTTATTTTTCAAACATAAAACATGAGATAAAAGTCTTGCTCAGCTCTAGAGGCTGTCGGACTGCTGTCCGAAACTGGCCTCCTAATCAGACTGCCAAAGAGGAACCTCGTCAGGAAGTGGCATCTAGTGGGCATAGAGCTGGTACCTCAAGGATCTTTCTTGGGAGCGGTGGGTTTCGGTTTGACAGGGGTAGGGACATGTAAGACATACATTCAGGAGGATGAGTATGGGTAGGAGGGGTAGGAGAGGATTGGGTTTGGGAGGTAGAGGGAGTTTTAGTGGGTGATGTGCGTGTCTGTATGTTGTGCAGTTGCATTTCGGTCTGGTGTATGTTGTGTATGTTTAGGTTTGTGTTTTTTGGCAAGTGTTTGGTGTTCAGATGAGTGTGTGCATTTGGGTTTGGTGGATGTTGTTTTGCATGTAGGTGTTTTTGTGTGTGAGTGTGTTGTTTTGGAGGAGTGTACTGTTGAGGTGGTTGGTGTGGTGCATGTGGGTGTAGTGGTGCTTGTGGGTGTGTTGGTGCTTGTGGGTGTGGTGGTTGTGTTGGAGGTTGGAGGTGTGGGTGTGGTGGTGGTTGTGGGTGTGGTGGCGCTTTGTGGGTGTGCTAGTGGGTGTGCTGGTCATTGTGGTGCTTATGGGTTTGCTGGTGATTTTGAGTTTGCTGGTGGATGTGGGTTTGCTGGTGGTTGTGGTGCTTGTGGATTTGCTGGTGGTTATGGTTGTGGTGGTGGTTGTGGGTGTGGTGGTGGCTGTGGTGGTTGTGGGTGTGGTGGTGATTGTTGTGCTTGTGGGTATGGTGGTGGTTGTGGTGCATGTGGGTGTAGTGCCAATAGTGTTTGTATGCTGTTTGTGTTTTTTTGTGTGTTTGTGTTTATGTGTGTGTGTGTAAGCATGCTGATTGTGTCTGTTGAAGTGGGTGCCTGCAAATATGTGAGTGTGCTTGGGATAGGGGTAGGACTTTGGGTTTGGGATGAGGAAGAGACTTGAGTTGGGGCACAAGGTTGGGCTGGTTGGGAGGCTGCGGTCAGTGAGGAGGCAATTTATGCAAGCGATCTCTGCATGCCAGACATTGAACTGTGAATGGCATTCAGAAATCAACCATTTGTTGCATTTGACAACTTAGGCCCTGGATGTCACTCATGATCGCAGTCTGGTCTACAGAGATGCTGTGTAAGAGGTCAATAGCCTCCTCACTCAGCACAGCCGGGGTGACAGGGGCATGGGGTGTGGTGCCTGTGGTGAAGGAGACCACAGCCCTTTTAGGGGGTCAGGCTGACCAACTAGGGGGGAGCAAGAGGGAGGGTGGAGATGGGTCTCTGGGTGGCAAACAAGGATGCAATTGGTACAGTACCTGTAGGGTCTACCACCACTAGCAACTGATCGGTCGAGGAGGCCTCCAAAGATGTTGATGAGCTGGTGGCCTCCATTTCAGTCCCCTCATCCTCCGTGCCACTGTGTAGATTGGTCCTGTGGTCTCACCACCTGAATTACAGTGGTCAGCTGCTTCCCAGGCTTCGTGGCCAATGTCCCCTTCACCTGATCATGAAGTTGCTGAAAAGACATATACAATAGTTTTATGATATATGTATAAATAGTACTAATCATTAAGTTTTTTCTCAAAACATTTTCCAAATTTTCAGATTTCACCTGCTTTAAGGCTTTCAAACTTTGGTTCATTGTTATCATTATCCCATGCATGTAGGGAAAATCTTCGGAAACCATTTGGTCACAGTATTGTAATTTCCTATTATTGCTCCTATATCATTTATGATCTATTCTCGTAACCATTTTAAATTCTCTCAAGAAAGTGGTTAACACCTCCGAATGGTTCTGATTTGTTGTTTTGAATAGTGAACGTATGTCACAAAAAATACTATAAAGCAAAAATACCTTTGTACAGTGTGTGTACAAGGTAAAAAGCAGATTTACTTTTATTTTATTTAATTGCAATATGAATCAAAGTGTGTCAACAGTTACTGCAATGTTGTACCAATATTTGTATAAACCAAAAGCATGTTTCCTTTGTTTGGGCATTTCACAATGGTACCACTTACTTTAAGTAACTTAAATATTTGTCAAATGTTAATAATATTATATGGATTCAGCACTGAAGTTGCTTATTAATATATCATACCCTATGTATTTACTTATGCTGCTGAAAAAATTGAGAAATAATTTTGGGGGATTTACAAATGACTTCTACAGCATTAGTAAATACATAGGGCTTGATACATTTCTAATCCACTTTAGTCAAGAGCAAAAATTATTTTACATTTTACTCCAAAATGTATTTCCAGTTTGTTTCAAAATATGCTGGCTTGCACTTTAGGCAAATATCGGTCCAACGTCACAGTAAATATTTCATACACTGATTTATATATACATTTTAAATCAAAAATGAAAATGCATATCACAATATGTAACAGATTAAACCATGATGCAGTTCTACAATTTCCTAATTAGTCATGAGTTGCGCCTGATTTTGAGTTTTCCAGATGGGATACCCCAACATATATGTGACAGAACATTCCATCTGCAAAAGTCCATTTAATATCCTATTTTTGTTAATCATTGATTTATCATCTGGACATAACAAATTACATTTAAAAAATGTTTTTGGGTATGTGTTACTCTGTCACCAATGTGTACACATTCCTGTCATTTTTTTCCAAAAATATATAAAATTCTCTTTTTAAAGAAACAGATTGGCTTACTTACACAATTGTGAAGGAGTAAGACATCATGCAAATCTGTCACTTTTAAAGCTACACTAAATAGTATTTTTGATTCACAACATATTTGTGATATATTTTTAATTGAAAATGTAGTCATTTAATCTTGTGTTTCTAATCGTTTTTGCTCACATTTTCACTATTGTTTGTTTATAATACCTACTCACCAATGTGGAATTTGGAATAACAATTGTTACTGAGCATCACACTTTAGACAATTATAACTTGTAGCCTGTTTGGTACAACTCTCCCTTATAACATCAAACAAACTCATGTATATTTTTTGTTTATACAAGCATGTGTCTGCTCAAAACAGTCTTTGGTAGTGATCAGAAATATAGTGGTATCATTTTCCACAAATCACTATACAAAACACATCAGCATACACCTTGTGCAAAACTTGCACCTTCAAAGAATGCTTCTTGTGTGTTGGACATGTGTCACCCTTTATCTTGATGCCATATGGTGTTGCTGTTACACAAAACAGTTATTTAACATGACAAACTCAAAAGGAACTTACCCCGTTCATGCTGCTGTTGGGCTTTTAACTGTCCATCAAGCTGGGGATAGACCACAGTAAGTATACGGGGCATTAAGGGGGTTAGGGTGCAGCACACACGCTTCCCATGTTGGGAGGACTGTCTGGACTGGAACTTCAGCTGACTTTTTGGTCCAGAATTGTAGGTCCTCCCATCTCTTTCTGCAGTGGAGGCTGCACCGACTGTAGACCCCCAGGGTCCACACCTTCTTCGTGATGGACTTCCAGATGGTCTTCTTTTGATGGGCGTTGACCTGTATGTATACAAAAAAAAGAAAGAAAAAGTACTTTTTTTTGTTTGTGATGATGTAACTCAATTTTGAGAAATCAATCACAAGCAGTTGTTAAAAAAGATAATAAAGCATTTTTTTTATTTTTATAAAAAAAAAAAAATTATAGTAACCTGTGGAGTACCCTTTTCCCTTGTCATGTCCTCATTTTATTAATTCAGGCCAGTGAAATCATCTAGGCCAGGGGTCGCCAACATTTTATGTAATAAGAGCTGCCTCTTATTAGTGAAAATCATTGTGAGCTACTCAAGACTAAACAAATTGCACATTGTTGCCAGACACCCCCACGCCCAGCTTCACTGACTTTCAGCCTAATGTCCATAGAGTCAGATATGTGGTTTGAACAAAATACTATGACAAAGGGCAGTATGAAAAAGCTGCTATGTGTGTCAGTGAGAGTGTGGTCTATAGGGATGCATGAACATGTGCGCATATGAATAGGATATATTTGTACGGGTAACTGGGAGCCTGTGCCGTATGTACTTGCCGCACAGGACATACCTTTTGCCATTAGTGGCATCGTTACATGTATAGCAGAAAAAAATACATATGATAATTTGTATTGAAAATACGTGTTTTTACATTAACATAATATAATTTTGTAGATTTCACAAGAAAATATTGAATACACACACATATATATATGTATATATATGTGTATATATATATGTGTGTGTGTGTGTCTCTATATATACACACACACACCAAATAGGGAGTAAAACAAAGCACATACTAATGTTGTGGTGTTGTCAAATGGTGATGAGTTTAAAAATACACACCACAATTGTCCTATTTAGTTTAAAAAGAACTGAAACATCACTTCACTTCAATCACTATACTTCACTCTGGAACTAAAAGGGACATTCTAGCCTGTGTTTTAAAAAAAAAACAAGTGAGTCAGAATAACATTTTAATTTTAGACATGTACATGTTTCTCTGGTAAGCCATAAAGCTGGATGTACAGGGACAGGACCTCAATAATCAGCAACTCCAGCTCCTCTGGCAAGAAGGCTGGGGCCCTGCCACTTGCATTTCCAGGAATTGTGGCTCCCAGAGGTTCTGAAGCAGCAGCAAAAGTCGAGGAGGTGTAGTTGGCTGCAGTGTTAAGAGGCAAGCGAGCTTTTTTTGAAACACTGCATACATGTACATGAAGTTTGAGACGGACACATCCATTGACTTTTGTACGGTGCTTTCACACACGTTAGCCTATGGCTGTGTCCGTCATGGAGTTTGACACACACTACCTGGTCAGCTTCAACCGACGGCTGTCTGACTGCAAATTTCTTGACTGCAAGGTCAGGTGGCCGTTATTTTAGATGGTAAATTAGTGTGTTTGTAAATGTTAAGTGCATCACCACCACTCAAAATGGTGCCTAGTTTGTTTACATATATGAAATGCTAATGTTACACATTACTTTAAACAAAAACTGCTCGGTTTTGTTTAAACTTCCATTGACTGAAGTTTTGATGAAAAATAATTGAAAAAAAGATTGTGCAAAAAATAAATGTATTATTTACACATTTCTTCCAAAAATTAATGGACATGTCCAAAAAATGTTTTTTTCAAATAAATATTAACAATGATAAATGTTGTGTAAAATTATGTTAAGAAACCAAACATATTTTTACAAATGCATGACATTTGTGTCATAGACATTTTTGCAAATGTTATAAAATGCTTTAAATTTCTTAATACAGACATATGAACTCACATAGATTGAGAAGACAACAGCCTCAAGTTTTTCTACCATTTCCAGACCTTGCCACCATGAAAGAACAAGATTTTATCAAAAAATTCAGATTGAATTAGCAAACAATTATTGATTTATGTCATCAGCTTGAGCCAGATCTTCTGCCTCACAATCTGAATCCCAAAGCAATAACACCAAAAGTAAAAATCATACCAGTACTTCATTTTGTGGCCACATGATCATTCCAATACACTGTGGTTGTATCTTTTGGAATGTCACAACCAACTTTCTTTCTTTCTTCAATGATTAGACACATCAACAGCTTCATCCAGTGTCCACAAAATGATTTTTTCCCCAATGTTAAGGGAGATTTTTATTCTTTGGGTCACCTACCACATGTGGTTGGAGCAATTGATGGCACACATATTGCCTTAGTGCTACAACATGCCAGAGAAAAAGTCTACCTTAATCAAAAGAACTTCCATTCAATCAATGTGCAAGTTGTCTGCTTACCAGATTTGTACATCACATGAATGTATGCGCATTTTCCAGGATCAACCCATGATTCCTTTGTACTATGGAACAGCACCATACCCCTGCAAATGTCACAACTTGGACTTGAGAGGGCCTGGCTTGTTGGTGAGTGCAATCTGTTACTATATTGCTTGGTTAATTTCAAGTTTAATGATCTATAGTAGTGTTACAGATTTAGGCTTAATTTTTCTTTTCTTCCATATAGGAGACTCAGCTTATCGTATCTGACCATGGTTGTTAGCACTGCTGCGGAATCCAACAAACCCAGGGGACGCCTACTTCAATGCGGCCCATGCAACAACACGGAGGCCAGTGGAGTGGGATTTTGGGCTCCTGAAAGCCAGATTTCGATGTCTGGATACGACTGGTGGAGCCCTCCTCTACTCACCCAATAAGGTGTGCAAAATCACCATGGCATGCTGCAAGTTACACAACATAGCCCTGTGACGGAACATTCCATACATTGCAGAGGAAGAAGACCATGATGAGCCACCGGGTGAGGATGTTGAAATGCCAAATGAATACGATAGTGGTGACGAGGAGGGAACTGACTTACGTCAAGATGTTACTGACAACTTCTTCACATAAGTGTAAGTGTATATTCACATATTATTATATTACAATTGAAACCAACTTTTAAGCTAATGAGAATAATAATCTGTACCAGGCATTTTTAAGAAAGGGCCAGTTAAGGTAAATCCAGGGCAAAGATGTTTGTTGATCTGAGTTTTGACACATGGACTACTGTGTTTATTTACATTGGTTATCTTTCATTGTTTTTAGAAAATGTGTCCTCAAACATTATCAATTGTAATGTGTCTATTTTGTAATGGCATACAAAATATAATTTCTTTGTTTCAAACTGTTTTAGGTTCCTCACCATGTCATCTTCATTTGGATATTTCAACGTTTGAACATTTGTAGTTATATGCTTCTGTTGTGTAGTACAAAGAGAACATAGGTTGATCCTGTGAAAGATGCACACACTTTGGATGTACAGATCTTCTACAAAGACAACTTGCACAGTGATTGAACTGTATTTGTAAAGATTGCATTAGACTTGTTTTCTGTTGACTGTTGCCACCAAGGCAATATGTGCTGCTTAAATTGTTCTGACCACATGTGGGAGCCAACCCAAAGCATAGAAATCTCCTTTCACATAGAAAAAATCCACAATTTGTGTTATCTGTATGTAACTGTTACTGTGTCTCATCATCGAAGGAAGAACTTCTTGTAGCATGTCACTTAAAGTTTGGTTTGTGACATTCCACCAAATACTGCAACAGTTTATTGGAATGAACTGGTAGCCACCAAAGGGAGTACTGCCATTATTTTCACTATTGATGTACATTTCCTATTGTGAGGCAGAAGATCTGGCTCCAGCTTATGACATCCATCAATAAGAGTTTGGCTATTTAATCTGATTTTTTAGATTATCTCCCGTTCTTCCATTGTGGTAAGGTCTGGCACTGTCAATGAAAATATTGCATGATAATTTTGTTATTATGTTTTGGGAGAATATGAGTAACATTTCTTTATTTCATTTAAAACATAGCGTAGTTGGTGATTTGTGGGTTTTGTTCATTCTTCTCATCTTTACAAAAATCTGAAACATATTACCTGCATGGAAATTATTTATGAATAAACAACCGTTTTTAATTTAACTTTTTTTAAAAAATGTATGATGGAACTAAAAAAAGTGAACAGTGTTTTTTTAAAACTTTTTTTCAATAAAACAAAATGAACTAAAACATGATGTTGACAAAAAACATAATAAGTCAATCATGGTGAATGAAACTAATATTAAAGGGTCTAAATTGATTGAAATCCAATGTGTAAAATACAACTGGCATGTCCTCGTGCCAGCTCCCCCCATGACGGTCCTTCCGTCCAGCTTGTTCACAGTCCGCTACCCTATGCTGTTTTTGATTTTGTGCCTCCTCTGCTCATTTTCTGCTAATTTTTCTGCCTCTTCTCTGCTCACTCCTGCCCTCTATTTTGCTTCTTTCTGCTCATTCTGCCTGTTATTTTGCCTCTTTCTGTTTGTTTCTGACCTGCATTTTGCCCCTTTCTGCTCATTTCTGACCTTTATTCTGACGTCGCATCCACAGCACCCAGATACCCCTAGGGGTGACAGTGTTGCGCTATACAAATGCTGACTGATGTAAATGTGTCTGGAAAACAGTCCACAGATCAATGTAGTCTCACACTGGAGGAAATTAGGTTCTACGTCTCCTGCTGGTGGAGGTCTTGCCATCCTCTCCTGCTAGTCGGGCTGAACGTCCCTTCCTGAGATGGGCTGGTGGATCCACAGCTGAAGGTATTGAGGTGGGTTGCAGCTGTTTCCTCTTGTGGCAGGGTCTCCCTTTCTGTGGCAGATGTAGTTGACCCAGATGCTTTTGGACCACAGAAAGGGGAAGATGTTGCCAGGAAAGCCCTGCATATATGGGTAAAATATCATGCAGCACCCTAGTCAGGGAGCCCAAATTAGAGCTCATATTCTCCATCTATACATTGTGCTCCCTCTGCTTCATCTGCCGCAGCTCTGTCAGGACCTGGCCCACCATGTCTCGGTACTGATGGAGGGGTCCCAAGAGTTGGTTAATGATGACCTGGGTGACCCCAGTGGCCTCACATTGCTGCCCTATAGATTCCCTCCCATGACCCCATACACCCACTATCCTGTGTCCTTGATCCAGTGTGCCCCATCCCACTGGTCCCTGGCTGAACTTGAGGTTGAGGTGTTGTTAGATCAACAGCAGCCAGGACTGGGAGGCACAAGATTGGAGTGATGTTGGTTTGGACACAGGAAGTGCAGGTATTCACAGGCTGAGATGTGGTAAAAGCTGGGGTGGGAGGTGTAGGTGTGGTCCATGGGCAAACCACTCACCGGAGTGGATTGCCCATGCAGACCGGATGGACAGGCAGCCCCTCGTCATACAGACATACAGGAGTGGAGTCCTCACTGAAGGCTTGTTCCTGGTCTAGAGTGGAGGTATCCTCAGTGGCAGATGGTTATCCATGTACTTTGGGTGTTGGACCTATTATGAATTTTAAAAAAAATGTATTGCTAAAGTATAGATTATGCATCAAATAAGTTTGAAGCAAAAAACATAAGCAACCTAAAAAGAAAAGACAATTATTATAATGATTGTACCTTTCAGTGGTATTATAATAATTTACACAAACAGTTTACATTACACACAAAATTACTTCAAGAAACAGCTAAAAAGGTGTTCTGAGATGAATAAAAAATTTAGAAAGTATACATGATTATACCAAAGATTCAACACAACACAGTAAAGAGGAGAATTGTGAAAGAAACCATTTCAAGGCCTAGCAGGCTAAAAGTCTGACAAATGCTCAACTTAGAAGGATATATTGCATTAGTCATCATATACACATTGAAGAGTAATTTTTTTTACTAAATGCACTTATATTCAGCATACAAAAGTACATACCATCACAGTTCAAAGTCAACAAATTTTGATTTGTGATACAAATAACGTCTATTCAATGAAATTACAAGGATAGGAAAACATACAAAATTAAACCCGTAACATTTCAAAACAAAGCTTGAAATAGAGCTTTATAAAAAAGATAACATTTTAACATATGTGAAAATGATGATAGAAATGTGGAAATGAGCAAGATGTATTGCAATATTATTTTCACAAACCTAATACAAGGTATCATAGTCGTTGTAGTCATTTCAATTAAACTCTAACAACACTTGCAAAATTGTAAGTTAAACATACCTAGTGTAAATATGCAGTAAAAATAGAACAGACATTTACAATATAAAATTCATATTTGAAATATGTTATTTGTTGTAAAAACACTTACAAGTAGCTTTACATCATGTAAAATGTAATGGAGATTGAAACCTGTAATCTTAAATACATGAAAATACATTCAAACAAACAAACAAGACAAAGAAAAATGATAGAAATAGATATGTTTCTATGTTTCCAAAAGGCACAAACACATTATCAACAGCTAAATTAAAAGCAAAAAATGACATGTAGATTTTGTGACACATTCAAAAGTATAACTTACCAGTCCCCACTCCACCAGGGATTCCTGTCAAGCCTTTAGGATGTAGGATCTGCAAGACCTTCTCTTCCCAGGAAGAAAGTTGTAAGGAGGGCTGGGAGAACCACCACCAGTCCTCTGGGCCTCCTTTTTTTTTGTATTTGTATTTGTGAAGTGCAACATTCATCCCAAGTGACATCACTGCGCTAGGATAGACGGAGAACCTGAATGGAGTGAAAATATGGTGAATAGTAAAAGACATCGGGTCTGGAGCCATAATCCGTGGGTATCACAACTTGAGTCCTGAAAAAAAACATGTCTTCAGCTTCATTCGAAAACTCGCGTGATCCTCAGTGAGACGAAGCTCTAACGGTAGGTTGTTCCAGTGGGTAGCTGCCAGATAGGTAAAGGAGCGACCCCCCGCTCTAACTCTTTTGATGTGTATGGGGTTTTGGCTAGAGCGTGGCTGCTTGACCTAAGGTCACAAGAGGGGACATAGAATTCCAATTTATCCTGCAGTATTCTGCGGCCAAGTTCATAAAGTGCTCTGTTCGCGTAGCATAAGAGCTTAAACTTGGCTCTTTGTCTGATAGGCAGCCAGTGTAGTTCTTTCAAGCAGGCCGAGGTCGAACTGTACTTGGTTTTGTAGCTAACTAGTTTGGCTGCAGCATTCTGGACAACCTGTAAACGGGAAAAAAGATAGTCGGCCATGCCAACATAAAGCGCATTCCCGTAGTCTAGGCTGCTGGTCAATAGGGCCTGGATAATGGTTTTCCTCCAGTTCAGAGGAATCCACATGAAAAGTCTCCTGAGTAATTTTAGCGTGACAAAACATTTACCACAGAGAGCTCGTACTTGCTTCTGTATGCTTAGTGCATTATCTATCATGATTCCCAGATTTTTCACCACACTTTTAGGCACGGGCAGTGCCTAATGGATGGGGCCACCAAGTTGTGCCCCAGACTGAGTGTGTGTTGCCAAAGAGCAATATTTCAGATTAGTTTCATTCAATGGGCTGACATTCAATTGGCAGTTTCTGAGAGGCAGTGAGTCAAATTACTTTTAGTGGTCTCGTAATTCTCCTCAAATGCAATCAGCAGCTAGGTGTCATCAGCACATGACCAGATGCTGAAACCCCATTTCCTACCAATCGTAGCCAGGGGAGAGACATACGCATCGAATAGGGTTGGGCTGAAGGAGGCTCCCTGAAGAATGCTGCATTTGATGGTTTTGGGGTTGGAGGAAAAGGAGCCCATTTGTACTGATTGGGATCTATTCAGCACAAAAGAGTAGAACCATTGGAGGGTTTTAGAGTGGAGCTCTTTTTTGTATGAGTTTCTTAGCAATTGGTTATGTGAAACGGTGTCAAATGCCGCCGACAAGTCCAAAAGGATCAAGGTGGCAGCTTTACCCTGGTCTAACAGAAGTCTGATGTTATCAAGTACGGCCAACAGGGTGGCCTCAGTGCTATTGGAAGCCCTGAAGCCAGTATGACTGGGGTCTAGAAGCTCATTTCTCTCAAAGTAGTCGGTTAGTTGTCGATTGATCAATCTCTCGAAAACTTTGGACAGATAGGGAAGTTGGGAGATAAGTCTATTATTTTTTAGATTGGTGACCTCTATGCCGGCTTTTTTTGCCAGGGGGGATACAATAGCTATTTTCCCAGACTCAGGGAAAACAGCGGTATCTAGTGAGCGATTAAAGATTTGTGTGACTAGGGGGAAAGAACTGGTATAAGGAGAGAAAAGATAAAATGTGGACAGGGATCGAGCAGATAACCTGATTTTACCTCAGACATTGCTTTAGCAACTTGCTGTTCCGTAAAAAAGACAAAACTTCCTATGTGAGAGTGGACACCAGAATGGGGTTTCAGAGTTCCCCAGTCAGGGTCCTTGGGGAGTGCTGTTTATCAAAAGTAGAGTAGATTTGCGTAATTTTGTCGGAGATAAAGTTGCTAACTCTCTCGCAGTTGTCTGCCGATGGGGTCAGAGTTTGTGACAAGCCCGCTGGTTTACATAACTCCTTCACAATTTTAAATAGTTCTTTGTTAGAATTACTGTTAGCTTCGATTTGTTTCAGGAAATACGCTTCCTTAGCTTGTTTAAGGGCTGTCTGGTAGTTCTTTAGTTCAGTTCTATAGGATGGTTTGTCGTTCAGGTCTTTAGTGGATCTCCATTTATGTTCTAACAATTTGCATTTCCTTTTTTGGAGCATAAGGTTGGATGAGTACCACCTTTCAGAAGGTGATTTTCTTGTAGATTTGTTAACTATCATCCAAGTGACACTTGGAGCCCAGGAATGCACTCTCCCCCGCAGGTCATTTCACCTCTTCCTCTTTTTTCCTCCTGTGTGCGCATGTTGTTTGATACAGCATTCACCCTGTCAACTATTCTGGTCCACATTTGTCTTTTCTGGGCTATACTTGTATATATAACTTGGGCTACAAACAATTGTGGCTATACTCTAAAAATGGACTGTTCCCATGAGGCACAGGGTCAGACTGATTTGCATATGGCCATGTCTGAACTGGGGTGGTGGAGTGAGCTAAAGAATGATGATGGATTAAACCCAGATCAGTTGACTGGGGGTGAGTGTTTGATTAGCTCAAGCGCTCCGTCCATCATCCCCTTTGGTATCGCTTTGTTTGCCCTAAGTTGGCAGGGTATGCCCAGACGTGGGTCCCTTGCTCACTTTGCCACTGGATTCAAGCTAGCCTGGCTGATGACGGCTGAATAGCCAGAAACCGGTCCCAGGATGCTTGTTTCCGGTCCAGGGAAGACATGGCTTGGCAGTTCGGGCTGGACTGTTCCCATGAGGCACAGGGTCAGACTGATTTGCATATGGCCATGTCTGAACTGGGGTGGTGGAGTGAGCTAAAGAATGATGATGGATTAAACCCAGATCAGTTGACTGGGGGTGAGTGTTTGATTAGCTCAAGCGCTCCGTCCATCATCCCCTTTGGTATCGCTTTATACTCTAATAATGTCATCCACCATGACTGACAATTCTCCCTCTATAAAATGGAGATTTCTCCTCCCTGCCATTATCCCCAAAAAACAATGAAATACATTTTATGACCCACAGGAAAATAAATGAAAGAAGAAAACAGGGACAAGAAACAGAGAAAGCAAAAAAAAACCTGACTTCACTGACAAAAGTTCTGCTTGACAATGTTGTGCTGCAGTGGAATGGCAAAGGATCATGGCCTGAAATGGAGGGTGTTTTATAGGGTGGGATGAAGGTACAAACAATTAGGCAAAACACAGTAGGTGTGTGATGCTAGCATCTATCCAAAAGCAACAGGAATAGTACAATGTTGAACGCGTCCCGCGACGGAATCTCTCCATCAGCAATCCACCACTAGAATAATGCCAGCACAACTGTGAAATCTAAATAGACTTGGTCAATCCCACTCCCCTGCGGTGAGGGAGTAATGTTAGCTAGCAGAGGAATCTGCCTGCAGCGGTGAGCCGCTAACGTGACGGAAAACACTCTGTCGACGCGGACCGAGATTCAGCCAGCACACATGTATTACAGGGGCTGGATTCCATCAGCTTGGTGGAGTACATTTAAACTCCGACCAGTGAGGGTGGATGGGAGTCCTGCCAAGATCTAAATCGGGCCCTTAATAGGTAAATGAGCAATAATGGGTGCTGAAGAACCTAGAAAAACTTCTTGCAGTGTAAACTGAATGTTACTTTGGAATATTTGTAAATAGGACTGAGCGGTGAACTCTGTGAGCTTGTGGAGTTCTGAAAAACTCCGCTTCACGTAGCAGAGTTTTTTCCTCACTCGCGCTGGTCAATGGTAAGTTGGTGAGCGCAAGCGAGGAAAATCCAATGCTAGACCGCTTCCCAGCGAGATTTTACAACGCGGGCGGTCGCGGATGGTCGCTACCGCTCACGTTAAGAAACCTTCTGTTCACGTTGAGGAAGCTGCCACTCAAGTAGAACTTTTACTTGAGTGGCAGGAAGAAGCAGAACCCTCTTGCACTGCACGGGATGCCATTTGCGCAGATTTTACAGCGTGGGACAAACACCAGGCACTAGAAATCAGTGTGAACGGCGTCAGGTAACTCACAATGCTGCTCGCGGAACTCCGCATAGTTTGGCAGAGTTTTTTTGTCACTTGCCAGCGTTCCACGTAGCGGAACTCTGCGAACTCCGCCCAGGCATACTTGTAAACACTTAGACCAAACTGAAGTTCAAAAAGCTTTAACATGGCAATAGTAATATAACATGTAAACTAGAGAACCATTAGATTTAGAACAGGATTAGCAAGAGGAGAGACAGTAGGGTCAAAATTAGCAACATTTTCAGGGGTAACAACAGATCTCTGATAAATCAAAAAGAGTGACTGTGTAATACGAGGGGCTTTAGAAGTAGCAAATATTTTAAGCCACAATTTATCCCAAAATTGGGAAGAAAATGGTATAAATAAATCATCTTCCCATGGCAATTTCAATGGATGTTTTGTTGTAATGGAATGTGGAGATACTAAGGTCTCATAAATAAGGGCAGCTTTAGAAATAGTACCGTGTAAGATATTATCAAAAGTTATAACCGGTACTGGTAACACGGAGTCAGGGCTTAGGTGGTAATTGGAGAAAAAACTTTGGATAAAACAGTAGATTAATTGATAATCTTCTAAAAAGGAGTCAGGTAATAGATATTGTATTTGTAAGGAATGAAATAGTACAATATTACTGTTCTTCACAAATTGGTGTACATAGATAATACCTTGTTCTTTCCAGTTCTTCAAATTAAAAAAATCTATTACGTATTTTAGGAAATGTAATATATAAGGTGGAGAAATAAAGGAAACATTGCTGAAACATCAATTTATCAAAGAATATTGTTCTTAATAAAAAATTTGAGTATTTTAAGATGGGACGTTTGGCAATAAAGGTTCAGTGTGACATATGAATATCATCTTTAAAGGAAACATCATTTAACATCCCCTTCAAATATTGGGTATTTGAGCTTAGAGAGACCAATATGTGGAATTGTATTATTCCAGAGATATTTTGTACATATGGAGTCAAGTTGTTAAAAATAATAGGATTTTTAAAGGGTAGCATTGAAATGGTGTATAGTATGTGGGATACAATCATCATTTTAATTGTGTCAAGTCTCCCCAACCATGATAAATATAACTTAAACCAAGTCAACAATAATGCTTGTATTCTCCTAATTAATGGAACAAATGGTGCCCTTGGTCGTGGGATGCTCCTGTGTTGCCTCATGTCACTTTCTAGATGACTTAGTGACACCATGATGTTAATGTCCTGAAAACTGCAGAGATTTCACCTAGTAACATGCCTGGATCATTGTACTGTGTGATGAGGTATGTGTTTGGGGTTATTGCCTTGTGTGACTTTGCCCCCGTTCTGTTGTATTGTACTATATGCAATGCTATGCTGAATAACATTGAGATATTTAATCTTTGAGGGGCACCATGTAAATTTGGTGGTGCCGAACATGTGTTGATAACAGTGAGAACTAAGGAGTAAAACCTCAGTTTTATTTAAATTAAGTCTATATCTCTAGCTCTTGTAAAAATGAAACCAGTGAAGTCAGAGGGTTTGACATATATAGTAGGATATCATCTGCATATGCAGATAACTTAATTTTTAGAGAACCATACTTTAAGTCAGACATGAGTGTATTATAACGGATTAGTTCCAGGAAAGGTTCCAAGCATAGGACAAATAATAAAGGAGAGAGAGGACAGCATTGCCTGGTACCTCTATGTAAATTAAAGTAGAGACAAAAGCCACAATTAACAAAAACACTTGCCCAAGGATTGGAGTAGAGTGACTTTATAAAAGAAATTCATTTTGGGTCAAAGCCAAACCAGTGAAGGGCATTAAACATAATTTGCCAATTAATACGGTCAATGGCTTTTTCAGCATCCAATGAAAGTGCTGCAAGTGGGGAATTACAATGTCCAGCTAGAGCGATAATATTGGAGAACATCCTAGCTTTATCAGCTGCAAGCCTTCCCTTTATAAAACCTTGATTGGCCAGATTTTATGAGAAAGGGAATAACAAAATCTAAATGAGAGGGTAGGATTTGGCAAAGATCTTACAATCATAATTTATAAGTGCATTGGGCCTATAATTTTGACAAAAGTTTGTATCTTTATCTTGCTTGGGGATTATGGTTATCAAGGCTTCCAAAAAGGAGCCTTCAGCTTTGAAATTAAAAATAAAGAAATAAAGGACTTGATTTAGATTCTCGGCGGACGGGTTACACCATCACAACAGTGACAGATATCCCGTCTGCCGTAATATAAATCCCATAGGACATAATGGGATTTATATTTCGCGGACCGGATATCCGTCACTGCTGAGATGGAGTAACCTGTCCGCCAAGATCTAAATCAGGCCCAAAGTAATTAAATAGTTCTAGTAGGGGGGTGTCCAAGATGGCAGCCGAGTAGCAGCAAACCTCCGGAGCTCCGCTGCGTGTATGCTAAAAATCGCATCAGCGGCATCCTTCCGGGGATAAACTTACCCCTTTAAGTTGGCAGCACTACCGGGAAACTGTGGTGACACACTGGAAGCACTGAGCAGCTGATGTGTCAGAAGTGGGCTGCTTGATACCAACGTAACTCCGGTGACTGCAACCTTAAGATGGTGGTCCAGACCTGACTTACTTCGACTCTGTGATCGAGCCTGCCCTCACTGCCAGCTGCATTGTGAGGAAAATACAGCAACACCCTTGCGGCGACCAGTAACTGATGTGGGGGAATTGGGGTGCCTGCCACAGGTGCGACCACGGAGACTGCGGCCCTAAGATGGAGGCCCGGTCATAACTTACATCGGACCTGTGGAGGCACGGTGTGGCACGATATACTACACAGCTAGGATCATCACCCTAAATACACCAGTGGGGGATCTGTTGCAGCATTAAGGTGCGAACAGCGCCATGTGGGGTATGAGGTGCGGCCTCCCGAGGTGTGCACCTCAAGGGTGGCCTTCCCAGAATGATCCTGCATACTGAGACAGAAGGCCCAGAAGCGTCCGGGCCTGTCCCAACCACTGCCTCTAAAACAGTATTGACACTCCCCAGGCCTCTGAAGGGCAGCCACATAGTGATGCCCCCGCATGGATTTCACTGGTTCCCTCTATTGGGGTAACCTCTGTAAACTGGGGAATTTGAAGAGTTGGGCCTAGTGTCATAGCAGCAGGAACACTACACCAGCGCAATCACGCTGGTTTTAAGACCCTCGAGCTGCCAGAAGGAGGTAGTTTTGGGCTGAACTGGGTGTCATTGTGCCACTGAGAAACTTATAATCCATAAGTCTGAGATCTACATGCACTAAAGTAGCAAGCACACTGACCTTTATCAACTAGGGGCCTAGCTGATTCCTTGGAGTTCTGCACACAGTTCTCAGTGGTGATTAGCTTCCCAATCGACCTTGATCTGAACCAGCTGTGCGCTCTCTAACTCTGACATGGCCCAAGTTGGAGAGTCTCTGACCTGCCCCGGAACCATTGCACAGGCCTCTCCATACCTGCCCATTCCCTGGTGGCTTGACTCCACGCACTAGGCCTAGCGCTCACCTGTGTCCCTATATTAATGGCACTTGCAACCCCTGCATACCCAAGAAGAAGCCGGGCACACCTTAAGTCTCAACATCTAGTGCAATGGCTGTGAATCGCTAAAAAAACCACAACGTTAAAGGACATACTAAGCAGGCCACCCCAACAAAAATCCGAACATCGCCCAAGCACCCCACCCGAAACCTCTGTACCGACCCCTCATATGGAGGTAGATATCACTGCACCTGAAGAACCTGTAAACCGAGCTTTTTTGGAGACTGTTTGGGGCCTTCAGGGATGACATTGTTGCCCTTTAGTGAGTCATGGCAGCAGACGTCGAAGGTATCAGGAAAGACAGAGATTGGACAGACTGGAACAGGCCAGCGACCAGCGGGAGGATGAACTCATTGCACATCACCCAGGAGCTGCAAGAGTTGTGCAACAAGAATGAGGATCTCTATTGCCGCCTGGAAGACTTAGAAAACAGATGACGCTGCTCCATTATCCATATTAAGGGCGTTCCAATGCAAGCAGATTCAGGCAGGCTAGAGAGGAATAAGTAGTGCACCTATTCAGCCATATAGCACAAGCATTGAAAGACAAAGATATCATCCTACAACGTACCCATAGAGCAGGCTGTCCCACCACTGTAGCACCTCAAGACATCCTCACTTGTCTTCATTCCTACAAAAAGAAAGACATTATCAAGTCATCCATCAGAGACAAGACTACCATCACATTTGAGAGTACAAAGGTTGGAATCTTCCAAGATCTGTCTGCAATACGACCAGCCACTACATTTCTATGAGACAAAGGGATGTGCTACAGATGGGGACACCCATTTTGACTAATCTCTATCAGGAACAATGAAACTTATATGGTGCGTACCCTTGAAGAGGCCCACTCCATTTTAGACTTTCCTAATGTTGAAGAGGAAGGGTCCTAAACCCACAATACAACTGCTTCTTCCCAGTCCTTGAGTAAGTCACAGCGTCACACACAAACTGGGACAAAGTCCGTAGCCAAGCCTACTGAATTTGAGCACCACAGAGAGCGAACTGCATTGTTACCACAACTCCAGCAACAGGGGAGCACATCTGTTCCAGAAATTGATTGACTTCTCTAAGAAACCAGTAGCGGCTCCTGAAGGGAGTACTGTGGGGCGGTGTGGCGGGGGAGGGGCGGGGCGGGGGAGGGGCAGGGTGGGGGGGTAGTAAACTCTGGCTTACGGCCGAACTGATTTAAGTACATAAATAAATAAATACAACAAATTACTTTGCGTGCGCTGCATCGCAATCGGAACAGGCGGTCCCTTCAGACAGGGAGGCACACATACACAGTGCACTTTGAGCTGGCTGGTCCCCCTTATTGAACATGAATAACACCTAATTGGTCCCATGCTTAAAATACTCAGCCTTAATGTCCGAGGCCATAATGCCCCTGTGAAGTACTTAGCGCTCCTCTCTATGCTTAGGGAAGCCCATTGTGATATCTTTCTTTTAACAGAGACCTACCTTCTAAAGAAAGACTGGCATTGGCTGTACTCACTGGTTTGATCGTCAGTTCTTCTCATCTGGCCCACATAAGTAAGCTGGGGTTGCGATTCTTCTGGCCAAACAGTTTTCAGGTAGGGTGATCCAACCACAAGCAGAAATACTAGGTAGAATGCTCTCACTTATTGTCTCCCTGAATTCCAACACATTCACAATAGCCACTGTGTATGTCCCCAATATTCAACAGGAGCCCTTCCTTTTGGATGCCATGGGTCTGGTAGTGAAGTCTCCAGATCCAGACATATTAATAGGAGGGGAACTCAATTCAACACTAGACACTATTCTAGATAGGTCAGCTCAGAGAATGGGACAAATAGGGGCATTCACGGCGGCTGGCCTCCAACGGCTGAAAGACATGGGATTGCTGGATGTGTGGCGAGCAATCCACCCTGCAGAAAGGGCTTATACATAATACTCAGCGGCCCACCAGACATATAGTAGAATAGACTTTTTTCTTATGTCTTCATGGTTGACTGTGACAGTGACAGACTTTGAAATCGGTTCTGCTGATATTTCTGACTATTCTCCCATCACAATTGCTCTATACACTACAAGTAGTGCATCCCAACTATGCTCTTGGTGCCTTAACCCTAAACTTCTCCAGTATGACTCAAATCAACTGTACTCACTAAGGCGATAACCACATTCATTGTATTTAATGACACTCTGAGTCCTGATACCCCTCTTGCACTCCTCTGGGACTCACACAAGGCCATATTACGAGGTACCTTTATAGCAATATCAGCTAGACATAATAGGGATAGATGGGACAAGAGACACCTCCTAGGAGCTGGATGAAGGAACTTGAGGAGCAGTGGTGGTTAACATGGATCTGGGGGGGCGAGGACGTTATGGGGTAAATAAAATGAAGAAACCTACCTCCTCGCCGCTCTGTCCCATGTAGTCTCTTCTCCACGTCCGCCGAACAGGAAGCAACCAGGCTTCCCTGAGCCAATCACAACGCTGCAATGCAGTGCTGTGATTGATCTGAGCACCGTAGTTTGGTGCTCAGACGGGGACTGGGGGCCTGGGCATGTTCTCCACTCAGGCCGTAATGCAGCCTGGGTGGAGAATATAGTAAGTAAGAATGATTGTTTGGCCTGCCCGAGACAGCCAGCCAAAGCGCCATGTACTCTTCAGTGTGCCCACGACTCCTCCCCTGCCCTGCTCTGTGAGCAGAGCAACCCGGCCGCCATTCTGCCACAGCAGGAACAAATAAAATGATAATAACATCAGGTTGTTATCATTTTATTTTTCCTTTCTTTCACTGCTGCAAAGCAGTGAGTGGGGCGACGCTCCTCCCCCTTAGCTGAGGGGTAGCCACTGTTGAGGAGGAACACAAACGATCAGAGTCTCATAAAGTAAAACCTCAACTAACATTAGCCCGTGAAGAGCTGAAAGTTCGTGATATAAATAGAACGGAGTACACCCTACTACATACTAAAAAAAAATATTATGTAGGGGTAATAAGGCAGGACATTTCCTAGCACACCATTTAAGGGACAAACTTACTGACAGAGAATCTCCGAACTAGAGGGCCATGAGATGACAAGATCTACCAAGATCCCCTCATTGTGCAGGAATTCGAACACTTCTATTCCTCTGTTGGAGGCATCTACCACTGGCAATAATGCCACTAACACAATATAGGGCTCAGAATAGGTCTTAGAAAATTATTCCCATGCTCAACTCTTGGTAGCGTGACTGCGAGCAAGCAGGCTTAGCTTCAAATACAGGTATGCAAAGCATTTAAAAACACAAATTCAGTAACTAATTAAGACACAACACACAATAAAAATCCAACACGAATTTATCAGAATAGGAAATATTTTTATCTTTAACCCCTTCGGTGCGCGGCCGATTTTCGCCCTGTGCGGGGCGTTTCATTGAGTGAACGGGTTCATGACGAGCTCAGCTCGTCATGCGCACACGAGCACTGCGCAGCATGACGAGCTGAGCTCGTCATGAGCACCGAAGGGGTTAAAATGACACAAAAATAAAAAAAATTCAATGTAGGAAAAGATTTAGCCCTATATAACACATATAGAACGCTCTAGAACGGGACAAAGTCAAAGTTTCAGGCTGACCACGATGGAGCCCTGCGCAGCTACCCTTTGCGGTAGGTCTCGGTCAAAGTTTTTACCTTCTGACTTAGAAACGTTTCTGGAGCTTTTCTCCGCAGGGTCCCTCAAAGCCCTCATCCAGTCCAGATTCGGTGAGGATTCACCGGCTTTGGAATTTATGGAAGTCAGACCTCCAGAGCCTATTTAGTGGGACGAACCTGGAGGGCAGGCTGGCTCGCCGTTGACGGTCGCAGGTTTGGCTGGCCAGGTTGAGTCTGACCACTTATGGAGCTTTTTTCAAAGTTGCTCCAAAGTTCTCCAAACTTCTGGAACTTCTTCCTGAAGTTCCTTTGAGGGTCCCAAAGTGTCCAAAACTTACTCTAAGAGTCTGCAAGCTCCAAGATGGTCCTTTACAGTTTGGGTCCTTAATTCCCACAATCTACTTGGACAAAACCCTTACAAATCCATTGGTAGTACTCCAAGCAGGGGATTCTTGGTGGTTATGGTCCAGGTGAGCTTTGTTAACCTGTAGCTTGCAGAGAGTCCACTCTGTAGTCCTTTTGAAGCAGGTTTGATCCACAGGGCTGTAGGTCCAGATTGTGCAGCAGGCGTAGTCAGTCAGAGTGCAGGGCTCGGTTGGTGCAAATCAAACTTCTCAGCATGGACCCTTCTTCTTCCTTTAGTTGCAAGCAGCAGATCTGAGAGTCACACCCCTCTCAGATACTTATTCAGTGTTCTCTGGGGTCACACATGAGGGCACTCCTGTCCGCTGAGGGGAGGGCAACACCCCAGACCATGACCATTTCATCCAAAGTGTGGCACGATGGTCTCCCAGAAAGCACTTCTTATCCAAAATTCAATATAGCTGAGTCTCAGAAGAGAGGCAAGAGCTGGCTAAACCAACCTCCAGGATGGTTCATCTCCATAGACTACCTCCACCTGACATCTACACATTCCTTCCTTAAGCCTGCCATCTGGCAGGGTTCAGAGTGTCGGGCGTAAATGAACTGGTTTCTTCTGCCTGTCTCCTCCTTCTTTTGAGGATCATTGTTTACGACTCCTCCCCCTTGCTCTGACATTCCTAGGCAGCAGAACCCTCTACTCCTGGAATGGCTCTTTCACCCAAGGGGCCACTTAGCACCTCATCAAAGCAGTCTGGCTAATCCACTTAACTCTGACTAATCAGGTAGATCACTGGAAGGCTGACTTTTGGCTTACAGACAAGAGAGCCATATAACCGCTTGTCTGTACATTTTAGGATAAATTCAACACTGGCATATTGTTGGATTCAGGGATGTGGAATTCCTATAGCCCGACGCCCAGGACATATTGTTTGGGGTCAAGGGCAATAAGTTTTCATGTGTATTTTGTCCTTGGGACAAGTAGGCCCAACCCCCTGCAGCACAAACCCTTTGGCTGCCAGTTTGCAGCACCACATTATGGATCAGGGAGGGGCACTGTCTGCAGTTAAGGTAATATTTTTGCCCATATGCTAATGCTGTTCAAACTTTTATTTCTGGTTCATCAATTGAAAGCCTTTATTATTAGGGTGAGCACTCGAAGTAAATGTTGTAAGCTCTGACTGCACTACTGACAGTGGCTCCAGTATAAAAATGCAATATGAGGCTATATATAATGCTCCCAGAATGCTCTCTGATTTGATGCAAATATTTTCAGAAGCTTGAAAGCAAGATTGATGTATCTTTGCTTTTAAAGCAGGAAAAAAAACATTTTGCTAAACTACTGTAAAATTTCAGGTACCATTTCTTTGCAGCATCATTTAGTAACATGTGTTGATGCATGCTAGTATTTCCCAAAAATATTCATAATGGAAAATCAGTGTAACCAGTTTCAATAAGATTATGGGAAACAAAAATACACAAGCATTGGCAAAGCCAGTAGTTTTGAAATTGGTGATCAGCTTTTTAGTTTAGTCAATGTGTGACTTGTTTTGGCATGGTTTTTGTAAAACCTTATTGGTGTGGGAGCTGCCAGGCCCTCACCATTATAACAAACATTGGCAAAAGCAAAAAAAAAATGTTGGTCTCAAAAAGCACACACTGCCACAGTAGTTAGAGGCACTGAACAAAACTACTTTGTTTGCCGATATGCTTCTTGTGAAAGAGCAGAATGCTGTCCATCAGAGTGAAGCCAGCCGATACTGAGAGAGATATAGAATTTTAATAAACACAAAAGGTCATGGTTAACGCCAGACCAAATTAGGGGCCCAATTATTAAAGAAAGTCTCAAAAGTGCACTTATAGTATATGCCCTTGCGTTAAGTTATACGGCTTTTGGGAATTCCCAAGAATTTACAGAAGTGGGACAATAAATAGTACTCCTAGAAAATATTTGTGAACTGCATTTTAGCATGAGCAAATATGCATTTGTAGATTTACTCATGCGAAAATCTGAGTGTTTGCAAGTTCACTATCCCGCCAACCACTTTTTTCCCAACTCTGGAACAAGGTTTACGTCTGCCATTGTCAGGAGTAAATCTCCAACATTTCTCAGTATGGGAAAAGATTAGAGAAGAGTTGTTGAAAACCCTTAAAACATGCAAGTTAGTAGGTTTGCACAGACTCAAAAGGGCATTCTAACCCTGGAACTATTGCTTACCACTACCTTCAGCCCCAGAATGTAGATCTGCGGAAATGTGGCAACATAAGGGAATTGCAAGCATTCAAACACTACTATGGTTGGAGCCCTGGCATAATCAGAGAGGCTATATCAGAGCTCTTATATAATGATATTGCTGCCATAATTTGTCGCTGCATTACATGGCACCAAAGGGAAAAGTGGATTTTGTTACAGGACAAGTAGATTTATAAAGCAACCTGCCCCATGGACAAGTAGATATTTTATTAAATTCCACACCCCTGTGGATTTATCAATATCATTCTAGTAAGTCCTTGAATGATATTTTCTGGGTTCCCTGGAGGGAGTTATTAATTAATATCTTCTTGCCATGTTAACCTATGTGACTGGGGATCTGCAATGCGAAAAATGAACTGGGCAATTTCTCCAACATCAGGGCTTATAAAATATCTTTTATAAGGACCCTGCCTATATCTAAAGGACCCCCCACCCCTGGAACACATAGGGGAGACTCTAGGGGTTCTTCATATGTCAAAATATGGTAGATCCTCACTCCACAGAGCTCCTAACACAAAAGTCGATTTTGGGAAGCACTTTACTACAATGTGGGAAGTGAAATGTGCAATTTCACTAAATCCAGGGCGTATAAAACCTATTTTGTAAGGGTCGTCCATATAAGTACCTGACCCCCACCACTGGGACACCTAAGAGAGACCCTGGGGGTACCTAATATGCCAAAATATTGTAGTTTATACATTTTTAGGTGCCCCAAACACCAAAGTCGAGTTTGGGCATAATTTACATTTTAAAACAGTCCTGCAACACAGGGCTGCTTTAAAGTGCCCTCCTGCCTCATCAGTGCACACATGCAAGTGCAGAAAGGGCTGCTGGCCTCCAAACTGCCATGCCCTATTATATACTAGGGACTTAAAGGTAGTTTTGATCCCCCTGCCCAATTATGTACTAAGGCCTTATTGGGGAGGTCATGCCAATCATAGAATACCCTAACCTATAGTGTACACTAGTGTATGTATGTGTTTTAATTGAAGTCTAAGTGTGTTTTCAGCATAGCACTGGCCCTGGGACTGGTTAGGCAGAGCCCAGGGACAGTCAAAGTCAGTTACCACCAGTACCAGTCAGCAAAAAATAGGGGTTCCCAGAGCACTGGATGACTTTGTAACATCCTCACTATACACGGCTGAGACACTTGACATAGAAGTAGCCAAACAATATTTAGATACCCTACCCATGGAACGCATCTCCCCTGACGACGAATCTCATATGGACAGGGACATTCATAAAAGTGAAGTCTTAACAACAATAGGTAGGCTACAACCAGGGAAGGCACCCGGTCGGGATGGCTACATTGCCGACTTTTAGAAAACCTTATGTCCCAATATTAGCACCTCGACTGATTCGCCTTTATAATTTCTTTAGCACCTCAGAAACACTCACAGATACGATGAGAGATGCCATCATTACAGTTATCCCTAAGCCCAGGAAGGACCTGAGGTACTGTGCATCTTATCGCCCTATCTCTCTTTTGAATGCCAATACCAAAATATTCACTAGTGTCCTGGTGGCACTGCTGGCCCCACATATTCGGGGACTGGTGGGCCCAGACCAGACTGGTTTTATTCCTGAGCAAGGATGTAGTGACAACAATAAACATCTTTGACATCTTATTGAAAAGGTCCATCGTGCACACATACTCGCTCTTCTACTATCGGTTGATGCTGAGAAAGCATTTGACTGGGTCCATTGGCCATATCTACACATGGTTCTAGACAAGATTGGTCTTATCCCCCGATATCAAAAATAAATATGTGCAGCTATGTCAACCCTAGAGCACGATTCAGGGCGAATGGGGTTTTGTCAAATCTCCGCTACTTTTTGCACTCTACATAGAGCCTTTTGCAGATATGGGGCAACTCTCTAATAGCGGGCATCACTATGGGAGGCAGGGAACACAAATTGGCATTGTATGCAGATGATGTAATGGCCACAGTCACAAAAGTGCTTACATCCCTTGCACAGCTCATGTTGGAATTGGCAAACTTTGCGAGGGTTTCTGGGTTTAAGGTAAATTTTCAAAAGACACAACTGCTAGGCCTTACTATCACACAAGAATACAAAACCTATATTGAGCATCACTTTCCCTTCTCGTGGGGCATGTAGG
The DNA here is from genome assembly GCA_963921515.1 of Calotriton arnoldi. Lineage (NCBI taxonomy): Eukaryota > Metazoa > Chordata > Amphibia > Caudata > Salamandridae > Calotriton > Calotriton arnoldi. Next base: position 292,009 of record CAWUFW010004542.1, on the reverse strand, counting down.
GGATACCCCTTTCTGGGTCTCCAAATCCTTTCAACACTAACAATGACAGCATAGGGTAATTACGTGTCGCTCCTGTCCACAGTCAGGACAGAGCTGCAATCCTTGAGGGGGGGCACAATCTTGTGGCTGGGAAGGCTAGTTGCAGTGAAAATAGCTTTGCTACCTAAAATATTGGATGCATTGCAGACATTACCGTTACAACCACCCCAACATATGCTTCTACGGATGAAACACCTAATAGAGAATTATATCTGGGATGGCAAACGAGCATGCATGGCAATAAAATAGGCTTACTGGCCCATGGCGGAGGGGGGATTGGGAGTCCCTCAAGTGGCCCACTATTATCAAGTCTCTAAGCTCCGATACATGGTGGAACGGTCTGGACCCAAAAGAGAGAAACACTGGTACTTTATAGACCAAGCCATAGCGGAGATCAATATTTGGAAGATACCCTGGCTTCCTAAGATTTACAGACCAGTGGGGGTTTACATTTCCCCTGTGCTTTGGGCAACAATAGGCACATGGGACAAAGTGTGACTGGAGAAAAACCTCTCCTCACATTCCTCACCGCAGACACTTATTATTAACAATCTTGACTTCCCTCCCGCCATGTGCAGAACATCATTCTCACCTTGGAAGACAGCGGCTTGCAAGAGAATAGGGGACCTGTTTGACCGGGATGGTCTCCTAGCCTTTCCTCAAATTTAATCAGAGTATGGCATCCCCTCCCTGCACATTGGCAATACCTCACCATTAAAAACTGGGTCACACAACCACATATAAAACCATGCACCTCCCACCCACTTACACTTTATGAGTAATGGCTACTAACTCAGACCTATTGACAGACATTTATGCATTCCTCAATACTCCAATACATAAGGCTCTATCACTGACACAAAGATGGTGGGAATTGGAATGTGAGCGCACATTCACCCACAAAGAATGGGTTGATATCCTACACTGGGCACTTGCCTCTGTCTGTCTGGGAAGGGAAACACTATTGAAGATGACACATTACTGGTATTATACCCCTGCTAGTTTAGCCAAATGTAATCCTGACAGTAATGGTAAGTGTTGGAGAGGTTGTGGATAACAGGGGACCCTATCTCGCATCCTATGGCATTGCCCGAAACTACAAACCTTTTGGTCAGAGATAATAATGGACCTTGATGAAATATACGACATTGATATCCCTTGCTTCCCCAGCTAAATTTTATTGGGCCTTCCCAATGTATTAACCTATCTATTGCGCTCGGCATGTGCTATTACTCTTGCCCTCTGTGCTGCGAAACAGGTTATCCTGGCTAAATGGGGGACTGATAATACTCCAAAGAACCTAGATTGGTTATACTGAATTTGGCATCTCCTGGCCATGGAGAAACTAACGGCGGTGATCAAATGGAAGATGCCCTTATTTGACAAAACATGGGGACTGTGTGTCCGCTATTTGTCACATGAGTTTAGAGAGTTGACCTGCCTGAGGTAATTGAGGGTCCTCCGCCTCACCCAATCAGCACATGATCCACCCAGCAATGAAGTCCCACCCTCAATATAGCTTCCACATTTGCTACACTGGTTGTTCAATTTACTTCATCTTCGAGGAATCTTGAGTGTACGTACCCCTTATTGCTGCTGTTTTTCTTGTTCCTTCCTTGTCTCCCCATACCCCTTCCTTCATGCCTACCAATGCAACTAGTTTTTGCCCCACTGGCAAGTTGATGTAAGTGCGGGCAGACTGTATCATTTGATTACTTTTCAACCAAAACCTAATAAAACAGATTTAAACTGAAAAATGTTCTAGTAATTTAGCAGAAAAAAAATAGATGAGTTAGAAATAAGTTCAATAGAAAACCCATCTGGGCCAGGGGCATTTGCTCTTTTCAGAGATTTAATTGCATTCAAAATCTCCTGGAGGGTGATGTCAGCCTCTAATTTAGTAAATATATCTGTAAGGGAGGGTGGTTCAGGGAGACCATAAACAAATCTCCATATATTGGATTCAGAAGGGACAGCATCTTCATTGTACAGCATTTTGTAAAAGCATTAGAATGAATTAGCTGTATTGGTATTGGTGATGTGTACAGAATTGTCCAAATCATTAACAATGGGTCCAATAGCTTTGTACTCAGATTTGATTTTTAAATAATTAGCAAGCATTTTACTGACTTTATTCTAACTTCCAAGAAATTTGGACTCAACATTAAGCAGAATATAACAGGCATCCACGGGTTTTTTAATCTCTGATTTAGCTTTAATCAAGTTATGCAACATAGATCTAGATTTGGAAGTGAAATAAGCATGGTCAAGTATCATAATTTGTTTCAATAGAAGATTATATTCGGCAGTTAAACCTTTTTCTTTCCTAGCAAAATAAGCTATAGCAAAAGCCTGAAATGAAGCTTTAAAAACATCCCAATTATTGGCAATAGAAGTATAATTAGAATTATTAAATTGAAAACACTCTTGTACAAAAGCAGTGGCTTCAGTAATAAATTGAGTATCTGAAAATAAAGAGCTATTAAATCTGCCTCTACTAGTTTTGGAGGTAAAATAAGAAATATCTAAAGAGGTCATTACTAGAGCATGATCAGATAAAAACATAGAGCCAATTACAGCAGAGTGTAAAGTAGGAAGCAATAATTTAGTCACTAAAATATAATTAGTCCTGGATAGTGTATTATGGACATTAGAAAATAAAGAAAATTTCAATTCATCAGGATTACAGGCCATCCAAACATCAAAAAATGGTCTAGAGGTAATCCTGATTAAAATGCTTTGTGTGATTTATTTGGTTTAAACTTGTATTAAGATTTTCTGTCTGTAAAAGGATTTAGCAACTAGTTAAAATTACCAGCCATAATGATATTAGGTGAGAGATATTTAGCCAGTTTCACCATAATTCAGGGTCAGATTTAACAGGGCTATAAAAATCAAGCAGAGCACTAAGTTTGTTATCAAGGGTAGCATAAACAAATACACATTGCCCAGTAGTTTCACATTCAGTGGAGACAACATTTTGTTTGAAGGATTTATGATACAGAATAGCAACCTGTATGATCAAGTGTTGGAGAAAACAAAAACCTGACTAACCCATTGTCTCTTTAGTTTAAGAGATTCAGAAACATTTCAATGTGTTTCTTGTAAAAAGGCAACATAAGAATCAAACTTGGATAGATGATAGATTAACTTGTGTCACTTAATTGGATGCCCAAGTCCACAAACATTCTATGAGACAACTTTAAACATTTAAACATGTTGGGAGCATGGGGACAAGAACAGGGGTGATGCAGTGCACAAAAGGGAGAGGAAACAAAAGCACATCTGTGATTATACAAAACAAGGGATATACACAAGAAAATTAAGGGAGGGTAATTAACAAAAAGACACTTATTGAGAACATGTGTGAAAAGAAGAATAGGAGTAAAGGAAGAGAAGAGAATACAGAGTACAAAACAGAGAAAGCAGAACAAGGATAAGCATCAAGATCTGAAGAAATGGCTAGTGAAAAGTGATATGCGAAGTATCGACTCCAAAACAAGACTGACGACAGAGCAGAAAGAAATAAAGTATAGCAAAAAGAAAGCCATATAGAGGTAGAGGCAGGAGTGCATAACATCTTATTGCTTCTTTACAACACTGTCCATGTCCTGTGGTATAATATTCTATAGAAACAATTTCACTTTTAAAGGATCATCAAAGAATTTAGTAGTTCCTTCATAGGTTATCCTGCATATGCAGGGTTGAAGAAAACCATAGAGGAATATTTTGTTGCCTCATGTGTGGCCAAGGGCAAGAAATGGTTTACTTCTGGGGTTGGCAGCACTGGAGAGATCCTGAGAGAGAAAGATATTATGACCAGACAAGTTGCCATTTGTCTTTAGCTGCTTTCAAGATGCAAAAAAGGTCTATGAATTCTAAGAAAAGCATAATAATGGCACAAGGTTTGGAGGAATGAGGATACAGGTGACCCAGATGATGTGCTCCTTGCAAATTCAGAGGAGATCGAAGCAGAAAGGCCAAGATGGTCAGGAAGGAATTTCTTTGAGAATTCAAGTAGATTGAGTTCCTCAAGAGTCACTTGCAAACAAAGCAGAAGAAGGTTATTGCGACGATTCCTGTTCTCCAAATTCTCTGTTTGGATTTTGAGTTTTTGGATATCCTGTTCAAGCAATGGAATTTTTCTAGATATGTCCTGCAAGGAGCTGACACGTTACACTTGTTCTATCATGTTGCATTCCACTCGAATCCATCTATCCTCAATCTGCTGTAGCTTCTCATTAGTAGCACTCCTGAAGGGTTGTAGACTCCACACCTCATCAAGACTGGATCACAAGAAGACAAGATAAGATAAGGATGATCATTTTTATCTGTCTTGGACTTTGTGCCAGATAAAGTAGCTGTAGCTCTGGTGAGGGAATCATTAGACATCTTGAAGCAGACGTTTTTAAGACATGGTAGCTTCTGTAAAGATTTTAGTCTGGCCATATAAATCAAACAGAATCACAGAGGAATACCTCAGCAGAATAATGCAGCAGAATATCCAAGAAGTGCAGCAAAGGTGAAGGGTAAAATGTAAAGAATGCAGCAATAGGAGGAGATCCACAGAGGCGGCTACGTGAGAGACAATATCCAAAATGACACACAAATATATCATGTGGAAGTAACAAAAATCTAAAGCAAGAGATGGCACTTGATCAGAAGTAAGTGAGAGTTGAGATAACTGGCAGTAAGAATAAATACTCTGGGAAACATTTAGAGACCCCAAACAATGAGTAGCATAAAATGGCAGTTGCTCACTACTCAACAGGAAAGAGCTCACTGGTTTGAGGACTTCAGTGGAAGCAAAAGAGAGAAGTACATAAGCACACACATACCACAAGGTGAAATGGGATCAGCAGAAGATACCAGCAGCAGGTGTTGAAGTATGCATGGCTGCAAGTGGGAGGTTCTTCTGAAGGAGAAGCAGGTGGAACGCTTCTCAAAACGGTGCCCACTCAACCAGCAGCTGGAAGGCACTACACCATTTCATCAATAAGCAGGTTGCAAAAGTCAGAAAATAAGGATGCCCAAAGATGTAGGCATGTTGTGAAGCAGAGCGGAGCCAAAAAAAGCCTCTAGATTGCAACAGAAAGGCTTTGTTTGTGGACAGTAAGCTCCATGAAAGGTGGAGCTACACAGATCTGCCACCATCTTGATTAGAGCTGAAGTCACACCACTCTAATTTTGCATTTCTAGATGATATAAATGATCCACTTAAGGACGCCATACCACTATTCTCAGTATCTCCTATTGAAGCACTATTCACTTTAAAAGTGACCCAACTAACTAATTTCCCCGTACATGCAGTCCGTACACTAGACTCAGCCTTCACCAATACAAACAATGGAATAATTTCCACTCCCATCCAGTTACTATGGTTAGACCACTCAGAAATACCTTTTCATCTTATCATGCACCCATCCTCTCTTGCTACTTGTACTACTACTGCACATGAGCTTGAGCCGAAATCAAGGCTCCAAGCCTCACAAAAGCACTAATCGATACTCAATTAACATTCTCTTGCAAACCATACACCCCTGCAGTTAACTTCAATAGTTGGCTAAACTCGTTACTGGACACCACATTTCCCAAGAAAGTTCCACATCCTACAGAATATGACTTTAGGTCCCATGGTATGGCAACAATTTAAAATCAATAAAAATACCCTTACAAATGTGCCCACCGCCAAGGCTGAAAAAGGCAAATGGTATAAACTCAGGGGCCGCTCCTCCGCTATGGCAGAGGAGCGTCGCCCCACTGCTTTTAAGCAGTGGAAAGCAGAAACCTAAAATGATAATAATTTTGCGTTATTATCATTTTAGTTCTGCTTCCTGCTGCTTTGCAGGCGGGTGAGTGGGCGGGGCTGCTCTGCTCTGCTCTTTGAGCGGGCGGAGCTGTTTGCCCACTCAAGTGCGCAATTACTATTTGGTCGGCTCTCTCGGGCCGCCCAGACCAGTCATGCGCTCTTTCCCCTTCTTCATGCAGGCTGCATTGCAGCCTGCATGGGGAACAAGCCCAGGCCCCCATTCCCTGGTTGAGCATCAAACCAGGACGCTCAAAACCAATCACAATGCTGCTGCAGCGTTGTGATTGGTCAGGGGAGCCTGGGTGCTCACCAATCACAACGCTGCACTGCAGCGTTGTGATTGGTTAGTGGGGCCTGCTTCCTGTTCCTCGATGTGCTCCAGGTAAGCATGACCCGGCCGGCGAGAAGGTAAGTTTATTCATAATGTTTTATATATAATGTATCCCCCCGCAACCCCTCTCCCCGCGCGATCCCCCACGACCCCTCACCCCCGCGCGATCTCCCGCATCCGTCCTGCCACCCGTGAGCCATGCCAGCCGCCCCTGTATGAACTACCATCATTCCATCCTCATGGCTCACTCTGCCTCCTATTCTGCTAAAATAAACTTATCCACCAACTCATCCAGAGAAATCTTCAACACTGTCAGATATTTCTTAAATCCCTAGGCTACAGATCGATCTGTAACCCTGTCCCAAGAATGTGTACAGGTCTGGCTACTTTCTTCCATGTCAAAGCAGTCTCCATTTGTAATAATTTTCCCAAGTGGTTAGTGCCCCAAAATCATTGTCTCGGTAAGTACCCGGCAATATTCACTAGTTAAATTTGAGCAAGTTTGACAACGCAAAATTTAAAGAAGGGTGAGGGCTGCTCTGGTCCCAATAATTACCGAGTGCAATAAACGTCATATGACTTATAATTGCGATCCCTGCACAAACAGATGTTTATGCAAGGATCACCATTTACTAAGGCAAGTGTAATGAGTGTAAGAGTGTTAAAACTAAAAAAAAATCAAAATATGATGTTTTATATTGATTATACCTGTAAGAAATTAATCATCACAAAATAACGTAGTTGTGTTGTAACAAAAATGGGAAGTCCTACAGAGCGACTTCTGCCAACAAGCATTGAAAAGACATTATTATGTGCAGTAAGTTATCAACGATCTTCATTGACCTCATTCTCTTACACTTTCAGAAGGAACTGTAAGTATTTCTAGAGTGGTATGTGTGTCTTTCTTTTAATTATATTAAACACGCACTTTTACATTCCATGTACTATTCTTTGCTCATCTGCTGATGATTAGTGTAGTCCATAGGGTTCAACACAACCAAGTCATGAAAGTGTTTGTTATAAGCAATGGATAATATTTTTTTTTCCAGATTGCATTACTATAAGAAAATCGAGCATGGGGCTAGCTTTAAAATCATCATTTACTTTTCTGGAAGAAGCAAGTGACGTCTAAGGTGTGAGTACAGACAGCGCCTTTATCTGATCAGTGTCCCCCACAGAGAAATAGAATTCTCTGCAAGATTTCCTATTTGACTATGATACAGTAGCATGTTATCTTCAAAGCGGTTGCTACCTTACAGCGAATCTACAATACCTAACATCTTCTTTTTTAACTTTAACGAAAACCCTTTCCTTCACACAAAAAAGCAATCTGTTGAAAGCACAGCTGGCATCAGATGCTTTCAAATTAACATTCCTTAGTCAATGTTCAATGCAACAGGGTATGGAAGCCACAGTCCGCCATTGTAAAGATCAGAACTTTGAGCAAGGGGAATGAGTGGGAGGGCTGAAGAGGGATCACAGCAGTTAGTTTTGAGTCACATGCACCGTTGCTATGTTTTGGCCTCCCCCACCCCCCACTCGACTTTATCTTCGAGCAGCAGTTTCCTAAGGTAGAGAGAAACACAGGCTGGTAGAGACAAGATAACTGATGAATGCTGCACACCGGTACCTCTGTTAGGACTCTTGCAGCCTGCCTCGCCCCAGTGGTGACATTTTCTGCTCTTTTCTATAAGTGTTCTTAGCAGAAGAGATGAATCATTTTCCTTTTAAGCAGTGCAAATGCCACTCTGCAGGCCTCAAGGAAGGCGTCTATGCTATGCTGCCCGTGGAAGGTAGCAACTAAAAGCCAAACACATTTCTTTTCCAGACATATCTCTTTCAGCCCTTCTGCACCAGTGCTGTTTCATTTTGTGTCTGAGGGACGCAGACCCACACCTAATGTTCCAGACAAGGATTTTTATCTGCAAGTATGTTCTAGAAACGATTTTTGACATTCAAGTAGTGCATCTGTTTCTTTTGCTTGGTTCGAAGAAGTATGTTGGGTTTAATGTAAACCTGGGTGAAATTCCAATTATGCCAAAGGTATTTGTGCAATTTTGGGCATTATGCGTTATGCTTTTTATGTGAAATTCTGCAAAATTGCGCCATTACACCCCATGGTGTAACTAGGGGAAATGCGGTTAAAAAGTCCACTTGCAAGAGCACCGGGACAACAACAATGGAAGAACATGAACAGCTCTTGTTAGCGCACGTGCCCTTGTGTCAGTTTTGGATTTGAGGACGACAATGAGATGCTTCATGAAAAATCTGAGGGCCTCATTTACTAGTTTTTGACGCACGGCAGCGCAGCAAGTCACTTTTCTGCGCTGATCTGCGTCAAAAGAAAGGGCAGGAATGCACCGTATCTATGAGAAACGGTCAATTCCTGTCCTTTTCAAATGTGCTGGCACACAATTCGCTGCCTTGCGACAAATGCAGGCACCCTTACATCATGGAGCAAGGGTGTCTGCGTTGTGGGAATGATTGTTTTTGTTCACGAAAGGGCACATTCCAGCACAAACACAGGGAATGGAGGCATTTTCCTCCTTCTGTGTGTGCTGCACAATGCAGTACACAAAGAAAGAGGAAAAAACGAAGAGAAATAAAGTTATTTCTTGTCATTACGCCTCCCCTGGGGAGTTGCAGGCTTTTGACGAATTCTCAGGTTTACAAGTTCTTGTAAATCTGGCAGTGCTTCAAAATCCATGTGTGTTGCATGGGAACTCCTACTGCAAAGCCCATGGAATGCCTCTTTGATGCAGAGTAGGGCAACCCAGTGACTTGTGCTGCTTTACCTTATTCCATATGAATGAGGCCATAAAAAGCCACGCAAAGTGGCTCTGCGTGGCCTCGTAAATATGGGTCTGCACTCTCCGCTGCTGGTGCATCAAAAAAGGGATGCCCCGTCGGTGCAATGGGCTTGCAAATAAGTCCCTTAGTTTCAGGCTACAAATTCACCATGGTTTGCCTTTTTTCCAGGTCATTTACCATCATAAATTTAAGTGAGTTTGATCTGCAGAAATCTGGCAAGGGAAAGCAGTGGGGGGGTCATTGCCACCACACAGCTAAAAATTCCGATCCCTATGTAACCAATTCAACCATAGTTCGTAAGCGATTGCTCTTTATTGCAAGCAGCTAATAAAGTTGATATAGGAGGAAATATCACCTGACATAGACAAGTACGAATTTTACCACCAGGGTAAAATTACTGCTGGCAGGAAGTACATTACTGTGAGCAAACTGTGTTACAGGAAGTATCACCCAAAAGTAGTGAAAAGCAACACTAATTAAATAAGAAATTAAGGGCCGAGCTGGTTAAAAAATCATATCCAGCTTAAAGAACTTGAAACGTTGGCTATCTTGAAGGAAGTGGCCCGAATTTGGTCAGTCGGGTCACCAATGACCACATCTCAGCCTGCCACTAAAATGAAGAGTTGGACAGATAGTAGAGAATACAAACGAATAATCGTTTATTCAGAGTACACTCAGAGCGGAGCCCAATCTGCCCAGCCACTAAGGAGTGCTGCAGAGGGACTAACTTCCACAGGCATAACAATACATTATGTACATTTCAGAATCAATGAAGGCACGCCTACAATGGAATTTTCCAAAGAGATGCAGCTGGACAGTAAATCACAAAGGAGTAAGTTTCAATTCTGAGGCCGGGCACACATTATCTATCTCTCAAGGTTACTCTGCCTGTGCCCGCCACTAGACAAGTGGGAGAAGGCTCACATCCAAAGGAAAGGTATGCGCTAATAAGAACAGGTGCATTCATTAGTGTGGCAAAACTCAGCTCTGAAAAAACATAACCTAGAGAAGGTTGTTTCTCGGAAATGGCAAAGGATTAGTTTCAATCATGATACAAAATGGTGATGTACACAAAATGGCACAGCGAATGCTAACTTATGTAAATCAATACAAGAGCATAATGTTTTATTCCTACAGACCCCCTTTTAGCATGAGCTAAGCAATGAGGTGTAGTAGCAAAAAACATATTATTCAATCATGAATAAATTGATTTAGGAGCATTCCATATTGTCAGTTTCACTTTCAGGGAGGGAAACGGTAAGGAGGGAAGAAGTCTCAAAAATACCCTCATCTATCTGCATAAGATCATTCACTTCTTTCTGAATCATAATTGTTGCATTGGTATCATGGATCAAATTCTTTTAGGGGCGAGAAATGTGGTGCAATAAGAACAACATAAGGAGAGACATTGGATCAGGACACAGCAAGAAATCAAAATCACAATGAAATAGATCACCCTTTCAATCCAACCCCATCCACCAAACAATGACCAACTCCAGTTCCCACTCTCCTTTCCTTTAACATTTTCCAAGATGTCTAAAATGTGTTGGGTAATGTTCTTTTCCATATTAGTGATCCCGAATACACACTGGTCTCCTACTACCACGCACACACCACCGCTCTTAGCTAGAATAAAATCAACAGCATATCTAGTTTGTTCAGAATATATCCGCCTACTTTCTAAATGGGTGGTTATGTCACGCAGAGCCTCTACTGTGGAATTAGACAGTATCTGTAGCATACATCTGAAATATTCTCTAGCCCTTTCACCTCTGGCCATAGCGGTACCACCAAAAGTAATAATGGAGGAGAGAATGTATCTGAAAGTGATACCATTACTATAGTTATTGACATCAAGGTCTGTCACCCCTTCGCAAAATTCCTTTGTCAGTGTTCTTTTCACCCATCTGACATTAGGCTTCGCATGTTTGCAGGGCACACAAAGAGGCAACACCATCCCAAGGGCCACATCATCGGTACCATTCAATCAATCAATCAATCAGGGAATTGTAAGCGCGCTACTCACCCGTGAGGGTCTCAAGGCGCTATGCATATTAGAATAAGTCCCATTAGACAGGAAGAAAAACTCTGGGTGTGCATAAATGGGCCTATCATAATCTACAGCAGCATACCTAGAATTCCACCCAACAGTACGAGGATCCTTTGGATCTACCATAGAGTATGTGCCCTTACGCAGAATTATCCCTGAGCAGTTAGCATACAAGATAAGGTCAGTGTAATTGACAATTGGGCAACATGCAGGGTAATAACCAGCTCTTGGGGAACTGTCAATTCTTTGTACTGCCAACCCACCAATGTGACATTCTGTTCTCCATATAGAAATTATCACAGTAAGTGTTGTTGTTACATCCTGGATAACTTGTGCCTTGTGGCTTTCGATGATATAAACATGGGCCTGGATAACCAAACCCAAATACTGCTTGTACTTCTACAAAATCAGGGGGCTGAGGATAAGTGTAATTAACAAGTGACAATGGATATGCAGTCCATAAGCTAGTAACAGACTCAGTAGGATAACAAGCAGTACCTTCTCCAAAAAACCATTTATGTGTGTCCAGAAACACATTACTCGGGGCTGTCCTCTTCGGACAAACTTGAGAAACAATCTTGTTTTTAGTACATGACGGTGCATTCTGATCACATTCCAAAGCCCAGGACACCCCACCCAAAATTAACAACAGTGGCAGTACAAGAACAGCACATAGTATTTTTTGCTTGGCAGACCAGAATTTTCGTGCCTGAACAAGGGGAATTACTGGCTGCTCTTCGTCGGCAACCATTCTGCCAAAAGAGTGCATAGTAAATGATAAAGCAAAGAAGCAAATTGCCAGCAAGAGAAATATACAAGTTCCCAGTGTCCGTCAGAGCCTCACAGGTACAGGCTCCTATTGTTCATCAAAAATGTTGGCGCTCTTGATCACCAGCGGTGGAGCTTGCTCTGTCCTAAGCTCTTAATGTATGCCACGCCGATCAGGATAATATGCCCAGAGGGGGATATATTCAATCTATACTGTCCAATGTTCAAACAGTGCACAAATCCCTACATCACCCTAAACTAACTGCGTTGGTACTATAGCAAAGTACACCCTAACTTACACAGTCCATCCCTGACTAGTATGACTTTTCTTTTGGTGCACTATTCCTCAGCCGAGGACGCAGTTTGTACCTGGTGACTCCAGGCACAGAGGGATCAGTAAAAAGGGGCTCCTGGATAGCTCATATCTCCGGTGGAACTGCTGCATTCAGCACTTCATAATTTTCCTCATCTGTTTTGGTCCAGGTCAGCTTGGCATCACTGAGGGGACTAACTGAGGCACCGTCTCACACTCAGAGTCCCCTACTCCATCTTTGATCCATTGGTCATAAGGCAAAGGGAGGGGCACCCTCTAGCAATGAGTGCCATGCACCCAATTCTTTCAGCCAGCGACCTTGATGGGTGTGCGTGTAACCAAGAGGACCTGCTCCGGTCCCTTCCAATGTGGCTCTAAACTCTTCTTCTTCTGAAAATTACTAATGAGAGCAAAATCGCCAGGCTGAATGTTGTGTCCGGGCCCCTCTGGTGTAGCTGGCAGGGACTCACGGACCTGTTGGTGAATAGAACGTAAATTTTCAGTTAGATGACAAATATAATCTATCAACAACGGGTACTCCACAGATGTTTGCCGGGCGTCCAAACACGACCTCATACAGTGACAATCCTGTCCTAGAATATGCTGTTGTTCTTGTCGACAAAAGAGCTGATGGTAAAGCATCTGGCCACTGTAACCCTGTTGTCTCCTGAACCTTTGCCAATTTCAGTTTGAGAGTACCATTGTACTTCTCAACCAGACCCGCTGACTGCGGGTGATTGGCAGCATGAAACTTCTGTTTTATATGCAACACATCACAAATCAGCCCAATCACCAGGGCATTAAAATGACTTCTGTTATCACTCCAAATCAAACGGGTCAAGCCGAAACGAGGAAAGAACTCCTTTAGGAGTACCTTTGCAGTCGTAATGGCTGTATTATCTTCAGTGGGATAATCCTTAACCCATTTACCGAATGCACAGACCACCACCAGAACATACTTCAAATTGTTGCACATTTCCAATTCGATATAGTCCATTTGAAGGACTTCGAAAGGGAAAGTGGGTGGTGCAAAACTACCAGGAGGTGTAGGGGTACCTTTCCCAGGATTATGCATCATGCACACCATACAGTACTTCACTAAATGTGCAGCCGTTTTTGCAATATTATCATTCTACCATACAGAGTCTAACAGCTTGCAAATACCCTTTGCACTGATATGGGCTGGGCCATGAGCCATCATAAATACAGGGAGTACATATGCATCTGGCAACATCCATCTTTGCTTCCCTGACTTGTCAATCCAACATCCCTCATCATTCAATTGTGCTGTACTTTCTTGCCACACTGCTAACTCCTCTACTGTAGCTTCACTTTTATCTCTTTCACGTTCTCAAGTGTATCCTCAAACATGGTGATTTCAGGCACCCACCTAGCGGCACCTGATATGAACATTCTTTTCATTTTAGTCCGGGCTGTTTCCTTAGCTGTCTGATCTGCAAAAGCATTTCCCCTACCTACATCGTCAGTGACTTTTCGATGGGCACTACACTTTACTACAGCCAATTTCTTAGGGAGGGTCAAAGCTGACAAAAGCCTCAATATGAGGTGCCCTTGCTGGATTTTGGTGCCATGGGAAGTAAGAAAACCTCTCTCAGCCCAGAGTCGCCCAAAATTATGCGCGACTCCGAAGGCGTACTGGCTGTCAGTATAAATATTGACAACCAGTCCCTCACTTAATTCACAAGCTCGGATTAGGGCAACAAGCTTGGCAGCTTGGCCCAACTGATAGGGAACTTGTGATGTCTCAACTACTGTAGGCAGCGTAGTGACAGCATACCCAGCAGTTGTAGTGCCATCTGGTAATTTAAAACAAGAGCAATTGACATATAGTTCCCCTTGTGGGTCAGATAAGGGAACATCAGTCAAGTCTACCCGTCCTTCCATCTCTTCTTCCGTCCGGAAAATGCAATCATGTTTATCAACTGCATCTTTCTCAGAAAGGAGGGGTAGTAACGTGGCTGGATTCAGAGTGGCACATCTTTTAATCGTAATGTGTTTGGCAAACAAAGTTAATTCATAACCAGTCGGACGTGCACTGGTGAGGTGCTGTGTCTTGGTCTTATTCAAAAGTGTATCCACAGCATGGGGTACCATAACTGTGAGGTCATTATCAAGTACGAGTCCAGCTGATTGTCTAATAGATATGGCCACAGCCGCGACCACTCTTAGACAGCTCAGGAGGGCTCTTGCGACAGGGTCAAGAGCAGCAGAGAAAATAAGCACATGGCCGTTGCTTATCTCCAAATGTTTGTGTTAAAACAGAAAGCTTGCAATCGGCCATCTCATGAATGTACAACACAAATGGTTTAGTGTAGTCTGGGGTGTCAAGTATTAGAGCCGAACAAAGCGCAGTTTTCAATTGCTCAAAAGACTGCTGACAGTCAGGCGTCCAAGGCAGGGGCTCATGCACATCCTTTAGCGTTAGTGCAAGCAAGGGTTTAATTAATAGCGAGTAGCTAGGTATCCACTGCCGACAATAGGAAGTGATACCTATAACCTTTTCGGTGCTCATGACGGAATGGTTCCATCATGAGCACCAGTGCTCCTGTGCTCATGACGGAACCATTCCGTCATGAGAACAGGGGCAATAAATCCCTCTGCTGCAGACAGCAGAGGTATTTCCTTTTTTTTATTGGCCTTTGGAGGCTTCCCCAACCTCCCGAGGCCAATTTGCATTTTCATTGCAATGCCGATCGCGCCTGGCGCGCTGACGTCATTGCAATGAAGCCCACTAAGCACCAGGGATTTTTTCTTTTTTATATACGTAGGGGTGGGGGCTGCCCAGAATGGGCATATCAATGCCCCCACCCCCCCCCAAAAAATGCTACTGTCCTTCTGCCCACCCTTGGAGGCAGATGGGGCAGTAGCCACAATCTTCCCCCCCCCGGGGGGCAGAAAGCACCCTAGACGCCAGGGATTCTTTTTTTATAGGCCGGGGGTGGGGGTTGCCCAGAATGGGCATCCCAATGCCCCCACCCTACCCCCCCAAAGAAGGCAAAATACTTTCTGCCCCTCCCAGGAGGCAGATGGGGCAATAGCCCATGATCTGCCACCCAGGGGGAGGCAGAAAGCCCATTAAGCACCAGGGTTTTTTTTGGGTTTTTTACACGTAGGGGTGGAGGTTGCCCAGAATGGGCATGCCAATGCCCCCCCCCAAAAAAAATGGCAGAGTCTTTCTGCCTCCCCAGGAGGCAGATGGGGGCAGTATCCCCTGATCTGCCCCCCAGGGGGGCAGAAAGCCCACAAGGCACCAGGGATTTTTTATTTTAAATATACGTAGGAGTGGGGGCTGCCCAGAATGGGCATGCCAATGCCCCCACCCCCAAAAAAATTGCCACAGTCTTTCTGCCCCCCAGGAGGCAGATAGGGGCAAAAGCCCCTTATCTGCCTCCTGGGGGGGCAGAAAGCCCAATAGGCATCAGGGAATATTTTTCTTTTTAATTCAGGGGTGTGGGATGCCCAGAATGGGCATACCAATGCCCCCACCCCCCAAACAAATAGCCACAGTCTTTCTGCCCCCCTTGTTGGCTTATCGGGGCAAACCCTCCCCCCCGATTTCCCTCCAGGGCAGCAGAAAGCCCACTAGGCACGGACTTGTTTTTTTAGCAATGTGCCTACCTGTGGATTTTGGGCCCTAGCGCAGCTGGCACATACAGAAACATAGTAAACCGGTACATTTTTGAAAACTAGACACCAAGGGGATATCCAGAATGGGTTGACCTGTGTGCCTCTCACCAGGTTCTGTTACCCAGAATCCCTTGCAAACCTCAAACTTAGTTAAAAACAAAACACATTTTTCTAACATTTCTGTGATGGAAAGTTCTGGGATCTGCGTGGATCCACAAAATTCCACCCACCGCACATTCCCCAAAGTCTTCCGATAAAAATGGTACCTCACTTGTGTGGGTAGGCCTAGTGCACGCGACAGGAAACGGCCCAAAACGCAACATGGACACACCACATTGTTACAGTGAAAATTGACCCTTTTTTTGCAAAGTGCCTAGCTGTAGATTTTGAACCATAGCTCTGCCGGCACCTAGGGAAACCCAGCAAACCTATACATTTTTGAAAACTAGACACCCAGGGGAATCTAGGATGGGGTGACTTGTCTAGATCTCAGCAGGTTCTGTTACCCAGAATCCCTTGCAAACCTCAAAGTTGTAAAAAAAAAACACATTTTCCTCACATTTCTGTGATGGAAAGTTCTGGAATCTGCGTGGATCCACAAAATTCCACCCAAAGAGCATTCCCCAAAGTCTTATGATAAAAATGGTGCCTCACTTGTGTGGATAGGCCTAGTGCCCATGACAGGAAACGGCCCAAAACGCAACGTGGACACACCACATTTTTACAGTGAAAACTGACCCCTTTTTTGCAAAGTGCCTGCCTGTATATTTTGAACCCTAGCTCTGCCGGCACCTAGGGAAACCCAGCAAACCTATACATTTTTGAAAACTAGACACCCAGGGAAATCTAGGATGGGGTGACTTGTCTAGATCTCAGCAGGTTCTGTTACCCAGAATCCCTTGCAAACCTCAAAGTTGTAAGAAAAACAACACATTTTCCTCACATTTCTGTGATGGAAAGTTCTGGAATCTTCGTGGATCCACAAAATTCCACCCAAAGAGCATTCCCCAAAGTCTTATGATAAAAATGGTGCCTCACTTGTGTGGATAGGCCTAGTGCCCGTGACAGGAAACGGCCCAAAACGCAACGTGGACACACCACATTTTTACAGTGAAAACTGACCCCTTTTTTGCAAAGTGCCTAGCTGTGGATTTTGAACGCTAGCTCTGCCGGCACCTAGGGAAACCTAGCAAACCTATACAATTTTGAAAACTAGACACCCAGGGGAATCCAGGATGGGGTGACTTGTGTGACTCTCACCAGGTTCTGTTACCCAGAATCCCTTGCAAACCTCAAACTTTGTAAAAAAAAACACATCTTCCTCACATTTCTGTGATGGAAAGTTTTGGAATCTGTGTTAATCCACGAAATTCCACGCACCCCGCATTCCCCAAAGTCTTCTGAGAAAAATGGTACCTCACTTGTGTGGGTAGGCCTAGTGCCTGCGACAGGCAAGGGCCTTAAACGTATTGCGGAGACTTCAAAATTACCTATTACAAAACGACCTGGTTTTGCAAGGAAGGTCACCTGTGTTTTTGGCCCCGGGCTCAGCAGCCATCTAGGGAAACCTACCAAACCCACACATTTCTACAGACTAGAGACCCGGGGGAGACTAGGGAGGTATGGCTTGCATAGATCGCCGAACGTTTCCCTACCCAGAATCCCCTGCAAACCTCTAATTGTGCTGAAAAAATCTTATTTTTCTCAAATTTCTGTATGGGAAAGTTGTGGGATTACCGGGCCGACACAGATTTCCTACCACCCAGCATTCCCCCAGGTCTCCCGATAAAAATGGTACCTCTCTCGCGTGGGTGGGTCACGTACCGGTGACAGGCAAGGGCCCAAAACATATTGAGGAGACATCAAAATTACCTATCACAAAACAACTTGGTTTTGCAAGGGGGGTCACCTGGGTTTTTGGCCCCGGGCTCGGTGGCCATCTTGGGAAACCTACCAAACCCACACATTTCTGAAAAACTAGACACCCGGGGAAGTCCTGCGAGGTATGGCTTGCGTGGACTCCCCAACGTTTTCCTACCCAGAATCCCCTGCAAACCTCAAATTTAGCTGAAAAAAATCACATTTTTCTCAAATTTCTGTGTGGGAAAGTTCTGGAATCTGCATGGATCCACAAATTTCCTACCACCCAGCATTGCCCTCGGTCTCCTGATAAAAATGGTACCTCACTCGTGTGGGTGGGTCAAGTACCCGCGACAGGCAAGGGCCCAAAACGTATTGAGGAGACATCAAAATTACCTATCATAAAACAACCTGGTTTTGCAAGGGGGGTCACCTGCGTTTTTGCCCCGGGCTCGGTGGCCATCTTGGGAAACTACCAGACCCACACATTTCTGAAATCTAGACACCCGGGGGACTCCAGCGAGGTATGGCTTGCGTGGATCCCCCAACATCTTACAACCCAGAATCCCCTGCAAACCTCAAATTTAGCTTAAAAAAAAACATTTTCCACATATTGTTGCATGGAATCACTGTGCCGGCACAAATGTCCTACCCCACAGCATTCCCCTCAGTCTCCTGAGTAAAATGAGACCTCACTTGTGTGGGTGGGGCAAGGGCCTGTGATTGGGAAGGGCCAAAAACATAGGGATTTAAGGTATAGCACTGAAAATTCTAAGCGCTACATTTTTAAAAAAATATGTTTTTAGCCAATTCTGCTTTGGACACTGTTAGACCTGGTACCATTGGCGTGGGTCTCCCTTCCATTTTTTGCGCTATGCCTCCTCTGTTACTGACCTGTTTTTGCTGGATTAGATGCTTTGGGCACTTTGCCACTGCTATTCAGTGCCAAAGTGCAAGTGCTCCCTATGATAAATTGATGTATGGATTAGTGACTCCATGTTTGGCCTATTTGATTCACTGTCAGACCCTAGTACAGTGCACTGGTCACCCCTAAGGTAGGCCCTAGGGCAGGGTGCATTGTATGTGTAAGCTAGGACATGCCCTGGTGTGTGTGGCAAGTCCTGATAGTGAATTACAGCCAATTTCGTTTTTCACTATTGCAAGGCTACCTGTCCCCATAGGCCGGAATGGGCAGTTTGATTATAACATCTTATAATCCTAACTGACCCAGGGAACATGGTAGAAGAACGAATTTAGTATGCCTGAACTCAGAATGATAAAATACATCTTTTAGTGAAGTTGGTTTTAACATTCTGTGTTTGAAAATACCACTTTTAGAAAGTAGGTATTTTCTTGCCTAACCATCCAGCCTGCCTCTGCTAGCTTGTGTATTGTATGTCTGGGTTTGTGAGTGACAGGGGCTGGGGGACTCCAGGAGACAGGGTGAGTCAGCACAGGGCTGAATAGACCTATCTGCATGTAGAGTGGTGGGAGGAGTAGCACCTGGGCCTGAATAGGACTGTGCCTGCCTTCCACAATGCTGGCTCCACCTCCTGTGGTGCGTCTGATGTCCCTGGCCCACACTGACAAAGGAAGAGGGTGTGCACTGGCAGAATGCACCCAGAACTGCTTTGGACTAGGTACAGGACCCTCTGCCTTCAGAGGACAAAGGATTTATGGGTATAAATACTGGGGCCCTGACCCCAAGACTTTAGATCACTTCTGGAACAAACAAGATGAACCTTTGCTGAGGAGAGGAACCAGAGAAGCTGAAGGAGGAGACTATCCCTATGCTGTGTGCTGTTTGAGGGATTGGCCTGCAGTGGTTGCCTGATTGCCAAAGAAAGGAGAAAGGAACTTTGTGCTACTTTCATCATCTTGCAGAACATCTCCAAGGGCTTTAAGATTGAGCTTGCCTCCTGCTGAAGTCTCAGGGACACAAGACTTCACCAACCAGCTCCCCTGAATTCCCTTGATGGGAATTTGAAGTGCCTACTGTTGTGTTGGGCCTTCTGAGAGACTGCGTGTCGCTGGGAGCTGGAAGCGCGGCTCACGAGGAAGAAGCATGTCGCCGCCGCTGCAGTTGTCGTCGCATCGCCGAGAAAGCGTGCTGCCGCTGTCGCATCACCGAAGCGCCTCGCATCACCGGAGAAGAGTGCCGCCGTCGCATCATCGGAGTAGCGTGTCGCAGGGCCTGTCGCGGCTCAGAAGATTCACCGAGTCGCCGCACGGCCGTCGGGCATGCACGCATCGCCCCCTGAGTGTCGCATCGAGAGGAAGATGCCATTTTGTTTCATTGCACCTGGTCGCATCGCCACAGAAGCGCAGTAAGAAACTGACGCATCACCTCCCCACGCGGTGAAGAACCGACGCATCACCTCCTCTCCGTAAGGAACCGACGCATCACCATCCCCTACGCAGCAGTAGGGAACCGACGCATCACCTCCCCCGGAGCAAGGAACCAACGCATCACCATCCCCTACGCAGCAGTAGGGAACCGACGCATCACCTCCCCCGGAGCAAGGAACCAACGCATCACCGTTCTTGCGTGTAAGGAACCAACGCATCACCTTCCCTGCAACTCTTTTGTTTGTATCGCGTTACGCATCCAAAGGTACATTGAACGTTGAGTGTCGCATTTACCATCTTTATTGAACTGAACTATTTTCTACCATTGACAGTCATATTTTTCATAGTGTATTGTGGATTTTTGTCGTTTTGGGTCTTGTGTTAAGTCTATATAAAAATACTTATTTTTATAATACAACCTGTGTGGTGTCCATCTGTAGTGTTGTCACTGTGTTACTGTATGTGTTCACAAATGCTTTACACACTGCCTCTGAGATAAGCCTGCCTGCTCGTGCCAAGCTACCAAGGGGGTGAGCAGGGGTTATTTTAGTAGTGTATCCACCTTACCCTGACTAGAAGCAAGGGTCCCTATTTGGACAAAGGTACCTACCTCTGCCAACTAGAGACCCCCAGTTCTAACATTGGTGGCCAGCGGTGAGGATTCTGGACTTACATGTGTGACTCATATACAGTGATTGGTGTACACTACTAGTGAGTGCAGACCAAACGCAACCACATACATTTTTGGTAGATTGTTTTTCCTGGGATTTCTATTTTTGCCAAGAACTGCCAAGTTTCACCATGAGCAAAACAGCGTCCATCGCATCTGTTGATTTTGATATTGAGGAAGAGAAACTAGAAAGTTACACTGTGAAACAGCTGGAGCACTTCTGCAGGAAATTTAAAGTTGTTATGGCCGGTCTCTCCAAGAAGGATGAGTTCCAAAAGGCGCTGAGGGCCTGGGTGGAAGCAAGGAGCACCCCTGAGCAAGTGGAAGAGCAGGAGGAGGGAGCTGAGAATGCAGAAGGGCAGCTAGATGGGCTATTGGGTCCAGGGGGGAGGAAAGCACCTTCCCCAGCAGGCAGCAGTGTTTCTTCCAAGGGCCTGTCCCCAGGAGAGCTGGAGGACAGGGAGAGAAGTAGGGTGCATGAAATGGAGCTGACCAAGCTTAAGATGGGTGGACAGTTAGAATTGGAAATTAAGAAATTGGCCCTAGAGGAAAAGAGGATGCAAATGGAGCATGAGAGAAGTTTGAGGGAGTTGGAGTTGAAAGCTAGGAGCTTAGAGATTACTCCCTCTGGTGGCAGCACACCATCCATGCCTGTTGAAGCAAGGGTGTATATACCTAAAGATGTGGTGAAAGAGTTTTATAAGAATGATGACATTGGGCAATGGTTTAAAGCCTTTAAGGTAGCTATGACCTCACACCGGGTCCCTGAGAAGGATTGGGGAGCAGGGTTGTGGGGGCGGTTCCTTAGTGAGGGGCGGGATACCTTATTAGACTTGCCCTCTGATGTCCACAATTCTTATGGTCATATGAAAGAAGCATTGATGTCCAGGTATGGGTTGACCCCTGAACTGTATAGGCAGAGGTTCAGGAATTGCAAAAAGTTGGAGGGCAGTACCTGGGTAGAATATGTGACTTTTTTTTGCAGAGCATTGGATGGTTGGGTGAAGGGTAGCAAAGTGAATGATTTTGAAGCGCTCTTTGATTTGATTGCATGGGAGCGCCTGTCAGGAAATTGTTTTCCAGAGCTACGCCAGCACCTTATTGATAGTAGGCTGACTAACCCTAGGAAGCTTGCTGAGGAGGCGGACCGCTGGGTGAGCACCCGGGTCCACAAGGGTCACGTGGGAGACTCCACCAAAGGTGGGCAGGGTCCCCAGCAGAGGAGTGGGGGGACAAGGGTAAACAGAGGGAGTTCCAGAAAGGGCCCCCAAGTAATCCCCAAGGGAACCAAGGGAAGGGTTCCTAGCCTACCCCTGAAAAGAAGCCAGGGGCCCGACAGATAAGCCTGTTCACAGGGGGCCCAAGACTTGCTTTAAGTGTGGTCAAGTGGGCATCTGCTCCTGGGAGACTAGATGTCCCTTGTATGGAAAATCAGCACCCACTGGTGCACCACCCCGGCAGGTAGCTAGTGTAGCCCTGGGGGAGGAGATGGGTGCCCAAGGTAGTTGGGGTCCCGTAGCAATGTCCTTGGTCTCTTTAGGAGACAGTGAGATGGTCCCCAGGAACCAACTGCCTGATAACACTAAAAAATACAGGCAGTGGGGGACCATCAATGGCCAAAGGGTGGAGGCTCTGAGAGACACCGGAGCCAGTGTGACAGCTGTCGGCTGGTGTCTGAAGAGCAGGTGATCCCCAATGCATTCTGCCCAGTAGTTGCTGCGGACAACTCAGAGAGCCACTGCAGAGTGGCTAAGGTTCCCTTTTAGTGGGGGGGGGTCTCAGGTACCTTTCAAGTAGCTGTGAGGCCAGCCATGCCTGTAGACTGGCTGTTGGGCAATGATTTGGAGAGTTCACCTTGGGCAGAGGTGGAGAGAAGGTCTCATTTAGAGAGTGGGCGTGCGCGACCACTCGGTCTATGGCAGCCAGTAAAGGTGTTCAAGAGGACCTGGAGCCTGAGAGGGTGGCCCAGGTGCCTGCCTTGAAGAGAAGAGGCAGGGGGCGCGGGAAACCAGCCCCCATAGTTCCCACGGTCCAGGAGGAAGCAGAACCTGAGGGGTTGCTCTGGAACCTACAGGGGAGCTAGTGGCCGAACTGGGGGACCTGCCTGAGCTGACCCATTGGCAGCAAGAAGGAGGACCCTCCATGGTGGAGTTCTGTGAGGAGCAGAACAAGTGCCCTTCTCTTGTGGGTTTGCGGCAACAGGCCACAAACCAGGCAGCAGGTGATCAGTCTGCATCACATTGGATCTACTGGGAGAATGGTCTCCTGTATAGCGATCCTAAGG
Organism: Calotriton arnoldi; assembly: GCA_963921515.1. Lineage (NCBI taxonomy): Eukaryota > Metazoa > Chordata > Amphibia > Caudata > Salamandridae > Calotriton > Calotriton arnoldi. The sequence goes on along the minus strand of CAWUFW010004542.1, from coordinate 269,077 downwards.
TTGCTGAGCCTGGGTCAGCCCGTGTGCTGGTGGTACCCCATCGCTTCAGAGCCTTCCTACTGGGTTTGGCTCATGATGTGCCTTTAGCAGGACATCTGGGGCAGAGCAAGACCTTTGAAAGGCTTGTCACCCACTTTTATTGGCCCCAGATGCACAGGAGTTCAGACACTCACTGCAGGACATGTCAGACTTGCCAGGCAGTGGAAAAAGTGGGAGGAAGCACAAGGCTCCCCTCCAGCCATTCCCTGTGGTCAGCACCCCCTTTGAACGGGTGTGTATTGACATTGTGGGGCCACTGGACCCCAAGACAGCCATGGGCAACAGGTTCATCCTGGTCTTGGTGGACCATGCCACCCGGTACCCGGGAGCCATCCCTCTTCGGACAGTGACGGCCCCCGTGTTGGGACGTGCACTGATGGGGATTCTCTCCCCTGTGGGGTTCCCCAAGGAGGTGGTGAGTGACCGTGGTACAAACTTCATAATCAAGTATATGAAGTCCCTGTGGCAGGAGTGCGGTGTTACCTATAAGTTCACCACTCCTTACCACCCCCAAGGAAATGGGCTGGTTGAGAGATTCAACCGGACCCTGAAGGGCATGATTATGGGTCTGGAAGAACCCATGAGGCGTAAGTGGGACGTCCTCTTGCCATGCCTTCTCTTTCCTTACCGTGAGGTGCCACAGAAGTCTTTAGGGTTCAGTCCCTTTGAACTGCTCTATGGTCACCCGGTAACAGGGCCTTTGAGTCTGGTCAAGGAAGGCTGGGAGAAAGCTCCCAGTAAACCTCCCCAGGATGTATTTAGCTAAATGCTGGCCTTTAGAAACCAAACTAGGTGATTCAGACAACTCGCTGAGGCGAATCTGGAAGCCAGCCAGGAGGAGATGAAACGATGGTATGATCAGAATGCCACTCTGATCGAGTTTCAGCCTGGACACGAGGATAAGTGGACCGGACCATTTGAGGTGGTGGAGCGCAAGAGTAACGTCACCTACCTGGTGGACTTGCGATCTCCCAGGAACCCTTTGCGGGTCCTACATGTCAACCGCCTGAAGCCCCATTTTAAGAGGTCTGAAGTGGGAATGCTCCTAGCAACGGATGATGGAATGGAAGAGGAGACAGAACCTCTTCCTGACCTCCTGTCTGCAACAGAGCAAGTTGGGTCAGTGGAGGGTGTGAACCTCTCTAACTCCCTGACACCTGAGCAGCAGGGAGACTGTCGCCAACTGTTGGGACAGTTTCCTGACCTATTTTCCCTGGTTCCTAGTGTCACTGATTGGTGCGTCCATGATGTGGACACTGGGGACAGTCCTCCTGTCAAGCACAAGGCTTACAGAGTGACTGACAGGGTGTGAGCTTGCATCAAGGAGGAGGTCTCCAAGATGTTTGCATTGGGGGTGATTGAGTCCTCTCACAGCCGTTGGGCCAGCCCAGTGGTCTTGGTCCCAAAGGCTGCCGCGCCTGGTGCCACACCCGAACTTCGGTTCTGTGTGGACTACCGAGGATTCAGTTCAGTCACCAGGACTGACGCGCACCCCATCCCCAGAGCTGATGAGCTCATCGATCGGTTAGGGGCTGCCCGGTACCTCAGCACGTTTGACTTAACGTCTGGGTACTGGCAGATTGCCTTGACTGATGGGGCCAAAGAGAGGTCAGCATTCTCCACACCAGATGGGCACTTCCAATTCCGGGTTATGCCCTTTGGGATGAAGAATGCCCCTGCCACCTTTCAGAGGTTGGTCAACCAGGTGTTGGTTGGACTGGAAGATTTCAGTGCCGCCTACCTGGATGACATCGCAGTGTTCAGCGCCAGTTGGGAAGAACATCTGCGCCACCTCTGGGAAGTGTTGATGGCGCTGCGGAGGGCAGGCCTCACGATCAAGGCGAGTAAGTGCCAGATCGGGCAGGGTTCCATGGTGTACTTGGGACAGCAGGTTGGGAGCGGCCAGGTGGCGCCCCTACAGCCCAAGATTGATACCATTCTGGCTTGGGAGCCCCCCAAGACCCAGACAGAGGTGATAGCCTTTTTAGAACTCACCGGGTATTACAGGAGATTTGTCAAGGGGTATAGCAGCATCGTTGCACCCCTGACAGAGCTGACTTCCAGGAAGCAGCCCAAGAGAGTGATTTGGACTGACACCTGTCAGAGAGCTTTTGACGCCTTGAAGACTGCCATGTGCACGGCCCCGTGCTTCAGGCGCCCAACTTCTCAAAAGAATTTGTTGTTCAAACAGACGCTTCAGAGCATGGTGTAGGGGCTGTTCTGGCACAGTTAAATGAGGAGGGCCTAGACCAACCTGTAGCCTTCATCAGTAGGAGGTTACTTCCACAGGAACAGAGGTGGAGTGCTATTGAGCGTGAGGCATTTGCTGTGGTCTGGGCACTGAAGAAGTTGAGACCATACCTGTTTGGGACTCACTTCTGGGTTCAGACAGACCACAGGCCCCTCAGATGGTTGATGCAGATGAGGGGTGAGAATCCAAAGCTGTTGAGGTTGTCCATTTCCCTACAGGGGATGGACTTCACGGTGGAACACCGCCCTGGTACAGAACACACCAATGCTGATGGTCTGTCCAGATTTTTCCGCCTTAGCGATGAGAACTCCCAAGGGGATGGGTAGTTCTCCCCACATTTCAGCTGGAGGGGACACGTGTTAGACCTGGTACCATTGGCGTGGGTCTCCCTTCCATTTTTTGTGCTATGCCTCCTCTGTTACTGACCTGTTTTTGCTAGATTAGATGCTTTGGGCACTTTGCCACTGCTATTCAGTGCCAAAGTGTATGTAATTATGCGACCTAGCATCGCTAAAATCTCCGCTCGAGGCTTATCACCGGGCTTCCTTTCCTGATTCCATGCCTTAATTTGATCCCAAGTACCACCCAACTCAGGAACATGATCTAGAGTATGAACCTGCCTCCAAATATCAACCGGAACAAGAAGACTAAAAAACATTTCAAAATCAGCAAGAGTCATCACCGTGGAAGAAGCAGCTTCAGTCAGTTCTTTATAATAAGCAGTGGGTTTCTTCCTAGGATCTGGTAAATGAGTCTTAAGAGATAAAACCTCACTTCTTTTCAATGGAGTATCAACCCACTGCTCCTGAAACCTGGCCGCCACTGCTGCTCGAGTAACATTACCACGACCATCTGTCAATCCCGGTATCTCGGGGTGATATATGGGATGCACCTCTCTCATCGGAAACTGAGACACTGACCTGGGACTTTTCTCATGCAATCTTCTCCTATATGCAACTATTGTCGTAACATTAGCAAAAACCTGTTCTGGCCCCAATCCCCTAATATACACTCGATCTCTTATGTCATTTAAAATTTGAGGTGCTTCCGCTTCAAAGTGCTGTTGCCAAAGACCAATCAAAGCAGCAGACATGTGTTTAACGACATGCTGCTGTATAAAAGGCTCAAAATCTTTCATAGTCGCCCAGACATCCTCTACACTATAAATAGGGTTACGGGCCCACTGTGCAGCCTAGTTAGCTATTACCCTTTTTTCTTCATCCCCCACATCAGATCGCACTAACGGTCCCATGCGCTCCTTAAACTTCGTCCAACCCCTGTCCTCAAATCCACGCACCGGTGTCCCACTACTTACTAATGTTGGAGGGTGAAAAGCCACAGTGGGAGATGCAGCAGAAGCTACAGGCACTATTGTCGCCGGGGCTTTGTCGTGGGGGAAAGAGCTGGTGAAAGGGTAGCTGAGACAATAGGTACGGCGGGGGTACTAACAGTCACAGTGACCACAGACGGCAATGAAACAGACGAAGGAGGAGGAGGAGCCAAAGCCACAGCCATTGACGTAACAACGGTGGACGCAGGGACAGAAACAGTGGAAGCAACTATAACAAGCGACTGCGAGGGCATCGGAACAATGGGATATATTCTTTGCGGGACATATGGAGGCGGGGGTTTGGGATCTAATAATTCTTCAACAAAAGCGACATCTTCTTTCTGAACCACATACGATTTATCAATAAGTAATCGAAACCTTCTATCTTCACATTCAACACCCTTTTCCTGTTTCTCCCTATCATATGCTACAGCCTTCTGAGTCAACGTCTGCATTCTTCCTTTCCAGGCCTCTTTTTCTGCCTTCAACCGCTTTTGTCTAGCTGCTTTCTGCCATGTTCTGAGGGAATCAAACATCGACTGCCTACTTCGCTTCTTAAACAACTGTTCCTGTAAAAACTCAATCTTTTTTTCATCGAAAGTGCCTGTCAGAGGCCACTGCAATTCGGCATTGTCCTTCGTATATTTGTGCCATAATGTACTAAACATAATAGGGCCAAGACTATGCTTCACATACATATCGAAATTCGGAGCGCCTTCTGGAGGCGCCGGCTGACTTTATTCCAATTGAGCATCAGTAGAACAACAAAGACAGCACAAGACAAACAATTTACTGAAACTAGGCATTTTTAAAAGAAAACAAGTTCACCATTTTATGCCTAGCAAAACAATTGCAATTGCTTTTGTCCCAAAAACGGTCCTTAGACCGTACCAAATACAAACCAAAATGATACCATATCCACAAAGAGCCAAAACAAACTCACCTGATATATGCAGGTCAAACAAATCTATTCTCCACTGCCGACTCTTCAGACCAAACGGTCAGATCCAAGGGTTTCACCGTTCAGGACTCCAGTCGGGATGACCGCTGGGCGAGGCACCGTCTGGCAGGACAGAAGGGGCAGCTGCGAGTATCAGGAACTCTTCGTGCAGGGATCCCTGATCCGTCCGTCCAACCCGACGATAGCCTTGACCCCTCCCCACCGTCCGCGGAAGGGATGGGTCACTCACCCGAAGGAGTCCCTGTTCGGGCGCCAACTGAAGGAATTGGCCCGAATCGGGTCGCTTGGGTCACCAATGACCACCTCTCAGCCTTCCACTAAAATGAAGAGTCGGACAGACAGTAGAGAATACAAACCAATAATCGTTTATTCAGAGTACACTCAGAGCAGAGCCCAAACTGCCCAGCCGCTAAGGAGTGCTGCAGAGGGACTAACTTCAACAAGCATAACAATACAGTATGTACATTTCAGAATCAATGAAGGCACGCCTACAATGGAATTTTCCAGAGAGATGCAGCTGGACAGTAAATCACAAAGGAGTAAGTTTCAATTCTGAGGCCGGGCACACATTATCTATCTCTCAAGGTTACTCTGCCTGTGCCCGCCACTTGACAAGTGGGAGAAGGCTTACATCCAAAGGAAAGGTATGCGCTTATAAGAACAGCGCATTCATTAGTGTGGCAAAACTCAGCTCCGAAGAAACATAACCTAGAGAAGGCTTAGTTTCAATCATGATACAAAATGGCGCCACGAATGCTAACTTATGTAAAACAATACAAGAGCATAATTTTTTATTCCTACAATCTGTAGTTTGATCAGACGTCCCATATTTCCATGGACAGTCCCATTTTTCAGAAGTCTGTCCCGGCATCCCCATGATTGTGACAATTTTAAAAACATGTCCCAGTTTTTGCGAAAAAAGTTAAGTGTTCCAGCATAGCAGTGCTGAAATACTGAAGATGCGCTCCCTTCCACAGACATCTCCAAAGTCTGAAATTACTTAAGTAATTAATCTCCTTGCTGCAGGCAGCACCGGAAATCAAATTTAGCCCTAGTTCATGTTACCAGCGGAGGGGAGAAGGTGACTGTGGGCAGAAAGGAGATCATGCCATTTTACCAGAGCTAATGTTTTATAAATGAAGCCTTGTAATGAAGAGTGTAGGAAGGTGGAATCTGACTACATGGTTGCCCCCACTTTTTTTCTGGTGTTTTGATGGTTTTTGACTTAGTTTGGCTGGGAACCTGCTTCCTCTCTAAATTGATTCCTTGTACTTTAGGTACACCACAGATTGGATTCTGGAGTGCCCTTATAAGTCCCTAGTATATGGTATACTATGTACCAAGGGCATAGACACCCCAGAGGCCTACCAGGGGCTGAAGCATGTATTGTGCCACCCCTGGAAGACCATCCACAATGACACCACAGGACTGCTACAGCAGCCTGAGTGAGGTGCTGCATGCACCCCTTACTGAGCTATAGGTTCACTATATCTCACCTAACACTGCACATAGAAACCTATCAGTCACCCCTATGGCAGGCCTTATTAATCCTGAAGGCAGGGTGCTTGGTTATATGTGAGAGGGTGCCCATGCATGAGCAGAGCCCCTCTGCAGCCCTCGGAATCTCCTATCTGGGGTTGTCTGTGGTGCAGCCTGACCATATACTCTTAAGTGCATTATATCTAAACGGTAAATGCTAACTTTGGGATGGCTGCACGGAAACATGTCGTGTTTGGTGTCAAACACCTTGGAATCATACCCCCACACCAGTACCTGGTGTGGGAGTATGATCCCACCCTTCTAGAGGGAGAGACATGACAGCACCGGTATACCCGGTACCAACTAAACAGAGCTTGGCATCACAAAATGGATGCTGCAGCCACAGACACAAGTCTGGCCTCCTGCTGCTGACCGAAACTCTGGCAGGGGAGGCCTGGACAATAGGTTTCCTGCCTCAGGGAGGTGTTACCACCTCCCAGACAGGCCTTAGTGGATTGGGGCTGGGTGGTGCACTCTCTGAGTGCTTTGAAGTCCTGCACTGGGGGCACATTTGGTGTCCTCGTGCATACCCCAGTTCAAACCGGTTGCAGGGGCTGCTAGCCCCTGCTCTGGCGCAAAACTGGACAAAGAAAATGGGTGTAGCCACCCCTCTTTCTAAACCCTCCCATAGGTGGGTCCCCAGAGTTAGTCCAACCCCTTTTCTTACTATAAGTAAGGGAACCCTGGCAACAGGACTGGAGATATCCCTGGATGAAACTCTGAAGCTGAATCCTGGACCTTCGACGCTCTACATCAAGATTAGAGGACTGAAGAATCTCCCTTGGGGTCAAGGAGTGACTCCCCTGCTTGGCAGGCACCAACAAAGCATCTGTCCGGTCTGCATCACTGAAGCTCCCGCCGGACGCCGAAGTCTTTGCATCACCAGAGGTCAATTTCCAGACTTCCCCAAGGCTGCCCTGAGTCCCCAGCAAAGCTGAGGCCTGTAGCTGTCGTGGGTAACGTGGAACCGTGACCTCTGGACACCAAGCACATTTGCAAGTGCACCAACTTCCTGACATCTCTCGAAGCAGTGCTTTGGGTTCCAAGTAGCCCTAGCCCCGAGCACCAACTACAGCAAAGATCACTGGCCTACACTTCACAAGTGTTACGTGGGCCAGCTCCAAGTGCGACCACTTGAGGCTCCTTTGCGATCTCTAGTCCATTGGCTAGTGGGTCCCCACGAAGGCAACTCTTCAATTGCTTGGGCTTTTCTAGTTGCTCCAAAAGTTCCCTGACTTACCTTCGCAGGGTGAGTCCCTCAGACCTTGCTGGTCTGCACCGCAGCCTTGTCTTTATTTCCCCATGACTTGCTGTTGCCAAGGCTTGTTGGGTCCAATCTGGTCGCTGACACCGCAGCACTCAACAAACTTTGTAAAACAGCTCGATTCCAGCTCTTGGTTGTCGTTGACACCTCCTAGACCTCGTGGCTGAAGAGTCAAGGCACCCGTCAACTCACCTGAAGCACCCGACATCTGAGGGCATTCGACTATCGTGCCCCTGGTCACTGGCTAGTGACCCAGACTCTGTCCCCTCTGCTTTCAGGTCTTCCTCTTCCTCGATACAGGCTTGGATCGCACCGGACACTCTTTCTCTTCACGGCAGCAGCACTTTCCAAGAGGTCACCATTGAAAACGACGACGATTCCCGACACCTTTTAACACGTATGCACCCGGCTTCCCTGGGTGAGGTAACTCGAGTATTTTGGTACTCACGTGGGTGTGGGCCCTAGAAACTCTTAAGTTTTAAGGGGTTAACTGGAAGTCCTCTCCGAAGTGTCCTTTTTCTTTAAAAATCTAACCGCGACTTTCCCCATAGAAGTCAACGGCGGCTCGCGGCTGTGTTGTCACACTGCACGCGTCCCCGTGGGTCCCCTGTGTCACTACCTTGGGTGGTTCCTTGGGGTCCAAGCACTTCTACAGGCTCTAGGCCTTGTGTCTAGTTCAGTCGTGGTTCTTATACCACTATTTTAGTATATGGTTTGGTACGCCCCTAGGGCTCAAACGTGTATTGTGCTAAATACTGCTGATATGTGACTTGTAACTTATGTACTTCAAACTCTAGCCTCATAAAGGGACTAGAGGGGTGTGTTTAAGACTAAATACATATATTTTATATATATACCTGGTGTGGTCCTCTTTCATTTGGTCACTCAAGAGATTATAGACTGGTAAAACAAGCTGCTTTACATTCCTCCAAGACTTAGCCTGAAGGCTGCTCTCCATAGCTACCACTAGGATAGCTTTCACTAAAGGTTGTCTTTAACCTATCATCCATAAGGGGTTGTTTGGACTGGTGCAAGGTGCCCACTATAACTAGTGGACAGCATATGCCAGGCCAACTTCTCACAAAGAGTTTAAAATAACTAGTGTTAAACCTTATGCTGGATACACCAGGGCCCAGATTTACTAGCATTTTGCATCATGGTTGTGCCCTCTTTTTTTTTTACATCTTCATCGCTTCACAAAATCACATAACACAATTTATTTGTAAACTGTGCCTTGTCTTTTACAGTAACAATTTGAGTTTTTCAGATCACTCAACAAAACTCCACTCAACAACATCACGTTTTTTGTACTTAGATGATGCAGTGGGCAAATCGCTACTTTACCAAAACCTAGAAATAAGGAGAGAGCCCAACATTTGAAAAATGATGGTGCGAGCATTATCAGGAAAGGGAGGGTTAGACATTCAAATATTGGCAATGCCAATAGGTCTAGGTTTAATGTGCTAATGGAGAATTAGCGTTAGCACGTTTAAGTCAGACAAATCTAAGAAACAATTTATAGCGCAAAGTGTGGGAAATTGTGGTGGCCATCATCGGGACAGATATCTGATATGTCAACATGAAAATTCAGTACAGTTTCAATGGCAGGGTCAGGCTCTTACACAAGCACTGACAAAGGGATAACAAGTCACCCTGCTTTATAATGGTGGAATGATCTGAATATAGAAAGACCTAAAGAATTTAATGCAGTTAACAGTGTGATGTACCAAGGGTACATTTAAAATCTAAAGTCGTCCCTCAAACTTTTCAGTGCAAGAACACAACTAGAAATGGCAGGATACACCAAAAAGTCAATATCATAAGGTGAAATAGAAATACTGCACAGAGATGACCTAAGAAGTGATTTACAAAATCTCAACACAATGGCTGTAATAGACTGGACACAAAAAGTGAATGTCAGAAAGAGGCAGACCCAGAGAGCTCTGTAAGTTTATTAGAAACAATATATATGTTTGACAGTTGCACTACCAAAACCCAGACCTAACAAAAGGAGCAGAATCATGAAACAGATATAGTTGAATCTATTGAGAGAGTGATACATTTATTTGAAACTCTAAAAAAGACCCAGCAAACAGCGGCATGAAATAGTTTTTTGGTGATGTGGATTTGCTATTTAAATTGATGGAAGCTTTTTAAATGTAAAAAAGCAAACCATGCCAGATATGATTTTCATATGAATTTTGACATTGTGTCAGCGTGAAAGAATTCCAAACATTTTTTTTAACAATGAGTTTCATGTAAATGCTTGTTGCAGAGTTTCTATTCATCATCATAATTATTTTGACAAGTGATAACACTATTCATCAAAAACACACCTCTGTACAATCTTCAGTAACATCATAGGGATACATCAGATGTATTGTATAGTATAACTATTCATTATAAAGGAGAAATAGATAGAATGATATGTGTTAAAACAAGTGCAAGTTCCCCTAGCTGAAGGGCGTTACAGAAAACTGAAACACGTTATTCATGTGAAGCGACTTTATATTGCATGTGTTTTATGTCCTGAAATAAAGTACAGAACAGAAATATTTGCATCTTTGTAGTTGGTAACCATGCCTGGTCAGTTCTAGACAATGAGTTTACAAACATGACTCCGCCAAATTTTTTGTCTTAGCTGGAATGAGAACTATAAGATCTACATGGTGAATTTTTGTAATAATAACTTCTCCAGTAAGGGTGACTGTAATTTCCAGGGCCTTTTTGCCGTAATTGATATGCTTATGGAAAAAAAGGCTCTGGCTGACCGCCCCCTTATTTTGATGGTGGCAGGAGACTTTAACGCCAAACTAGGGCACTTGTCGTCTATATCATCAAATACTTTTGAACCATCTGCTCTAGAAGCTGACTGCAATGTGATGGATACTAGGGGGCGAGTCCTATTTTCTCTATTGGACGAACGGGAACTGGCCAATAAGGCCCCTAACCCTCCTGGCTGTGATACTCCACCTTTTATAGGGAGGGGTGCTGGGAGCACTATAGATTATATTTTTACCTCCTGGAGTATGTCCCCAATCATTAAAAACAGCGAGGTCCTTACTCAGATCTACAGCGACCACAACCCCATTACTGTCTATCGCCGTTGCCGCTGTTCTGCTGGTCCGTGGGCTCGCTGGGGGACTCAAAGCCCCACAAGTCATCACTCCCAGGAGGGAGGGGCTTCAAACTCGCGCTCTTAAGCGCTGTTGTCATCCCGCGGCGCGGGATGCTGTCTATCACCGCTGGCACTGTTCTGCTGGTCCGTGGGCTCACTGGGGGACTCAAAGCCCCACAAGTCATCACTCCCAGGAGGGGGGGCTACAAACTTCCTCTCTTAAGCGTTGTTGTCATCCCGCGGCGCGGGACGTTGTCTATCGCCGCTGCCACTGTTCTGCTGGTCCGTGGGCTCGCTGGGGCACTCAAAGCCCCACAAGTCATTACTCCCAGGAGGGAGGGGCTACAAACTTGAACTCTTAAGCGCTGTTGTCATCCCGTGGCGCGGGATGAGCAGGGGCCAAGCCCGGGCAAAGCCCGGGCCAAGGGCGGGCCCGTCCTGCGCCCGTCAGCGCCAGGTAGAGTCAGGGCAGGGCCATCCCCCTTGGCTCTAAACTGTGAGTACTGTTTGTTAAGTCGGTGTGCTGTGCCCTACTCTATTTACCAAGCTTCCCTTTTTTTCATTGTACTGGCCACGGCTTGGCTTCGTATTAAGGACTTAAACTTGACCAAGTTATGGGTAAAAGAAAGGCTTCTGACAAAAAACCAGGGCGCTTGTAACGCAAAAAAAATCCCAAGACATGCTGCCAATAATTGCACATTTGCTGTAATTGACGAACTTATCGAGGAAGTGGAGGACTTGCTTGCCCCCCAACCAAAGTCCAAAGGGTCAACTCAGCAAGGGAAGTCCTACAATGGGCTTGGAAAGGCCAAGGGGGGAGACCCGAATTACCAAAAAGGCATTTTTACCTATCTTGATAAAGTGCCAGTAACCTCTTCAGCTATTACTTTAATCACAAGCCCGAGTGCCCGGGGCTCACCACCTGCTTCTGTTCCCCCTCTCATGTTAACAGCAGTACAACCAAAGGGGAACTAGGAGCGTATAATTGCAAGTGTGGAATGCTGAAATCATTACACCGTGCTAGGAAGTCTCGAGACTCTGGAGAATAACCCCCCTCAATTGCCAGGGGATCACGTCACTGTAACGACCTGCACTATTGAAGAACCTGTGGCCATAAATGACCAACTAGTAACATTAAGGAATGAAATTAATTCACTAAGGGAGACTATGGAAAAGACGGCCAGACAATTAACTGTTAAGCTGGATACCCTTACTGATCTAGTAACACAGAAACAATTTATCGAGCCTGGGCCCGGGTATGGTCCCTCTCCAATGCTTAAAACGACGACCGATAATCTAATTGGAGAGCGGCCTAACCGTGCTAACCATAATTCCTGTAATTTGACCACGAGGGAAAGACTGCCGGGTCACTTGTCCCTAGCACCAGTCGGTCCTTTGTTGTATGAACCATACCTTGATCTAACCAAAGAGGCTGATAGGTCCTCTGGTCTATACTTAACATCTATGGGGCCTTACAAACCTTATGTGGGAAACCATAAGTACAGCCAACCAAAGAGGCAGACCACGGAGGGGTGGCGGGCGGCTCCTAACCCCCTTAGGCCAGAAAATATCCCCTGGCGTGAGCAGCCATAGGCAAACCCTAACTCGACAGATGCGAACTTTAGCCCCTCTGTAATAACTAAGGAAAGCGTACCCAATAAGGTATCCATTGATGCTAGATGTGGTAAACCCTTTGACCTCTTTTTGATTAATACTCCCAAAAACCAAAGTTTACACCAGGAAAGTTACGAGTCACTGGTTAATAAGGTTATACATTGGATCTGGGTCAGAAGAGGTTGTAGATCCATTATTCGGAAGGACATATGCAATGTTAAATGGTTTAGCCTTGAAAACGAACAGTGGGATCACATTGGTGTTACTTTAAGGACAAGGTACTAGCGGATGGGCTACTTGCACTAGAACTACGATTTAATTCCCCATCTGATTCTTGTATAAGGCTCAAGCTCAATCCCCCAAACACTACTGTAGTTCAACTAACAGGAGATAATCGAAACTTAACCACAAAAGAGGGGCAGCATAAGCATAGGAAACCTAGTAATCTCATGAACACCTCTGATATTGATTGACTCAGAAATGACACCCAGGATTCCCTTGTAGCCTTTGAAGTGCAGCATTCATTTACTGATAAAAAGAACTGTCTTATTACACCTCCTATTGATAATCTCGCAGTAAGCGAAAGGGATATTGCTACTAAAAACATCAGCGCTATCCCTTTCATACCCCAGGGTGAACAAACTGGGTCCATTTCGAGGTCAATTATAACCTCTAACTTATGTAGCCTAAATTTGCTTTCTTGGAATATTGCGGGGATTAAATCCAAACTTAATGATCCAGAGTGGAACACTTTTATTGACACACATCACATCATACTTCTCCAAGAGACATGGGCCACAAATCTTATTTCTCAACCAGGTTTCCAAACTTTTAGTGAGAATGCAATCCTTTCCCAGGCTGGTCGCCCATCAGGTGGGTTATTAATACGGCTACGTCTTGACTTGTTTCCCGCTGTGAGACTAGTTTCAGCTAGCTGTAGCGGTGTATTAGCAATCAAAATGCAATTTTCGACCCAAACAGGCCCGAGATATATAGCTTTGGTCAATGTATACATTAGGTCCATTCCCGCCAACGCCCAATCCCCTATAGTGGAGAAGGTAGATGCCCTGATTGGACAGTTTAACCAGAAAGCTCTAGTGATTGTAGCAGGTGACATCAACACCCGAATACCAACAAATGTTGGACAGAATTTTACAGAAACCCCAAGTGGGATGGATACAAGAACTTCCATGTCACCCCTGCCTGGTTCTAACAAAGGTACCAACATCACTAAAGCAGGAGCCAAAATTGTCGATCTGTTATTAGACCATGGCCTAAGAGTGGGTAATGGGAACACTAAGTCAGATTTTCCCCCTAGTACAACCTTTAAAAGAGGCTTTAGTATTTCACTAATAGACTATATCTTTCTGGACACTGAGCTATGGGCAGATCTACATGATATGAAGGTGATCCCTAGAACAGATAGCGACCACCAAGCCCTAAGTGCATCCTTCGCCATGGCTTAGTTTGCTGACGCAAAATTGGACCAAGTAGTGACCTCTTCATCTATGGTCCCTACATCCAATCTAAGAAACATCAAATGGGCAGTCATGGAGATGGACATAAAGCGAATGACACACTTGTATAATCTTTTTGTGTGGAAACTCTCTCAGGTAGACCTCACAGATATGGATAGCACTCAGAACTGATGGGCACATTAAGTCCGTGCCTTGTTAAGCACCAAAAAAGCGGGGCTTTCCATAACAAAACCCCATCCTGGTACTCTAAATCTTGCCGCTTAGACAAATCTCTTCTATTATGTGCGATTAAAAAGAGAAAAAGAGCTGAAATCATAAAGGCCAGCAAAAACTACAAATCTACATTAGAAAAGGCTAAAAGATATTGGGAGGAGGAACAGTGGTCACTTATGGCAGAAGCCCTAGAGATGGGTGACCACAAGACTTTCTGGAAATTAATCTCTGTTAACTCCTCTAGTGCTAATCATCTGGAGCTAACTATTCAACCTGAGCTATGGGTCCCACACTTTAGTGGCCTGTATAAAAGCAAGCTGAACCAGAATAATCCTACAAGTCTCCCGCCAGGAGTCATGAGTGACCCAACTGGAAACTCCATCCATGACGAGTATAATAGACTTGATACCTTAAAACGTAATCTTACCTTTACTGTTGATGAAACCCACCTAGCAGTTAAGCTAATGAAAAAAAAAAAGGCACCAGGAATGGATGGTGTCCAGGTGATCTCTTTTTGTCTCAACTGGACATCTGGGTACCATACCTGAACGCTGTATGTAATAGCATTTTAAAAGGTAATTCCATTCCGCCCTCATGGCATGGAGCAATCATCATACCCATCTTCAAAAAGGGGGATAGAGAAAACCCCTCAAATTACAGACCCATCAGTCTTCTGGACCACACCCAAAAAAAATTCTGTAGGCAGGTGTAGTTCGAACTTAACGATTGGATGGAAGAGAACAACATCTTAGAAGAGGCGCAAGCTGGGTTTGGACCCAAGATTAGTACACCGGACCAGGCCCTCCGCTTCAAGGTGATAATCTGGAAATGTGTCACCTTGAAGCGTGACCATCTATATGTTGCCTTTATAGATTTAAGGGCGCATTCGACCTGGTCCCAAGGGAAACACTATGGTAGGTATTGGATGGCTATGGTATCCCTCCAGACCTACTTAGGATTCTGAGAGTTTTACATACAAGCACCTATGCCAAGGTCAGATGGAATAATGCTGGGGATTTGTCAGATAAGATTGAGATTAACCAAGGGGTTAGACAAGGGTGTGTCCTCGCCCCGACCCTCTTTAGTCTCTACATTAATGGAGCAGTAAGTAGACTGAAGAATTGCACATATGATGCCCCTAAATTAGCAGGTGTGTCGACGCCTATTTTGATGTTTGCGGATGACACCCTGCTAATTTCATGCACTCCAATGGGGCTGCAAGCTCAACTAAACGCCTTTGTCTCCTTCTGTGAGGAAAGAGGGCTTGAGCTTCATTCCACAAAGTCAAAAGTCATGACTATTAACCCCCATAGAACATGTAGAGGTAATATGTATATAGAGGGGGTTTGCCTTGAACAAGTTCCACACTTTGACTACTTGGGAGTTAGGCTGAGTGACAACCAGATGTGGGACCCCCAACTAGAGAAAAGTAAAGCCACCCTCCAATTGAAAACTGCAGCCATAGGGAGAAAATACAGGGTTGCCTCGGGAGGCGCTGTGTCCCCGGTCCTTTCTGTGTACAGAGCGACAGCTGTAACATCAACGACTTATGGAGCTGAAATATGGGGCCATGTCCAAGCAGAAGTGCTGACAAGAACAGAAAATAAGTTCATAAGGGGTCTCTTTAACATTCCCCCAAGTTTCCCTATCACCCCTTTAAGATTTGATCTAGCCCTCAGCCCTATACACTTAGTGGTTCAACTCAAGCCCCTACTATTCTGGATAAGACTTTGGTCCGCTAGGGAACTAGCAACATATAGAGATTGTGTAAAAGAACTAGTATCCCTTGATAAGGACGTAACTACACCCTGGCTGAAGGCGATAAAAGTGTTATCCCATAGAATAGGAATGGCTAATTTATGGAACAACCAGAGCAGATCACCAAAAGTGTCGCCCGTGGTGTGAAAACCCAGTTCTAGGAGGAAATTGTATTGCAAGCGTGGAAAGTACACCAGGAAAATTCTATTAGAGGTCAGTTTCTCCTCCACAAATGCTATCCCTGCCCGGAGCCTTACATGGACCGTATGTATCCACGCCTCTCTAAGTGTTTGTATGTCCAATTCAGGTGTGGCATATTGCCCATGAGAACTCACACTATGAAATGGGACAGGACACTTCCAAATAACACGTTCTGCCCAAACTGCCCTACCATCGTGGAAACTGTTGAAGATTTCATGTTCTTCTGCCCACAATATAGAAATCCACGCAAGAAATAGCTAAAAGCGGCATTAAACTCTAAGGGTGTGAGACACTGGGGGGAAGCATTAAGGCTCCTTAAGAGCGACAGAATTATTCACACTGGCAGTATTGTGTTATTTGCTTTGTGCTTGGAACCAGAGAAAGAAGGTCATAGACAACGCGCCCTCTAGGATAGCCAGCTTGTAGCGCAAGGCTTAGTATGCTCATGTAGCGTCCTATCACCCCATATGCACCATTTTATTAACATCGACATTGGGGATTTGCCATTTTTACGGCCTGTTCACTTAATCTATTTTAACTGACTGACTGACTGACTTATTTGTAGAGCGCACTATTGCCGAGGCGTCTTGGCGCTAAGTGGTGTGCAGGGACGGCAGCAAACAGGGATCAGGAATGGGTGAAAAGCCAAGTTTTTATTTCCTTCCTAAACGCCAGCCTGCTGGGCTGAAGTCTAAGATGTGGAGGAAGGGAGTTCCATAATTTAGCCGCTAAAAAAGAGAAACGTTTACCTCCACACCTTACTTTTTTAATCTTTGGAAGGTCTACCAATCCAGAAGAAGAAGATCTTAAAAGACGCGACGGTACATATCGAGCAAACAAGTATTGCATATCCTTAGCCCCGCCTCCAAATAAGGCTTTATGTACTAGGCAGAGTGCCTTAAAGTCAATACGTCGTTTCACTGGGAGCCAATGAAGTTTCTTTATTCTAGTGGATGTAGGATGATGTTTAGGAAGTTTGAGCAATACTCGCGCTGCCGCATTTTGAATTGATTGGAGTTTAGAGAGTTGGGCAGCACCTGCTCCCAAGTAAAGAGCATTGCAATAATCTATTCTCGATAAAACCATGGCTCCTACCACAGTTTTCCTCAAAGAGAAAGGGATGAACGGTAGTATCTTCCTTAAGCATTTTAACGTAAAGAAGCAGGCTGACGAGACTTGATTGATCTGTGGTGCCAAAGTGATGTCTTTATCGATCAGAAAGCCAAGGTTTCTTGCCTTATTTACTGGTAACGGGCAGGTACCGGCAGCAGATGGCCACCATAATTGGCTCCAGACCGATGAATTCTGTCCAAATTCCACAACCTCAGTTTTTTCGGCATTAAGCTTTAAAAAGTTGGAGTTCATCCAGGACATCAATGCAGAAAGACATTTACAAAACTGGGCGGCTGTTACGTCCAAGGTTTGTGCTACGGACACTACAAGCTGAGTATCATCAGCATATGACACCAGCTTAAAGCCATAGCTTTTAATGAGTCGAGCCAAAGGGGCAACGTATATATTAAACAACGTCAGGGATAAAGCCGAGCCCTGTGGAACTCCACCAGGGAGAATGAACTCTTCAGACTGAAGGCCATCCCAAAGGATCAATTGTTCCCTGGATGCTAGAAAAGAGGTAAGAAGAGCTAATGCTTTACCACTGATGCCAACATCCTGCAGCCTTCGAACTAGTACTGCATGATTTACGGTGTCGAAGGCTGCTGTCAGATCAAGCAGGATAAGAGCAGCCCTTCCTCCACCATCCATCACCTTCCGAATTTCCTCAGTTGCCATAATCAAGGCCGATTCAGTAGAATGCAGTGATCTAAAACCATGTTGGGTAGAGTCAAGGTTATTATTTGACTCCAAATATGATGTCAATTCTGAATTCAAACTTTTCAAATTCTGAACTGTACATGAATTCCTACTCCTATGAAGAATATTCATTCAATAGGACTATCTTCATGGTGCCGGGTCTAGTAGGCCTGTTTTTGCTATTATTCACTAATTTTAATCATCAACAATTTTTTAATTGTAAATAGGATTCTGTATGATGTTTGTAATGACATTGATTTAAATTGTGCATTTTTGTGATTGTAACTTTTTATGGCTGTTAGCCGAAATAAAAGGTTGATGATGAACCCCATTACTGCGCAATTAAAGACCCCACTTGCGCAACATAAGCTTAGCCAATGCCTCCCCACGTTTTAATTAGTAAGGATGCAGGGCGCAGAGTGGCGTGGCGAACCGCAAACCTGAAGTACATTATGTCACAGGTAGTCTGTAACAGTATGGCACTGGTGAACAGCTGCAACCTGGTTACTCGCAATCTGGACCTTATTTTAATTTATTTCACACATTTTGTATCGTGGATAAAAGAGATGATGTCTAGACCTACTGCCCAGTATCGTCCCCACGCCAAATCATGGTTTGACAAAGAATGTAGAGTGGCAAATGAATCTCTACGCAGAGCCTTAAAGCAATCTCCTAGAGACCAGAGTGCTATCATAGCCAGCAGAAAGACCTACCAATTAGCAGTAAAGAGAAGAAAATTGTCCATGAAGGATGAGAAATGGGAATCCATAGTTAGAGCTTGTCAACTAAAAGACCCACAAGCCTTCTGGAAAGCTATGCGGTCTGTCTTATCCCCCCTAATATCTCAAGACAGTCCATATCTCGGCTGAGGCCTGGCTGGCACATTTCTCTGGGATGTGTTCTACCGACAGTAGGGCCTATGATGCATTTCAGCTGTTGGTCCCATTGTGTCCAAACCTGGAGGTCAACGAGGAAGAGGTTTTGAAAGCGATTTTAGACAGCTGGTGCCAGAAGGCTCCGGGGCCGGATGGAGTCCCGCTTGATTTATTTAGGGGGGACCCAGGGATTTGGACTCCCGTTCTTACATCAGTATTTAACTCTGTTAGTAGCTTGGGCATGCCCAGGTCGTGGCGCACATCAATAATTATCCCCATCTTTAAAAAAGGTACTGTGCATGATGGCAAGTGCTATCGCCCGATATCCCTCCTAGACTCCACAGCTAAAATCATTGGGAGAGTAGTTTTGGATTGTCTACTTGACTGGATTAATAAAGAAAGTATGGGTTTAGAAAGGGGCTTGGGACTATTGAACAGTGCCTCAACCTCCATCTTGTTGTGGCGAAATACAAATATGCCAAGGGAGTCTTTACCCATTTGGCATTTATGGATCTGTCAAGCGCTTTTGACTATGTATTCAGATCAAAACTGGGGACCATTTTAAAGAGCATGGATGTTGATGCAGGTTTGGTTTCATTTTTAAGACTCTTACATCATGATCTTACAGCATCAGTTAGGTATGGTAGCGCAGGCGAATGCACAGAGCCTTTCAGTATCAAGCGTGGGATATGCCAGGGATGCGTCCTCACCCCAATCCTTTTTCTCCTCTATACGATTGATTTGGAGAAAACACTGGTATCTGTTTGGGGAGATGCTTTGTATGTGGAGAAAAAGGCTGTGCCCGCACTTTTATATGCTGACGATGCGGTCCTCCTGGCAAGGACGGCCAATGGCCTTAAGAAACTTATTTTTAGTTATGTTAGCTTAATGAAAGACCTGGACCTGGAGACTAACCTCAAGAAAACATTCACTATGGTATGTGGTCCCAGAAGTATGAAAACCTGTACCCTAAATATTGATGGCATAATATTAGACAGGGTTAGCACTTTTTCCTACTTGGGTTTGGAGTTCGATGATGGATGTTCTTGGTCAACTTGTACCAAAAATAGGAAAACTCGTTACACCCAAGCAGTAGGCACCACTTCCGCGCTTGTGATGTCTATTGGCAAAAAACATATTGCCCCAATTTTAGAGATATATAACCGGGAATGCCTGCCAATTTTAACGTATGGAATGGATATCTGGGGATGCTGGGATGTTCATGCGATGCAGACAGAGGAGAATAGATTCTGTCACCGGTTAATAGGCGTTCCTCCCTCACCCCGCATTGCCCACTGCACCTGGAGCTAGGTATGGAGTATGTCCAAGATACCATCAATGCTGCCCCGTTGGTTCTCTGGTGCTCAATTTGGTACAATAAAGAAGCCGTACTTAATTGGGCAGTCATTGGAGATTGCATTTCCTGTGCTCACAGCCTTGCCATCCCATGGCTAAAATATATTAAAAACCTGGTGGCCCCCCACCCTCGGAAACCCACCGACCCCCACCAACCAAGCCCGGAACCTTGGCATTATCCTAGACTCCTCCCTCACCATGACTCGCCAGATCAATGCAGTCGCCTCCACCTACTTCAACTCTCTCCGCATCCTCCACAAGACCTTCAAGTGGATCCCACCCGAAGCGAGAAAGACCGTCACCCACACACTCATAACCAGCAGACTCGACTACGGAAACGCCCTCTACGCTGGAATCATCAAATCCCTGCTACACAAGCTCCAGACCATCCAGGACTGTGCCGTCAGACTCGTCCTCGGCACCCCACGACATGAGTACATGACCCAACACCTGTGAGACATCCACTGGCTCCCCGTCGAGAAGAGAGTAACCTTCAAGCTACTTGCCCACGCCTACAAATCACTACACAACCTCAGACCTAAATACCTCAACAAAAGTCTTTTTCCATGTACCCAAAAGAAACCTCCGCTCAGTCGACCTCACCCAAGCAGAAACCCCACGCATCCGCAGAACCAGAGCAGGTGGAAGAGCCTTCTCCTGCATCGCTGCCAAGGCCTGGAACGAGCTCCCAGTCAACATAAGACGTTCCCCTACTCTGCACACCTTCAGGAAGAGCCTCAAGACCTGGCTTTTCGAATAACCCAGAGCTGCATCCCCCCCGCGCCTTGAGACCCTCACGGGTGAGTAGCGAGCTTTAAAAATTCCCGTATTCATTGAAGAGCAGCCTTAGAGTATATGTTTACAGAGAGGACATGCAGGGAAAAAGAGGAGAGGGGAAGAGCATATGATAAATCGGATAGCATACTAACATAGCATATTAAATTCAATAGTACGGCCTTTCTGTATATTACTGAGTATTTTGCAGAGACCTGTATATCACAGCTTTGAATGCTGGAAGAAGATACACTGTTTCATAATTTAAAAGTTTATTAACTATATACCAAGGAAGTGGTCAATTTCAGGTGATAGAACAGGACTTCTGTAGGCTTGTGACAATGTACTTGAATGCCAGTCATGCAAGATGCAGTCTTTCATTCTTAGGTTGCTGTAATGATCACACTTGAGTTGTGAATTTTCATGGTGCATGGGAGAAGCTTGTTCCTATGACAAACTGTAGTCAAAGAGAGGTTTTTTACATAGTATTAATCCCAAATATGCAGAAAGACTGTCTTGCATAGGAAATGAATGCTGGCCTCAATCTCTCACTTACCCTGCCTTTCTTTCTCAAGTGTAAAATCTTCTCCGCTCCTTTTATTTCTCTTTCCCTCTCATCTACATCTGTATTTTGCTACCATGCTCTCTATTACTCTTTCTCATTGACTGTCTTACTAATCTTAAAACCTTGCTATAAAGTAGGTTTCTTTGTTACTGGAATCCCTGAAAAGCATGTACATGCTAGAGACCTCATGCCATGTCTGTAGATTAGCTAACAACACAATATGTAATAAGATTGTGTAAGTTATTGAATTATCATTTGGGTGGGGTGGTAGTCCACCACAAGTAACAAAATCACTAACCTGTTAGGTCCATGCCAAGGTTTCAGTAATTTAAACCTGCAATCAACCCCTGGTAGCTATGGTACAGAGCAGACAGACTTAACAGAAATAACAGGAGTAAAGAATTTGGAAGCACCAAAACAGTTAATTTAGAAAGTTAGTGTAAAATGTAATGTGGGTCAGATACCAATAGGTTAGTCCAGGTCTGAGATTTTACCTTGGAACATACTGTCTGAAATCTAGGTTCAAATCGTCTAGTGGGTAAAGGTCAGGCTTCATCCGAGGATATTCTCTCGAAACCAGATAGCTGTTGGCACTATGTTTGCAATTGAGTATTTAGTATTTAGTGTAAAATAAATTAGGCTGAAGGAGTACCCAGACAGCTGACTGCTTCACCCGAAGGCAGCTCCCAACGATTGAATGGATTTGGGCTTTATAGATCGCACAGCTGACCAGAATGGGGTATCCTAATGATAAATGAAAGAACTTCAGGGCATAAGTAGGATGGTTAATGAGCAAACAGCTAGGTCTTCAATTTTAGTCCGTATACATCTTTAGAGGCAGAGAGGTGAATGCATTGCAGAAGATTATTTCACAGCTTTGGTTCAAAGGCACTTAAAGTGTGCCCCCCATATCTGGTCTTGATGACCTGGCATGTCACATTCAACTTACAGTGAGAAGAGTGCAGATTTCTGAGGTGTTCATAAGGGCTGACTAATTTGTGCATGTATCTGGGACCTACGTTGTGAAAGCTCTGTACATAAAACAGAGTGCCTTATTTTGTATCATTTGGCAATAGGCAGCAAGTGTACATTTTTCAGTTCACATTAGATCATTAGAGATGTCATGTCAGCTGATGAATTTCTGAGGGTTTTTTACTTCAAAACATTAATATTGCCACTGACATATTCACCTAAGTATAACATCAGTTTAACCTTTGGTTTTTTTGCAGTGAATTTCTAAGATTTTTTATAAACAAAAAAAACCTTTTTATCACACCTAACTATAATCTTACTTTTAACCTTATTTTTTCAGTGAATATATGTGTGTGTGTGTGTGTGCACGTGTGTGTGTGTGTGTATATTGATAATATAGTTTCACTGTCATCAAATAACTGATGGTCCGGTGTGTCTCGCATTTTATTCCATAACTGTTTGAGGAGAAGAAACAGAATTATCTTAGTGGTATATATATTACCTAGTGAGAGTCACCACTGGGTAGTTATACCTAGGATTGTGTTTCCATAGGAAATGCCTTTTTTGGTTTGTTTACATCATTGGTGCTGCTTGACGAATCTTTACGAAACGTTCCATAAAAAAACAGTTTTACCTCAGCTCCTAACTGAGTAGTTTCGGAGGATCTTTCAAGCAGGAGCGAGAAAAAGCGGAGATCCCAAAACACATTTTCATTTTTCATAGGAATTTTAACACAGCTACAGCCCAAACCACTGAAGACATTTACACCAAATTTCGCAGAAAGCTAGATGTTGGTCCAGAAAGAGTAATTGTGTGATTTGGTGCAAATCTGCTCAGTAGTTTTTGAACAATTAATGCTAAAAAATTTAGTATATTTCACGCTGTTGAGGCTCTGTGGACCCAAAAGATCTCAAGCTGAGATCTGATTGACTGCGACCACATCAAAAAGGAAGTGGTAGGAGCCATCTTAGGACTCTGGATTCAGTCCTGAGTTCTAAGATCAAAGGTAAAAATAGACATAAGGGGACTGAGTAGGGATACCCTGGCCCCCTAGGCCTGGTGGTGGGGTCCCGGCGGGACCCCGCCTAAGGCCAAAAATGTTTTTTTATCATTTTGCTGCAAATCAGCTGTTGTAAACTTCTTTAGCAAAACCAAACTACTTGTGTCAAACCAGCCATCAACTGTCACTTGCACACAGTGTTAGTCCTGTATGCAAACGTTCATCACATACTCAATACCTCTACACACCTAGGGCCCATTAGGAGCACAAGTATTTTGTGAACAATTACACCGATTATCAGAAAAGAGGCTGTACAAAATTTGGGAGAGAAGTTGGATGATACTTATCTGCTACTATGTAAAGTATAAAATAAACTAACACACTCGTTGGATTATGCCATCAGTGATGTCATAAATTATGTCATAGAACAAGTCATGAATGATGTAATATGTGAGGTCATAAGCAGTGCATGGTGGGGACAGAAGTTATAGTTAGCTCTGCTAACTTTAACTGGTTAATTTCTGTGTTTTTTGTATTTCAAAACATTAAGTCGGCACTGAAATTTTCACCTAACTATAATGTCACTTTCATCTTTGTATTTTTCAGTGAATTTCTAAGTTTTTTAAATGTAAATTAAGATATAATTTCAATTCCTAACTATAACTTCACATTAGCCATGGGTTTTTTCAGTGAACTTTAAGGAGTTTTTTAAGCTAAAGTAATATTTTCTAACCATACGTAAAGTCAACCAAAGTCCATGTGCAGAGAGGGGTTGACTGCAGGGCATGGCTTGCAGTCAGGCCCTGCAGCCAACCCCCCACAAGCAGCCAACCCCTAGGTGAGGGGTCCTACGATATCCTTCCCAAGCCACAAATAGCCCCGTGCCCCTTTCTTTTTTTAAAATGTTAGAGAGTGCCTGCAGCCCTCCACTCCTAGCCACTATTGGCCCAGGGCCCCCGTCCCTCCATGAGGCATGTGGCACCTTCCTGCAGGTTTGCGGCAAATGGAAAAAGAAAATGCTGACCCACCATAATTATAAATATTTGGAAGGGGGCATGAGTAGCACCCCCTCCCCGAGCCCATTTTGGGCCATGAGCCCCCCTCCCTAAGCCAATGTTGGCCCCAGAGACCGCATATCCCAGGGCTGATTTCTGTATAAAAAAGGGAGGAGGGCTACATGGTACCCGTCCCGAGACTTAAAAGATCCGAGAGCACCATCCCCAGGGCCAATTGATGAAAAGGGGAGGCATTGTGTGGCTCCCCTCCCTGAGCTTTAAAAGGCCCCAGGGACCCCATCCCCAGGGCTGCATCAAGTACTCAGTCTTGTGGAGCCCACCCCTGTGGCAGAGTAGTTTCCTTGCCCACATTAGTGCAGGTGGTGGGAGCTCTTAATGCCCACTGCCCTGTTGATGATCTTCTTTCTTGCCCTGGGTCCTGCTGGTATGAACCTTGGCCAGCCCAGGCTGTTCAAAAGGAATGTGGAAAAATGTTAGGCATTTTGAATTATTATGTTGAATAATAGGTATCAACTATACTTTAGAATAAAAGGATAATTTATCCTTTATAATCCTTTATAACAAGGGGTAACATTGTGGAGTTTTTAACAAACGAGTCACTATCCTATGCTTTGATTCTGAGATTCTGATTCTGAGATTTGTACTCTTTCAAATAGTTAGAAATTATATTTAGGAAAATATCTTCGGAATGAGGCATTCAACGATAAAAAGGATTGTGATAATAGCTTATTTTGACTAATCCTGTGCTAAAAGTTGAAAAAGATGATTTACCACTCCTTCCACACATTGGTTATCTGAGATGAGAGTGTATTTGTCCAAGGCAGAAAAGCATTGATTATGTTTCTTCTTGAATTTTTGTAGAAAACATTTCACAAATTATTTGTGTAAATTAGGGATGTAATGGGTAACAAATATATGGTAGTTAGGAAGTAAGGAACACAATGTCAGCATTACATAAACTAACTTTGACAAACTGGAAATGTAACAGATCCTGAAGGTGTAGGTAGGGTTTTAATGGTTATGTTGCCACAAAATAGAAACTTTTAAAAACATTTCCATAATATCAAGATCAGATAATTTGACAGTCCAAACACAAATATTACTATGCATCTAAGATGTTAATGAATTACTTTCAAACCTTTCATAACACACAAAGAACATGTTAAATGAAACACAGAGGGTTATAACAAAACTCAAAATGAATACATGAATTGCCACCACTCTCAAAAAGCATGTGCACATAAGTGAATATTCTAAAAATACACTTACGATTTCTCAGCTCCTCAAACTCTTCTAGCTGAACATGGAGGATTGGCCAGGCAGCTCTCAGGACATTCCTATAAGTGGTGCCATTTGGAATGTAACTGGGAGGACATGCTCATGATGACCTAGACTTTTATTCGGGCTTAGCAATAGTCCTCACAGAACTGATGGCAGAACTTCCCCAGCTGGAGTGGACACCCACTTCACTGAAACACTTTGCGATGCCCCATCAGATACTTGCCTGTGCTACATTTCCAGATTCCCATAAATAAGAAGGTTCTTTTCGATGACCCACTTGCTCCTGATGTCTAATTCAGTGCCAGTGAATGTGTGGGGGACTTCACACCAAGTCCCTTGGCCATGTTGTGGTATGAATAGTGCAAGGAGCAGCAGAATCGAGGAGTATGGTGTTGTGGTAGAGAGAGAATGACTCAAACTTCATATGTGGGAGCAAACCATCCCCATCCAGGAGGGAACCCTCCGCAAGCAGGACAGAGACCCCTGAATGAAACAAAAGTACTAGACATTTTACATAATGAAAATAAATTAATGTTGATTGCTTGTATGCCTAATTTATGTGTGTTAAATAATGACTTTGATATGTTTGTCCTAAAACATGAGCGTATTGTGTGAGATTTTGTGGCTACATCTTGTTAATGACGTGTTAAAGTGTTACAAAAAATGAAGAGGCAACTATTTTTAATCTAGAGCGTATCATTTTAGTTGATTACATTATCTGAAATTAGTATTCTAAGGATGGTATGTATAGATAGTGTGTTAGTCATTCACCATTCATCATTGAAAAAAGACTGTCTAGCATTATTACAGCAACCAAACCAGAAGCTCAAGGGGAAAAAAGCTAACTAACCAATCCCATACATGTGTACAATAACCTCTATTCTGCAGGTACCTCAATGTGGGTACAGATCAGGGTCAAGGTTTATATGTAAGTCCCATTGCATGGTGACGTTGTGCAATACACAATAGTCTACTAAAGTCTTGCAAACAACCTCCGGGCAGTACACCATAATCCCCGTATGGTCAAGACATCTTAATCAGGGCTTAAAGATCTCAAAATTGCATTCCATAATGGCTTGTGTACTTATATGTGTCCTATTGTACCTTTGAGATCATACCCAGTATCACCTGCTGCAAAGACAAGTTTCAAAAGGTGCCTCAGTATTAAATGTAAGAAATCATGTCTGAAAACATGTAGTGAATGTAAGGGTTATGTGTGTGTATTATGTCATATTCGTGATTGAGTGTTATAGAAATTGCACCCCCAGATGCACATGTAGCACCATATGTTACTTATCAATGAACCACATGCCATCAAAATCCCAGCAATCAAGTGACATGCACAAGGTGCCTGCAGGAAGATATAGTTGCTGTCTGTATGTAACAGAGACCCCGAGGAATACATCTACAGCCAAAATAACTGACAAATCCGTCCCATACCAGCCCGAAATCAACACTCCAGCTTCCAAGCTCTGACGTGACAAGGAAACCAATTAAAAGAGGAGGCAAGGGAACATACGTAGTGGCTGAATTGAGTAATGGAAGTATCAGGTGAGCAGGAAAACGGTTATGTGGGAGGCAAGAAACGACAATGACTCGAGCCTGGACAGGACGAGCAACAGAGGCGAGAATGACAAAGGGAAGATGGGGCCTGAATCTCGGCAGACAGAGGAGTACCAGAGAGACTGCTGAGGCCCTTCCCAAAGTACACGAGAGAGAGGCATCTGGGTCCACACTGCCACGGTTCCTGTGGAGGACATGGGCCTCAGGTAAGTGCACTGGTTTTTGAAATTCACTCCCTTTCCTGGGTGGACGGGTTTTCCTTCTGGCCCACTGCCTGACTTAGCCTCAGACAATATCCGACCCTGAATCTCTGTCTTCTGCACTATCCCTGACACTCTTTTCCTTAAAACATTTACCCCTAGGAACCCGGGTGTTGGTGATGGATAATAAATACAGAGGGGCATATTCTCAAGGATCTTTCGCCGAGTTATCGGCACTTTATCGCAGCCAAAGTCGTGATAAATTCATTGCCCCATTCACAAGCTGGCGCTAACAGCCCCTAACACCAGTTTACCTGCGAAAGCAGTCACAAAAAACATCGCCACAGATGACCCCGGCAACTAACGCTAATGATATGCAGAGTAGGCGTTCCCGTGCAAAAATCCGCGACAACACCACTCCACAACATTCTCAATGACCAGCCAGATCGGCGATAAGATCACAAAACATGTGATAAGGCGCATTAGCAGCAGGAAATTAACACCTGCTCTTACCTGGTGTAAAGCCGGACGACAACCAGCACCAGACAAGGGAGCACAGCCCATAGCCACACATGAAGAACAACAGATGCCCTGTAGCAACCGATCATGCAGCCCGGAGCCCCAATAGGCAAACAACACCCACGGCCACCACCCCCAGGACCCCACCACCCCCACCCCCGGGGCCCCACCCCGGGCACCCCCCACCCTTTGGACAAAGATATTGCACATCAACTCCACGAAATCATGAACCAAACAAATCGCCCGAAGTCACACAATCACAACACCTAACATACATGTGTGGTCAGAAAAAGGGAAATTATACATTCATATCATAATATTCAAATAATACGTTTATTACAGAATAAACCAAAAACAACAATTCTGAAGAGGCATGGCGGGTCTTCTCAGGACATTCTGTAAGTCACAGCCTGCAAAATAGAAATCTGGATAAGAAGGTGTGCCATGCGCCCATCAAAGTACAGAGAGAGAGAGCGAAAGAGAGAGAGAGAGAGAGAGGGAGAGAGGGAGAGAAAAAGAGAGAGGGAGAGAGAGAGGGAGAGAGGGAGAGAGAAAGAGAGAGAGAGAGAGGGAGAGAGGGAGAGAGAAAAAGAGAGAGAGGGAGAGAGAAAGAACGAGAGAGAGAGGGAGAGAGGGAGAGAGGGAGAGAGAAAGAGAGAGAGAGAGAGGGAGAGAGGGAGAGAGAAAGAGAGAGAGAGAGAGAGAGGGAGAGAGGGAGAGAGAATGAGAGAGAGAGAGGGAGAAAGGGAGAGAGAAAGAGAGAGAGAGAGAAAGAGAGAGGGAGAGAGAAAGATAGGGTGAGAGAGTGCCGACACTGCGGACCTAGGCCTCACTGCTCACCTGCTGCCACCGGTGTGTCTCCAACGACGTGCCGGTATACACTGCAGTCCCCCAGGTCCCTTATCTGAAACAGTGTACATAGACATGAATGGCAGAGTCCGTACAGTTGCACACGCCATCATCGCTTGCCCGCCCCTGCGCACACAGGCTGCTGCACCCGAGCCCCTCCCAACGCCCAGCGGTGATTGCCCGCCCCTGCGCAACCAGGCCTCACTGCTCACCTTCCACCACCGGCGTGTCTCCAAGAGGGCCCACGACGTTCCGGTGGGATCTCCAAGCCCGGGGCCCACGACCATGGCACAATCCACATTATGCAGCCCCGCACCGCGGGCCACCAGGTCACACACCTGACTCTGGGTCTTGATTTCGCAATGGCAGAGACCACATCAGTGCCCACGGCATCATCGCAGGCTGCACACCCGCTCAGCGCTTGAGGTGCCACTAACTCTGTGAACCGCGAGGCAACGCCACGTGGCGGGAGGCCTGCACTGCCCGCTGGCTCAGGCCTACACTGCGGTCCAGCAGGGCTCACACTGATCCTTGCCAGTCCGGACCACCAGGACGGTGCATCATCGTAGGCTGCACACCCGCTCAGCACTTTAGGTGCCCCTATCTCACTGCACCGCAAGACATCGTCACGTGGCGGTGTGCCTGTGCCTGCCGCAGTGTATCCGGTGCCACCAAGTCTGTGCACTGCTAGCCATGGACCCTTAATGATTGAGTTCCGTGGTGCGGACGCCATCATGTCACCCCCGGAACTGGGCAATGTGAGGTGGCAGGGCCCTAGGCCCTCATGCATACATGAGAACTACACGGAGACACCCAGTTAGAGAGTGGAAATGGCGTCCAGCACGTGCGACAGGCCCTTTTTATTGGCAGGGTCACATGTCCTGTGACCCCTGTGCTGGATGGGTGTGGCGTGGGTGTACACCAGCCGTGAGGGAGTGGCTGTGGCATGCTGACAACTAGACCTGTGAGCTGCAGATCCCTACAGTGAAGACCTGGGACATGTGGCGTTGTCGTCCCCCCCTGTGTGCATAAGCGGAGTGGGCTGTCCTGGCATATACCACTCCAGCGTAAGGGTGTGAACAATGACCCCAGAGCTCTGGGCGTGGTTCCGTCCTGGGCTGGACAAGGAAGTGACTAATGGATGTGTCTCTGTTGTAGTGTCGGCGCCACCCGGACCGCAATCGGCAATCTGTCACCCTGTGACAAAAGTCCCACAACATGAGCAACATTGACGTAAGGTTGAATCACTGACCCTACATTCATCCATACTTCCACACTTGAAAGATCATAGACATGACACATCTGTGTAACTATGAATGTTTATTGCACATTCAGTGGAGTGTTGCAGCTGGAGCAGTACAGGGCCATGCCAACCCCACTTTACATTATTGGCCCATGGAGGGCCAGCCAGAGTCCTTCAGGGAATGACAGGTACATCAGGAGAGGAGGAGTTCAGTCCACAGTCTGATAGCTGTGTCATTGGTGACCAAACAGAATATGGCAGTCCATGTCGAGGTCCAAGGTGAGTGTCGCAGAGTGCATCGGGGGACAGTGGAAGATGATGATGCAGAGGGCAGAACCAAGCAGAAACAGGCCACATGGCGGAGATGAATGCTACTGCGTCCTTCTGACTACGAAGGCCGATTCATCCGCATCTTCGTCTTCTGCTGTTGCATGTGCTTCACATGTGGGTGGTGGTGTTCTGTCTCCAGCACTGTGTGGCACTGACACATCAGGGTCCGGAGATGTGGATGGGGTGGTAGCAGCAGCATGCATCAGCGCCAGGCCTTGTGGCAGCAATACTAGTAATGAAACTAGAGAGGTGGCCCCACTATCCCAGGGAACAGGGCACTGGTAACCAGCAGTATAAAAAACTTTCCCTGGAAGATTATTCTCTCACTCACACAACACTCTAAATTAACACAACATACTCTCTACACATTTGTAGTATAGAAGTCCATACTGATACATTTGGTATACAAATATAAACCCCACGAAAATCAAAGTGTAGTGCTCAATCTTATTTTATTCTTTTCATAAATCGTAGGGAGCACTTAATCCAGTTGTTTAAAAAATTATTTCATTATGACAAAAACATATATAATACTAAATTAGATATCATACATTTCCTATACCTCTAATTCAAATACATATAACACTCATGATTAAAAACAGAATAAAAAAAACAGAATAAAAAAACATCGGCGATGAAATGCATAAAAACAATACCGTATAATCAAGCACAAGAGAATATTAAAAGAATGTAGAGACAAAAACAAAAGAAACCCTATAAGTACAGTTTCATTAGAGCTGTTACAGACAATGATCCACCATGTGATAAACAAAACGGCCGGTAGGATTATTGCTCCTATCACAGAAGTTCGTATGGTTGGATTCGATATAGTTGGCGTCGACGCGTTTTGGTGGCATAAAGTTTAAATATTTCAACCACCTTCTTCAGGACTCACAATTAAGGATTTCTCATTTGATTTATGAACAAATTTTTATCTACATGTAAAAAGAAGACATAAGGTCAAGAAAAAAGATCTTATAAATAATACAAAAAAATGTTCTATATATAAGCCCTTCTCTTATACAAATTCTTAGTTTAACTGGGCATTTTAAATGATTTTTCAAGGACCACTATAAACGAAAAAAACATCAGTTAACACTACACCTCCATTTAAAGTAGGGTAAAGGAAAACCTACCAAGATGGTTTCAAAGTACATATAAATGCAGTTCTCAAGTGTACCATAACCCTCATTCATTCCACATTCATAACTTTTAATGGACATATAACTTCACTCACCACAATCTATATATCAATATTTATATGGGACTCTTCACTGGTCTCTATCCGGAAGGTGCCATCCTTATTATTTTGTATCTCGCATAAATGATTGTACAATAGTTCTAAAAAATATAAGGGAACAGATACTGTTTCTATTTCCAATTCTCTAAACTACTAGAGCTTCTGAATAAAAAATGGTGGTTATATATCTTACCGCCCACAGTTAGGAATGTCAGTTT
This sequence comes from Calotriton arnoldi, assembly GCA_963921515.1. Taxonomy (NCBI): domain Eukaryota; kingdom Metazoa; phylum Chordata; class Amphibia; order Caudata; family Salamandridae; genus Calotriton; species Calotriton arnoldi. The sequence continues at coordinate 237,498 of CAWUFW010004542.1, read as the reverse complement.
AAAACTTGACTCATCGTTATACAGTCTGTTTGACTCATTTTCTAAAAGTATATTCGACTATGTCGGGCCTCTTTGGATCTTGTGTATTTTTTATGTAGATCTCCATTGATTTAAAAACGACCATTTATCATGTCTCTAGAAGACATAAAAACACAAATAGAAAGTTTAATCGTTCAGAAGTACTGTGTTGGTTTATTCCAACCTGACTATCTACTAAGCATGCGGTAGGTACTTACCTTCCAATGTCGGTAGCAGTATGAGAAACTTGTGGGTTTAATCTCATTACTTGCTTCTTATTTCTGGTCTCGGTATTCTTGCGCTCATTGGTAGCTGCCTCTTTTTTCAAATTTTTATGCTATCTATAAATGAACCAACACTATAAATTATCTATCGTCCTACACATGTGCATGATACACACATTCACTTAAGACGGCAATTACCAGCTCCTATTCTATGTTCACTTCATGTTATCATTGAAGTATATTGACCCAATCCCTTAATTAGTACTGGGCTCAAAGTACTATTCTGATTCTTTTAAAAGGTCTCCAGCTTACTGACTATTTGCTCAATCATGTAAGCACGGCTTCCTCTGTTATTATAGCAAATTCTATGAACACCCGCCATGTCGGGTCAAACCATGCCGTCTTATAGATCATTATACTACCCAAGAATTTCCTATTAGAGATAAAAGCCATCAACCACCTAACGCCAGAATTTGGGGTAAAATAACACCGCCAATCGGCGGATTTCCCTTCTCGGTCGCCCAAAATTAATACTGGCTTGCCGTATGGCATTATGTCCCCGTTTGTACTTCATAATGCTCGTTTTAAGTCTTACAAATATATTTTACTTGGTAGTGGAATATTAACTATCGGTATCAATACAAAGCTATCATCAATAGCCGACAAGCATCCCTCCCCGCTAACTCAGAGTGCGGTCCCGCTTACCTTGTAGCATATATAACGGCGTCTAAGCGTCCGTGCAACTGTTAATTATGAGCTAACTGCTCATGGGTTTATATGATCCTCCCCACCAAGTACGAGTGAACACGTACGCGTCACGGAGTGTTCCCGACATGCATTGCTATTAGTCTAATGCGCATGTCTCGCGGCCATCTTGAAGTGGACATCAGGCTGGTTCTAAAAACCGCACTGTAATGCGGTCCGATCTCTCGTATGCAGGAATATTAACTTGCTATAGGTGTATGTGGATCTAATACGCATGTCTCGCAGCCATCTTAGAAAAGAAGTCGGGCTGATTAAAAAAACACTCTATAGTGCTCTATAGTACTCTATAGTGCTATCGACTCGCTAATATGCAAGAATATAAACTTACTATATAATTATGGTGTCTGTAAAAAAACACCAATACCTAATTAAAATGTATCAAAACCTGGTATAGGCATCCTGTACCCACCAGATGTACCATTATGACTTCATATTATTTGTGACTACAAGATATCCTATTACGTTGTTATTATTTTCTCCCAGTCCTCCCTGCTATTTAGCCCTTTGCTGATAGTATCAAATTTCACGATATACCATTGTTCACGTAATTTTCGTCTGTACACGCTATTGTTACTTCTTTTTATTTCTCTTCTTTTTTCTAGTATTACCCATCTGATCTCTGTAGTCTTATGTTTTTTCTCTGCCTAATGATTGACTAGTGGCGCATTCTCTTTTTTAGTATTTATGGCAGATCTATGTTCACACGATCTCTGTCTAAACTCTCTTCCTGTTTCGCATATGTATGCTAGTCCACATGGGCACATTATCAGGTAAACTATATTCTTGCTTTTGCAATTATTAAGGGTCATAATGTTCTGTGTTACCTCATTAAGAGTAACTGCCTTAGTAACAATACATAGATCATATATGCTACAATTTCCACATTTGTGGTTGCCTATGGCTTTAGTCCCTGTGATCGTTCTTTGTGTTTCATGGGTATCATCTCTATATGTATGAACTAGGGAGTTACGAAGATTTTTGTTTTTCCTAAAAGCATATAATGGCTTAGGGAGACTAGAATTCTCTCCATTGTTCAAAATTCTCCAGTTCCGGTTAATAATATTCTTCACCTTGTTACTAATCATAGAGAACTGGCTAACCATAACTATTTTATCTTGAAGTTTATCTTTCTTACCTCCATGAAGGAGGCTATCCCTATCAAAAAACCTAGCTCTTTTGAAGGAATGATTAATTAGCTTTTTTGGATAGCCTCTCTCTTTAAACTTCTTTTTGAGTTTTTCTGAATGAGTGTAGAAATCTTGTAATGAAGTACAATTTCTACGTAGTCTTAAAACGTCCGATGGATTCAGGCTTACGCCCTAAATCCACCTTTACCCTTAGTCTGGCCATGGTAAGCAAAAATATTGAAATATTTGAGTCAATTGTTAAAATGGAAGTCAGCAACCTCTTAAAAGAGAAACAGTTTCAGACCTTCAATGTATCCATTGATCAGAAGAAGGCAATAGATTCCTTAACTGCAGATCGTACGATTACTATAAAGCCTGCAGATAAGGGGGGAGGAGTGGTTGTTTTTGAGACCAGCGACTATGAACAAAGGGCATTGGAACTCCTCTCTAATACAGAACACTACCAGAAAGTGACCCATTCCAGGTTGGAGACACTGAAAGCAGAGGTGGGATCTCTGCTAGAAACAGCTAAGAATGAAGAATGGATCAATTTGGAAGAATATAATTTTTTACATAATAGAAATTCTAAAATCCCAGCATTTTATGGGCTTCCGAAGGTTCATAAAAATCTTCTTAATCCACCACTCAGACCAATTGTAGCATCTATAGACTCTTTACTGGAACCACTGAGCAAATATGCCGATGTGTTCCTGAAACCCTTAGTTCATGAACAGAAATCCTATGTGAGGGATACTGCAGATATGATCGGTAGGATTGAAGGCCTTGCTTTTAATTGTAATACAGAGTATATGGTGACCCTCGATATTGAGGCACTATACACTAATATACCTCAAAGGGATACAATAGAAGAAGTAAGGAAAACTCTAGAGAAATCTAACCTAATAGGGGCTAATAAGGAATTTATACTACATTGTATTTCAATGGTACTACTTAATAATATTTTCCTTTTCAAAGATGATTTATATATACAACTGAAAGGGACCAGCATGGGAGCCACGTGCGCTCCCAGTCTGGCTTGCATCTATGTAGGAGCATTTGAGGAGAAACACGTGTATAATGAAATTTCCCCCTTCTATGAAAACGTGCATAAATGGCATCGCTTTATAGACAATATTTTTTTCATTCGGCGTGGACCATTAGAACAACTAGAAGAGTTCATAGAAAGGCTTAATTTAGGAGATAAGAATTTAAAATTCACCGCCAGCATTAGTGCTGATAGGGTTAATTTCCTTGACATTTGCATTAAACATGAGGCTGGAAATTTAGCAGTGGAACTTTTCTCTAAGCCAACAGATAGGAATACCCTGCTGCACTATAGCAGCCATCATCCTAAGAGCCAAAAGGATAATATTCCTTTTGGTGAGTTTTTAAGACTACGTAGAAATGGTACTTCATTACAAGATTTCTACACTCATTCAGAAAAACTCAAAAGAAGTTTAAAGAGAGAGGCTAACCAAAAAAGCTAATTAATCATTCCTTCAAAAGAGCTAGGTTTTTTGATAGGGATAGCCTCCTTCATGGAGGTAAGAAAGATAAACTTCAAGATAAAATAGTTATGGTTAGCCAGTTCTCTACGATTAGTAACAAGGTGAAGAATATTATTAACCGGAACTGGAGAATTTTGAACAATGGAGAGAATTCTAGTCTCCCTAAGCCATTATATGCTTTTAGGAAAAACAAAAATCTTCGTAACTTCCTAGTTCATACATATAGAGATGATACCCATGAAATACAAAGAACGATCACAGGGACTAAAGCCATAGGCAACCACAAATGTGGAAATTGTAGCATATGTGATCTATGTATTGTTACTAAGGCAGTTACTCTTAATGGGGTAACACAGAACATTATCACCCTTAATAATTGCAAAAGCAAGAATATAGTTTACCTGATAATGTGCCCATGTGGACTAGGATACATAGGCGAAACAGGAAGAGAGTTTAGACAGAGATTGTGTGAACATAGATCTGCCATAAATACTAAAAAGAGAATGCACCACTAGTCAATCATTGGGCAGAGAAAAAACATAAGACTACAGAGATCAGATGGGTAATACTAGAAAAAATAAGAGAAATAAAAAGAAGTAACAATAGCGTGTACAGACGAAAATTACGTGAACAATGGTATATCGTGAAATTTGATACTTTCAGCAAAGGGCTAAATAGCAGGGAGGACTGGGAGAAAATAATAACAGCGTAATAGGATATCTTGTAGTCACAAATAATATGAAGTCATAATGGTACATCTGGTGGGTACAGGATGCCTATACCAGGTTTTGATAAATTTTAATTAGGTATTGGTGTTTTTTACAGACACCATAATTATATAGTAAGTTTATATTCTTGCATATTAGCGAGTCGATAGCACTATAGAGTACTATAGAGCACTATAGAGTGGTTTTTTTAATCAGCCCGACTTCTTTTCTAAGATGGCTGCGAGACATGCGTATTAGATCCACATACACCTATAGCAAATTAATATTCCTGCATACTAGAGATCGGACCGCATTACAGTGCGGTTTTTAGAACCAGCCTGATGTCCACTTCAAGATGGCCGCGAGACATGCGTATTAGACTCATAGCAATGCATGTCGGGAACACTCCGTGACGCGTACGTGTTCGCGCGTACTTGGTGGGGAGGATCATATAAACCAATGAGCAGTTTGCTCATTATTAACAGTTGCACGGACGCTTAGACGCCGGTATATACGCTACAAGATAAGCGGGACCACACTCTGAGTTAGCGGGGAGGGGTGCTTGTCGGCTATTGATGATAGCTTTGTATTGATACCGATAGTTAATATTCCACTACCAAGTAAAATATATTTGTAAGACTTAAAAGAGCATTATGAAGTACTAACGGGGACAAAATGCCATACGGCAAGCCAGTATTAATTCTGGGCGACCGAGAAGGGAAATCTGCCGATTGGCGGTGTTATTTTACCCCAAATGCTGGCGTTAGGTGGTTGATGGCTTTTATCTCTAATAGGAAATTCTTGGGTAGTATAATGATCTATAAGACGGCATGGTTTGACCCGACATGGCGGGTGTTCATAGAATTTGCTATAATAACAGAGGAAGCCGTGCTTACATGATTGAGCAAATAGTCATTAAGCTGGAGACCTTTTAAAAGAATCAGAATAGTACTTTGAGCCCAGTACTAATTAAGGGATTGGGTCAATATACTTCAATGATAACATGAAGTGAACATAGAATAGGAGCTGGTAATTGCCGTCTTAAGTGAATGTGTGTATCATGCACATGTGTAGGACGATAGATAATTTATAGTGTTGGTTCATTTATAGGTAGCATAAAAATTTGAAAAAGAGGCAGCTACCAATGAGCGCAAGAATACCGAGACCAGAAATAAGAAGCAAGTAATGAGATTAAACCCACAAGTTTCTCATACTGCTACCGACATTGGAAGGTAAGTACCTACCGCATGCTTAGTAGATAGTCAGGTTGGAATAAACACAGTACTTCTGAACGATTAAACTTTCTATTTGTGTTTTTATGTCTTCTAGAGACATGATAAATGGTCGTTTTTAAATCACTGGAGATCTACATAAAAAATACATAAGATCCAAAGAGGCCCGACATAGTCGAATATACTTTTAGAAAATGAGTCAAACAGACTGTATAACGATGAGTCAAGTTTAAAACTGACATTCCTAACTGTGGGAGGTAAGATATATAACCACCATTTTTTATTCAGAAGCTCTATTAGTTTAGAGAATTGGAAATAGAAACAGTATCTGTTCCCTTATATTTTTTAGAACTATTGTACAATCATTTATGCGAGATACGAAATAATAAGGATGGCACCTTCCGGATAGAGACCAGTGAAGAGTCCCATATAAATATCGATATATAGATTGTGGTGAGTGAAGATATATGTCCATTAAAAGTTATGAATGTGGAATGAATGAGGGTTATGGTACACTTGAGAACATGCATTTATATGTACTTTGAAACCATATTGGTAGGTTTTCCTTTACCCTACTTTAAATGGAGGTGTAGTGTTAACTGATGTTTTTTTCGTTTATAGTGGTCCTTGAAAAATCATTTAAAATGCCCAGTTAAACTAAGAATTTGTATAAGAGAAGGGCTTATATATAGAACATTTTTTTGTATTATTTATAAGATCTTTTTCTTGACCTTATGTCTTCTTTTACATGTAGATAAAAATTAGTTCTTAAATCAAATGAGAAATCCTTAATTGTGAGTCCTGAAAAAGGTGGTTGAAATATTTAAACTTTATGCCTCCGAAACGCGTCGACATCAACTATATCGAATCCAACCATACGAACTTCTGTGATAGGAGCAATAATCCTACCGGCCATTTTGTTTATCACATGGTGGATCATTGTCTGTAACAGCTTTAATGAAACTGTACTTATAGGGTTTCTTTTGTTTTTGTCTCTACATTCTTTTAATATTCTCTTGTGCTTGATTATACGGTATTGTTTTTATGCATTTCATCGCTGATGTTTTTTTATTCTGTTTTTTTAAATTCTGTTTTTAATCATGAGTGTTATATGTATTTGAATTAGAGGTATAGGAAATGTATGATATCTAATTTAGTATTATATATATGTTTTTGTCATAATGAAATAATTTTTTAAACAACTGGATTAAGTGCTCCCTACGATTTATGAAAAGAATAAAATAAGATTGAGCACTACACTTTGATTTTCGTGGGGTTTATATTTGTATGCCAAATGTACCAGCATGGACTTCTATGCTACAAATGTGTAGAGAGTATGTTGTGTTAATTTAGAGTGTTGTGTGAGTGAGAGAATAATCTTCCAGGGGAAGTTTTTTATACTGCTGGTTACTAGTGCCCTGTTCCCTGGGATAGTGGGGCCACCTCTCTAGTTTCATTACTAGTATTGTACAACCCTTTGGTTGGAGAGGCTTACAAGTCCGTATATAATGGACACACTAAAAAACTTTGGATTTAGTGAGGAACAATTAAATAAAATATTGAGCACTAATAATAAGAGTGGCCATAATGTCACGGTTATATCCAATGGTAGTGAAAAATGGAATAAACTTATAAACCTAAAGAAGAAAGTGATAAGAACTGAATTACACGCGGACTTCCTTATCGAGTACTGTAAATCAGGAACTATACCGATAGGGCTGCAAGTCCGTAATGAACCAGGTTTGTTTGTACAGAATAGAAAGTTTCTAGATACCTGGACATTGATCTCTAACAGGTGCAGTAGAGATTTTATGTTGCTGATCATAGAAACCGCACAAGAGACTATACTTATTGAGAAAAGGGAAATAGAGGAGTTAGAAAAAACCCTCATAGAAAGTGATGCCTTGGTTGAGGCTAAGAAAAAATTAGATGAAATAAACCAAGACATTCACGGATATCGTGAGTACCTGATCAATAAAAAACAATTAAACTAAGAAAGGACATAAGCAGATTCAGTAGTGAACAAATATATCCTTACCTAAAAAAAGATTTTTATACAGAAAGACAGGATCAGCAATGGGAAAGACCTCAGAGAATGAGATTCTTCAACTAGAGACGTCCGAAACATGTCAATTTCTCTGATACTTCAAGTAACAGTAGTGAGGATGAAGCCCAAATGAGGGAAGATGGACCTAGACAAGGAGTAGAGAAAGAACATGAAGGTTTTTTAGGGTCCAGGCCTCAAACAAACCAAAGGTGTTTCCCGAACAGAGGGAGGGGTGCCCCAGGGAGAAATCAGGGAGGGTGGAATTACCCACCCCAGGATCATTCCAGGAATCAGCAACCGCAGGAATACATAAAGACAAGGAACCAGAAATATTGGTGGTAGAGCAGAACCCCATAATTAATCTATCCAGAAGAAAATTAAACAGAGTAGAAGAGGAAGTATTAAGTAGAGGTTTCAGTTTTATTCCCACTGCAGGTATCAATAAATTCCAGATGGAAAAGATTTAAGAGCGTTTTTTAGAAAAGTGAGATTAAATAGATTTTCTGAAGATAGACCTGCCAGAGAACGTCCGATGGATTCAGGCTTACGCCCTAAATCCACCTTTACCCCTAGTCTGGCCATGGTAAGCAAAAATATTGAAATATTTGAGTCAATTGTTAAAATGGAAGTCAGCAACCTCTTAAAAGAGAAACAGTTTCAGACCTTCAATGTATCCATTGATCAGAAGAAGGCAATATAATCCTTATCTGCAGATCGTACGATTACTATAAAGCCTGCAGATAAGGGGGGAGGAGTGGTTGTTTTTGAGACCAGCGACTATGAACAAAGGGCATTGGAACTCCTCTCTAATACAGAACACTACCAGAAAGTGACCCATTCCAGGTTGGAGACACTGAAAGCAGAGGTGGGATCTCTGCTAGAAACAGCTAAGAATGAAGAATGGATCAATTTGGAAGAATATAATTTTTTACATAATAGAAATTCTAAAATCCCAGCATTTTATGGGCTTCCGAAGGTTCATAAAAATCTTCTTAATCCACCACTCAGACCAATTGTAGCATCTATAGACTCTTTACTGGAACCACTGAGCAAATATGCCGATGTGTTCCTGAAACCCTTAGTTCATGAACAGAAATCCTATGTGAGGGATACTGCAGATATGATCGGTAGGATTGAAGGCCTTGCTTTTAATTGTAATACAGAGTATATGGTGATCCTCGATATTGAGGCACTATACACTAATATACCTCAAAGGGATACAATAGAAGAAGTAAGGAAAACTCTAGAGAAATCTAACATAATAGGGGCTAATAAGGAATTAATACAACAGTGTATTTCAATGGTACTACTTAATAATATTTTCCTTTTCAAAGATGATTTATATATACAACTGAAAGGGACCAGCATAGGAGCCACGTGCGCTCCCATTCTGGCTTCCATCTATGTAGGAGCATTTGAGGAGAAACACGTGTATAATGAAATTTCCCCCTTCTATGAAAACGTGCATAAATGGCATCGCTTTATAGACGATATTTTTTTCATTTGGCGTGGACCATTAGAACAACTAGAAGAGTTCATAGAATGGCTTAATTTAGGAGATAAGAATTTAAAATTCACCGCCAGCATTAGTGCTGATAGGGTTAATTTCCTTGACATTTGCATTAAACATGAGGCTGGAAATTTAGCAGTGTAACTTTTCTCTAAGCCAACAGATAGGAATACCCTGCTGCACTATAGCAGCCATCATCATAAGAGCCAAAATGATAATATTCCTTTTGGTGAGTTTTTAAGACTACGTAGAAATTGTACTTCATTACAAGATTTCCACACTGATTCAGAAAAACTCAAAAAGAAGTTTAAAGAGAGAGGCTATCCAAAAAAGCTAATTAATCATTCCTTCAAAAGAGCTAGGTTTTTTGATAGGGATAGCCTCCTTCATGGAGTTAAGAAAGATAAACTTCAAGATAAAATAGTTATGGTTAGCCAGTTCTCTACGATTAGTAACAAGGTGAAGAATATTATTAACCGGAACTGGAGAATTTTGAACAATGGAGAGAATTCTAGTCTCCCTAAGCCATTATATGCTTTTAGGAAAAACAAAAATCTTTGTAACTTCCTAGTTCATACAAATAGAGATGATACCCATGAAACACAAAGAACGATCACAGGGACTAAAGCCATAGGCAACCACAAATGTGGAAATTGTAGCATATGTGATCTATGTATTGTTACTAAGGCAGTTACTCTTAATGGGGTAACACAGAACATTATCACCCTTAATAATTGCAAAAGCAAGAATATAGTTTACCTGATAATGTGCCCATGTGGACTAGGATACATAGGCGAAACAGGAAGAGAGTTTAGACAGAGATTGTGTGAACATAGATCTGCCATAAATACTAAAAAGAGAATGTGCCACTAGTCAATCATTGGGCAGAGAAAAAACATAAGACTACAGAGATCAGATGGGTAATACTAGAAAAAATAAGAGAAATAAAAAGAAGTAACAATAGCGTGTACAGACAAAAATTACGTGAACAATGGTATATCGTGAAATTTGATACTTTCAGCAAAGGGCTAAATAGCAGGGAGGACTGGGAGAAAATAATAACAGCGTAATAGGATATCTTGTAGTCACAAATAATATGAAGTCATAATGGTACATCTGGTGGGTACAGGATGCCTATACCAGGTTTTGATAAATTTTAATTAGGTATTGGTGTTTTTTTACAGACACCATAATTATATAGTAAGTTTATATTCTTGCATATTAGCGAGTCGATAGCACTATAGAGTACTATAGAGCACTATAGAGTGTTTTTTTTAATCAGCCCGACTTCTTTTCTAAGATGGCTGCGAGACATGCGTATTAGATCCACATACACCTATAGCAAGTTAATATTCCTGCATACTAGAGATCAGACCGCATTACAGTGCGGTTTTTAGACCAGCCTGATGTCCACTTCAAGATGGCCGTGAGACATGCGTATTAGACTCATAGCAATGCATGTCGGGAACACTCCGTGACGCGTACGTGTTCGCGCTTACTTGGTGGGGAGGATCATATAAACCCATGAGCAGTTAGCTCATTATTAACAGTTGCACGGACGCTTAGACGCCGTTATATACGCTACAAGATAAGCGGGACCGCACTCTGAGTTAGCGGGGAGGGGTGCTTGTCGGCTATTGATGATAGCTTTGTATTGATACCGATAGTTAATATTCCACTACCAAGTAAAATATATTTGTAAGACTTGAAACGACCATTATGAAGTACTAATGGGGACATAATGCCATACGGCAAGCCAGTATTAAATCTGGGCGACCGAGAAGGGAAATCTGCCGATTGGCGGTGTTATTTTACCTCAAATGCTGGCGTTAGGTGGTTGATGGCTTTTATCTCTAATAGGAAATTCTTGGGTAGTATAATGATCTATAAGACGGCATGGTTTGACCCGACATGGCGGGTGTTCATAGAATTTGCTATAATAACAGAGGAAGCCGTGCTTACTTGATTGAGCAAATAGTCATTAAGCTGGAGACCTTTTAAAAGAATCAGAATAGTACTTTGAGCCCAGTACTAATTAAGGGATTGGGTCAATATACTTCAATGATAACATGAAGTGAACATAGAATAGGAGCTGGTAATTGCCGTCTTAAGTGAATGTGTGTATCATGCACATGTGTAGGACGATAGATAATTTATAGTGTTGGTTCATTTATAGGTAGCATAAAAATTTGAAAAAAGAGGCAGCTACCAATGAGCGCAAGAATACCGAGACCAGAAATAAGAAGCAAGTAATGAGATTAAACCCACAAGTTTCTCATACTGCTACTGACATTGGAAGGTAAGTACCTACCGCAAGCTTAGTAGATAGTCAGGTTGGAATAAACCAACACAGTTCTTCTGAACGATTAAACTTTCTATTTGTGTTTTTATGTCTTCTAGAGACATGATAAATGGTCGTTTTTAAATCACTGGAGATCTACATAAAAAATACATAAGATCCAAAGAGGCCCGACATAGTCGAATATACTTTTAGAAAATGAGTCAAACAGACTGTATAACGATGAGTCAAGTTTAAAACTGACATTCCTAACTGTGGGAGGTAAGATATATAACCACCATTTTTTATTCAGAAGCTCTATTAGTTTAGAGAATTGGAAATAGAAACAGTATCTGTTCCCTTATATTTTTTAGAACTATTGTACAATCATTTATGCGAGATACGAAATAATATGGATGGCACCTTCCGGATAGAGACCAGTGAAGAGTCCCATATAAATATCGATATATAGATTGTGGTGAGTGAAGTTATATGTCCATTAAAAGTTATGAATGTGGAATGAATGAGGGTTATGGTACACTTGAGGACTGCATTTATATGTACTTTGAAACCATCTTGGTAGGTTTTCCTTTACCCTACTTTAAATGGAGGTGTAGTGTTAACTGATGTTTTTTTCGTTTATAGTGGTCCTTGAAAAATCATTTAAAATGCCCAGTTAAACTAAGAATTTGTATAAGAGAAGGGGTTATATATAGAACATTTTTTTTGTATTATTTATAAGATCTTTTTCTTGACCTTATGTCTTCTTTTACATGTAGATAAAAATTCGTTCTTAAATCAAATGAGAAATCCTTAATTGTGAGTCCTGAAGAAGGTGGTTGAAATATTTAAACTTTATGCCACTGAAACGCGTCGACACCAACTATATTGAATCCAACCATACGAACTTCTGTGATAGGAGCAATAATCCTACCGGCCGTTTTGTTTATCACATGGTGGATCATTGTCTGTAACAGCTCTAATGAAACTGTACTTATAGGGTTTCTTTTGTTTTTGTCTCTACATTCTTTTAATATTCTCTTGTGCTTGATTATACAGTATTGTTTTTATGCATTTCATCGCTGATGTTTTTTTATTCTGTTTTTTTTAAATTATGTTTTTAATCATGAGTGTTATATGTATTTGAATTAGAGGTATAGGAAATGTATGATATCTAATTTAGTATTATATATGTTTTTGTCATAATGAAATAATTTTTTAAACAACTGGTTAAGTGCTCCCTACGATTTATGAAAAGAATAAAATAAGATTGAGCACTACACTTTGATTTTCGTGGGGTTTATATTTGTATACCAAATGTACCAGCATGGACTTCTATGCTACAAATGTGTAGAGAGTATGTTGTGTTAATTTAGAGTGTTGTGTGAGTGAGAGAATAATCTTCCAGGGGAAGTTTTTTATACTGCTGGTTACCAGTGCCCTGTTCCCTGGGATAGTGGGGCCACCTCTTTCGTTTCATTACTAGTATTGTACAACCCTTTGGTTGGAGAGGCTTACAAGTCCGTATATAATGGACACACTAAAAAACTTTGGATTTAGTGAGGAACAATTAAATAAAATATTGAGGACTAATAATAAGAGTGGCCATAATGTCACGGATATATCCAATGGTAGTGAAAAATGGAATAAACTTATAAACCTAAAGAAGAAAGTGATAAGACATGAATTACACGCGGACTTCCTTATCGAGTACTGTAAATCAGGAACTATACCGATAGGGCTGCAAGTCCGTAATGAACCGGGTTTGTTTGTACAGAATAGAAAGTTTCTAGATACCTGGACATTGATTTCTAACAGGTGCAGTAGAGATTGGATGTTGCTGATCATAGAAACCGCACAAGAGACTATACTTATTGAGAAAAGGGAAATAGAGGAGTTAGAAAAAACCCTCATAGAAAGTGATGCCTTGGTTGAGGCTAAGAAAAAATTAGATGAAATAAACCAAGACATTCACGGATATCGTGAGTACCTGATCAATAAAAAAACAATTAAACTAAGAAAGGACATAAGCAGATTCAGTAGTGAACAAATATATCCTTACCTAAAAAAGATTTTTATACAGAAAGACAGGATCAGCAATGGGAAAGACCTCAGAGAATGAGATTCTTCAACCAGAGACGTCCGAAACATGTCAGTTTCTCTGATACTTCAAGTAACAGTAGTGAGGATGAAGCCCAAATGAGGGAAGATGGACCTAGACAAGGAGTAGAGAAAGAACATGAAGGTTTTTTAGGGTCCAGGCCTCAAAGAAACCAAAGGGGTTTCCCGAACAGAGGGAGGGGTGCCCCAGGGAGAAATCAGGGAGGGTGGAATTACCCACCCCAGGATCATTCCAGGAATCAGCAACCGCAGGAATACATAAAGACAAGGAACCAGAAATATTGGTGGTAGAGCAGAACCCCATAATTAATCTATCCAGAAGAAAATTAAACAGAGTAGAAGAGGAAGTATTAAGTAGAGGTTTCAGTTTTATTCCCACTGCAGGTATCAATAAATTCCAGATGGAAAAAGATTTAAGAGCGTTTTTTAGAAAAGTGAGATTAAATAGATTTTCTGAAGATAGACCTGCCAGAGAACGTCCGATGGATTCAGGCTTACGCCCTAAATCCACCTTTACCCCTAGTCTGGCCATGGTAAGCAAAAACATTGAAATATTTGAGTCAATTGTTAAAATGGAAGTCAGCAACCTCTTAAAAGAGAAACAGTTTCAGACCTTCAATGTATCCATTGATCAGAAGAAGGCAATAGAATGCTTATCTGCAGATCGTACGATTACTATAAAGCCTGCAGATAAGGGGGGAGGAGTGGTTGTTTTTGAGACCAGCGACTATGAACAAAGGGCATTGGAACTCCTCTCCACACTCCCAGAAAGTGACCACTTCCAGGTTGGAGACACTGAAAGCAGAGGTGGGATCTCTGCTAGAAACAGCTAAGAATGAATAATGGATCAATTTGGAAGAATATAATTTTTTACATAATAGAAATTCTAAAATCCCAGCATTTTATGGGCTTCCGAAGGTTCATAAAAATCTTCTTAATCCACCACTCAGACCAATTGTAGCATCTATAGACTCTTTACTGGAACCACTGAGCAAATATGCCGATGTGTTCCTGAAACCCTTAGTTCATGAACAGAAATCCTATGTGAGGGATACTGCAGATATGATCGGTAGGATTGAAGGCCTTGCTTTTAATTGTAATACAGAGTATATGGTGATCCTCGATATTGAGGCACTATACACTAATATACCTCAAAGGGATACAATAGAAGAAGTAAGGAAAACTCTAGAGAAATCTAACATAATAGGGGCTAATAAGGAATTTATACAAAAGTGTGTTTCAATGGTACTACTTAATAATATTTTCCTTTTCAAAGATGATTTATATATACAACTGAAAGGGACCAGCATGGGAGCCACGTGCGCTCCCAGTCTGGCTTCCATCTATGTAGGAGCATTTGAGGAGAAACACGTGTATAATGAAATTTCCCCCTTCTATGAAAACGTGCATAAATGGCATCACTTTATAGACAATATTTTTTTCATTTGGCGTGGACCATTAGAACAACTAGAAGAGTTCATAGAATGGCTTAATTTAGGAGATAAGAATTTAAAATTCACCGCCAGCATTAGTGCTGATAGGGTTAATTTTCTTGACATTTGCATTAAACATGAGACTGGAAATTTAGCAGTGGAACTTTTCTCTAAGCCAACAGATAGGAATACCCTGCTGCACTATAGCAGCCATCATCCTAAGAGCCAAAAGGATAATATTCCTTTTGGTGAGTTTTTAAGACTACGTAGAAATTGTACTTCATTACAAGATTTCTACACTCATTCAGAAAAACTCAAAAAGAAGATTAAAGAGAGAGGCTATCCAAAAAAGCTAATTAATCATTCCTTCAAAAGAGCTAGGTTTTTTGATAGGGATAGCCTCCTTCATGGAGGTAAGAAAGATAAACTTCAAGATAAAATAGTTATGGTTAGTCAGTTCTCTACGATTAGTAACAAGGTGAAGAATATTATTAACCGGAACTGGAGAATTTTGAACAATGGAGAGAATTCTAGTCTCCCTAAGCCATTATATGCTTTTAGGAAAAACAAAAATCTTCGTAACTTCCTAGTTCATACATATAAAGATGATACCCATGAAACACAAAGAACGATCACAGGGACTAAAGCCATAGGCAACCACAAATGTGGAAATTGTAGCATATGTGATCTATGTATTGTTACTAAGGCAGTTACTCTTAATGGGGTAACACAGAACATTATCACCCTTAATAATTGCAAAAGCAAGAATATAGTTTACCTGATAATGTGCCCATGTGGACTAGGATACATAGGCGAAACAGGAAGAGAGTTTAGACAGAGATTGTGTGAACATAGATCTGCCATAAATACTAAAAAGAGAATGCACCACTAGTCAATCATTGGGCAGAGAAAAAACATAAGACTACAGAGATCAGATGGGTAATACTAGAAAAAATAAGAGAAATAAAAAGAAGTAACAATAGCGTGTACAGACGAAAATTACGTGAACAATGGTATATCGTGAAATTTGATACTTTCAGCAAAGGGCTAAATAGCAGGGAGGACTGGGAGAAAATAATAACAGCGTAATAGGATATCTTGTAGTCACAAATAATATGAAGTCATAATGGTACATCTGGTGGGTACAGGATGCCTATACCAGGTTTTGATAAATTTTAATTAGGTATTGGTGTTTTTTTACAGACACCATAATTATATAGTAAGTTTATATTCTTGCATATTAGCGAGTCGATAGCACTATAGAGTACTATAGAGCACTATAGAGTGGTTTTTTTAATCAGCCCGACTTCTTTTCTAAGATGGCTGCGAGACATGCGTATTAGATCCACATACACCTATAGCAAATTAATATTCCTGCATACTAGAGATCGGACCGCATTACAGTGCGGTTTTTAGAACCAGCCTGATGTCCACTTCAAGATGGCCGCGAGACATGCGTATTAGACTCATAGCAATGCATGTCGGGAACACTCCGTGACGCGTACGTGTTCGCGCGTACTTGGTGGAGAGGATCATATAAACCCATGAGCAGTTAGCTCATTATTAACAGTTGCACGGACGCTTAGACGCCGTTATATACGCTACAAGATCTGCGGGACCGCACTCTGAGTTAGCGGGGAGGGGTGCTTGTCGGCTATTGATGATAGCTTTGTATTGATACCGATAGTTAATATTCCACTACCAAGTAAAATATATTTGTAAGACTTAAAACGAGCATTATGAAGTACTAACGGGGACAAAATGCCATACGGCAAGCCAGTATTAATTCTGGGCGACCGAGAAGGGAAATCTGCCGATTGGCGGTGTTATTTTACCCCAAATGCTGGCGTTAGGTGGTTGATGGCTTTTATCTCTAATAGGAAATTCTTGGGTAGTATAATGATCTATAAGACAGCATGGTTTGACCCGACATGGCAGGTGTTCATAGAATTTGTTATAATAACAGAGGAAGCCGTGCTTACATGATTGAGCAAATAGTCATTAAGCTGGAGACCTTTTAAAAGAATCAGAATAGTACTTTGAGCCCAGTACTAATTAAGGGATTGGGTCAATATACTTCAATGATAACATGAAGTGAACATAGAATAGGAGCTGGTAATTGCCGTCTTAAGTGAATGTGTGTATCATGCACATGTGTAGGACGATAGATAATTTATAGTGTTGGTTCATTTATAGGTAGCATAAACATTTGAAAAAAGAGGCAGCTACCAATGAGCGCAAGAATACCGAGACCAGAAATAAGAAGCAAGTAATGAGATTAAACCCACAAGTTTCTCATACTGCTACCGACATTGGAAGGTAAGTACCTGCTGCATGCTTAGTAGATAGTCAGGTTGGAATAAACTAACACAGTACTTCTGAATGATTAAACTTTCTATTTGTGTTTTTATGTCTTCTAGAGACATGATAAATGGTCGTTTTTAAATCACTGGAGATCTACATAAAAAATACATAAGATCCAAAGAGGCCCGACATAGTCGAATATACTTTTAGAAAATGAGTCAAACAGACTGTATAACGATGAGTCAAGTTTAAAACTGACATTCCTAACTGTGGGAGGTAAGATATATAACCACCATTTTTTATTCAGAAGCTCTATTAGTTTAGAGAATTGGAAATAGAAACAGTATCTGTTCCCTTATATTTTTTAGAACTATTGTACAATCATTTATGCGAGATACGAAATAATATGGATAGCACCTTCCGGATAGAGACCAGTGAAGAGTCCCATATAAATATCGATATATAGATTGTGGTGAGTGAAGTTATATGTCCATTAAAAGTTATGAATGTGGAATGAATGAGGGTTATGGTACCCTTGAGAACTGCATTTATATGTACTTTGAAACCATCTTGGTAGGTTTTCCTTTACCCTACTTTAAATGGAGGTGTAGTGTTAACTGATGTTTTTTTCGTTTATAGTGGTCCTTGAAAAATCATTTAAAATGCCCAGTTAAACTAAGAATTTGTATAAGAGAAGGGCTTATATATAGAACATTTTTTTGTATTATTTATAAGATCTTTTTCTTGACCTTATGTCTTCTTTTTACATGTAGATAAAAATTTGTTCTTAAATCAAATGAGAAATCCTTAATTGTGAGTCCTGAAGAAGGTGGTTGAAATATTTAAACTTTATGCCACCGAAACGCGTCGACACCAACTATATCGAATCCAACCAAACGAACTTCTGTGATAGGAGCAATAATCCTACCGGCCGTTTTGTTTATCACATGGTGGATCATTGTCTGTAACAGCTCTAATGAAACTGTACTTATAGGGTTTTTTTTGTTTTTGTCTCTACATTCTTTTAATATTCTCTTGTGCTTGATTATACGGTATTGTTTTTATGCATTTCATCGCTGATGTTTTTTTATTCTGTTTTTTTTAAATTCTGTTTTTAATCATGAGTGTTATATGTATTTGAATTAGAGGTATAGGAAATTTATGATATCTAATTTAGTATTATATATGTTTTTGTCATAATGAAATAATTTTTTAAACAACTGGTTAAGTGCTCCCTACGATTTATGAAAAGAATAAAATAAGATTGAGCACTACACTTTGATTTTCGTGGGGTTTATATTTGTATACCAAATGTACCAGCATGGACTTCTATGCTACAAATGTGTAGAGAGTATGTTGTGTTAATTTAGAGGTTTGTGAGAGTGAGAGAATAATCTTCCAGGGGAAGTTTTTTATACTGCTGGTTACCAGTGCCCTGTTCCCTGGGATAGTGGGGCCACCTCTCTAGTTTCATTACTAGTATTGTACAACCCTTAGGTTGGAGAGGCTTACAAGTCCGTATATAATGGACACACTAAAAAACTTTGGATTTAGTGAGGAACAATTAAATAAAATATTGAGCACTAATAATAAGAGTGGCCATAATGTCACGGTTATATCCAATGGTGGTGAAAAATGGAATAAACTTATAAACCTAAAGAAGAAAGTGATAAGAACTGAATTACACGCGGACTTCCTTATCGAGTACTGTAAATCAGGAACTATACCGATAGGGCTGCAAGTCCGTAATGAACCGGGTTTGTTTGTACAGAATAGAAAGTTTCTAGATACCTGGACATTGATTTCTAACAGGTGCAGTAGAGATTGGATGTTGCTGATCATAGAAACCGCACAAGAGACTATACTTATTGAGAAAAGGGAAATAGAGGAGTTAGAAAAAACCCTCAAAGAAAGTGATACCTTGGTTGAGGCTAAGAAAAAATTAGATGAAATAAACCAAGACATTCACGGATATCATGAGTACCTGATCAATAAAAAAACAATTAAACTAAGAAAGGACATAAGCAGATTCAATAGTGAACAAATATATCCTTACCTAAAAAAAGATTTTTATACAGAAAGACAGGATCAGCAATGGGAAAGACCTCAGAGAATGAGATTCTTCAACCAGAGACGTCCGAAACATGTCAGTTTCTCTGATACTTCAAGTAACAGTAGTGAGGATGAAGCCCAAATGAGGGAAGATGGACCTAGACAAGGAGTAGAGAAAGAACATGAAGGTTTTTTAGGGTCCAGGCCTCAAAGAAACCAAAGGGGTTTCCCGAACAGAGGGAGGGGTGCCCCAGGGAGAAATCAGGGAGGGTGGAATTACCCATCCCAGGATCATTCCTGGAATCAGCAACCGCAGGAATACATAAAGACAAGGAACCAGAAATATTGGTGGTAGAGCAGAACCCCATAATTAATCTATCCAGAAGAAAATTAAACAGAGTAGAAGAGGAAGTATTAAGTAGAGGTTTCAGTTGTATTCCCACTGCAGGTATCAATAAATTCCAGATGGAAAAAGATTTAAGAGCGTTTTTTTAGAAAAGTGAGATTAAATAGATTTTCTGAGGATAGACCTGCCAGAGAACGTCCGATGGATTCAGGCTTACGCCCTAAATCTACCTTTACCCCTAGTCTGGCCATGGTAAGCAAAAATATTGAAATATTTGAGTCAATTGTTATAATGGAAGTCAGCAACCTCTTAAAAGAGAAACAGTTTCAGACCTTCAATGTATCCATTGATCAGAAGAAGGCAATATAATCCTTATCTGCAGATCGTACGATTACTATAAAGCCTGCAGATAAGGGGGGAGGAGTGGTTGTTTTTGAGACCAGCGACTATGAACAAAGGGCATTGGAACTCCGCTCTAATACAGAACACTACCAGAAAGTGACCCATTCCAGGTTGGAGACACTGAAAGCAGAGGTGGGATCTCTGCTAGAAACAGCTAAGAATGAATAATGGATCAATTTGGAAGAATATAATTTTTTACATAATAGAAATTCTAAAATCCCAGCATTTTATGGGCTTCCGAAGGTTCATAAAAATCTTCTTAATCCACCACTCAGACCAATTGTAGCATCTATAGACTCTTTACTGGAACCACTGAGCAAATATGCCGATGTGTTCCAGAAACCCTTAGTTCATGAACAGAAATCCTATGTGAGGGATACTGCAGATATGATGGGTAGGATTGAAGGCCTTGCTTTTAATTGTAATAGAGAGTATATGGTGACCCTCGATATTGAGGCACTATACACTAATATACCTCAAAGGGATACAATAGAAGAAGTAAGGAAACCTCTAGAGAAATCTAACATAATAGGGGCTAATAAGGAATTTATACTACAGTGTATTTCAATGGTACTACTTAATAATATTTTCCTTTTCAAAGATGATTTATATATACAACTGAAAGGGACCAGCATGGGAGCCACGTGCGCTCCCAGTCTGGCTTGCATCTATGTAGGAGCATTTGAGGAGAAACACGTGTATAATGAAATTTCCCCCTTCTATGAAAACGTGCATAAATGGCATCGCTTTATAGACGATATTTGTTTCATTTGGCGTGGATCATTAGAACAACTAGAAGAGTTCATAGAATGGCTTAATTTAGGAGATAAGAATTTAAAATTCACCGCCAGCATTAGTGCTGATAGGGTTAATTTCCTTGACATTTGCATTAAACATGAGGCTGGAAATTTAGCAGTGGAACTTTTCTCTAAGCCAACAGATAGGAATACCGTGCTGCACTATAGCAGCCATCATCCTAAGAGCCAAAAGGATAATATTCCTTTTGGTGAGTTTTTAAGACTACGTAGAAATTGTACTTCATTACAAGATTTCTACACTCATTCAGAAAAACTCAAAAAGAAGTTTAAAGAGAGAGGCTATCCAAAAAGCTAATTAATCATTCCTTCAAAAGAGCTAGGTTTTTTGATAGGGATAGCCTCCTTCATGGAGGTAAGAAAGATAAACTTCAAGATAAAATAGTTATGGTTAGCCAGTTCTCTACGATTAGTAACAAGGTGAAGAATATTATTAAGCGGAACTGGAGAATTTTGAACAATGGAGAGAATTCTAGTCTCCCTAAGCCATTATATGCTTTTAGGAAAAACAAAAATCTTCGTAACTCCATAGTTCATACATATAGAGATGATACCCATGAAACACAAAGAACGATCACAGGGACTAAAGCCATAGGCAACCACAAATGTGGAAATTGTAGCATATGTGATCTATGTATTGTTAATAAGGCAGTTACTCTTAATGGGGTAACACAGAACATTATCACCCTTAATAATTGCAAAAGCAAGAATATAGTTTACCTGATAATGTGCCCATGTGGACTAGGATACATAGCCGAAACAGGAAGAGAGTTTAGACAGAGATTGTGTGAACATCGATCTGCCATAAATACTAAAAAAGAGAATGCGCCACTAGTCAATCATTGGGCAGAGAAAAAACATAAGACTACAGAGATCAGATGGGTAATACTAGAAAAAATAAGAGAAATAAAAAGAAGTAACAATAGCGTGTACAGACGAAAATTACGTGAACAATGGTATATCGTGAAATTTGATACTATCAGCAAAGGGCTAAATAGCAGGGAGGACTGGGAGAAAATAATAATAGCGTAATAGGATATCTTGTAGTCACAAATAATATGAAGTCATAATGGTACATCTGGTGGGTACAGGATGCCTATACCAGGTTTTGATAAATTTTAATGAGGTATTTGTGTTTTTTTACAGACACCATAATATATAGTAAGTTTATATTCTTGCATATTAGCGAGTCGATAGCACTATAGAGTACTATAGAGCACTATAGAGTGGTTTTTTTAATCAGCCCGACTTCTTTTCTAAGATGGCTGCGAGACATGCGTATTAGATCCACATACACCTATAGCAAGTTAATATTCCTGCATACTAGAGATCGGACCGCATTACAGTGCGGTTTTTAGAACCAGCCTGATGTCCACTTCAAGATGGCCGCGAGACATGTGCAATAGACTCATAGCAATGCATGTCGGGAACACTACGTGACGCGTACGTGTTCGCGCGTACTTGGTGGGGAGGATCATATAAACCCATGAGCATTTAGCTCATTATTAACAGTTGTACGATCGCTTAGACGCCGTTATATACGCTACAAGGTAAGCGGGACCGCACTCTGAGTTAGCGGGGAGGGGTGCTTGTCGGCTATTGATGATAGCTTTGTATTGATACCGATAGTTAATATTCTCTACCAAGTAAAATATATTTGTAAGACTTAAAACGAGCATTATGAAGTACAAACGGGGACATAATGCCATACGGCAAGCCAGTATTAATTCTGGGCGACCGAGAAGGGAAATCCGCCGATTGGCGGTGTTATTTTACCCCAAATGCTGGCGTTAGGTGGTTGATGGCTTTTATCTCTAATAGGAAATTCTTGGGTAGTATAATGATCTATAAGACGGCATGGTTTGACCCGACATGGCGGGTGTTCATAGAATTTGCTATAATAACAGAGGAAGCCGTGCTTACATGATTGAGCAAATAGTCAGTAAGCTGGAGACCTTTTAAAAGAATCAGAATAGTACTTTGAGCCCAGTACTAATTAAGGGATTGGGTCAATATACTTCAATGATAACATGAAGTGAACATAGAATAGGAGCTGGTAATTGCCGTCTTAAGTGAATGTGTGTATCATGCACATGTGTAGGACAATAGATAATTTATAGTGTTGGTTCATTTATAGGTAGCATAAAAATTTGAAAAAAGAGGCAGCTACCAATGAGCGCAAGAATACCGAGACCAGAAATAAGACGCAAGTAATGAGATTAAACCCACAAGTTTCTCATACTGCTACCGACATTGGAAGGTAAGTACCTACCGCATGCTTAGTAGATAGTCAGGTTGGAATAAACCAACACAGTACTTCTGAACGATTAAACTTTCTATTTGTGTTTTTATGTCTTCTAGAGATATGATAAATGGTCGTTTTTAAATCACTGGAGATCTACATAAAAAATACATAAGATCCAAAGAGGCCCGACATAGTCGAATATACTTTTAGAAAATGAGTCAAACAGACTGTATAACGATGAGTCAAGTTTAAAACTGACATTCCTAACTGTGGGAGGTAAGATATATAACCAACATTGTTTATTCAGAAGCTCTATTAGTTTAGAGAATTGGAAATAGAAAAAGTATCTGTTCCCTTATATTTTTTAAAACTATTGTACAATCATTTATGCGAGATACGAAATAATAAGGATGGCACCTTCCGGATAGAGACCAGTGAAGAGTCCCATATAAATATCGATATATAGATTGTGGTGAGTGAAGTTATATGTCCATTAAAAGTTATGAATGTGGAATGAATGAGGGTTATGGTACACTTGAGAACTGCATTTATATGTTCTTTGAAACCATCTTGGTAGGTTTTCCTTTACCCTACTTTAAATGGAGGTGTAGTGTTAACTGATGTTTTTTTCGTTTATAGTGGTCCTTGAAAAATCATTTAAAATGGCCAGTTAAACTAAGAATTTGTATAAGAGAAGGGCTTATATATAGAACATTTTTTTTGTATTATTTATAAGATCTTTTTTCTTGACCTTATGTCTTCTTTTTACATGTAGATAAAAATTTGTTCTTAAATCAAATGAGAAATCCTTAATTGTGAGTCCTGAAGAAGGTGGTTGAAATATTTAAACTTTATGCCACCGAAACGCGTCGACACCAACTATATCGAATCCAACCATACGAACTTCTGTGATAGGAGCAATAATCCTACCGGCCGTTTTGTTTATCACATGGTGGATCATTGTCTGTAACAGCTCTATTGAAACTGTACTTATAGGGTTTCTTTTGTTTTTTTCTCTACATTCTTTTAATATTCTCTTGTGCTTGATTATACGGTATTGTTTTTATGCATTTCATCGCCGATGTTTTTTTATTCTGTTTTTTTTTAAATTCTGTTTTTAATCATGAGTGTTATATGTATTTGAATTAGAGGTATAGGAAATGTAGGATATCTAATTTAGTATTATATATGTTTTTGTCATAATGAAATAATTTTTTAAACAACTGGATTAAGTGCTCCCTACGATTTATGAAAAGAATAAAATAAGATTGAGCACTACACTATGATTTTCGGGGGGTTTATATTTGTATACCAAATGTACCAGTATGGACTTCTATACTACAAATGTGTAGAGAGTATGTTGTGTTAATTTAGAGTGTTGTGTGAGTGAGAGAATAATCTTCCAGGGGAAGTTTTTTATACTGCTTGTGGCAGCAATGCCATGAGGAGGGTCTTTAGGGCATTGAGGGACCCAGCTACCTTTCGCTGGTGTGCAGCAGTGGCAGCCGCTCTTTCCGCCTGCGTCTGCTCCATGTTCTCCATGATCCTCCGCATGTGTTCCAACTCCCGGGCGAGATCGCTGGAGGCACTCTGACTAGTCGTTCTTGTCGCAGAGTCAGGACTCTAGCGATGTCAGCCATGGTCCGTTGGAGAGCATGGAGCGGACTGAGGGTGTCCGTTAGGGACTGTGAGTGGTCCCTGATGGGACTTAGACACCCACGTATGGTGTCTAGTTTGGCTGCTATGCGGTCGAACCCCACCTGCACCTGTTCAGCCAGCTTCTCCTGGCACCCCAACACACGGCGTTGGAAGGCCATGTGTTCGTCTTGGGGGTCCTGGGAGGCAGCCGTGGTGGTGGGTGCTGCCTGCTGTGTGTTCTGTGCAGGGGGTGGGTTCTCCTCATGGCAGCTGGGCTGCCCTGCTCCTGGAAGTGGGCTGCGGAGGCTGTCCACGAGCTGTTGGAGGGCGTCGGAGTCGAAGGTGTGTTGGTCCTCTTCATCATCAGAGAAGAGAGGTTTGGACTGCTCCGCAGGAGGTGTTGGATTTCCCCCTGCAATGTGAAGGGGAGATGCAGTTTAAAATTGTGTTCACATATATGTTGACGCATTGTACATGTTTACATTCAGACTGCATGACAATGTACATTGTGACTGTTTGGGGGGAGCTGCCTATTTGATGCAGGACAGTGGACATTCCGACTACATCACGGATGTGTGTTTGTACTTGTACATTGTCAACTCACATTTCCCTGCAATGCCAAATGTGATTGGCCAGTTTCTACGCACATGCGGCACCAGTTGTGTCCTCTGTTCTGTGGTGGACGTGTTGCGGTTTGTACCACATCGCTGTCAATGTTGATGTGCTCTGCATGTAATGTGTGTGTGCCGCATTTTGGGGGAGTCGCCTCTGCAGCTCTGATTTAGCTGCCCCTTATCCCTTACATGCGGTGTGCCTCGGGCTTCTGTGCTTATGCGGTGCTTAGATGTTGCATACCTGTGCATTGGTCTCCTGGTGGGAGTTGGGGGTCTGGGGCATGGTTTGTCCGCAGATGTGCTATGCTTAATTGTGCATGTGTGCCATTGTGCCCATCTCCCCCTGTCCCCCCAGTCCCTGGTCGTTACTCACCCTGTTGCTGTTGTGTCCGGTCATGTTGAGCAGTGTCCGGTCCCCCAACTCCTGCCACCGTCTCCTCACTGATGAGTGTGGACACCATTTCCTTCCTCTCGTCCAGCTACTCCTGTGGCGCTGGTCTCCCACCTCCAGTCTGCATTGCTGCCTTCCGGTTGTTTGCGAGTTTCTGCTTGGTTTTGCGCTTCACATCATTCCAGCGTCTCTTGACATCGTCCATTGTCCTCCTCAGCACTCCGACTGCATTCACCTGGTCCACGATGGTCTGCCATATTCCATTTTTAGTTGCCAGTGACACAGTGGAGGTGACGAACAGTGGTTGATGGTGTTGTATCACCTCCGTTATCAGGATCCTGTTTTCCTGCGGACTGAACCGCTTCTTCCCCCTTGTCTTTCCATCAGTGACTCTGGCATTCCAATAA
The DNA here is from genome assembly GCA_963921515.1 of Calotriton arnoldi. Lineage (NCBI taxonomy): Eukaryota > Metazoa > Chordata > Amphibia > Caudata > Salamandridae > Calotriton > Calotriton arnoldi. The sequence continues at coordinate 211,314 of CAWUFW010004542.1, read as the reverse complement.
ACTAACACCCTCTTCTGTTGATGCATAATGTTTCCATTTTTTCCTACGGGGGTATTTTAAGTCGCTTCCTCCATTAGTTTCTATGGGAGTGTGTTGCAGTTGCTAATTTATTGATTAATTAAAAACAAAAAACAGATAAAATGTGTTCTTGCAAATTCAGTGATGAATCAAAAAGTATGCATGTAGAATTTGAAAGAACTGCAACACAAGGAGAAAGCTAGGGAAAAACGGGAAAAACAGTAGTGAGTCAAGAAGGCTGACTGTTCCTGTGTACTAGCGTTCATGTGTCTTGCCCGACGGCCATGAATGACAGCACACTGAGTGGGAGAAGCATTTCCTTCTGTTTTGTGACAATGCAACCAAATATTCTAAATTACAAACAATCCATGAATTTTAATGTATCATTCGATTTGAGAAGTAATTGATTTATACAACGAGAAAAAGTTATTGCCATTGTCTATTCTAATTATAATATATTTCTAAATATTATACATATTTATGAACCATACAAAACTCATTGATTTCAACTATCCCATTGAACGAACAAGTAAAGAGTGGGTCACTCTGTACAAGTCACCTGTTATCAAATGACTATATTTCATAGTGTACTTATCAAAAAAAAAGGGGGAAAGAAGAGGAATAACTGGGTTCACCCTCCTCAATAGTACAACATGAACAAAAAAAGAGAACCCAGTAAAATGAAAGGCTAGCAATGGACAAACCCTCCACAATGAGAGAAAAACTCTGTTTTTCTTAGAAATCCCTCACTCACCAGGGTTGCCCCTTGGTGGCATGCTTCATCATTGGGGTTCTTCCCGATCCGCTGCGGATCGAGGCGTGCTGCGACCAGACAAAATACACAGGAGTACGTTTTAGTATTGTCTATGATGAAGACGGTGGTGTGGGAAGGGAGTGGAGTGAAGGTGCTATACAAGTTTAAAAATACCTGACTAGTAGGTCGCCCTACTTTATTCCTGCCTCTAGTCGGTATGATTAAAATCAGGGGGAGAAAGGAAAGAGTGTCAATGAATCTCTTCCTTCCTGGTCAACATGTTTTGACCTATGCCCCTATTGGCTCTTCGTCAGGACCTAAGGAACCTAGTTCCTTTTGGTACCACTCCTCAAAAAGTCCCTATTAGGAACACATTGACTTGCAAGCCATGCAGAATAACAGAACCTACATACGAACTTAATCTCAGGTATAATGTCACTGCGTTGGATATTCAGCATGGTACACACACACTATTGGAGCACTCTCCTTTTTGATGCGAGCAAGAGACACAGGCTACTGATACCCTGGCATTTTGGATTTTACTGTACTCAAGAGCAGGAACTTTACGAATACACTATTGATCCACTGATAAACATGGGATTGATTTAGAATTTACAACAATACGGTGCTAGAGTATCTTATTTTTGAGAACAGTCCTGATGATGTCAAAGGTTTATGTATCTAATGACAAAACACGTGTTGGCTACTGAAGCTACCAGAGTGACTACGAAATGTATTAAGATCATCTAATGAAATGTGAAGGAGAAAGAAAATAAAAAACGAAGAACCAAGAAATTCTACTGTACTCATATATTGCTGTTTCGAACATTTGGTTGCTCAAGGGTTGCATCAATCGATATATGGTATATATTGTTAGGGGGTGAATTGAGAAACAAAATAAAATGATAATCATTTGCTAGCAAAAAATATATATATACGTTAGATCGAGTTAAATTGTATCAACATACATTGAGTAGTGCATAAAAGTTCCAAAACAAGTACCCAAACAGTTGAAAAAGTGAACAAGTAAGACAGTGGGGAATTACCCACTATTAAATATGTAGTGAATACATGCCCATGTAGGTATGTTCAATTCCGTTTTTTTCCTAATTTCTCCAGTCTAATCAATTTTTCTTGCAAGGTATTGTTTACAGGGGTTGGAGACAAGCAAAAAAAAAGCAAGAAGTCGATGGACCTTCTATCCATTTCTTTATATACTCTTCACTATATGAAAAAGTTTCATTGACTGGCATTCTCTGCAAGGCTTAACCTAACATCAAAGACTTAGAAACAGGGAGTATCACTGTCTTCCATCTAAAAGGATCAAAGAAGATACACCCTCGCAGGTATGCACCTGCTATCAAGATACATAATAGTCCAAGAGGGTACACTGTGTTCCTCAGAACCTGGGTTAACAATAAGTACATGTGGTGCCGTCTGAATTAATATATTTTGTATATTTACTGACAGGCCCTATTGCAGTCCCCTGCAACAACTGCTCGTTTTTGTGATTACCATAGAAAAACACACACAAAGATCAACATTTGTTTGCAACTTCTATCTTATCCCAGCATGTTGATTGGTGCACATCAGAAAAGACATGAGTCGGGACAAGGAGGAACTTTGGGTGAACTGTTCAGCCTTTTTTATTCTTCCCGTAATACATGATTTGAAAATATTATTCATTAACCGCTGCCTTTTATTCCACCTAAATTATATGTATGCTGTCATTTTGGAATTGATCACTTTTATTAAACTTCATATCAAAAGCAAATTTTGATTTGTTGAAACAACTCAAAGGGGCATATTCTAAAGGACTCATCGCTGATTTAGCGGCACTTTACTGCCACAAAAGTGGCAATAGATTTAGCGCCCTATTCACAAGCCTGCGCTAACAGCCCATTTCGTCAGTTTTCCTGCAATAGCTGCTGCTAAAAACATCGCCACGGCTGACAGTGACAACTAATGCTAATCATATGCAGAGTAGGCGTTCCCGTGCAAAAACTCACGATAACACCACTACGCGATATTCGCAACGACCAGCCAGATCGGCGATGCGTGCCTAAAACATGCGATAAGGCACGTTAGCAGCAGGAACTTAAGACCTGCTTTTTTCTGGTCTTAAGTAGGACGAAAACCTGCAGTGGAAAGGGAGCCCAGCCCAGAGCCACATCTGAAGACCAACACATGCCATGGAGCTACTAATCATGCAGCTTGGAGACCCAAGAGGGCCACAACACCCACCACCACCACCAGGACCACCCCCACCTCCCGGACCACCCCCCCGGACTACCACCGAGGCAGCGCAGAACAAGACAGCGGACCTTCCGAAAACGCACCAGCCTCAGAGACTTAATGCCAGAGGAAGTCATTGCCCACTACAGGCTCAAAAGGACAACCATCCTCCGCATCCTGACCCACATTGCCCACAGGCTGTCGGTACCAACACAGCAGACAACCAACATCTTCTGCAGACAAAGCTGCTGGCTGTGCTGCACTTGTTGGCCTCTGGTACCTTCCAACCAACAACTGCCAGAGTCGGAGGAGTCTCACAGCAAGCCCTATCAAAGTTCCTCACACCTGTCTTGGATACCATCATCAGCTTGATACCCCAGCACCTTCACTTCCCCCACACTGCGCAGGAACAGCTGGGGACCAAGCAAGGGTTCTACGCCATAGCTGGCTTTCCGCACGTGTTGGGGGCAATTGACTGCACACATGTCCTACTTGTGCCCCCTGCTGACACTACACACAATTACCGCAACAGAAAGCACACGCATTCCATCAATGTGCAGAAAATAGTGGACCACCGGGGACTGTTAACCAATGTCGTTGCAAACTTCCCAGGCAGTGTGCATGATTCCTACATCTTCCGACAGTCCATCATCAACCAGTGCTTTCAGGATGGCACCTATGGATATGGACTGCTCGTTGGTAAGTACCAACGGAACACACTACGCACCTCAACTCCACAATCATACAACTCACAACTGTGGGAATGCACATGTAACAAAATCACATACAACATGCCAACCAACATGCCCACCTACCAGACACGACAACACAGGTAACTGTGGTAACAGGGGCCAGACATGTAGACAAACCACCCACAAAGGCATAGCCCCTCTGCCACACAATTGCAGTATGTGGGGAGAGGTGGGAACCAAGAATGTGCGAAGGAGGCAAGTGACCCATGAATAAGAATGTACACAATGCCAAGTGTGGCGGTGATGTGCTGGACAGTCATGAGTATGCAGAGCACAGACATGTCCATGTGGACATATACAGCTGGTGTGTGTAGTGTTGTGGACAGTGGACGCAACCATGTTACCTCAGGCAGTGGGGAAGACCTCAGACACGTAGCTATGTCGCCCCCCTTGTAAGCGTAAGTGTGGTGGGCTGGACCGGCGTACGGCAGTCCAGCGTAGGAGTGTGAATAAATAGCCCGGGGCTCTGGGCGCGGTTCACTTCTGGGATGGCCACCAAAGTAACTACTGCGTGTGTCTCTGTGTCCACCATATCCTGACCATAGGCCTACACACATGTGGCCGACCACCTTCATCGGCCAAATTAACACCGGTGACGAGGAGCCATGTCACACACCACCCGGCGCACAACTCGTCATCGCCTGCAGGGGTGTGTCTGCCAGGGCGACGCCCCTCACCCTGCCACGAGGCCGCCGCCATGACCGGTGGTGCCTGTGCGCCTGCTGCACCCCAGCCTGCTGGTCCCCAGACCCGTCCGGCGCCCAGCGTTGATTGCTCGCCCCTGCGCACCCAGGTCTCACTGCTTACCTGCCGCCACCGGCGTGTCTCCAAGAGGGCCCCCCACGTGCCGGTGCAATCTTCAGGGCCGAGGCCTGCGAGCTTGGCAGCCTCCTCAGCCGATCGCTGGCTTCCGCGCAACAGGCCCCCAGCGCACCCTGCGGCACTGCACCGCGGAGTTCTGTGTGTGCTGACTGCTCCCTCCAGCCTCCACTGTGGTCCAGCAGGCTAACAGACAAATCATTTCCAGTCCGGCCCTCCAGGCGCACTGCATCGTCGCAGGCTGTACACCCGCTCAGCTCATCAGGTGGGCCTCCCTCAGTGCACCGCAAGTCATTGCCATGTGGCGGTAGGCCCCAGCCAGACGCAGTGCCTCAGGTGCCACTAACTCAGTGCACCGCAAGTCACTGTCCAGCCTCCAGGTCACAACATCATCGCAGGCTGCACACCCGCTCAGCTCTTCAGGTGCCACTACCTCAGTGCACTGCAAGTCACCGTCCAGCCTCCAGGCCACAGCATCATCGCAGGCTGCACACCCGCTCAGCTTTTCAGGTGGGCCTACCTCAGTGCACTGCAAGTCATCGCCACGTGGCGGTAGGCCCCTGCCGGACGCAGTGCCTTAGGTGCCACTAACTCAGTGCACCACAAGTCATCATCCTGTGGGGCTACCCCACAAGTCCGCCTCCAGCAGCCAACAGCATGTCCTCGGTAACGCCACTGGAGCCCCTCACAGTCACGGGGCCACCCCTGTCCCAGGCAGGCCTCTGGAAAGCATGGGTGGAACGTCTGGAGACGTACTCCGAAGCGCACAACATCCCAGCTCCGCGGCGGCAGTGCACGAGTAGGCGTGTGAGGAGTGTGAAGAAATGGCCCGGGGCTCTGGGCGTGGTTCAGTCCTGGGCTCTGGGCGTGGTTCAGTTCCAGGCTCTGGGCGTGGTTCAGTTCCAGGCTGGCCACAAAAGTAACTATGGCGTGTGTCTCTGTTGTGGTGTCTGCGCCACCTGGCCCTTAATCGACAAACTTGCAATGTAGCATGCACCCGGAGGGTGGGCTCGCCCGAATGGATAAATAAAGGAGCGCAAGACTGCTCGGGGTCTTGGCTCATACATGCCAACTTTTGTGTGTGTATCTTCAATGCCGCAGCATAAGCCAAAGGCCTAGCCTCAATCGCAGCGCGAGTTCAGCCAGGCCTTATCCTTACCATAGGCCTGCATACACGTGGCTTCCCACCTTCAACGGCCAACATTACAGTGTTGTTGACAGGCTTGCAGACATGCACAGACAGGCATGACAATGGTGTGCTGTAGGAGTGCAAGTGATGCAACCGCGCAGCGCACACAACTAAATAGGCTCGGGGGGAGGGAGGAGCAGCTGTGAGGCTACGTAATACACATTGACCCCGCACATTCGCCAGAAGCAATACATGGTAAACATAAATCCCAAAGTCACACAAATCACACACCACAAAACTTGTAAGTCTACCAACACAGCATGCAGAACCACCAGTTTACACTAATCTCACTTACCTCTCACAGGTGATCAAGGATATGCACTCTGCCCGTGGATAATGACACCCCTCCGAGCCCAGAACACCCCGGCCCAGAGGCAGTACAATGTGGCCCACAAACGCACCAGGGGCATTGTTGAGCGCACATTTGGTGTGTTAAAATCACGTTTCAGGTGCCTGGACATCACAGGTGGAAGACTCCTGTACAGCCCAGAAGTAGTGTGCAAGATGATCATTGCATGTTGTGTATTGCACAATATATGTGTACGCACCAATGCCCCATGGATCCAAGTGCCAGATGCACCGGACGATGATGAGGAAGATGAGGCAGGTGGACCACACCCCACTGCAGCTGCAGCAGGAATAGCCCGAAGGAACACAATCATTAACAATTTCTTCGCATGAGCACGTCACATTGTGACAGTCCTTAGCAATCATGGAACAGTACGAAATGACCACATGAACAGCATGTGCAAATAAATTCATTGCAACACACATTCCATGTGTGCATGTCAGTCCTCTGCATTAGCACATCACTCTTACAGGTGTAAGTGCAACATTAAGTGCTAACAATCTCACAAATAGCAAATAGATGGTGGGTATGTCACCTCTGTACAGAGAGGCTGTTCAGGGTGTCACGTATTCGGAATGCCACCACAGGGTGTCAAATGTAGTACGTAATCCCACTCATCAGCGTATCACATGTGTACAAAAACATGACATGAAGGCTGTCATTGGTTTTCAAAAAAAGACAACAGGCTGTCATTTGGGGTCAAATATGAAATTGCGGGTGTCATTTGGGGCCAAATATGAACCACCCTGATGCAGAGATGCACCCTGTGACTCAAGTCCCACAACATGAGCAACATGGATGTAAGGGGGATGGGGGCACAGTGAACACCTCAGCAACATGGGAGATGCACACCAGCCAAAAAGCCAGCAGGAATACCTTGCGTAGAACACACCAAGGTGTCCCCTGGACATGTGTGCCATGTACAGATCACATGTGTACACGGACATCATCCATCAATAGTAGTGAACAGTGTCAGCTAATAGGTGCAAGGTGAGAAGTCACGCGACTCCTCACAGCTACCTGTATCCATCACTGTCAGACTGAAGCAAAACAACACTGCTACATCAGAGCATGCAAATTTGACCCTGAGGGCACGTACATGGCTCGTAAGGGTTCAACCGTGCCGGAAGGCGAAGCAGTGACACCCCCCCCGCCAATGCACATCACATTTCCAGAATGCAAGCAGATGACAAACTAACATTAGGGATGAAAGCTCCTTTGTCTGGACTAGAAGGTGGTGGCACATATGCACCTCTGAGCTTGGAAATGCATGTGCCCGGCACCCCCTGAGAGTTACCATAGCAGCTGATGATGACTCCCACACTACGCACAGCGCTAACCAAAGACCATTGTATACACACCATGTATACACACCCCACACACAGAAGTCCTTGCTCGCAGTTCTCTTGCATGGAATGACCTTCACACTTACGCACAGACCATCCCAACCGCTGCACACAATGAGGCCACAGCTAGTTCACACATTCCCAGTCATCACACTGCCTGTCTGGGTCACGGTCAAACATGCGCATTGATATCAGTTCCCAGGGAGTACTTTTTTTGGGAATAACTGTCCCTATATTCATCCATACTTTCATGCTTGCTTGACCATTGACATGACACATCTGTGTGAATTAGAATGTTTTAATCACATTCGGTGGAGTGTTGAAGCTGGACCAGTACATGGCCATGCAAACCCCACTTGACATTGTTGCCCCGTGGAGGGCCAGCCAGAGTCCTTTAGGGATGGACAAGTTCATCGGAAGAGGAAGAGTGCAGTCCGCAGTCTGATTGCTTGTCATTGGTAACCAAAACAAATATGGCAGTCCATGTCGAGGGCCAAGGTGAGTGTCACAGAGTGTCTCGGGGGACAGTGGAAGGTGTTGTTCCAGGGCATGATGCAGAGGGCAGAACCAAGCTGAAACAGGCCATATGGCAGAGATGAATGCTACCGCTTCCTTCTTACCACAAAGGCAGAATTATCCACATCATCGTCCTCTGATGTGTGATGTGCCTCACATGTGGGTGGTGGTGTTTTGTCAGCAGCACTGTGTGGCACTGACACATCAGGGGCCGGAGGTGGAATGTCTGCCGCACTGTGTGGCAGTGACACATCAGGGGACGGAGGTGGATTGTCTGCCGCACTGTGAGGCACTGACACGTCCGGGGGCGGAGATGTGGATGGAGTAGTAGCAGCAGCATTCATCTGCGCCAGGCCTTGTGGCAGCAATGCCATGATGAGGATCTGCAGGGCATGGAAGATCCCAGCTACATCTCGCTGGTGTGTAGCTGTGGCAGCCATTCTTTCCACCTGCATCCGCTCCATGTTCTCCATGATCCTCCGCATGCTTCCCAACTCCCGGCTGTCATCGCTGGAGCCACTCTGACTAGACAGTTGTTCTTGTCTCAGAGTCATGACTCCAGCGATGTCAGCCATGGCTTGTTGGAGAGCATGGAGCGAGCTGTGGGTGTCTGTTAGGGACTGTAAGTGGTCCCTGATGGGACTTAGACACCCACGTATGGCATCTAGTGCTGCCATGAGGTCGAACCCCACCCGCACCTGATCAGCCATCTCCTTCTGGCCCTCTAACACACGGCATTGGAATGCCATGTGTTGGTCGTGGGGGTCCTGGGAGACAGCCGTGGTTGGGGGTGCTTCCTGCTGTGTGGTCTGTGCAGGGAGTGAGGTCTCCTCGATGCATCTGGGCTGCCCTGCTCCTGGGGGTGGGGTGCTGAGGGTGTCCATGAGCTGTTGTAGGGCGTCGGTGTCGATGGTGTGGAGGTCCTCTTCATCATCAGTGAAGAGATGTACGGTCTGCTCTGCAGGAGGTGTTGATTCTCGCTCTGCAATGTGAAGGGGAGATGCAGTTTAACAGTGGGTTCCATGTATGTTCACGCATTGGACAAGTTTACAAACAGATTGCATGACAATGTACATTGTGACTGTTTGGGAGGAGATGCCTATTTGATGTGGGACAGTGGACATTTCTACACCATCATGGATGTGGGGTTGTACTTGTACATTATCATCTCACAGTTTCCTGCTATGCCAAATGTGATTGGCCAGTTTCTACACACAAGCGTCAGCAGTTGTGTCCTCTGTTCTGTTGTGAAAGTGTTGCAGTCTGTACCACATTGTTGTCAATGTTGATGTGCTCTGTTTCTTATGTGTGTGTGCTGCATTGTGGGAGAGTCGCCCCGGCAGCTCTGATTTTGCTGGCCCTTATCACTTTCAGGCGGTGTGCCTTTCACTTCTGTGCTTATACAGTGCTGAGATGTTGCAGACTTGGGTAAATTGGGCTCTTGGTGGGAGTTGGGACCAATGTTCCCTCTAATATTTTTCCTCTGTGTGCGGCAGTATAAGGTCTATGTGCGCTGGAACCAAGGCTATGTGCGCCAGTAACCAGACCGCGTGTGTGGGTGCAGCGCCAAATATCACTCCAAACGTTTGCTTAAAAAAAGTGAAAAGACAGTGCATTTCCTCACATACAGATCCAAGTGAACGGTGCTAAAGCAGGTTTGAAACCATCCCACATGTCAATTTGAAACCTTGGCAGCTATGTTGCTGCATTTCTTTTCTTAAAAGAGCTGGGCTGCGGGTGATTGTGTGCATTTGTTCAAGTTTTCATGTTAATTTCAGCTCATGATGGGCGCTGCGATTACCATGGAAACTTTAACAAATCCTCTCTTTGAGCAGGAAAAATAAAATTATAATAACGTTATTATTATAATTTTACTTTTTGCAGTTTCAGGGCTGGGTCAGGGTAGGGCCGGATCAGGCTTTCGACTAACGCATTTTAATGCTGGTGTCCGCATCACCGCATTAAAATGCATTAGTCCCGTATTCTAGCGCCCCTCTGTCAATACTGCATTTGAGGCAGACTGCCAATGAGGCAGCACCAGCACGCTAAAATTGTCTAACATATTCATATATGCAACTGCACCTTCAAATTTAAAATGCTATGTGTCAGAAATAGAATATTCATGAACAGCGCTGAGCAGGCAGGCCAGAGTTTAACAGATCAAAAAGCTGTGCCCCAACCAGCCTTCCGGTGAGTCTACGCTGGGGGTACCAGCCATCACGTGGGTGATCCATGGGGCGGGTCTTGCCTGCTGTTTTCCCACAATCACACCACCCTTTTGGTGACCAGAAGCGCACACATGCTTCGAAGATTGGACACACCGGCGGATGGTAGGTTGGTTTTCCTTCCTGCACCCTCCAGCAGAGAAGTCACATTACCTGAGCCTCTTGCGCAGGATGTTATAGTTTTACAGCCTGCTGGGCCCATTCCCTCCTAAGCCCCCGCATCAGCCTGGACAGAGATTGTTGACAAAACAGTCAACTTCTCAGCCCCTGCCGTGCCCTCTGAACATGTGTACTTTCGTGAACCTGAGGCACAGTATTGGTCTTGTCACTTGATCCTGGTACTTGATTGTCGTCAGAGCGGCACACAAGACCACTCTCCTGAGGGAGCACATTCCCTTGCTAGACCTTAGAAGCCCTGGTGTCTTGGCACCAGCAGGTGGACCCTAGCAGTGGCAATTGTGGGTTAACCTTAAAGGCTTGTCCACCACAATCCATACTGAAGTTCACCTCCAGTCTTGCGGGCAGGCCTATGAAGCACAGTCACTGAGGTCACAGGACCCTTGAGCAGGGTGACTCTAGGGCGGTGCGATCGCACTGGGCGCTGACTTCGGGTGGGGTGTCATGCTTGCAAGTATATTATGTTTCTAAAAGCACTTGCTGCCTCCTTCCTGGCCTCTAGCAATTTTAGGCAACAATAAAAATGTCATGATAACTCCGGTGATTAATGTTCTTCCTAGAGAGAGATGGAGTTTTGTCAAGTGGAAGTTTTGACTCATGGAAAGGTAGCGCAGAGGGCTAATTTGCCTGCTGCAAAGAACATGTACCATCCAGATCACAAAGTGCACATAATGTAAATGGGTCAGTGGGTTACTGCTTTTGTCAGTGAGATCCTTTTGGTACTTGCAGTTTATAAGTCAAAATCCTAAAATAGAACAGTGAGCTATTAACTTTCATCTAAGAGCTGCATGTTTTTCCCCAGTCTGATTATCCTAATGTTGCAAAAAGGGATCATTTGAATAGAAATCAATTCTGGTTATTAAAGAGAACCCCCAATCATGGTATTACGTTCTAATTTCAGTGTGTTTCTCCAGACCAATCACTATTAAACTATGCTGCGTACTAGTATGGATGTCATGTGACTCCTACACCTTGTAGTTCTTTGTCTTATGTAACATTTGCTATACAGAGATTTACACACATATGATTAATTGTCTCTGTGTAATGAGTGTGATGTAAAGTGCTCTGCCACCCTACACTGGTATGAGTGGCGCTGTAAATCAAGTTAAATTCATCTGAGCGAGAGTATGGTTATCGAGCCTTGAGGGGCACTGTTAAAGGATGGTAGTGAGGGAATCAGTGGCGGAGGGAGTCATTGAGAGGGCACCAACAAACATTGTCGCACAGAACTCCACCAGCACTCATGCCGGCCCTGCCCTTGAGCCCAGGCCGCCTCACCCATTGGTCCCTCCGTTGGCCTTGTTTCAGCAGTAGTAGCTGTAACTCACCAGGGGTCGGCAATGCATGATTTGCAAGCACACCAAACTAAGTTCACAATCTTCACAGTCTCTCTGCTTCATGCACAAGCACTTTTAACTTGTGCTGCCTGCTTTGGGGCCACTGGAATTATGCACCATTGGAAGACAAAATTATGCTGCAGTGTTGACTAAATTATGCAGCAAAAAAGAGGCTGCAATGTAATGCAGTATATTTTCTGATACTTTATGATTTTTACATTTTTACAGACGCTAAGAGTCTCTGGAAAAATGTTGCCTTATTAGTACCAGTGTAACATACAAATCCAGCAGTGACAAAGGTGATCAGTCAACCTTTGCAAAGGGCCGTCCACTTTGCAGAAACACTAGTCACATTTTTTAGTAACATTTGATCCATTTGAGATACAAACAATTTATTAGTTAAAATGGTCAAATTCTGCAGCAGATGATGCATTATGCGGTAAATATTGCAGAACCAGAATTATATAGAAAACATTTGCAAACTAGGATATTTTGCCATCATGCTTGAACTGCTCTTGTGGAAAAAGGGAGAAGTGCTGATGACAGAAGCTGAATGGCTCGGAGTCAAATGGTTTCAGTCCTGCCAAGTACCACGCATCAGGCGTTAGACTAACGCATTTCAGTGTGGTGCTCCGCACTGAAATGCATTGTCAGGCATATGCATAGTCAGCGTGTCAGCATCTGTCACTGTACTGAAGGCTGCCTAAAAGTGTGGCAGCTCGCAGCGCGCCTACCGTGGTGTGCGCAGGCAGGCTTGGAGCTCGCCTGAAGGCTAACACTCACTGCTACAATGTAGCAGAAATCATTCATTATACTGTGTCTTCAAGCATGGCGATCGCAGCATCCCGCTCCCTACTGCAGCTCGCACCAGCCAGGGCCACAGCCTGTGTACTGTCAGCTCCCCTTCGAATTCAATTATTCATTGCCGCAGGAAAGGAAGACCGAGAGGAGTGAGAGACACTGGTGCAGTGGCCGCCTCGACAGCCCCACTGCTGAGCAGCCCTTTAGCCCTGCTACGTGCCACGTCGTCAGCAGTGCTCATCTTGCGTCGCCTATACAGTCCTGCATTACACTCAGGAGCTGAAATGGAGACCGAATACTGCAGCACCGAGGGAGAAACAGCTGGGGACCCTGCTGTCTGAGGTACATCACACACGTGTGTCTGACGTCATGTGTGTCCCCCTTCTTACTTCAGGCGCTTGCCAGTCTGCCGGCTTGTATTATGGTGCTCATTGGGTGCTGGCAGGAGGTGTGTATTCAAGCTGGTGTGCAAATATGGCAAAACAGGCATGCGGCTACTGCAGGGTGTCCAGCTAATTGCACAGTTTGATATGGCTAATGATTTGGAGATCACGGCATGGTTATGACTGCCTGTGAGTAGTGGGACTCACTGTCCATCCTCGACGACACTGGAGGCGGGCTGGGGACCGGCGGTAAACCTGAATTGCCGCGGCTGCAGTGGCTCAGGCCTGAGCCTGCCAGTACCTCCAGCCTCCTGGCCAGCCTTGGCAGAGTCTGCATCACTGCCTCCAATGGAGCGGCACCACCACCGTAGTCCGAATTGACTCCCATCTGCGGCCTAATTAAGTTAAAGTATCTAGGCTGTATGTGGCAGAGCGCGATCAGGCAGCTGCAGCCTGCGTTGCCTCCTGGTGTTAATGCTCAGAAGGTGACATAGGTGGCTCAACTGGCACCCTGTAAGGTGTGTAACTAACTGAGTGTTTCATGTTGTTGGCGCCTCTCTGACATCGGGTCCCTGTTGGCAGGTAACCCACGTAACGTCGGAGAGGCCCAGACCCTAAGCTCTACTGATTTTGCTGAGAAGGAGGGACCCACCACAAAGGCTGACAATCTCTGTTTGGCAAAGGCTGGAAGCACAAGCCTCAAAACAACACACAACCGAAAAAAAACAGCTCCTGAGCATGTGTGAAACGCCTTGATTTAATATATTGCAAAGGAGCTCTCTGATATTTATATGATTTTATGACTTAGACATGACTCTGATAAATGGAAGTCATTTAACAATTATTTCTAACGCTGTGCACCAGTTAATTCAGAGTTTCCCAATCCTTAAATGAGTGTAATTTTTCATATTTATATGTTTCCCTCATCTTCATAGCTTGATTTTGCTCGTAAGAAAGTATCACTCATACTCGTTAAAATGTCACTCATGATTACTCTGAAATTATGAAAATGTCACACATGGCAATCTGAAACCTGGGCAGCTATGTGGTTTGCGCTTCTGCATATGCACCTGGATGCAAATGCCGTGTTTGTAGGCTTCCTGCATTTCTTATCTTAATAGAGCGCAGCTGCGGGGTGATTGTGCGCCTTTGTTAACGTTTTCATGTTAATGGCAGCGTCCTTCATGAGCTGCAATTAACATGAAAACTTTAAAAAGGCACACAATCACACCGCAGCCCAGCTCTATTAAGAGAAGAAATGCAGCAAGTCTGCAAACACAGCGTGTGCTTTTAGGTGATTCTAAAAGTACACGCTGTGTTTGGTGCTGCATTTCTTGTGTTTTCTAGAGTGTGACTGCGAGGCATATCGTGTGCTTTTGTTTAAAGCATTCATGTTAATTGCAGCTCGTCACGCTCTGCAATTAACACGAATACTTAAACAAAAGCACACAACGAGCCCACAGCCGCACTCTAGAAAACAAAGAAATTTAGCAAGTGCTCCCTCCTTAGGAGGGAGCACTTGCTAAATGCCTCTTCCTTAGCAAGTCAGAAATACCCGTTTTTCGCGCTGCTTCGGCGGCGCGAATGCTCTCAGGGATGTGTGTGCGCGCCACACACACAGCAGTGCGCGCTCGGGGGCACTGAGGTGCGCGGGCACCCAGGCGCGCACCTTCAAGGGAACACTGGTTGGGACTCTTGGGCATGGTTTGTCCGTAGATGTCTTGTTGACGTCAGGGGTTGTTTGTGCACATGGATGTGTCAGAGTGTGACCTGCTCCTTTACGGATGTGGTCCACACTCAGCCACCTCAGTGTCGTGGCGTGCACCATGTCATGATAATTGGACTGCAGCCATGCTAATCGTCATGCAGTGTCACTTGCATTGTCAGTGTGGCTCACGGACCCGCAGCTTTGCTGGGTTCAGCACATGTGCATGGGTTTGTTGTGAGATTAGTGACATGTGGTGAGGACCCCCTCTGGGCACATTGTCAACGGGGGCCTACTTGCTGTTTCTATGTGTGCTGCAGTGTGCCAAGGAGATCAGGGACATGATCCAGAGTCACTGTGGGGTGCACTGTGCTATACTTAATTGTGCATGTGTGCCATTCTGCCCATCTCCCACCGTCCCCCCAGTCCCTGGTCGTTACTCACCCTGTTGCTGTTGGGTCAGGTCATGTTGAGCAGTGTCCGGTCCCCAAACTCCTGCCACCGTCTCCCCACTGATGACTGTGGACACCATTTCCTCCATCTCATCCAGCTCCTGCTGTGGTGCTGGACTCCCACCTCCAGTCTGCATTGCTGCTTTCCTGTTGTTGGCGAGTTTCAGCTTGGTTTTGCGCTTCACATCATACCAGCGCTTCTTGCAGTCGTCCACTTCCCTTCTCTTCACTCCGACTGCATTCACCTTGGCCAAGATGGACTGCCATATTGCATTTTTAGTTGCCAATGACACAGTGGAGGTGATAATCAGGATCTTGTTTTCCTGCAAACTGAATCGCGGGTTCCTCTTCTTCTTCTCCTTGCCCTTCTCCTTCCCCGAGGTCCCTGGCTGGTCCTCCGGGGGGTTTGTGGGGTTCTGGTTGGCCTCTGTACTTGCTCCAGCTTCCTCCATGGTGCTTCTCAGTAGTTTATGGTTTTTTTTGGGGCAGTTTTTATGGTGATTTTTCCCGCCTGACGTGGGAATAGCAAGCCTGGCACAGCTTATCACTGATGTTTTTATCGCTGTTGCGCCCATCGCCACTTTTTTCACGTTCGGGTTTCCTTTTTTATCGACGTCCCGGTAATTTTTATGCGGACATTTGACGCGTTATCAGGATACTATCGCCTGTTGCCGGCGTGTTGAGAATACGCCGTTAACACAGCGTTAGTTTCCCGCGATAGACGGCGTTATGTAAAGTTGCGTTAACCTAAGTTGGCGATAATTATCGCCCGTTCTTGAGAATATGCCCCAAAGTCTCTACCGCAAAGTGATTGCAGCTTAGCTCAGCCACCAAGTTGGCTGACATGCTTTGAATATATAGACATTTGATAACAGGCTGGTAGGTATCCTTAAATTACTGAATATGTTCTTGAATCGCCTCAAATTTACAAAAATCAGATAAGGAGACCTATTGGTTCTGCTTCTTTAAAAAGATGCAACTCTTCATCAGCACAGTTACACCTTGGCATGGGTAATTTACAATGTTTTCCAGAAGGAAGCTTGCATAGTGGTGCTAGGTGTAGGTTTCTGGGATTCAATGAATATTTATTTTTTATTCTGCTTTGGCCTTCATGTAGGAATTTCCACGTGCATAACTATATGTTTTCCAATTACACATGTTGAAATAGGCAACTAGTTTTGGCAATGGCATAATTGTATTTGTTGCTCCACTACAAAATTAAAACTTCTACATCCCACTAATTTTTACTACGTTTCCCTTCCCTTACCCACCGTGGGAATGGATTTACTCCTGCCTTTTACCTAGTACATATCCCATCATTTCCACTATGAGAAAGGGTCAGAGAGGGAGTTTGAGAATTTGCAAGGAAAATCTAACCCTGTACTGTTTACTGCCCACTCGTTGAGTGAAACTTATTCCCACCTACATTACATCACTGTGGATTAACATTCCATTGTTTCAAGTGAATAAAAGTATTTACAAGTGCAAGGATTGTCTTTATGGACACCTTGCAATCCTACATGCAGCTATTAGTGCTTATTTTGAATGATACCGATAGCTTGCTGTGTGGCTTTGTCTGTGTGCTGTCAAATTTGGAGCATTGAGTGCACTATGAATACAACTTTCAGAAAGAACAGCCTTTGATACATTTTGCTGCAATATTGCTAGAGAAATAAATAGTCTCCTTAAATGCTATTCAATTAGATTCGCAAATGAAATATAAGAACAGATTTGTGGATGTATTATGTTTCATATGACTTGATTTATTCTTAATACAATGGATTTAACAGTAAAAAAGAGTACACTATAGTATTTGCACCTACACATATGAGACAAGAACGTAAAGAAATGATCACACCCTACAAGACTTGAAAAGAAAAGTTATTTACATCAATCAGAATTGAAGCTTTTAAATGCTCAATTGAAGTACTTTTATAACAATAAATAAAAAGTGCATTTTGAACAATGAGTGCGAAACAATTCATATGTGTCATTGCTACTGTGAACCGCATGCAGTAATTTCAGGATTGAAAGAAAGACCTTTGGGAAATTTGACAGAGCTCTATTTTTGTTTACCTTTCAGAAACTGGGCTCCTTTTATGTTAACCCAACATTTTTGTTGTCCATATATCAAGGCAGTGGAGCTGACAGAAGGCTGGTGTTTTGTTTAATAAATGACTTTCCCTGCTCTTGCATCGTGATCCTAATAGACTAGAGTAAATTGGAAAAAAATGCTGAAGTCTCTGAAATGTAAATAAGAAAAACAGCAAAATCAATTACTGCCCATATGTATTTAAATTTTTGAACTTTTAAATGCTGTGAATTAAATACCAATGTGAATTGCACTGGTTCAATTGAGCACCTTTGCAGTTACTTTACTCTGAAAACATTAACTTTCGGGCCATTTTACATGGACTTACAGAAGTGTTTATAGAATAGGAAGGAATATAAAGGTGCGCCCCTTTCACCAGCCCAGCTAGCTGCACACCTAAGGTAGCCGTAGGGTTCTTCCACCTGGAACATATTGTTCCTCAATCCGAAAAATGTGAAAATAAGATATTTCAAATGAAGAGAAGACCTCACAGATCAAACCGGTGAAACAACGTTGTCAGCGCTCCATACAGAGCCTCACAAAAAATGACGCCCTTTTTGAGTCCATCAGTATTGATTCAAACTTTATTAACATACAAGAATTTCAGAGAATAAATTAACAAATTAATTCAGAAAAGGCCAGAGCCTGCAAGAGTGCAAAAAAAAAAAGAGAATTCGGGACCCATTCTGAGTCTTGCAGGAATCCCGATTCTGGCTCTAACAGGAGTTTGCACCATGATTATATTTCCAAGTCGTCCGAGTATTACTGTGTATGGTGCAGTGCTTAATTTGAGTCGGTGGTTTCCGGTGCTCGGCACTGGCACATAATTGTCAACACCGGAGCTTGTGACAAACTGTCCCAAGGTGGCTCTGTCTGGCTAATTTAGAGTTGCCTAGAACAACAGTTAATTATTGATTCAATATACATTTAAAATGACTGTTACCTGCCACCCGAGTCAGTCTTATAGCTTTGGGGGCTTGAAATAGTCCGATTTATCACACTTGTAGGATTGTGATGGTTAGTAGTTGTGTGGTTACTAACATTGGCAGCATGGCAGGGGCAATGTGCGGCGCAAGCTGCAGTGGCCTCCTATTGAGAGCCCTGGCACTTATGTTTTTTACAAATTGAGCACTGGCATGGTGGTTTTACCTAGGGGATTTTTCTCAGGTGCAGCTTGGCCGAATTAGTGAGGAGAAAGAACATTCCAACATCTGCAACCTCTTATGAGGGGAAACATACTGAATTAGCACATTAGCTCAGTATTGAGGTACACAACTCAGAATGGTAATACAGCATCCATTCAGTATAGCACACCACATTATTGGTATTTTCTGTTATCCTTATTGTACCACTGTACAGCCAAAGTAAGAAAGAGACACCTACATAATCATAATAGATACAATGAGGCAAGTGAGAGAAGTATTTTTACACTAGTCAAGATCAAGATAGCAGTGTAGGGGGGGTGTGGCTTGCACCCAAGGAGGATGGCGGCGTTTCTGTGACGCTCCCGGGGCCGGTGGTGAAGACGGAGGAATTTGCGACGTTTCGCATAAGAGAAAACCGGCGAAAATGACGGGGCGGCCGTCTGAACTTATGGAGCTGACGCGGTATTTTCCTGCGCGAGAGTGACCCGCTTTAATGTCAGAATACCTCTTTCTCCTCGAAGCAATGCGGCGCCCGCCATTTTGGAAAAGCCCGCAAACTGAGGAGATATTCTTTACTCATATGGTGCGTCAGCCTTGTTTCTCTTTGCTCTGAGGCCTCTTTGTTCGACACTGGGAGGAGCTTGGAGACAGTTTTACAACCAATAAGTATTATTTTATAGTGGCTTGTTGTTCCTCACTTCGAGAGACTTACAGGAGCTTTTCCTTCAATGTAGCTGATACCAACGGCCATTTTGTGTATCTCATACTATCCTGTGAAGGTTTTTACACGGAACTCAGGAAAATTTAACCACTTTCAAAAGCTTAATGTTTGTTTTTGATTACCCCTGACTCTTTATCTCTTGCTTTTATTTGATCACCATGAAACTCGAGTAGGCACTATTATATGTGGCAATGTTTGCTTTCCTGCTCTGTTGAAGTGATATTACTGGCATGTAGAACATCATATATGTATCACACTGGATCTTTTTAGTAACTAGTGTTTTTGCCAGATATCAGTGAGCTTTGCGGAGTATCTGAGGTTTGAATTTGCATTCTCTTCCTTCACACTTCGTCATTGATATTTTTGTCTGCATTATATGGATTTTGGCAAGATTATCACTACAGCCAACGACTACGTAGTGCTCCATTGTCAATGCCAATTTTAGTCTTGAAGTTCGGGGCACCTGTTGTTAATAGTGCTACTGACTTGACTTGCTCAACACATATTTGAGGTGATATTATTCCTAGTCGTCACATTTATGGGCAGACTTAAAACTGTAAGATCACTAGGGGTGCCTGTAAATCGCTCATTTATTTCTCGCTCACACCTGTATATTCATCACACCAATATGGATGACTCTTTGAATTCCTCTCCTAAAAGTGCCTCCACTTCCTCTTCCACAGCCTCCAAGGTGTCAACCAAGCGGTTGAAAAAAGACCCTCCTTCCCCACCAAAACAACCTACATCAGTCTCAATGGATCTTCTTCTGGAAGAAATACGTGCGCTTCGTCCATTTGTAGAGGAGACAAATTCCAAGATACAAGTTTTAACTGATGGTTGGGCAAAAATGGAAGAGAGAATTACTGCGGTTGAACAAAGTGTGGATTCCCTGGGTTCAGCTTGCGCTCAGGTTGCAGTCCTTCAATCTCAGGTTGTGTCCTTTCAGAAGCAGATTGAAAATCTTGAAAATAGAAATAGGTGGAATAACCTTCGTATATATGGTTTGCCGGAGGGTTCAGAAGGTTCTGACCCCATAGCCTACTTCAAATCATTCTTGCCGACGGTACTCAATCTACCAGAAACCACTGTCTTAAACATTCAACGTGCTCATAGATTGGGTCATCTCCATTCTTCACCATCTGCCATGCGTAAACCAAGAGGTGTCATACTCTATTTTCTTGAATATACAGATCTTCTCATGGTGCTAGCTGCAGCTAGGTCCTTGAAGTGGATCTCGTCATCAGGAAATTAACTTTTGTTTCTCGCAGGATTATGCAAAGCCTACAGCAGACAGAAGAAGGGAATTTTTAGCCATGAGACCAGCTTTACGCTCTATTAGTGCACGATTTGGCTTATTTCATCCATGCCTGTTCAGAGTAACTTTTAATAATAACACCATCACTTATGACGA
This sequence comes from Calotriton arnoldi, assembly GCA_963921515.1. Taxonomy (NCBI): domain Eukaryota; kingdom Metazoa; phylum Chordata; class Amphibia; order Caudata; family Salamandridae; genus Calotriton; species Calotriton arnoldi. The sequence continues at coordinate 190,887 of CAWUFW010004542.1, read as the reverse complement.
TCCAATCAATCTCAAAAGTTTCCTGAACTCTCAGTGCCCGGAGAAGATGGATACTTCTAAATCGCGTCCCTGATGACTCTTTTCTCATAGTAATTCCCGGATTTAGCTTTATATATTTAGCCTGTTGAGTTTCTTATTGAATTTATAGCTCATTTACTAGTTTGGACACTGGTTTGTTTTACTTACTGCAACTTAATTTTCGATTTTATAGGTTAATTGTAAAATTTTGCTAACTGCTCGAAATTTAACGATGTTCTTTTATTGCTCTAACCAATTTTTCTCTCCCTGCAGGTTCTTCTCTGTATTGTCTAACCGTTTGTCTTGTGGTCGCTCTTCCTGAAGTTTTCCCCGTTTTACCCCGTGAAGTCTGGACGTGTCATCGCTCCATGGGGCCTCTTCCCTCCCCATCCTTTTTATGTTTTGGACTCATTCTAGGTACAGTTTTTTTCCTTTTTTTCTCTCTACTATTTTTACCAATAATCTCTTTCTTTTTCACCTTTCTTCTGTCTTTTTCCTCTAATTCATCTCTGCATTTCATCTCATTCTGCTTACTTTCTCTTCCTTTTCTGGTTCTATTCTTCCACTTATATTTCCTTAAATTATTCTCATCTTATTATACTTTTTCCAATCTCACACGTAATGTTCCTTCTTACCTTACACTACATTTGTCACATGTAAACTTATTTTTTCATTCTTATCCTTACTTCTCTCTCGCAAAGTTGTTCTACGTTGCAGATAGTTGGTCTGTTTCTTGGCATATTTCTTTTCATTTATTTTCTTATATTGATTGTTGTTTCACATTTATGCTCTCATTTATCTCATGTCTTTAAATATTGTTTCCTGGAATGTCAGAGGTTTACATTCCCTTATTAAAAGGCAAAGAGTTCTGACTCATCTGGCCAAATTGGGTGCAGACATAGCTTGCTTGCAAGAATCCCATTTAACAGCAGAGGAATCAATAAAACTGAGAAGAGGTTGGGTTGGAGAGGTTTTTTACTCACCAGGAGATGGTAAGCGTAATGGGGTCGTTACCTTGTGTCGTAAATCACTCTCTGTTAAACTTTTGTCACAGTGCTCAGACGTAAGTGGTAGATGGCTGCTTATTAAACTTTTAATTGGTAATGCTCCGATTTCTTTACTAAATATATACACACCCACTGTTGGAGACCCCTCCTTTTGGACATCCTTAGCTCAGCAACTCGCAAATTGTATTGATGATAATTTCATTCTTACAGGTGATTGTAACCAAGTTTTTGACCCCTTTTTGGATCGCAATTCAATGGTCTCCTTTGTCCCGCATAAGGCCCATAAACTCTTCATACAGACTATTAAACAATATAAGCTTATTGATGCTTGGAGACTTTGCAACCCCATCACCAAAGAATACACTTATTATTCTCCAGTTCACCACACTCAATCAAAATTGGACTACTTTTTCATTTCACATAATGTGTCACAATCTTTAATAGCAGCAGATATTGGATCCATTCTAATTTCTGATCATGCTCCTATTACCATGCGGTTAGATATTTTACAGAAACCCTGCACTCCCCGTAAATGGCGCTTTAACAACACCCTTCTTTTGGACCCGGCATTCACTCCCTCATTTACTTCCTTTTTTAATGAATATTTTTTGTTTAATCAGACTGATGACTTACCTTTTCACGTGATATGGGATGCCTTTAAAGCAGCAGCTAGGGATTTCATTATTGGTTATGTCTCCAAAAAGCGCAAAATGTCACAAGCACTTGCCACATCTCTCCTTGCCAAAATAAAGAGACTGGAACACTCGTTTTACTCCTCAAGAGCAAAAGACTGTTTGTCAGAACTTACTAATGCTAAATTTCAATTTAATAAGGAGTCGACAAATAATGCTTCCATTTATTTATTAAAGTCTAGTACAAAGTTTTATGGTGGGCAGAATAAAGCCGGTAAGGTACTAGCCAATTATTTGAAGGTCAAACATAATGACCGCTTGAGGCATTCAAGGTATAACAACCAGTACTGTCGGTACTGCAGCCGTGGAGCGCCTGGTAAAGGGCTCCGAGAATTCTGCTTAGCTTCTCTTTTTAAAATATTCTTTTTCAATCATTTTAAATGCACTTGAAACTCACATATTTGTTTTAAACTGCTTCACCACTTACTTGTCACGTTGCCCATTCTGCGTGCTTCCCCGGTCTACCGCTGACTATTCAGTTTGTGTGGAGGGAATTGACGCACACACCGGAAGTGATTCTCACAACTTCCGGATACATTACGGAGGTCAGCAGACTAGCAGCTGATCACCTTGCCCATAAAACACAGATGCCTGTCGCAACGCGCAGCGGACGCGCTTGAGGCATTCAAGGTATAACAACCAGTACGGTCGGTACTGCAGCCGTGGAGCGCCTGGTAAAGGGCTCCGAGAATTCTGCTTAGCTTATCTTTTTAAAAATAATCTTTTTTAATCATTTTAAAGGCACTTGAAACTCACATATTTGTTTTAAACTGCTTCACCACTTACTTGTCACGTTGCCCATTCTGCGTGCTTCCCCGGTCCACTGCTGACTATTCAGTTTGTGTGGAGGGAATTGACGCACACACCGGAAGTGATTCTCACAACTTCCGGATACGTTACGGAGGTCAGCAGACTAGCAGCTGATCACCTTGCCCATAAAACACAGATGCCTGTCGCAACGCGCAGCGGACGCATGCAGCGGGCGCGCCAAAGGCAAGCCCGTCTGCGCCTGGCCATGCCCCCTGGCTCTAACAAACCAGCACCACACAGCATGGCGTTAGCCTACACCAGTAAACATCTAAAGGATATTCTCCATGCTACTATCGGCAAACCTATCTGCCCTCATTTTCACATGGAGTCACTAGCTACCCATTCCACTACCCGCTGCTCAACCTGCACGTTTAAATTGGAAGTCCACAACAGATCATCACCCACTCGCACGCACTCTGCTTCCACAAATCAGGAAAATATTCACTTAGCCCTTATAAACGCACGCTCCCTCCCTAAACACAAATACGAAATATCGGATCTCTTAGAGGACTATAATCTGGATCTTCTATTTATCAGAGAAACCTGGGGTGACCCCTCTTCTGGTCCAGACTTCCGTACCGCGACCCCTAACGGCTTCTCTGCACTCAGACACGACAGAACTTTTAAAAAAGGAGGAGGCTTGGCGCTCATCTATCGAGACAAGTACTCAGTCAGGACAGAGACAATTCCCTCTACGGTCTGTGAAGCACTTACCTTCACAATATTGCTCACTCAATCCCAATCCTTCAAGCGCACCCTCCTTTACCGCCCACCGGGCTCCCAGGCTGAATTCCTTTTGGCTATGGGCAGTTTATTAGAACCCTTAGAGGGAGAACCCAATTGCACCAGCCTGGGAGGCTTCAAGTTTCACTTAGAGGCTCACGAAGATAAGGACACCTCATCCCTCACAGCAGAACTAGAGGCGGTAGACCTCTCACAGTTAGTGACGAGCCCCACACATTCAGCCGGCAAATTTCTCTAAGGAACGTTCTTCCTCTAACCTGGACGGACCACTGTGCAGTTCTGTTTGACATTCAGACAGGGAGGAACACTCCTCTGCACACTAGTTCCTTCTCCCCTAAGCAGTTTAAGGCGTGGAGTAGCAATGACCATCATGCCCTCAAATCACACTTGCTATCTACTCAGCAAGATACCACGCAAGATCCTGAATTGGCTTCCACTAACTACTCAGAATGGCTCCACAACACATTCAGTGCTTTAGTACCACTTAAAACTGCTTCCAAAATCAGGAATGCCCCTTGGTTCTCAGAGGCACTGAGACTCGAGAAACAACGGAGCAGGAATCAAGAAAGACTCTGGCGTCGAGACTATGACAACGCGGAAAAAATCCGCTACAAAGAGGCAATGACCAAGTACAAACATCTCATAATCTCTGAGAAAAGTAACTACTACCTTAGACAAATTGAAACTGCCCAAGATTCTTTTAAGCAGTTGTTCCAGGTAGTGGCCAAGCTATCAGGGCCAGGGACTAACTCCTCCAAATGCGCCACCCAATCTCTCTGCAATTCATTGGCCAGTTACTTTCAAGAAAAGGTTAGCCATATCTATGCCAACTTCTCAGCCCAAACGAAGGCTGTTAATCAGATTGACGACCCCAGTGATGATGAAATCACTCCTAATCTCTCAGAATTCAGCCAGGTCTCACTGGAACAGATCACGGACCTAATTTCCACTGTCAAATCTGGATCCCCTAATGACCCTTGCCCTCCATCTATTTTGAAATCGATCCCTGACTTGATAGGCCCCAACCTAGCAAACATCTGCAACTCGATGTTCCTCACAGGCACTTACCCTTCCATTTGGAAAAAGGCTATTATCAAACCTCTGCTAAAGGAGAATAATCTTGACCCTGCAGAGACCAAAAACTATAGGCCAATTGCATGTCTTCCATTTCCAGCAAAAAAAATTGAAAATATCATGAACTCTCAGCTGGCCCAGTTCATTGATGACAACACCCTACTGGATGACACACAATTTGGCTTCAGAAAGGGCCATGGTACGGAGACAGCCCTCATCAAAGCATCTGATGAAATCAGAATGGTACTAGATCATGGTGGTGCCGCGGTCCTTGTGCTGTTGGATTTATCAGCAGCCTTTGACACGGTCGATCACGCCACCCTGATCGACCGTGTCTCAGCCATCGGCATCAGACATAGGGCCAAAGCCCTCCTGGCCTCTTTCCTATCCAATCGGACTCAGCTAGTGAGTCTCGGAGATTTCAACTCCACACCATTTGCGCTCCCGTGCAGTGTGCCACAAGGATCATCACTGAGTCTGACCTTATTTAACATATATGTGTCAGACCTGGTGAGAGTCATCAAATCCTACGGGATGGGGCTAACATCGTACGCCGATGATACGCAATTGGTGCTAGCAGTACACAATGATGGAGGGGCAGTCGCGGCAAGCTTTCAAGAAGGAATGTTGGCCATCAGTGCATGGATGGCCAACAATTGCCTCAAACTAAACTCAGATAAGACGGAGGTGATGATCTTTGGTAATCTCTCCCCTGGCAGGTCCCCTACCTGGTGGCCAGCCAAGCTGGGATCACCTCCGTCCCCCGTCACAAAGGTCAGAAACATGGGTGTTATGTTTGACAACAAGCTGTCCTTCATACACCACGCCAACACAGTTGTCTCCTCATCCTTCTATGTCCTCAGGATGATAAAAAAAACTCCTACCGTTTCTCCCAATCAGTGCTGGTAGAACCCTCATCAGCACACTGGTTATGTCGAAAGTTGACTACTGTAATGGTCTCCTAATCAATGCCCAGGAAAAGGTCCTGATCAAGCTACAACTGGTGCAGAACGCAGCCGCAAGGATTCTGTCAGGCACCCCCAAGTTTAAGCCAATATCCAAGGTGGTGCGACAGCTCCACTGGCTGCCCATAAGAAGCAGAACCAAATTCAAGGCACTATGCATCGCATACAAGGCAACCCACAACACAGGACCTGAGTTTCTGAAGAAAGCTCTCTGCCCATACACCCCCAGTAGACCCTTGCGCTCATCAGCAGCTAACCTGCTTATTGTCCCTCGAACCAAGAAAGCCTCATGGGGTGATAGAAGATTCACAGTCGCCACTACCAGATTGTGGAAATCGCTCCCCCTTCATATTAAGACTAGTCCTACCCTGCTAGCCTTCAAGAAACAAGTAAAAACCTGGCTCTTCAACCAATAAGTCACTCGCTCCATGGCCTTTCCTCTTAGTCCTCAGCGCCGAGACACCCAAGGGTATTTGCGCGCTTTACAAGTTGCTTAAATAAATAAATAAATAAATAAAATAAATAAATAATAAACTCAATATAGATTCTATTATGGATGAAAAGCAGTCATTGAAATATAAAGACGATGAAATCTTGAATGAATGTTTTCATTTTTACAAAACACTATACACATCAGAAGCCCTTCCCACAGAGCAGTGTATTTCTTAGTTTTTATCTGATGTTCAACGGCCATCTTTTACCCAAGCAGATCTTTCTAATTTGGAATCCGATCTCTCACAAAAGGAACTTTCTTCCGCATTACAGACACTTAAAAAGATAAAGCCTACGTGCTAGATGTCTTTACTGTTGAATTTTTCACGCATTTCGCCTCCTTGTTAATTCCCAAATTACATACTTTATTAAACTCTTTTTTGAACTCAGGTAAATCCTCAGGCTATTTCACAGAAGCTCTCATTTGCCTTATCCCCAAGGAAGGGAAGGACTTGAGATATTGTAAGAATTTTTGGCCCATATCTTTAATTAATGTCGATTACAATTTTTTTTCCAAATCTTTGGCATTACGATTGGACTCCCATTTACCTGATCTGTTGGGAGTGGAACAGTCAGGCTTTGTTAAAGGTCGTCTCATCACACACAACACCTGTTTATTTTTTGATATCCTATCTAAATCCTCTCATGTTTCACATTCCTTGGCAGCCATTGCATTGGACGCAGAGAAAGCGTTTGATAGAGTGGATGGGCATACCTTTTTCAGACTCTTAAATGGTTTGGCTTTGGACCTAAAATAATTTCCTTAATCTCACTTCTATATTCTAACCCAAGAGCGGCTGTGTGCGCTAACGGTACTATATCTTCCTATTTTACTTTGGGTAGGGGTGTTCGTCAAGGGTGTCCATTGTCCCCGTTTCTTTTTAATCTAGCCCTAGAACCCTTTTTATCACGAATTCGTCAAAACAGAGACATTCATGGTTTTAATTTCAACGACACTCATATCAAATTGGCGGCATATGCTGATGATATACTGCTTTTTATTTCACAACCCCAATCCTCTCTTCCTGCTTTCTTACGTGAAGTTAACTCCTTTGCAGCCGTATCCAGCTATAAATTAAACAAGGATAAATGTGAAATATTACCCTTAACGAAATACACTTTTAAAGATGACTTTGCATGCTCAAATTTTGCGTTGTGTCCTCAACACATTAAGAGGCCCATTAGGATGGCGGGCGGACTTCCGTCCGCCCGCCACCCTAGCGGTGCTGGGACCGGCCGCCAGTGGTGCGGCGGTCCCGCACCGGCGATTAGGATGCCACCGCCACCGTGGCGGTGGCATCCTCCATTCTCAGCATTGTGGTGGGCGGTGCTCACAGCACCGCCCGCCACAATGCTTGGAATGCACTGCGTGCATTGTCATGCACAAGGTGACAGGCACTGCAAGGTGCCTGCCACCATGTCCATGACAATGCAGGGGGGTACCATAGGTACCCCCCATGTGCACCCCCCACCCCCCAATATCTTGGGGGCCCGCAAGGGGCCCCCGGAAGAGAATTCCGCATGCCTTTCTGTGGCGGCAACGCCGCCACGGAAAGGCATGTTTCCGCACCCATGCTAATATGGATGGCGGTGTCTAGCAGACACCGCCACCATATTAAACCCTTTTCCGCCCGGTCGACTTGTCGACCAGGCGGAAAAGCGGCGGACGGTCTTCCCGTCCGCCGCGGTACCCCCGCCAAACTAATATGGTGGGGGGTAAATGGGTGGCGGGTGGGGAAGGATGTAGGGCAGATTGCCTCTGCCATGCGGGCGGTGGCAATCCGCCCTACATCCTAATGGGCCCCAAAGTATTTGGGTCTCCACTTCACTCCATCTATCTCAAATGCAAATTCGCGTTGTATGGATAACTGTGTACAGAGAATAACTCCTCTGACTGCTAAGTGGCACCCTTTATATTTATCCTGGTGGGGTCGCCTCGATACCATAAAAATGATGCTGTCCCCTATAGTTCTTTATACAATTTCCAATATCCCAGTATCCATTCCCTTAAAATTCTTCAAGAAAATAAATTCCTTGTTATCCTCTTTTTTATGGAGCAATAAAAAATCAGGCATGTCCCTATCAAAATTGATTCGTCCAAAGTCAGAAGGGGGCGTTAATTTTCCTAATTTTCCTATATATCAAAAATCTTTTTTGCTTCGTCAAGCTTCAAGATGGCTCTCCAAGTCCTCCGATGACTACCCTCTGTGGGCCAAACTTGAACTCTCTTTTCTCTCCGCTTTCTCCTTTCAAGAATACCACTCGTTCTCTCGCAAACCACAGAACCTTTCAACCCCCATAATTAAGTACACATCCAAAATTCTGAGACCTACTTCCTTAGTGGACCCTATAAATTGGACTTCTTTCCAATTCCACGATATGGCATAACAACATGATATTGATACGTGATAAGCCCTTTTATTAGAAATCATGGAGACAAAGGGGTCTAATTTGGATACATCAATTATATATACAGGATCAGATTATGTCTTTTGTGCAAGTTAAAGAACTTTTTAACTTACCAACGTCCTTCCAATCTAAATATACACTCTTAAAACAAGCTATTTTGACTGCTTATACCCGTTGCATACCTTTAATTTCTTCTACTGATCCTGTCACCCCTTCAGTTGATACATTGCACTCCCTATTACAAATCAATTCCAAGGCTTCAGTTATTTACAATTATTTACAATCCTCATGTAATACACGAGGGAAAACTAAGACGGAACTCTCTTGGGAACAAGATTTGGGTGTTACTTGGCCCATAAACATATGGAATAAAATATGGAATAAAATCAGAAAATCTTCAAGGGCTGCCAACACTACACAGACACTGTTTTTTTATATATAATAAGCTTCTATTATCCCCAATGACTCTGCATAAAAGACATGTTGATCTCTCGGATAAATGCTGGTCGTGCTCCTCCTCATGTGCGGATCTACACCATTTACTTTTTACATGCCCACTTGTCCATGGTTTTTGGGTAAAGGTTTGGGCCCAGATCAATTGAATTTTTCATTCCAAATACCCTTTCTCTGTTTCTAACGTGTTCTTGGGAAGTTTATCTCCGATGTGGTCAGATTGCAACTCTAACACAAAAATAGTAGACGTATTGCTGGCAGTTGCCTTTCAGCAGATTACTAGAAACTGGAAAGACTTTACCAAATTATCTCATCAAGCTTGGTGGTACGCTATTTGTTATAACCATAGATTAGACACAGCTCTTGTGTACCCTATTCCCATGGCAACAAAATGTATGTATTTATGGTTGCCTATCAAAACGTTCATTGATGTTAGTGCAAAACGTTCCTCTAGTTTAACACCCGTACAACAAGAAGTTTCCAAACCTCCATGACTTTCTTTTTACTGTGTTCTTTATATATAAGATCATTTTGAATTTTGCATTATAAGTTGTTGTATTATGTGCATTGTAATCTCTCTGCTTTTTTACTGATGTATCTATATATTTCATTAACTCTTCTCCTTTAGATAGACCAACTTTAATTATATATATATAACTATTTTGTCTTTATATTCAACAATTGACTCATGTGACTATGGATTGTTATTTTGTACTCTGTATTGAGATTTATATTTCCCTTAATAAACTCTTTTCTGAACTTAAAAAAAGATAGCAGTGTAGGGTATATTGACGTATAATTAATAATGAAGTTGAGAAGACAGATCCATTGGGAGAAAGCAGCTCTTTTTGCACAGGCACGCCCATTTTTCTGTGGACTGAAGCTGCTGGGTTTTGAACTCTGAACACTGATTCACAGTCCCCAGTCTATGTGCCCTGATCACTAAAACAAAGTAAAGGTGGCTAACTCCTAATTGTCATATTTAACTTCCCAGTAAGACCACGGTGTATAGTGCAGGAACAGGAAGCACTACATGAGTGCTTCCTGTTCCTACTATGTGATGTGACTGCTACATGACTGCAGCGCTGCCGGAGCCATCAGAGCTTCTGGAGCAGACCTGCCGCCCACTGCAGCCCACTCACCTCCGCTTTCCGCCTCCTTGCGTCATTGCCAGTCACCCGGCTATCATTGCCACCCGGGTTGAGGACTGGGCTTTGAGATGCGCTGAGGGGGCCGAGTCTCTCCTGACCAGCCCTTCCAGTTTCTCCTGACCCGCCCACCTGGCCATCCATTTCACGGCCTCCCTCCCCAGCCTTAAGTGACATGCTACGTTGGCTCAGGGAGGGACGCTGCACGACTGAGAAGAGGTGAGCTGGGAGTGGTGGGGGAGGGCAGGCAGGGTCGAGTGAGGCTGTGAGATGCTTCCCCACAGGGAGCAGGGGCAGAGGAACCATTCTGAGCAGCTGCCATTAGGGCACACGTAGCTAGGGGAAGACAGCGGTGAGTAGCAAAAGCGGCCACACTAGGCTGTGGTGCGGCTTACTGCTGCGCTTTCTCCCGGACTGATTCAGTACACCTACAGTGCCCTATAGATGCCATAGCGGCTCTACTATCGCCTCAGAGGAGGGGGACCTACCGGCAGAAGAACTGTGCCTTAAGGTACTGTGCAGGTAGGTGGAAATAGGAGGATTAACGGAGGCATTAACAGATGCAAACACCTTTATCTTTAACCACGATTGGTTCCAGTCAGCAGCCTGTAGGCGGCAAGTCTGTTGGGAACAACACTGCCGGCTTATACATGATTCACCTGGTTCTGACAATCTTGCCAGAACATAAACTTCAATAAATTACTGGCAACAACTACTGACAATCATCATCAGCGCCCAGAAATTCTTAATATACAGACAGAGCTTTGCATGACCAGGCCTTTTGGGCTGGTCACTGCCCTACTGCCAACCCTATTGTCAGCACTGCCTTTGCATGGATATGCGGGTATAGCTGTTCACCTGTGCTTTTTAAAGGCACAGATTTTTGGAAAACCTACATTGAAAGCTACACTTCACATAGGAGGGCACAATGAGATCAGGGAGAGTAAGGCGTCAGGCCAACCTCAGCAGCTAACACAAGAAAGAGGAGCCTCCGGTAGGCAAGCAGCACTAGTACAAAAAATGCTCATATAGAGGAGGATCTTATTGCTCCAACTCTTCAAGAGTCAGCTATGGAGACAACACTAAGCTATTAGTCAAAGATATACACCAAATCACTTTTATAAAGATGCTGGATCAGGGCTCTTCTCAAAATGGGCTTCTACCTCCACTACAATTAGTCATTGTGGATCACTCTAATGTGGTTTCTGAAGGGATCACGAGATCGATAGAAAATGAAGCGCCTACTTTACTGGAGATTGCTGGAAACAATGAGCATGTAATCAGCAAATGTTAATGGGTATTTATAAATTACAGTGTGTACGTATATTATTTATATATTCGGACAAACACAATTGATTCATCATAGACAATGCTCAATTGACGAGTGCCTCAATGCTGCCATCAACATTGTATACAAGAAAGAAAGAATCAAATAAGTATGTATGTACACAGACATTAATACACATACTAACATTCAAAAGACAATTTTAGTAACAATTTTGAATGTATACATTTGTGCATATTATATACAAAATATTACTGGTCTCATAGTCATGTTAGAAAAATATTGCGATAGGGATCTCTTCACATGTGTAATGGGACGGTGGCAGGTTCTATGATATGAATAGATATCATAGTTATTTACCTCAAGTATCAAACTTGCACCATTCTTCTGGTGTGTTCATACCTTGTCTGATAGAGTTACATCTATCTACCCGTTTGCACTCAAGGCTCTGTAGTATAAAGAAGACGTCTCCACCTCTTGGAGGAACAGTAGCCTTCTCGTTCGTTTTCTTTTCCTTTCTGTGCCCCCTTGATGCCCTGATTGTGCTCGTTTTCCCTTCTGTGCCTGTTTCCCGCCGCTGCGCCCCTGCGGCCCCGCCCCCTCACTGCCCATTCGCTGCCCCATTCCCTGCTCCTCCCTCCCACCTCCCCATTTATGGCGGCCGCTGCGTGGTGAAGAGAGCGACCCCTGACCTTGACTGGTAGGTCGCTCCCCCACCACACAGCTCCGTCTGTGTGCCCTGCTGCTGCCCCTGATTGTGCTCGTTTTTCCTTTCTGTGCCCCCTTGCTGCCCCTGATTGTGCTCTTTTTTCCTTTCTGTGCCCCCCTTGCTGCCCCTGATTGTGCTCGTTTTTCCTTTCTGTGCCCCCCTTGCTGCCCCTGATTGTGCTCGTTTTTCCTTTCTGTGCCCCCCCTTGCTGCCCCTGATTGTGCTCGTTTTTTCCTTTCTGTGCCCCCCTTGCTGCCCCTGATTGTGCTCGTTTTTCCTTTCTGTGCCCCCTTGCTGCCCCTGATTGTGCTCGTTTTTACTTTCTGTGCCCCCTTGCTGCCCCTGATTGTGCTCGTTTTTTCCTTTCTGTGCCCCCTTGCTGCCCCTGATTGTGCTCGTTTTCTTTTCCTTTCTGTGCCCCCATGATGCCCTGATTGTGCTCGTTTTCCCTTCTGTGCCTGTTTCCCGCCGCTGCGCCCCTGCGGCCCCGCCCCCTCACTGCCCATTCGCTGCCCCATTCCCTGCTCCTCCCTCCCACCTCCCCATTTATGGCGGCCGCTGCGTGGTGAAGAGAGCGACCCCTGACCTTGACTGGTAGGTCGCTCCCCCACCACACAGCTCCGTCTGTGTGCCCTGCTGCTGCCCCTGATTGTGCTCGTTTTTCCTTTCTGTGCCCCCTTGCTGCCCCTGATTGTGCTCGTTTTTCCTTTCTGTGCCCCCTTGCTGCCCCTGATTGTGCTCGTTTTTCCTTTCTGTGCCCCCCTTGCTGCCCCTGATTGTGCTCGTTTTTCCTTTCTGTGCCCCCCTTGCTGCCCCTGATTGTGCTCGTTTTTCCTTTCTGTGCCCCCCTTGCTGCCCCTGATTGTGCTCGTTTTTTCCTTTCTGTGCCCACCTTGCTGCCCCTGATTGTGCTCGTTTTTCCTTTCTGTGCCCCCTTGCTGCCCCTGATTGTGCTCGTTTTTACTTTCTGTGCCCCCTTGCTGCCCCTGATTGTGCTCGTTTTTTCCTTTCTGTGCCCCCTTGCTGCCCCTGATTGTGCTCGTTTTCTTTTCCTTTCTGTGCCCCCTTGATGCCCTGATTGTGCTCGTTTTCCCTTCTGTGCCTGTTTCCCGCCGCTGCGCCTGCGGCCCCGCCCCCTCACTGCCCATTTGCTGCCCCATTCCCTGCTCCTCCCTCCCACCCCCCATTTATGGCGGCCGCTGTGCGGCCGCGCAGCGGACGTGCCGAAGGCGCGCCTAAGGCAAGCCCGTCTGCGCCCGTCCGCGCCCAGCGCCAGACCCCCTGGTCCGGGCATCCCCCGCGCCCGCCACATCAACAGACGCCGATACGACGCCAGCACCCTCCACGCACTCAACCCCGGAAAAGATCATGCCTGCTACCAGGCCACCCCGAAGCGCACCCAAGGGCCCTTCACCTGCCGGAACTGCAGCTTCGTCAGCACCCGCCCCGCCAAACCACCGCCCAGGAAAGAACCCAACTACCTCAGATGCATCCTCCTCAACACCCGCTCCGCCCGCAAACACGAAATCGAACTCTGGGACCTTCTCGACTCAACCTCCCCAGACGTCGCATTCCTGAAGGAGACCTGGCTGAATCCCGCTTCAGCCCCCGACATCGCCATTGCCATCCCGGACGGATACAAGATCACCCGCAGGGACCGCACCAACGGAGTTGGAGGAGGCATCGCCATCGTCCACAGGAACACCCTCAGAGTCTCAACCAACACCGACGACACCCTCAGCACCGCCGAACACATGCACTTCCAGATCCACACCGATCTCAACACCACCCTCAGAGGAACCCTCATCTACAGACCCCCCGGACCCCGACCACAGTTCAGCGATTCCATCGCTGACTTCATCAGCACACACGCCATCGCCTCCACGGACTACATCCTCCTCGGGGACCTGAACTTCCACCTCTAGAACAACAAGGACACCAACTCCACCACCCTGATCGACAACCTCGCCACCCTCGGACTCAGACAGCTCGTGACTACACCCACCCACGCCGCCGGCCACACGCTAGACTCCATCTTTTCCGCAAGCCCACATGTCTCCTTCAACCACACCTCCGAACCCCACTGGACTGACCACCACTGCATCCACTTCACCTACAGGAAGCCCACCACGCACCACCGCACCGAACAAATGCCTCGCCGCTGCTGGAGCAGAGTCACGGAAGACCAGCTAACCACAACCCTCGCCCTGAGCCCACCCGCCGAACCCTCCGACCCCGACACCGCCACCCGCAACCTCAGACAGTGGATCGACGACTGCGCCAACACCCTCGCCCCGCTCAAGAATCCGCCCAACAGCCACACCAGCAAGAAAGCCACCTGGTTCACCGAAGACCTCCAGGCCTCCAAACGAACATGCCGAAAACTGGAGAAGATCTGGCTCCACGAACGGACAGCGGACAGCTACGCCGCCCACAAGAGCGCCACCCGCAGTCACCATCACCTCATCAGATCCGCCAAAAGGGCCTCACTCAAAGACCGCCTAGACAACAACGCACACAACAGCAAAGAGCTCTTCAACATCGTGAAGGAACTCTCCAACCCCAGCTCCAACACCAACGACATCCAGCCGTCGCGAGACCTGTGCGACTCACTGGCCACCTTCTTCCACCGCAAAATCGCCGACATCCATGACAGCTTCAACACCACGACCGCCCCGGCAACCACCGAGACCACTGCCCCCACAACCACCAACCGCCTGCTCTCCTGGACCAACATCAACGACGAGGACACCAGCGAGATCATGAACACCATCCACTCCGGTTCACCGCTAGACCCGTGCCCTCACCACATCTTCAACAAAGCCAGTACAGCCATCGCGCCCCATCTCCGGAAAATAATCAACATCTCCTTCGAGACAGCAACCTTCCCGGAAAGCTGGAAGCACGCCGAGATCACCGCCTTACTCAAGAAACCCAAGGCAGACCCCAAGGACCTCAAGAACTTCCGACCCATCTCTCTGCTCCCGTTCCCCGCGAAGGTCACCGAGAAAATCGTCAACAAACAACTGACCCGCTACCTCGAGGAGAACAACATCCTGGACCCTTCCCAGTCCGGCTTCCGCAGCAACCACAGCACCGAAACCGCCCTCATCGCCGCCACCGATGACATCAGGACCCTGCTAGACAACGGAGAAACAGCAGCCCTCATCCTCCTGGACCTATCAGCCGCCTTCGACACGGTCTGCCACCACACACTACGAACACGCCTTCACGACGCCGGGATCCAAGAGAAGGCCCTGGACTGGACCACATCCTTCCTTTCCGGCAGAACACAAAGCGTCCGCCTCGCCCCCTTCCGATCCAAGGCCACCAAGATCATCTGCTGCGTACCCCAAGGCTCCTCCCTCAGCCCAATGCTGTTCAACATCTACATGGCACCCCTCGCCCACGTCGCCCGACAGCACAACCTCAACATCATCTCCTACGCCGACGACACCCAGCTGATCCTCTCCCTCACCAAAGACCCTCACACCGCCAAAGCCCACCTCCACGAAGGAATGAAGGCCGTCGCCGAATGGATGAGGACCAGCCGCCTGAAGCTGAACTCGGACAAGACGAAGGTCCTCATCCTTGGTTCCAACCCTTCAGCCTGGGACGACTCCTGGTGGCCAACATCACTGGGAACAGCCCCGCCACCCACCGACCACGTACGCAACCTAGGGGTCATCCTCGACCCCACCCTCTCCATGACTAAGCAGGTCAACGCCGTTTCCTCATCCTGCTTCAACATACTCCGAATGCTCCGCAGGATCTTCAAGTGGATCCCCACCGAAACAAGAAAAACAGTCACCCAGGCCCTCGTCACCAGCAGGCTGGACTACGGAAACGCCCTCTACGCAGGAACGACGGCTAAGCTCCTGAGACGGCTGCAACGCATCCAGAACGCCTCTGCACGTCTTATCTTCGACATCCCCGACGCAGCCACATCACACCCCACCTGAGAGACCTGCACTGGCTCCCTGTCAACAAGAGGATAACCTTCAAGCTCCTCACCCACGCACACAAAGCACTCCACAACTCCGGACCAGCCTACTTCAACAGACGACTCAGCTTCTACACCCCCACCCGCCAGCTCCGCTCGACCAGCCTCGCCCTCGCCACAGTCCCCCGCATCCGGAAAACGACCGCCGGCGGCAGATCCTTCTCCCACCTCGCCGCCAAGACCTGGAACACCCTCCCCACCAACCTCCGACAGACCCAAGACCTACTGGCCTTCAGAAGACTCCTCAAGACCTGGCTCTTCGATCAGTAGCAGCACCACCCCCCTCATCCCCCAGCGCCTTGAGACCCTCGCGGGTATGTAGTGCGCTTTATAAGTGACATGATTGATTGATTGATTGATTCTCAGTGATCTGCCACCTCAGGTCATCGGCTGTATTTTTTTTCTCTGTGTAGTGTTGTACTAGTGAAGCTAGTTTCAATTTGGCAATGTATACGGCTTCTATGTTGGCTAATTCTTGCCTTGATTGGTTGTGATGTCTGTCTAATGCAAATTGAAAGGACTTCAAATACAATAGATTACGTTTGTGGAGGCTCAGTCAGTGTGTTGCTGCAGAGTGTCTTTTATATCTCCATGTATGAAGTCTTTAGTATTGGTAGCGTATTGACAGCCAATGCAATTACCACATTTAAAGTTACCCTTAATGGTGTGTAAGCCCAGCATTTCTTGTATGGTATTGCTGTGCTTAGGAACACAAGTGGTGGAGTGCACCAGATGGTCCCTAATGTTTTTCCCATTCCTATAAGAAAAAAAGGGGCGTTCTTTGAATTTACTCATGGTGTTCAAACCCATTACAATGATTAGGGTTCACCTTGACTGTATACACACCAGCCAAGCAGACTTTATGGAGTATTACTGGAGACTATATGACCCCTCTCAGGTTTAGCACTTACAGCCCTCGATCCACTAGAAAAGGACGTCCCTCTTGTGGAACTGGAAATATGTGGAGTGATAAAAGTAGCAACCACACAAAAAACTCCGGGACTGGATGGACTTCCCACTGAATTTTATAAAACTTACGAAAATGTCTTGGCCCCCAAATTGCTTGAAGTATATCAGGCCACCCTGAATGAGGGTCACCTACCGCAATCTATGTTCGAGCCACTGATGGTGTCTCTAGCTAAATCCGACAGAGACCCGCTGGAACTGATGTCTTACCGCCCATTGTCAATGTTGGAAACTGATGATAAAATCCTTAGCAAGGTGGTGGCGCTCCAGTTAATCAAGCATATGCCTCGACTGGTCCATACCAACTAAAATGGTTTCATCCCTGATAGATCCACCACACTCAACATCAGGAGACTGCACAGGGAGATGGAGTTGGCCCCAGAGCAGTGGCCATATGCAGCCTGGCTGGTGTTAGATTTAGAAATATGCGTTTGATACCATTGACTGAGGATACCTCTTTACCACACTGACTAAAATGGGTATCACAGGGAGATTGCTAATAGTCATAAGACTCTTCTATACCACACCAATTGCCCGGGTAAAAATAGGCCAGTATGTGTTGCCTCCTTTCTTGGTGAGCAGGGGCACTCGACTGGGCTGATTAACCTCTATAGGAGACCTATACAGGGATGGGGTGTTAATACCCTTTGGGCAATTACGGGAGGAACATGAGTTACGAATGGGGCACTTCTTTGCCTACGGCAACTTAGTAACATAGTTGGGCCATCTGTGGAATCTAATGGACACTGAACCGGAACAACACACACTGACTCACGCCCTACATGTTGTGGGAAATAGCTGTAGACTCAGAAACTGGTTTGTTAAAGCCTTAACTCACACGACTACTGACCCCTTGTTGTCTACACATAGACTATGGGAGACGAATATAGGTCATAACTTGACACACAAAGAATGGCAACGGGTCCTCCACTATCCACGGAAGGTGTCTCAAAATGCCAAATTCCAGTGCATACAATACAATACACTGCATAGGGCATATCTCACTCTGCAGCCTTACACAAAATAATTGGTTCCTGCCCTTTCTGCCCCAGATGCCGTGTGCACACTTCACATATGACTCACATGTTCTGGTCGTGCCCGTCTGCTGAGGTACTCTGGACTGAAGGTACAGCAACACTGACAGACCGTACGGATTTGCACACTTTGGCGGGTGCATTACTGGGATTGTATCGGTGCAAAAAATCAAATGACCAGCAGATTCATAGATCTGGCAATGTTCATCACCTGACATGCCATAGCGATGCACTGGAAGGTGACCATACTCCTGTCAATACAACATTGGCGTGCAGTGACACTAAAATGGGGCAAGACAGAAGCTGGCGCACTGCAGAGGGAAGAGGCTAGAGGCCTTTGCAGAGTCCCCATAGCAGAGTACTGGGAGAACATATTATAAGAGTTACAGGAAATTTAGGATGCCTCCCTAAATGAGTAGTGGCTGTGTTCATTAATTTTTTTCAGGTTGCGCTTGTAAGATGCATGGTGTGCAGAACTCCGCCTGGTGGACTCACAAAGGTCTCGAGCTGCTCAGATTGATGGCAGGCTGCAGGCTTCTACCTCCCGGTGTGGATGGAGGGGCATGGGAGTTTAGTTTGTTCACGTTGGATGATAGTTAAGGTTATACGCCCAGAGATGATGGATGCACCCCATGAATGGGCTGCAAAATGTTGTACATAAGGAAATAGACATTATGTTCTTCGATATTGTGATCTGTTGTTTGCTTTAGATTTTTAAGCCTTAATGTTGTTTTATATTGAACCATGTACCCCTCTCAAAGCTATATGATAAATGCATTGGGCTACCTTTGGGTTATTATTGTTTTGTTTTGGGCGCTTACCTAGATCTTGCCTGATCTGCTATTTTCACTTATCATGAGGCGAATTAGGTCAGAAAGCACTTCCGTCGCTCCCATGCACCTCTGATTGCTGTCTTGTGGTTACAGAGGTCGGGGCTTGCTGCTTTCTCTGGATGGTGTATGTGAGGCCTGGTGCATTGGACAATTGCTAGGCCTGATACGGGGGTGAGTGTGGTCTGCGTTCTACTCTTACCTGGAACTGTGCAGCCTTCAATCTCCCAGGCACCCCCCCCCCTTTTCCTCGGAACACGTCTTCTCAGTCGTGTTTGGATCTGCAGTTCCTGGCTTGTGGCTAGCGGGCATGCTACAGATATGGCATGGTGACCGAACTTCAGATGTTCGAAAAACCCAAAGAAAATAACAGAAAATATCGCTGAGATCATAAGTATGTGGGGGCTCGTGGCTAGGGCCAAGAATCCTTGCCGAACTTTGCCTAGGGATGATGACTGGACCAGAACACCTTACAACTCAGGGACGTGTGGCTGTACTGATGAACCTCTCGATGGACCCAATGCAGTGAAGGCGTTTCGCAACTCATTGACTATTGTGCGTTTGCTGTGGAGTTTGTGGGGTCTTCACTATCCCAGGCATAAGAGAATCCTGGATCCCGCCACTTAAGGACAATATTTGTGTTAGAACTGAAAGGGGGCCTCCATCTTGTCGGAGGCTTCTAGTTTTTTGGGGTGCTGTTGGAACTATATGCCATGATGGAAACATGGTCCTGGGCCAAATGCCCGAGAATGGAGACCTTTCGACCTGGTTATTGGGACCCGTCCCATTTAACTTTGGACGCAAGAACCTAGGTACTTGGTCTGGGTGCCTCCATCCCCTAGTTAGGCTCCCCTGCCTCTTGGGCATGGCCAGTTAACCCTGCCCTGGGGGATCAACAGCAGAAGTGGACCTTGGTTCCCACAGGCGCCCTCAATGGCGAACTTTGATGAGGAAAGCCAATCGGCAGAGCACATATAGCAGCCCTGACTCCCCAGATGCAAGTAAAATTTTGTATTCCCAACATTGTCTCATTGATCCTTTTTTTATCTTTTGGTACAGTTATTTCTGAGGATGTGTGCAAATGGGGGGCATTGTACTCTGTATGCCGATCATTTGGTACTCATAAGTCGCACCCCTCTAGGCCTTCAGCATTTATTAGATGCCACTCAATCTAATTTGGAGGAAAATGGCCTGAGCATTTATTTAGACAAGACTAAGACCATGGTCCTGAACCTAAAAAAGGCAAAAGAGACACCTTGTTGGTATTTGGCCAAACAACAATGGGAGATGGTTAAAGAGTATAAGTACCAAGGTGTGACAATAGAAAACGAAGGCTCATTTTCAACTCAGACAGAAGTACTGAGGAGAGGAAATGCATTAGCATTGGCGCAAAAAAATCTAAAGAACAAAGTAGTCAGCTCCAGTTTTACCCTATTACTTCAAGTGATCCAGGCAAAGCTCATCCCAACAATAACGTACAAGAGTAAGTCAATGAGGGAGAGGAATACGGCCACTTTAGCCGGGATATTAGCTGGCGCATTCAGAAGGATCTCCAATCTCCCTAAGTATGCATCACCAGCTCAATTAAGACTTGAGTTTGGCATGCAGAAACAGGAGTTGGCTTGTAGAGGTGCATACATTAATTGCTGGTACAAAATTATGGGTGCGCAGACAGGGACCCTGAATGCTCATCTATGGAGTGAACTGAAGACCAGGGAAAACTGCCCGGCAAGGGCCTATCTCCATGAATCAATTGAGCAATTGGGACTACAGGGACTGCGTGAGGCGTCTGGAGCACAGGAAAAGCTTCAAACGGCTGGTCAACAAGACCATCAAATGTGTCTCCCAGCCAGAGGACAGGGCATTACTGAGAGGTAGAGTACACAGTTGGTTCGTTCTTCACAGCTACTCCAAGGCAGCACCTCAGCTCTATTTAAGCGCTGGGTTTACTAAAGCCACTAAGGAGAAGTATCTGTATTATTGTCTTGGTATTCCTCCCTCACTGCTACATCTTCCAACTTGGAAATGTACTTCAGCTGAGCCTTGCTGCCGTTTGTTTGGGCGGAGAGAGAGGACATCCTTCACCTTATATGCATATGCAAACAACTCTTGAGTGAACACCGAGCAACATTACACCCACTTTTTATTCACAAAGGCCTTCACACTTGCAGGCAGGCAGCCATGGCATGCTTTGCCAGAGAGGATTTACAGCTAAACTGCCACCTTTTGAGATCTCTGAACGTAGTCGAAAAGAGAGTAATGGACAGAAGCATCCTGAGGACATGTCGGAAGAATAGGAGGGGTTGTGGAAAGAGCTTCTTGTTTATGCTTTGTCAGAGAGGATTTATAGTTAAACTGCTGCCTTGTGGGATACTAGAACACAGTCGTAAGGAGACTAATCAGCATAAACACATCCTGAGGAAAAGCTGGAAGATCTGAAGGGGTGGGGGAAAAGAGCTCTAAGTTCAACTGTTCAGCGATGCATCTGGAACCATGGACTGACAGTGCTCTTACCCAGGGGGTATGAAGACCTTTATATGAACTCACTGAGAACTGAGTTCAGGCATGACTTGCACTATTTATTGGAAGAATGCCTTTTATCTTTTTTGCTTCTCCTATTGACATAATCCTTTTGAATCCTGTCTTCATGTCAACCTAGGGCTGGGATAGGTCTCGGGGGCCTGCTGATATTTGAATAATTTTTTATCCACCAGCTGTTTTTATACTGATCTTATTGATTCCTGAATTGCAATCTTGATCAGAAAACATGCACTTTTACCCTCTTAGCACAAATGATTGTTTTTAACTGCATGTAAGACAGAACAGTATTCTTGATCAGAAAACAAGCACTTTTGTTCTCTTTGCAATAATGATTGTTCTTAACTGTATGTAAGACAACAATAATGTTACATTTATAGGAATTGTCATTTTACATCTACTGTTTCTTTTTAATCTGGTCTTTTGTTGCAATGGCTTTAATTAACCACGCAATTAAATCCACCAACGGCATGGAAAAGTGAAATGTCATCTGTAGATTGAACACCTCTTGTGCCCATCCACTAGGCTGACAAATTAAATATGGCTTCAGGCCTAACTGTGCAACCTGACTCCTGCACCTTTTAAACCTGCAAGTGAACCTGTTAGAATAACCCTTTTAAACAGGAAAAACCCTACTTCTAAATATTAAAAGCCCAGAAGGAAGCTTCAGACCAAACTTGTAGCTATAGTCCAGCAGGAGCAAAAGCTGAAACTGAAGGAAAGGAAACTGGTGTTACAGGAAATAATGCCAGATTTGGACTTGTGCAGCTGTAAATGTAAATGTAAATTAGTTTTATATAACGCACAAATACTCGAAGGTGTCTGTTGGACTTGGTCCTTTTTGCAGGGTTATCCCCAAACTTTTTGCTTCTTCCTCCTATTTTTTCCTGACCTGTTGTTGTTGGTTTTAGGACTTTGGGCACTTTACCACTGCTGATCAGTGCTAAAGTGCATATGCTCTCTGTGTAAATTGTTATTATGATTGGTTCTCCCTGATTGGCATATTTGATTTACTGGTCAGTCCCTAGTAGAGTGCACTGAGTGTGCCAGGGCTGGTAAATCAAATACTACTAGTGGGCCTGCAGCACTGATTGTGCCACCCACACGAGTAGTCCTGAAATGTAAGTCAGACTTGCCACTGCAGTGTCTGTGCGCAGTTGTTAACTGCCATATCGACTTGGCAAGTGCACCCACTTGCCAGGCCCTAACCTTCCCTTTTCGTACATGTCAGTCACCCCTAAGGTAGGCCCAAGGTACCCCTGTGGGCAGAGTGCGGTGTATGTGAAAGGTAGGACATGCCCTGATGTGTGTGGCATGTCCTGATAGTGAAATACTGCCAATTTAGTTTTTCACTATTGTAAGGCTATCTGTCCCCGTAGGAAAACATGGGAGTTAATTTATAACATCTTATAAATATAAATTACCATTAGGACCAGATCGGAAAATAAAGTTTAGTATGCCTGAACTCAGAATCTAAAGATGCATCTTTTAGAAAAGGTGATTTTTACATTCTGAGTTTGAAAAT
Source organism: Calotriton arnoldi (assembly GCA_963921515.1). Classification (NCBI taxonomy): domain Eukaryota; kingdom Metazoa; phylum Chordata; class Amphibia; order Caudata; family Salamandridae; genus Calotriton; species Calotriton arnoldi. Next base: position 168,185 of record CAWUFW010004542.1, on the reverse strand, counting down.
ACCACTTTTAGAAAGTGGCTATTTTCTTGTTCAACCATCCTGTGTGCCTCTGCCTGTTTGTGGATTGACTGGCTTTGGAGTGACAGGGGCTGGGGAGGTGCAGTGGCTCCAGGAGTCTGCATGAGTCAGTATAGGTTGAATAGGCCTGATCTGCATTTGGAGTGGTGGGAGGAGTAGCACCTGTACCTGAATAGGGCTGTGCCTGCCTTCCACAATGCTGGCTCTGCCCCCCTGTGGTGTGTCTGGAGCCAAGGCTCACACTGACAATGGATGTTGTTGTGCACTTGCAGAGTGCCCCCCAGAACTGGTTTGAACTGGGCTCAGAGCCCCTTGCACAAAGAGAACAAAGTCATTTTGGGGTATAAGTATCAGACCCAAAACCCCAGACTTTTAGGCTACTTCTGGAATCAAGAGGAACCCTTGCCAAGGAGAAGAGCTGGAGAAACTGAGGAGAAATGCTGCCCTTGCTGTGTGTCTGGGTTGGCCTGGAGTTGCTGTTTCTGCCAAGTAAAGGAGAAGGACTTTGCTGTGGGTTGTGTCCCCTGCTTGAGGAAAGTCTCCAAGGGCTTGAGTAGCGCTTGCCTCCTGTTTTGAAGTCTCAGGAACACAAAGACTTCACCCCCAGCTCCCCTGAACTTCATTGCTGGGAGTTCTGACCTGCCAGGAGTGCCTGTGGCTGTGTGTAGCCTCTGGAAGTTGTTTCTGCTACTGGGAGCTGGAAAGCAACGCAACAACCAGAAAATCGACGCATCGCTCTTCTTGTGACAGTTTTTCCAACGCAACGCCGTGGTGCGAGAAGAATCTCCCCACACCACCGCGCCGTTGCTGAATCCAACGCAGCGCCTGTCGCCGCGGCAAGAATCGACGCATCAAGGGATCACGGCTGAAAAGGTCGACACAACGCTGCTCGCCGGCGCCGCATCGTTCGCCGGCGCAGCCCGGATCTCCATGCATCGTCCCTATGCGGCAAGTTTTCCCTGAAGCATCACCCTCATATCGGAGTCGTCTCAGAATCGACGCATCGCTTCCCCCTACAGATCGGACCCGACGCATCGCTCCCCTGTGCACAGCGAAACTGTCGCATCGCATCCACGAAGGTCTCAGGAACAACGCATCTCTTTGTTTTTCGACGCTTCTCATCGCTGCGGCTGTTTGGCTTGGTGAATTTTGTTTGCAACAACAGGTACTTTGCAATAAAACACGCATCCATAGTTTTCTATGGACTCAGTTGCTAAAACCTTTTGAAAGACATTTTTCTTAACACTTGTATGTTAGATTTTTGTCGTTTTGGTCTTGTTAAGTTTAGATAAAGATATTTTATTTTTCTAAACCGGTGTGGTGTCCATTTGTGGTGTTATCACTGTGTTACTGTTAGTGTTGGTACAAATACTTTACACATTGCCTTTGGGATAAGCCTGTCTGCTCGTGCCAAGCTACCAAGGGGGTGAGCAGGGGTTATCTAAAGTGTGTATCCCCCTTACCCTGACTAGAAGCAAGGGTCCCTATTTGGACAAAGGTACCTACTTCTGCCAACTAGAGACCCCCATTTCTAACGTTGGTGGTCAACAGTGAGGATTTTAACTTGTATTTGTACTTGACCCACAGTGATTGGTGTACGTCACTAGTTTAGTGCAGACCACTACACAACCACATACTGTGTTTTATGTTTGGTTCTATTTTTTATCTTACCCTTGAGTTATCCAAGCATCATGTCTCGGAATGGTGAAGCAGCAAGTGAGGTTGCAGATTTGGAGTTTGACTTTGAATTGTTAAGCAGTTACAAGGTAGAGCAACTCAGGCAATTCTGCAAAAGCTTTGGTTGTCCCATGAAAAGCCACTTTAGAAAAGAGGAGCTACAGAAGGCCTTAGGGGCCTGGTGGGAGGCCAGAGAAGCTGGGGAGACAGAAGATGCAGATGTGGATGGGGGTGTGCCAGGAGGCCGTTTCAGATCCCAGGATTGGCTTGTTGGGAGAGCAGCCTCTAGGGTTGACAGCAATAATTCTTCCAGGAATTTTTCTCCAGAGGATTTGGAGGAAAGGCAAAGGGCCAGGGATCATGATTTGGAGGTCATGAGACTAAAGGCAGAGGAGAGCAAGAACGCTCGTTCCTTGGAAGAAAGGAAGTTGCTTTTGGCACATGAATTGAGAATGAGAGAGCTTGATATGGAGCTCGAGAGGCTTGAGGCCATGATGTCTTAGCCAAGAAAAAGGAAAAGTGTTTAGCTCATGAAGTGAGCTTGGCAGGGTCGGAGGTGGAGTCCAGCTCAGATGGTGGCAGCAAAAATGTAGTGTCTAGTGCTGAGAGAGTAGTACACACACCCAGAGATGGGGCGCTTGACTTGAAGGAGGGGGTTGATATACACCAAGGGGTTCAGGGTTATGAGGTAGCTCCAGTGGTGCACAGTGTCCCTAAGGTGGATTGGGGAACTGGCACAGGGATTCATATTCCTAGTGGTGGGAGAGACACTCTACTGACTCTAGATGAGAGGTGCTGGAAGAGGTGTTCCCCCATGGTAGAAGACTTTTTTTTTTTTTTTAAGATAAGTCAGTAGGTCATTTATACTACAGTGTAAAGAACAGTGCACAAGGCATTATGAGGGAGGCGAGCCGCAGCCAGGTGACCGGGCAGTACTTGACAGCACCCATTCTAACACACACACTGTCATCTATGAACACTTGGCAGGCATCAACAATTCCCTGTAGGGGACACCCGTAGCATGACTCTTTCTACAAGTCAAGAATCTACTGCAAACCGAGAACGAGGAACAGCAGAAGGGCATGGTGGGTCCGGGATATAGAGGGTTGTATGACAAGTCATCGACTACCAAAATATCATGCTACATATATATAATATCCAAAATATCAAACACATATATATCATTTTTAGGATGTTCTACCATAATATGGTCCACATTTATAGCGTATGACATAATACCAACTTTGGTTTATAATACCATATATGTGTAGAAAATATATTGGCAAAATACATTGCACACGCTAAAAATAAAAATTCACACCTAATATTAACCCTAACCCCAATTCAAGCACTAGCCCTGCACACCAACCCTAGTGGTACCCTTATTATGAACACAGCCCTGGCTGTTACCCAAGCCCTGAAACCTAACTCTACACAGACTTCAACACAGATGTTAATACAGCTTCCCTCAGGTTCTCCAACTGGATTAAAAATGCAGTAGACCCCGTGGCACATACAAAGACTTTTTCCAATAGGCGGAAAAAGCCCTCGGAACCCTGGTTCTCAGACAGACTAAGAAACCAGAAACAAATCTGTAGAAGGAAGGAGAGGCGGTGGAGATTGAATTATGACCCAAATGATAAAGTGCACTACATGCAGTCCCTGATAGACTATAAGAAACAGATTCTAGAGGAAAAAAGCAAATACTTCACAATAAAAATCTCACAGGCAAAGAATTCGTGTAGGGAGCTGTTTGCCACAGAAAAAAGCCTTGTAAAATTACCAGAGCCTTCCAGGATGGAGAATAGCGCTGAACTCTGCAACAGACTGGCACAATTTTTTAGGGACAAAGTAGAGTCAGTGTACAATGCACTTAGCGAAAGTAGCAACACCACAACGGGAAGGGTGATAGCAGATAAAGTACCATCTCCACCTCATCTGCTGAACTCCTTCTCCCTACCACCCATAGAGCAGCTTATTCAGGTGGTTAAGTCCTCCAAATCCGGGGCACCACACGATCCCTGCCCTCCGAAAATACTGCACCTGGTCCCTGAAATAATTAGCGAGCAATTGAGGGGCATCTTTAAAGAGATCTTTTGTTCTGCAATTTTCCCTGATGCCTAGAAAATAGCGTCAATTCTGCCCCTACTGAAGAAACCTGATCTCGACCCAGCTGATCCCAGCAGCTATATACCGATCTCGATATTACCCTTTCCAGCGAAAGTGCTGGAAAAAATATTAAATAAACAACTCACAACATTTATCTCATCTGCGGAACTTCTGGATCCATCACAATACGGTTTCCGGGAGGGACATAGTACTGAGACAGCATTGGTTATGGCTACTGAAGAGCTGAGATCAATTCTGGATGAGCGGGGGAAGGCTGCCTTGATTTTATTCGATCTCTCGGCGGCCTTTGATACGGTGAGCCATGCCATCTTAATCAATAGGCTGTCAGAGTTAGGAATCAGATGTAAGGTCCTCAAATTGTTATCCTTGTTTCTTTCGGATAGGGTTCAATCGGTTGAGGTCGGAACCTTTTCCTCAGAGCAATTCACTCTCCTGTGTGGAGTACCTCAGGGCTCGGCCTTAAGCCCGACATTGTTCAATGTATATGTTTCCCCTCTGGCTAAAATCATCAGAAAGTTCGGTTTTTCAGTGGTTTCATATGCTGATGATACACAGTTAGTGGTATCAATCTCCAACAACATTGAAGAGACAGCAGACCGGTTCAACCACTGTATGACTCAGGTCCATCAGTGGATGAGTCAGAACTGTCTGAAATTGAAGGGGGGAATAACAGAGGTTCTCCTGTTTGGTTCGGACACCTCATTTTGGACACCTAGATGGTGGCCGTCCTGTTTGGGAGACCATCCGGTCCCAGTGCAAAAGGCAAAGAATCTAGGTTTTGTTTTTGACGATAAATTGTCTATTAAAAACCAGATTAGGTCCCTCACCTCCTCAATCTTCCTCATCTTGAAGATGATTAGGAAAATTCGCCCTTCATTCCTCCGGAATCTTTAAAAATCCTGGTGACGGCATTAGCCTTGTCCAGATTGGACTACGGGAATGCGCTGTACGTAGGGATCCAATCGCAGCACCTTCAAAAACTGCAGCGTCTGCAGAATGCAGCTGCTAGACTGCTGCTGGATATCCCGAAGTCTCAGCCAGTCTCGCACAACTTGAGAACTTTGCATTGGCTCCCAGTGGCCAAGAGGATTATTTTCAATTCCCAATGCTTAATGTTTAAGGCACTCCATGGGGTTGGTCCTCAATATCTGAGGAGCCGACTGAATTGGTGCATACCTCCTAGAAACCTAAGGTCTGGCCACCTTAAACTGGTACAAACACCCAGGATCAAGAGAGCTCGCTGGGGTGGAAGAAGTTTCCTGGTTGGGACTACTAAAACCTGGAACTTGCTCCCAGTCAGTATAAAACATAGCTCTACACTTCTAGCTTTTAGAAAAGCACTAAAAACATGGTTCTTTGTCAATTAAGTTTCACACACCAAGTTGCAGTGGTGGCCTTGCTGTATCACGGGGGACTAGAGCCTAGACACCTCCGGGCAGTTGCGCGCTCTATAAATGCTCAAATCAAATCAAATCAAACTCTAGGCTGAACACCAGCCCTAAAATCCAGCCTTTGTCAACCACGTAGTGGTTTCATTTCTTAATTTCCTCACCACCGAATTGCAATCGAACCGGATGGAGTCTGTGATGGTTCTATTATCACCACCAAAGTACTGAAGATTTTTCAATTTTTTTTTTTTTTTTTAGTTTTTCAAAAACCTTTATTGACAAGATTGCATAGACAGGCTACATACTTGCACCGAATCAAAGCACCATATACATGAATACGATTGAAGATGACGAGGTTGACCAATAGTACAGAACATCAGAAAGCGACAACATGGCATACATTGCTTAGGCACATCAGGACAATGAACAATAGTTGATGGGAGGCACCCAAGCTGTGGGAGAAGGGACGGGCCCAACTGAAGGGAATAGGGACAGGGGGAAGGCCGATTACTGACCTACACAGGCGGCAGCCGCGGGCGGAGTGCCGGCGGGGAGCGCGGGAGAGGTTGCCGGTCTTTGGGGGTACGAGCCAGGAGGTATGACACTAGGGGGCCCCATATGTCGAGTGGGAGAGATCTAGCTGGCATAAGGTCCCAGAATTCAGACAATAGGGTCTGGCAGCGCGATGCATCCTCAAGCCATTGAGCGAACTTAGGTGCAGGTTTGCGACCCCAGCACATGGAAACCCTACGCCGCGCGAGGACAAGCAGCATGGCAATCAAACGGCGGGAAGCGTCTGGGCAGAATTTAACAAAGCCTAGGAGGCAGAGCGGGGGGTCAGGCTGAACCGGTGATGAGGTGATCTCTAAAATTGCAGCACAGACCTCACACCAATAAGCGGAGACCTTGGGGCATAGCCAGGCGAGGTGAGAGAAGTCCGCCGCAGGAGCAGAACAGCGCAGGCATCTATCACTGGGGATGAGTCCCAACTTGTGCAGCTGAACGGGAGTGCGGTAAAGCCTATGCAAATATTTAAAATGGATGAGGCGCAGGCGATAATTTGGGGACAATCGCTTAGTCTGGTTGCAACAATAGAGCCAATCAGCTTGGGAGATTTCAACACCAAGGTCCGCGCCCCATGCCACACGCGCACGGTCAGCGGAGATGGAGGTAGCCGCCAGCGTGAGGGCGTAAAGTTTGGTCACCAACTTCCGAGGGGAGGAAGACGAATACAGGAAATCAAGAGCGGTCATCGAGGGAGGAGGCTGGGGGAACGTGGGATGTAGCTCCCTGCAGATCGCCCGAAGCTGATAAAAGAGTAAAGTATCCATGGGACCTGAATCGTCAGCGAGAGAAAAGAATGTGTTCCCCGGGTAGAGATCCGCTACTGTAGTCATCCCCATATGGGTGGCGTGTTTAACCATACCGGAGGGCTGGAGAGGAGGGAAAGCCGGATGCCGAACGATCGGCATTGTATTCGCCGAAAGCATGGGAGCACCGGAAAAGCGGCGAAGTCCCTCCCAGGCCCAGCGTAGGGTCTCGACCGTGTCTATTTCAGTGCGTGGGAGTTTGGCCAGGGCAAACAGGGCAGTGGTAAGCAGCCACGGAGCAGCAAGATCCGCCTCCACCGCCACGTGCGGCTGGAAAGGAGTGAGGTGAAGCCAAAAATGCAAAAAACTGGCCTGAGCACACAGTGCATAGAGTTTAAAGTTAGGGGCGCCAAGACCTCCACACGACATCAGAAGGGTAAGAGTGTGATACGTGATCCTGGGCTGCTTGCCAGCCCAGATAAGAGAGATGATCAACGAGCGGACTCTGCGAAAAAATTGGGCAGTAAGGGGAACTGGTACGTTCAGGAATAAATTTAAAAATTTCGGGAGCACTACCATCTTGGCAATTGCTATTCGACCGGCTAATGACAGGGGCAGCCAGCTCCATAGGGGAATCTTAGACTCGAGCCAGTCCACCGCGCGACCGGAGTTAGCCCTCCAAAGTTCGTCCACGTCCCTGCTCAGCTAGATACCTAAATAGCGAGTGGGGCCTGACGCCCACACGAAGGAGTAGTCCGGGGTGAAGGGCGTGGTGGTGTCAGTGAGAGGGAAGAGGACTGACTTGTACCAATTCACCTGTATGCCTGAGTAGCCTCCAAACCGTATGATCTCGCGCGCCAGAGGGCTAAGATTTTCCTGGGGGTTGCGGACATATAAAGTGACGTCGTCCGCGTACATGGAGACCAAGAGGGCGCGGGCTTCAAATCCGATGCCCCTCTGGGTGTGATGTTGTCGAAGTCTAGCCGCCAGTGGTTCCATCGCGGTGGCGAAGAGCATAGGTGAGAGCGGGCACCCCTGACGGGTGCCATGCCCGATGGGGATGGGATCAGATATTAGGCCATTGATCCGGAGATGGGCAGTGGGAAGGGTGTACAGGGGTAAGATTTTGCATATAAAAACTGGACTGAAGCCGAGACGTGGAAGGAGAAAAAAAAGGAAGGGCCATTCTAGGGTATCGAAGGCCTTGGTGGCGTCAGCGTCAAGCAGGGCGGCCACTGCAGGGAGCGCTGGGTTAATTTGGTGGAGGACGGAGAAGATGGTCCAGAGATTGTGAGAGGTCGCGCGGCCAGGAATGAAGCCGGACTGATCCGGGCGGGCAATGTGCGGCATGAGAAGGAGAAGAGGCGAAGCAAGCAGTTTAGCGAAGATTTTGTTATCCGTATTAATGAGGGACAGGGGGCGATAGGAATCTCGCAACTCGGGAGGTTTGTCCGGTTTGAGAAGAAGAGTCAGCATAGCCTCGCGGAGCGAAGGTGGGAATTGACCGCTCTCAAAAGACTCATTATACATGGCGGCCAGCTGCGGCACCAAAAGCGGGGCGAAGGTCTTGTAGAAAGAGACGGGCAAGCCGTCCAGACCGGGAGCCTTGTCACCAGCATACCATTGATGGCGGCAAGTATTTCTTCTTTAGAAAAGGGCTCGTCAAGGAATTCCCGGTGATAGTTTTCAAGCCATAGGAGCTCGAGGGTATCAAAATACTGATCAAGGACCTCACGCGGGGGGGGTGAATCCCACTGTGTACAATTGCGTGTAAAAATCTGTGAATCGCGCCTTGATTTCTACAGGGGAGGTGGTCCGAGCTGGGCCACCATCTTGAAGAGCTGTAATATAGGCTGCAGCGCGAGGTTGGTGGAGGAGGTTGGCCAGGGTTTTACCGGGTCGATCGCCCTCGCCGAAGCGGCGTGCCCGGGCCTCCCTGCCAAGGAACGAGAGCTCTCTATTGGCCTCCTTGGCGAATTCAGTGTGTTTCTCGTGGAGTCAAGCAAATGTATCGGGCTAGGGTCAAGAGCATGGGAGGAGTCCAAAGATTTAATTTCCGATTCCAGTTTATCGAGAGTGCTGCGAATGGAGCGTAAGACTCCGGACTGTTTAGAGATACATTCTCCGCGAATGACGACTTTGAACCCCTCCCAAAGTGTAGAGGGATAGTCCACAGAACCCTCATTAAGCTCAAAATAGTTAGTGATCGCTTTCTGGATCTTGTCACAAAAGACAGAATCTCGCAGCGCGTTAGAGGGGAGCCACCAGGAGAAAGCGCGCCGAGGGGACTGGGGAAGAAGGAGACTAAGCTGAACCGGCACGTGATCTGAAAGGGTGCGCGCCATGTGATCGACAGAGGTAAGACAGGAGAAGACATCTGGAGATGTGATCCAGAGATCCAGACGGGACCAACAACCGCAAGTGCCAGTAACGCATGTGCCCTCGCAGGCCTCAGGGCGCATGTGACGCCAAGCGTCGTACAGGGAGTTCTCAGCAAGAATGGAGCTTACGAGTGCCGCGGCGTGCGGGTGGGAGGATAGGGGCCAGAACGGTCCAAGACGTAGACAGTGTGACATTAAAGTCCCCCCCCAGAGGAGCGCAGCAGGGCCAAGGGACAAAATGTGATGCCATACCTGCGCAAAGAAGTCTGGGTCATCATTATTAGGGCCGTACATTGCAGCAATCGTCAAAGGTTGGGCCTGGAGGGAGCTGTGGAGAATAACAAAGCGCCCAGCGGGGTCAATGATTACCTTGGAAGTTTGCCAAGGGAGTCCTCTGCGTATGAGGATAGATACCCCCCAAGAGTAGTTGGAGTAGAAAGAGGAGTGTGATTCTCCCCAGTGCCGGGAGAGGAGTCTGGAGGCGGATGCGGGGAGCAGGTGGGTCTCCTGGAGCAGACAGATGTCCACCTTGTGCCGAAGGAGATGTGCGTGTACTAGTCGAGCCTTGCGGAGGTCATTGAGACCACGTATGTTCCATGTCCAAAAGATAGTGTCTGTCATACAGTCATATGGTGGGGAATGGTAACACGAAGTGTGGTAAGTGTGGCCTGGACCCTCGTACAGGTGCGTGTGATGGTGCAAATCTACAGAGGAAGAGATGAGCAGTGCAACAACATAGGGGGTGCAAGAAGACAACCAAGAACTTGCCGTGACAGACAGCTTGGCTTCAGAGGGGAACCACAAGCCCCAAACACAGGATGAGAGATGTCGATAAGTGCCGTGCACAAGAACAAGGCCTTGGGAGAGTGCGTAAAGCGATGCGGCATGGCATAGCAGAGAAAATGTGGAACTGCATCGAAAGACATGCAATAGAACAACAAAATACATAATAAAAAATTCAAATACGCCTCAGAGGGAGGCCGCAAATGCCCCAAATCCCCCCACCACCCGCCCACACCAACCCCCCAAACATGTTGAGAAACCACCCACAACCGCCCCAGGAAACCCCAACTTGGAAGGGGAAAGTTTATATCCGAAGTGGGAATCATCCCGCGGAGGCATGGCGACGCTCGGCATACACCCCTGCCAACCAGGCAGGGTGGCCAAGCGAGCAGTGATAGCAGACAACAGTGTAGATAGAGTCTAACAGAGGAACAGTAGTGTCTAGCCCCTGAGCGTTACATTAGGGGGCAAGCCATCTTGGAGCCGGGAGGTGTGGATTGAGCCAGGTGATGCTGGTGGACAGGAAACCATGGGGAAAAGCAGCTTACTAACTGACTAACGTCGTCCGTGTACATGGAGACCAAGAGGGCGCGGGCTTCAAATCCGATGCCCCTCTGGGTGTGATGTTGTTGAAGTCTAGCCGCCAGTGGTTCCATCGCGATGGCGAAGAGCATAGGTGAGAGCGGGCACCCCTGACGGGTGCCACGCCCGATGGGGATGGGATCAGATATTAGGCCATTGATCCGGAGACGGGCAGTGGGAAGGGTGTACAGCGGTAAGATTTTGCGTATAAAAACTGGACTGAAGCCGAGACGTGGAAGGAGAAAAAAAAGGAAGGGCCATTCTAGGGTATCGAAGGCCTTGGTGGCGTCAGCGTCAAGCAGGGCGGCCACTGCAGGGAGTGCTGGGTTAATTTGGTGGAGGACGGAGAAGATGGTCCAGAGATTGTGAGAGGACGCGCGGCCAGGAATGAAGCCGGAATGATCCGGGCGGGCAATGTGCGGCATGAGAAGGAGAAGAGGCGAAGCAAGCAGTTTGGCGAAGATTTTGTTATCCGTATTAATGAGGGAAAGGGGGCGATAGGAATCTCGCAACTCGGGAGGTTTGTCCGGTTTGAGAAGAAGAGTCAGCATAGCCTCGCGGAGCGAAGGTGGGAATTGACCGCTCTCAAAAGACTCATTATACATGGCGGCCAGCTGCGGCACCAAAAGCGGGGCGAAGGTCTTGTAGAAAGAGACGGGCAAGCAGTCCAGACCGGGGGCCTTGTCACCAGCATACCATTGATGGCGGCAAGTATTTCTTCTTTAGAAAAGGGCTCGTCAAGGAATTCCCGGTGATAGTTTTCAAGCCATAGGAGCTCGAGGGTATCAAAATACTGATCAAGGACCTCACGTGGGGGGGTGAATCCCACTGTGTACAATTGCGTGTAAAAATCCGTGAATCGCGCCTTGATTTCTACAGGGGAGGTGGTCCGAGCTGGGCCACCATCTTGAAGAGCTGTAATATAGGATGCAGTGCGAGGTTGGCGGAGGAGGTTGGCCAGGGTTTTACCGGGTCGATCGCCCTCGCCGAAGCGGCGTGCCCGGGCCTCCCTGCCAAGGAACGAGAGCTCTCTATTGGCCTCCTTGGCGAATTCAGTGTGTTTCTCGTGGAGTCGAGCGAATGTATCGGGGCTAGGGTCAAGAGCATGGGAGGAGTCCAAAGATTTAATTTCCGATTCCAGTTTATCGAGAGTGCTGCGAATGGAGCGTAAGACTCCGGACTGTTTAGAGATACATTCTCCACGAATGACGACTTTGAACCCCTCCCAAAGTGTAGAGGGATAGTCCACAGAACCCTCATTAAGCTCAAAATAGTTAGTGATCGCTTTCTGGATCTTGTCACAAAAGACAGAATCTCGCAGCGCGTTAGAGGGGAGCCACCAGGAGAAAGGGCGCCGAGGGGACTGGGGAAGACGGAGACTAAGCTGAACCGGCACGTGATCTGAAAGGGTGCGCGCCATGTGATCGACAGAGGTAAGACAGGAGAAGACATCTGGAGATGTGATCCAGAGATCCAGACGGGACCAACAACCGCAAGTGCCAGTAACGCATGTGCCCTCGCAGGCCTCAGGGCGCATGTGACGCCAAGCGTCGTACAGGGAGTTCTCAGCAAGAATGGAGCTTAGGAGTGCCGCGGCGTGCGGGTGGGAGGATAGGGGCCAGAACGGTCCAAGACCGTAGACAGTGTGACATTAAAGTCCCCCCCAGAGGAGCGCAGGAGGGCCAAGGGACGAAATGTGATGCCATACCTGCGCAAAGAAGTCTGGGTCATCATTATTAGGGCCGTACATTGCAGCAATCGTCAAAGGTTGGGCCTGGAGGGAGCCGTGGAGAATAACAAAGCGCCCAGCGGGGTCAGTGATTACCTTGGAAGTTTGCCAAGGGAGTCCTCTGCGTATGAGGATAGATACCCCCCAAGAGTAGTTGGAGTAGAAAGAGGAGTGTGATTCTCCCCAGTGCCGGGAGAGGAGTCTGGAGGCGGATGCGGGGAGCAGGTGGGTCTCCTGGAGCAGACAGATGTCCACCTTGTGCCGAAGGAGATGTGCGTGTACTAGTTGAGCCTTGCGGTGGTCATTGAGACCACGTATGTTCCATGTCCAAAAGACAGTGTCTGTCATACAGTCATATGGTGGGGAATGGTAACACGAGGTGTGGTAAGTGTGGCCTGGACCCTCGTACAGGTGCATGTGATGGTGCAAATCAACAGAGGAAGAGATGAGCAGTGCAACAACATAGGGGGTGCAAGAAGACAACCAAGAACTTGCCGTGACAGACAGCTTGGCTTCAGAGGGGAACCACAAGCCCCAAACACAGGATGAGAGATGTCGATATGTGCCGTGCACAAGAACAAGGCCTTGGGAGAGTGCGTAAAGCGATGCGGCATGGCATAGCAGAGAAAATGTGGAACTGCATCGAAAGACATGCAATAGAACAACAAACTACATAATAAAAAATTCAAATACGCCTCAGAGGGAGGCCGCAAATCCCCAAATCCCCCACCACCCGCCCACACCAACCCCCAAACAGGTTGAGAAACCACCCACAACCGCCCCAGGAAACCCCAACTTGGAAGGGGAAAGTTTATATCCGAAGTGGGAATCATCCCGCGGAGGCATGGCGACGCTCGGCATACACCCCTGCCAACCAGGCAGGGTGGCCAAGCCAGCAGTGATAGCAGACAACAGTGTAGATAGAGTCTAACAGAGGAACAGTAGTGTCTAGCCCCAGAGCGTTACATTGGGGGGCAAGCCATCTTGGAGCCGGGAGGTGTGGATTGAGCCAGGTGATGCTGGCGGACAGGAAACCATGGGGAAAAGCAGCTTACTAACTGACTCACGTCGTCCGCGTACATGGAGACCAAGAGTGCGCGGGCTTCAAATCCGATGCCCCTCTGGGTGTGATGTTGTTGAAGTCTAGCCGCCAGTGGTTCCATCGCGATGGTGAAGAGCATAGGTGAGAGTGGGCACCCCTGACGGGTGCCACGCCCGATGGGGATGGGATCAGATATTAGGCCATTGATCCGGAGACGGGCAGTGGGAAGGGTGTACAGGGGTAAGATTTTGCGTATAAAAACTGGACTGAAGGCGAGACGTGGAAGGAGAAAAAAAAGGAAGGGCCATTCTAGGGTATCGAAGGCCTTGGTGGCGTCAGCGTCAAGCAGGGCGGCCACTGCAGGGAGCGCTGGGTTAATTTGGTGGAGGACGGAGAAGATGGTCCAGAGATTGTGAGAGGTCGCGCGGCCAGGAATGAAGCCGGACTGATCCGGGCGGGCAATGTGCGGCATGAGAAGGAGAAGAGGCGAAGCAAGCAGTTTGGCGAAGATTTTGTTATCCGTAATAATGAGGGACAGGGGGCGATAGGAATCTCGCAACTCGGGAGGTTTGTCCGGTTTGAGAAGAAGAGTCAGCCTAGCCTCGCGGAGCGAAGGTGGGAATTGACCGCTCTCAAAAGACTCATTATACATGGCGGCCAGCTGCGGCACCAAAAGCGGGGCGAAGGTCTTGTAGAAAGAGACGGGCAAGCCGTCCAGACCGGGGGCCTTGTCACCAGCATACCATTGATGGCGGCAAGTATTTCTTCTTTAGAAAAGGGCTCGTCAAGGAATTCCCGGTGATAGTTTTCAAGCCATAGGAGCTCGAGGGTATCAAAATACTGATCAAGGACCTCACGTGGGGGGGGGGGTGAATCCCACTGTGTGTAAAAATCCGTGAATCGCGCCTTGATTTCTACAGGGGAGGTGGTCCGAGCTGGGCCACCATCTTGAAGAGCTGTAATATAGGATGCAGCGCGAGGTTGGCGGAGGAGGTTGGCCAGTGTTTTACCGGGTCGATCGCCCTCGCCGAAGCGGCGTGCCCGGGCCTCCCTGCCAAGGAACGAGAGCTCTCTATTGGCCTCCTTGGCGAATTCAGTGTGTTTCTCGTGGAGTCGAGCGAATGTATCGTGGCTAGGGTCAAGAGCATGGGAGGAGTCCAAAGATTTAATTTCCGATTCCAGTTTATCGAGAGTGCTGCGAATGGAGCGTAAGACTCCGGACTGTTTAGAGATACATTCTCCGCGAATGACGACTTTGAACCCCTCCCAAAGTGTAGAGGGATAGTCCACAGAACCCTCATTAAGCTCAAAATAGTTAGTGATCGCTTTCTGGATCTTGTCACAAAAGATAGAATCTCGCAGCGCGTTAGAGGGGAGCCACCAGGAGAAAGCACACCGAGGGGACTGGGGAAGACGGAGACTAAGCTGAACCGGCACATGATCTGAAAGGGTGCACGCCATGTGATCGACAGAGGTAAGACAGGAGAAGACATCTGGAGATGTGATCCAGAGATCCAGACGGGACCAACAACCGCAAGTGCCAGTAACGCATGTGCCCTCGCAGGCCTCAGGGCGCATGTGACGCCAAGCGTCGTACAGGGAGTTCTCAGCAAGAATGGAGCTTAGGAGTGCCGCGTGTGCGGGTGGGAGGATAGGGGCCAGAACGGTCCAAGACCGTAGACAGTGTGACATTAAAGTCCCCCCCAGAGGAGCGCAGCAGGGCCAAGGGACGAAATGTGATGCCATACCTGCGCAAAGAAGTCTGGGTCATCATTATTAGGGCCGTACATTGCAGCAATCGTCAAAGGTTGGGCCTGGAGGGAGCCGTGGAGAATAACAAAGCGCCCAGCGGGGTCAGTGATTACCTTGGAAGTTTGCCAAGGGAGTCCTCTGCGTATGAGGATAGATACCCCCCAAGAGTAGTTGGAGTAGAAAGAGGAGTGTGATTCTCCCCAGTGCTGGGAGAGGAGTCTGGAGGCGGATGCGGGGAGCAGGTGGGTCTCCTGGAGCAGACAGATGTCCACCTTGTGCCGAAGGAGATGTGCGTGTACTAGTCGAGCCTTGCGGTGGTCATTGAGACCACGTATGTTCCATGTCCAAAAGACAGTGTCTGTCATACAGTCATATGGTGGGGAATGGTAACACGAGGTGTGGTAAGTGTGGCCTGGACCCTCGTACAGGTGCGTGTGATGGTGCAAATCAACAGAGGAAGAGATGAGCAGTGCAACAACATAGGGGGTGCAAGAAGACAACCAAGAACTTGCCGTGACAGACAGCTTGGCTTCAGAGGGGAACCACAAGCCCCAAACACAGGATGAGAGATGTCGATAAGTGCCGTGCACAAGAACAAGGCCTTGGGAGAGTGCGTAAAGCGATGCGGCATGGCATAGAAGAGAAAATGTGGAACTGCATCGAAAGACATGCAATAGAACAACAAAATACATAATAAAAAATTCAAATACGCCTCAGAGGGAGGCCGCAAATCCCCCAAATCCCCCCACCACCCGCCCACACCAACCCCCCAAACAGGTTGAGAAACCACCCACAACCGCCCCAGGAAACCCCAACTTGGAAGGGGAAAGTTTATATCCGAAGTGGGAATCATCCCGCGGAGGCATGGCGACGCTCGGCATACACCCCTGCCAACCAGGCAGGGTGGCCAAGCCAGCAGTGATAGCAGACAACAGTGTAGATAGAGTCTAACAGAGGAACAGTAGTGTCTAGCCCCTGAGCGTTACATTGGGGGGCTATCCATCTTGGAGCCGGGAGGTGTGGATTGAGCCAGGTGATGCTGGCGGGCAGGAAACCATGGGGAAAAGCAGCTTACTAACAGTGTCGCGGGAGGAGATAGAGTCAGTCATTGTCACTTAGGTCGCCGGTAGCAGATTCCTGAGAGTTTGCAGGGGTGGAACGGTGAGTGCGATCAAGCTTCTTGGCAAAGACGAGGGCGCCCTTAGGATCCGGGAAGATGAGAGTCTTGGAGCCCTGCCTGACTCGTAACTTGGCCGGATATGCCAGAGAGTATGGGATCTCGTGCTTTTGGAGAATGCGCTTCGCAGGCAGGAATTCGCGGCGGGTAGCCTGTACCGCCAGGGTGTAGTCTGGATAAAAGGACAAGGAATTACCCTGGTGGCGGATCTCACCTTTTTCCCTGGCCACCCGGAGGATTGCGTCACGGTCCCGAAAATTGAGGATTTTAGCGATTATCGGGCGAGCCGGCAATCCCGGGCCTGGGCAAGGGCCGAGGGAGCGGTGGGCTCTCTCCACAATAAAGACCGGAGAAAGCACGTCGCCAAACAGTTCACGCACCAGTTGCTCCACAAAATCCTCCTTTTGCGAAATGTTGGTGGACTCGGGCACCCCTGTAATGCGGAGATTGCTCCTGTGGGAGCGCGCTTCCAAGTCCTCGTTTTTGGTGTGTATCAGTTCCAGGATTTTGTCCATTTGAAGGAGTTTTTGACGATTCTGGGTGGTGGCGTCTTCAATGTCAGAGACCCTCGACTCGACATGCAGCAGGCGATTGTCGTGTGAGTCCACCCGTGGCTTGACCACATCCAGGCACGAAGACAGCTGGTCCAGCTGGGCAGCTATGCCAGAGACAGCGGATTTAACCTCCAACATGATGGCCTTGAGGTCGTCCTCCCGGGAGGTGGCCATCTCCGCGGGGGTAGCGGAGTCGCCCCCGTCCGCGACCGCACTGTCCTGGTGCGTCTGGCGGCGCTGGTTGAAAGTGAGCCTGGGTTGCTTGGTCAGCTTTACCCATGTCAGGCACCGGCTGTGAGGAGAGTAGACGGGGAGCACAACTGGATGGCGGAGTGGCAGTGCCCACAGCTGCGAGAGAGTCGATCAAGGTAAAGAAGAGATGAGTCAGAGGGCAGTGCCTAGGGAGGTGTCGGGAGCCAAGGAGCAGTGTTGGCTCTGCAGCCTCCCGCCACCAAAAGGCACCAGCAGGGACCTCTAGGACAGTCAGGCGAGTATTGCGAAGAGGTGCACCTCCATCTCGGTAGGCCTGGCCCGAAGAAGTGAATCGTTAGCAGGTCTCCGTGCCACCTAGCGGGGGCGACCTCCGTGGCGGCAGTTTAGGTGTGGCGCTCGGAGGGGGGGTACAGCCACGGGGGGCGGGGCAGCAGGGATGCACGGAGGGCACACGCCTACCACACGGGGCCAGAGACCACGGGGCCAAAGGGCAAGGCAGCAGAGGTGGTATTGGAAAACTGAGGCGGGGGCCCCATAATGTGGCACGCTCCCCCAACCCAGCCGCGACGGCCCCCCGCAGCAATTGCACCTACCCCTAGCAGCAGGGTACTGGCATCAGATCTCGGCCCAGGAGCTGCGAGGGGGGTCATAGAAGATATCAGGCAGCGCCCCGGGATGTGGGGAGTGTAGATATGCTGGAGCCAGACAGTTTCCGAGCTGTTATCTGCAGGATTCTGGCGGATGTTGAGCTTGGCCGGCAGAGCCCACTTAACGTGCGGCCATCTTGCAGCCGGCTAAGCCACGCCTCCCCATGGTAGAAGACTTGGTATGTGAGTATGGAGACCACCCAGAAGAGTATGGGTTGAGTGACAGAATCAGTCAGACACTGTCTTGCCAATCTCAGGAGAGTGGTGTGGGGTACTTGTGTGAGGCACTGGATGATGGGGCAAAGGGTAGCTTGGTTAACAACGGTGGGGGGCTGTGTGATTCAATTGTTGGAGAGCGTATTTTAAGTCCCTGTTTTCCAGAGCTATGCCAACACCCGGTGGAGTGTGAGTTCTCTGATCCCAGGGAGCTTGTGCTGGAGGCAGACCTTTTGGTGGATTCCAGAGAGTCTGAAGAAGCTTTTGGGAGTGATCCTGAAGGGGGTGGCTCAGGTTTTCCCCAACCAAGTGAGGTAGGGGAGGTTTGTGGTAGCCCAGAAAGGTCCCAGTGTAGTGGGAGGGGTGTAGGGACCTACATCCTGTCTCAGAGGAAAAGGAGTGGGAGTGAGCTGTGACCCAAGGTTCCTGAAACCCAGTCCCCGGGCCTGGTTGTTCCATGAGTGAACACCAGGAGGGGGGCCTAGTCTGTACCAAGAGGCCATCCGCTGAGGGGGATCCCAAAGTGTCAGGTGGATGGGGGGGACTGCTGTAGCAAGCATTCCACCAGTTCTGGTGTCTGGCTGCACCGCTCCAGTGGCGAGGGTGCATGAGTCCAGAGAAAAGGGTGAGGGGGGGATGCAGTCCCTAGTGGAAGGACCAGTGGGTGAGGGGTTGGCAGCTCTGAGGTCTGAGCACCCCAGGACTGACCCTGGTGAGGTCACTTCTGGCCTGGGGGTTCTTCATGCTCTGTCAAGTGGACAGGAGGCTGGAGACCTGCGCCAGGCAGACTCTCGTACAACTCATGAGGAGTGTGTTTCGCTTGGGGGGGTTGGTGTACTCCCCCGGAAGTCCTGGGTTGCCAGGCACATGTCCAGCCTAAGGGTATAGACCCTGGGTTGGAGGACCAGGTTCAGGGTGTCCCCCCTGACGTGGAGGAAGGGGCGACTGCTAAGAGTTCCCCTACCAAGTTGTCTTCTGGGGGTACAGCTCCAGGTGGGAGGGTGCAGAGCCCCAGGGAGGAAGACATGGTGTGGGAGAGCCCACCCAAGTCTCTTGTCCAGCCGCAGGGTATAGACCCTGGGCTGGTGGGCCAGTGTCAGGATGCCATACCTGACTTGGCAGGAGGGAGAGTAGAGTAGGGAAAGGGAGCCAGGCACCTGGGGCTACCGCCCCCCACTTACTGATGCCACAGAGTTTATAGAGGCCTGAAAGGCATGAGGCCTGGCTCTCATCACTGATAGTTGTCAGTGGCCACTGTGGCTTGCTGTCCTGGTGGACAGAGTTGCCCCTGGGAGGAGGACAGGAGTCACCCCCCAGGGGTGGTCTGGGCCGTACCACTGTGTTGGCTATGTGGGTACTGTCTGCCTGTTGGGACACATCTGTGAGCAAAATAAGTTTAGGCACTGCACAGATGGAGTCCACAGGTGAAGAGGAGGGCTCCCCATGGGTCAGCTTAGTGGGCCCTGAGAGTATGGATAGAGGGATCCAACTGGGTTCAGGAAGGCGTAAAACGGAAATAGACCCCTGCTGTTGTGGGCCAGGTTCCATGTTCTATCGCCCCAAGCAAGGAAGCCCATAGAGGTATGAATTGGTCTACCCCGGCTTTAGGCTGGAAGGTGGTTGTGTTGGACTTGGCCCTTTTTGCAGGGTTATCCTCAAACTTTTTGCTTCTTCCTCCTATTTTTTCCTGACCTGTTGTTGTTGGGTTTAGGACTCTGGGCACTTTACCACTGCTGATCAGTGCTAAAGTGCATATGTTCACTGTGTAAATTGTTATTATGATTGGTTCTCCCTGATTGGCATATTTGATTTACTGGTCAGTCCCTAGTAGAGTGCACTGAGTGTGCCAGGGCTGGTAAATCAACTACTACAAGTGGGCCTGCAGCTCTGATTGTGCCACCCACACGAGTAGTCCTGAAACGGTAACTCAGACTTGCCACCGCAGTCTCCGTGCGCAGTTGTTAACTGCCAAATCGACTTGGAAAGTGCACCCACTTACCAGGTGCTAACCTTCCCTTTTCTTACATGTCAGTCACCCCTAAGGTAGGCCCAAGGTACCCCTGTGGGCAGGGTGCAGTGTATGTGAACGGTAGGACATGCCGTGATGTGTGTGGCATGTCCTGATAGTGAAATACTGCCAATTTAGTTTTTCACTATTGTAAGGCTATCTGTCCCCATAGGAAAGCATTGAAGTTATTTTATAACATCTTATAAATATAACTTACCATTGGGACCAGATAGGAAAATAACGTTTAGTATGCCTGAACTCAGAATCTAAAGATGCATCTTTTAGGAAAGGTGATTTTTGCAGTCTGAGTTTGAAAATACCACTTTTAGAAAGTGGCTTTTTTCTTGTTCAACCATCCTGTGTGCCTCTGCCTGTTTGTGGATTGACTGTCTGACTTTGGAGTGACAGGGGCTGGGGAGGTGCAGTGGCTCCAGGAGTCTGCATGAGTCAGCACTAGGTTGAATAGGCCTGACCTGCATTTGGAGTGGTGGGAGGAGTAGCACCTGTACGTGAATAGGGCTGTGCCTGCCTTCCACAATGCTGGCTCTGCCCCCCTGTGGTGTGTCTGGAGCCAAGGCTCACACTGAGAATGGATGTTGTTGTGCACTTACAGAGTGCCCCCCAGAACTGGTTTGAACTGGGCTCAGAGCCCCTTGCACAAAGAGAACAAAGACATTTTGGGGTATAAGTATCAGACCCAAACCCCCAGATTTTTCGACTACTTCTGGAATCAAGAGGAACTTTTGCCAAGGAGAAGAGCTGGAGAAACTGAGGAGAAGTACTGCCCTTGCTGTGTGTCTGGGGCTGTCCTGCAGTTGCTGTTTCTGCCAAGGAAAGGAGAAGGACTTTGCTGTGTATTGTGTCCCCTGCTTGAGGAAAGTCTCCAAGGGCTTGAGTAGAGCTTGCCTCCTGTTTTGAAGTCTCAGGAACACAAAGACTTCACCCCCAGCTCCCCTGAACTTCCTTGCTGGGAGTTCTGACCTGCCAGGAGTGCCTGTGGCTGTGTGTAGCCTCTGGAAGTTGTTTCTGCTACTGGGAGCTGGAAAGCAACGCAAGAACAAGAAAATCGACGCATCGCTCTTCTTGTGACAGTTGTTCCGACGCAACGCTGTGGTGGGAGAAGAATCTCCCCGCCGAGCCATTGCTGAAACCGACGCAGCACCTGACACTGCAACAAGAATCAACACATCAAGGGATTGCGGCTGAATAGGTCGACGCAGCGCTGCTCGCCGCTGCCACATTGTTCGCCAACGCATCTCGGATTCCCACTCATCGTCCCTGTGCGGCAAGTTTTCCCCGAGGTATCACCCGCGGATTGGAGTCATCTTAGAATCGACGCATCGCTTCCACCTACAGACCAGACCCGACCCATCGCTCCCCTATGTACAGCGGAACTGTCGCATCGCATCCACGGAGGTCTCAGGAACAACGCATCTCTTTGTTTTTCTACGCTTCTCATTGCTGCGGCTGTTTGGCTTGGTGAATTTTGTCGCAACAACAGGTACTTTGCAAGAAATCACGCATCCATAGTTTTCTATAGACTCAGTTGCTAAAACCTTTTGAAAGCCATTTTTCTTAATACTTGTATGTTGGATTTTTGTCGTTTTGGTCTTGTTAAGTTTGGATAAAGATATTTTATTTTTCTAAACCGGTATGGTGTCAATTTGTGGTGTTATCACCGTGTTACTGTGAGTGTTGGTACAAATACTTTACACATTGCCTTAGGTATAAGCCTGTCTGCTCATGCCAAGCTACTAAGGGGGTGAGCAGGGGTTATCTAAAGTGTGTATCCCCCTTACCCTGACTAGAAGGAAGGGTTCCTATTTGGACAAAGGTACATACCTCTGCCAACTAGAGACCCCCATTTCTAACAGTGTCTTATGTCTTGTTCAATGAAGATAGTGGCAGTAAAATGAAGTGTCTACGGGGGGGGTCATATACTCCTAGTATGCCTAAAGATGTGGTGCCTAGCACTGTGGTGGGGGGTGACATTGTTAAATGGTAGCATTGTTACATATTCATTTCTTATGAGAGATGCACAGATTAGGCAAATAGCTCTGGGGAGCATAGCTGTGGGTAATGGTGTATACACGGGGGATGCACACACTCTTAACACTGGAGGACAGGGTAGTAGACTCATATACCAACATGTAGGATGTGCCAGATCACAAGTTTGGTCTCACTTCTGAAGAGTATTATAAGAAGTTCTGCAACACACACAAACAATAGGAGCAATTTAGGGTGAACATTTTAGACAACTCTTTGAAGGCACTAGAGAGCTGAGTGAAAGGCAATAAAATGAATACTTATGATGGACTATACAATTTTTTGATGAAGGAGCAAATCTTGAATAATTGTTCTTCAGACCTAGACCAGCATCTAGAGAATTCCAAGCTGACTGACCACATACAGTGCAATATTCATCTGATGGGTAGGTATAGGCTGGTGTCTCTAAAAAGTCCCAGGGGGTGAAACCAAGAAATAAATGTGAGGATGAAACTGTCCAGGGTGACCTGCCTGAACTCTCTGAGAAGTAAGGGACAGGAGGACCCTCTCAGGAGGAGCTCTGCAAAGCACAGAGGGAGTACAAAACTGTTGAAGCCCTTCAGCACCATGCTGAGGCTCAGGAGAAAGAGATTATCAGTGGGGTGCACAGGATGGTGTCCTGTGCAATGAGGCCAGGAACTCTAAACCTGGTGTAACCAGAAAGCTGAAAGTTCCTCAGTGTAATATGGCCTTCTTATTGGAGCTGGGTCATGACACAGGTCCCAGATTTACAAGAAGGTAAAGGAGTTCTGTTGATCCTGCCAAGCCAAAGCCAAGACAGAAGGATAGCTCTAAGTGCCCCTTATACTCTATCAGTGGTAGAGACATCTTTTGAGAGGCTGGGGATTGGCATTTTCAGGACCCTCACACACAAAACAGCCTAAGGGAACAGACTCATCCTTTAGTAGTGTGCCATGCCACCAGGTACGCTGATGTGATACTGCTGAGGATGATAACTTTGTTCATGTTGGTTAGGCCCCTACATGGCATCTTTACCAGAGTAGGGTGCCCCAAAACTTTTTTTTCAGACAAGGCAATATATTTCATGCCAATGCACTTAAAGGACATGTGGGATGATTGGGGGTTGACTTATAAGTTCACAACATCTCATCACTCCAAAACCAATGGGTTTGCTGAAAGATTCAACAAGACCATGAAAAGCATGACCAAGGGTTTAACTGAGACACTCAAGCTAAAGTGTGACATCTTGTTAGCATGGCTTCTGTTTGTCTACGGGGATATACCCCAGAAGGAAGTGGACCTCACCCCCTTTGAGCCTCTATATGGGCACCTTGGCAGAGAACCTTCAAGTCTTGTCAGTGAAGGATGGGAAATGCCTCCCAAAGAACACAAGCAGGAAATTATGTACTATGTACTGGACTTGAGACCGTGGATGGCAGAATACATAAAAAAAGGGCTAGCTAAAACCTAAAAGAGCTGATAAAAAAATGGTATGATCAGAATGTGACATTGGTAGAATAGCAACCTTGCCTGAAAGTGTGGCCTGTGGAGCTTGCAGCTCCCAGAGCTCTCCAGGTTAAGTGGACTGGGCCCACCACTATACTGGAAAACATGGTGTAGTTCACTTATCCAGTAGACTTTGGAACCCACAGACACCTCAGTAGGGTGAGCCATGTTATCTGCCTATAACCCCACTTTGACAGGGCAGATATGACTATCTTGATGGTGATAGATTAGGGAGAGAAGGTGGAGAGTGAGACCCTTGGACCTCAGGCCCACAATGCCAGGACTGGCACAGTAGAGGGAGTTGTGGTCTCCCCTACAATGACAGAACCACAGGAGAGGGACTGTCACCAGTTGATGTGGCAGTTTGCTGGCCTTTTATCACTTACACCTGTTGACTCCCGTCCACCCCAATTAATAATCAATTTTCTTGCAGAAATTCATTGTGGAACAGGTAACGGAAACAGTAAAACAGTGTATGGATATTCCATGGAGGCATTACATGTTCTGACATTGAAATCAAAATGTTTTCATTAATTTGATACTCATTGTTGCCAAATGCGATAGTGTCCCACAAGAAGTGATAACATATGCTCTTTATCAAATCCACACAGTTCAAATGATTAGTAAGACAATCTATAATGTTAGATTTGATTTGATTTTAAATTTATAAAGTGCAGCAGTTACCCGAAGGCATAATGTTAAAAAATATGTACACATATTCAGATTCTGGAAATAATTAGCAATGCAACAATTTACCCAAGCTGCAATGGTCAGTTTGTCTAAAAATCAAATGAATCATATGCATGGAATTTTTAAATGGTAGGTTGGAAATGTCCTCAATTTTATTAAAAACACATGATGGTGAAGATCTGGTTCTGCACTGAGAAGTGTCACAACAAAGCAACACTGCTTGATAAGCTACAGAGGCAAAGAGATCAGTAAGATCTTCTACCATATTTAAATGGGAGAAACCAATGTGTTTGCTCTTTTCACAACAAAGCAGAAGGAGTTTTTCTGGCTATGTATTGATGGTAATTTTTATACTACAGTATGGAATCTAAGAGTGCATGTGGAGCAAGATTACACGTGGTCTGACCCAATGGTGTCTACATGACATTGAAACTAGTGACAGTTTACCTGTCAAAACATATACAGGCTGCCAGACAAAGTGAGGGCCAGCATCAAGGAGGAAGTAGCCAAGATTTATTAATCATTTAACTATTTGATTATGCTAAATGGAGCACGGCTAAGTGGTTACTCAGCTTAAGAAATCTGCAATTGGGAAGTCTAGAGCTGGGATCTACCAATGTGAGAAATCCAACAACAGAGATTTGTATGATAGTTAAAGA
Source organism: Calotriton arnoldi (assembly GCA_963921515.1). Taxonomy (NCBI): domain Eukaryota; kingdom Metazoa; phylum Chordata; class Amphibia; order Caudata; family Salamandridae; genus Calotriton; species Calotriton arnoldi. The sequence continues at coordinate 143,716 of CAWUFW010004542.1, read as the reverse complement.
TTTAGCATATCTGTCTTACCTATCCCAGTTTCTCAAGCCCTCTGTGATGGACTCAGAGAGTATTTTTCTGAAAAAGTTGTGAAAATGAGAAACTCCCACTGCTCCTCATCACTCATCTTCACTGCCTCCTCAAGCTTCATTGATCATCCTTAACTTCTTCTTATGAATCTTACTCTACAATGTTTTTCTCTACTCTCAACTACTCTCTACATAGCAAAAAACATAAGGATGTTAAAGCAGGTTCCTGTGACTCTTGCCTAGTTTGTACCATCTCTATCATATCGCCTGTTTTCATGGATGTTTGAAGTAGCTCTCTACATACAAAATGTTCCTGAGACCTGGAAAAAGTAACTGTCCTCCCTTTTAAAATTTTGAATGCTGATCCTGACAATCTATCAAGCAGCCTATTTTGTAGCTGCCCATCTCATATAATCCCGGAGAGCTCAAATATTAAGGCAATACCAATGTCCATTATGGAAAATAACATGATTCCTCTGAATCAGGCTTCCATCCCTTTCACATTACAGTATCTGTACTGGTGGTAGCTCTGGACAACCACAAGTTCACACTAGAGACTGGTAGTAGTTCTCTATTCATTCTCCATCTTTCTGCTGATTTTGACTGTCTCTCATGCACACATACTGTAACATCTCTCAGAGGTGGCGGTAAGGGGAAGGTCCTTATGTTGATTAAAATTGTATTTCTTAGACTGCTTTCAGGCAGTATTCTGACTGTATCAATCTAGTTTCTCTACCATGTGGTTTTCTTCAGAGGCCAAATTATTTACCTTTTACACTAGTCCTCTTGACTCTCAGTTGATATTTTGGATTTGCTACACTGAGAAGACACCCAGGATAGATTTCATCCATGCTTTTCTGTCATTGGTGGTTGGGTGAACCTTAATTTTTTGACATTGAACTGTGATGAAACTTTGGTTCACAATCTGTTAGACTATCATCCTTAGGGTGGTTTTTACCCAGACATTTTGTCTTTTGCCTCTCATTTTTTCTGATTCTTTTTGTTGGCCATATGACTCTGAGCACTTTACCACTGCTGAGCAGTACTAAAGTGCATGTACTTCTCCCCTACACCTGATGACATTGGTGTATACCTGATTGGCATATTTGTTGTACTGGTAAGTCCCTTGTAAAGTGCTACACCAAGTACCCAGGGCCTGTACTTCAAATGCTACTAATGGGCTGATTCTGCCACCACACAGAAGTAGCCTTTAAAACCTGTCTCAGGCCTGCCTTCGACTTGGCATTTAAAATTACTTGCCAGGCCCTAAATTCCCCTTTTATTACATATACGTCAGCTCTGAGTTAGAGGTCAGAAGTAACCCGAAGGGTAGTGTGCCATGTAAGTTAAAGGTAGGACATGTACTTTTAAGCTTGGCATGGCCTATTTAATTTTTTCTCCTATGCGGCCTACCCCTCTCACAGGCCAGCATTGGGATTTCCTCAATACACTTTTAAGCTGTAATTCCTGGTCACTGAAGAGTAGCCTTTTCATGTTTCATATCTTTGAAATGGTAATGATAAATCCTCCTTACTGGTGAAGTTGGATTTGCCATTCCTGTTTTAGAAATGCTACTTTTAGAAAGTTGACATTTCTCAGCACTTTCTGCTCTATGTGCCTGACAGCCTGTCTTCAATACACGTCTAGGGTGGGTGAGAGCTACACTTTGTGCATTCCCTCTAGACAGCCACAAACACAGGAATGTGAGGCTCATCTGGATTCTGAGCACTCATCTCCATTCTGATGGGTCTTTCTGGGCAAAAAGGAATGGGAGGGGCTGACACTTACACTTCAATAGGTAGTGTTCTGTCAACACTCAAAGCACTGATTTAACCCCACAGATAGCCAGGCAGACAGGACTGGGTTGAAAGGGATCGCTGTGCACTTCAGAGAGCTGCTTCGAAGTCACCCCTTTCCATCAAAGGTTCTTTGGGTATAGGTACTGGAGCTCTGACACCCTAGAATCAAACACATCTGGATCTTAAACTGAACCTCTGCCAGAAGGACTGCTGTGTTCTTTAAAGGTCTGTGTTTCTGGAAAGACTGTTCTTCTGCTTGTTGCCCTGCTTCCTGACTCTGTTGAAGCCCTTGGAGTGATCTCCAAGGGCTTGCTGGCTTACCTTCTGTTTTCTGTAGCCTCAGGGACACAAATGACTTCCTGCAATTCTGCTGGTGCTGCTGGACTCCGCCTGCTGTGAGTCCTACCCTTGCCCGCGGAGCCCTCTCCAGGTTCTGGGCCTTAGAAGTGGGTTGTGCTGCTGTTTTGCTACTAAACTGACACATTGTCATCACTGGGCAAGTCGGAACTAACATATTGACCTTCGATGCCAATGCAGTGGCTGTTCAACAACAGCAATTCTACAGCCTGTGCGGCCCAGCGACAATGCTCTGCGCGGCTTAACTACGATGCATAGCCTTCACCCCAGCAAAGCTCGACAACGACGCAGCGGCCCGACTGTGTGAAAAAGACTGATGCATCATGCCCTCAGTGTCGATGCTTTGCTCCTTCCAAGGTACATTCACAGCAGGCCCTGCGTGGGTCCTGTAACCGGCCTGCCCTCCATTGCGATCATCCTGAACTTTGGATTTGCACTGGTCCCTGGCAACATCAAGTAACCTTTTACCGCTAGTGACATCTAAGCATTGTTTTTGCATTCAATCTTTAAAAATTCATATCTTGACCTCTACTGATTACGTGTTTGTCATTTTGCTCAGATAAATATTCCCTATTTTTCTAAACATCTGTGGAGTCATTTTGTGGTGTAAGCGTTGTGTTACTGTGTGCGTATGTTGCACAAATACTTTACACATTGCCTCTTTAGATAAGCCTGACTGCTCTGTGCCAAGCTACCAGAGGGTGAGCACAGGTTATCTTTTAGTGTGTATTGAGCTTACCCTTGTTAGAGATATGGTTTCCTGCCTGGTCTGGGTGCATACGTCAGCCGACCAGGTATCCCATTTCTAGAATAATCTAAGTGGAATGAAATTCCACTCTTTTGCCTCTGGGCTTTCTGTAAGAAATGTTCTTCTGTTCCTGCCAATACATAGTTAAAAACCAGTGGTTCAAGCAGTAGGTACTATTGCAGGGATTCTGTTTGGAAACAGAACTGTGCCTTGGGATGGACTGAGTCTCACTACCTTATCAGTACCTCTAGGACCAAATCCGACTAGCTCACAGTTCCTCACCTGCACTCCTAACCTTCCAGAGTTACAGGTGATTTCGGCAAACTTAGAAACTGAACCTTTAGTCCCCAAGAGAACCATGAAAACAGACCATTACCTTTTTTTCTCACTCATGCATGCCCATACTAAACAGAAGAAAGACAAGAAGGAAGTTTACAATATAATTATTGAGACTATTGTAGTCTATTTTGAAGCTGGTTTGCTGCAACTAGTAAACAGATACAACTGAGAAAAGTAATTACCATTATTAACAGACTGTAAAATATGAACAGCCCGACTATGGACACTGATATATCTATCTAAGCCTACCATCACTATATGATAACAGGGATAGATTAGTGATCTCTGGGATTAGCACTGAACACCATACCAGGTGTGTGTAGTTAGGTATCCCGCAACATAGGTGCAAACTCAGTTTATGCAAGGCTTCTGCCTCCATTCCAAGACTGGTCCTCTGCTGGAATTCTCCCCTCTATCTACAAAGGGGTCAAGACATAGTTTATATTTAGGCTGTCCAGTTTTAGGTTTAAACCTATAATAACTGATAAAACACCACTGAAAGAGAAATAGCCCTCACCAGTGAAAACATATAAACACTGAAAAAACACCTGCACAACCACTAACTAAATGCCATTCAAAGAAAGAAAAAGGAGAGTGAAAGAGTCATTTTTTTCTTCCTGAAGGGGCCAATACAATGTAACTTTGTTGTACAAGCTAGCAGCAAGAAAGACTGGGCTAACATTATTCTACTTGAGTTTTGTTGTTTAGGGATGCCACTAAAATATAGGGGCATATTATCAAGAAACGGCGTTAACATTATCGCCGCTTTAGCGGCAGAAAACTGTTGCTAAAGTGGCGATAATGGGCTTGATAATATGCCCTGGAGAATTCCAATAGAAGCCCATGTTCTGCTGTGATCCTGGGCTTCTATTGGAATTCTCCAGGGCATATTATCAAGCCCATTAACGCCGCTTTAGCGGCAGTTTTCTGCTGCTAAACCGGCGATAATTTTAACGCCGTGCTTGATAATATGCCCCATTGTTTCTTCTTCCTTTTGCTTTTTTCAGTTTTGTGGTCTTTGGTCTAAAGATAGAGGGTTTAGAAGCATGTTTTAGGTTTTTTTGATTATTTTATAAACTGTAGAGAATCAGGAAATATCAAAATCATATTTGATATTTTGGCTCCGTTTGATTCTTTCACTGATAGGTAAAACGGCTGGGAATCTTTCCCAATAAGTGTCATCACATTTACCCACCAGAGAATGGGTAAAAACTCTTGATACATCAGCCCCCAGTTTCTAGTGAGTCAGTATTGATAGTAGGTGAACTGCCAACACCTCAGGCTTTGAACATTCAATGCAAGGTATAGTGACAAGTATATGTGAAAAGAGTGCTATCACCAAGCATCTGGGATAGTGGTGAAAACATGACACCAGACTTTTGGAAAACATGGAACGCAGTGTCACTTGGAATGCTCTGCAAAAACGTTCTTTCCAAGTTCAACAAAGATTGGAGTGATATTGTTTGTATTTGCAGTGATTCAGCTACGTATATGGAAATGTTGTGTGATGACCTGTCAAAATCGATACCTGAGCTGAAGTTCTTCTTTGTAAGAGATCCTTGCCACTTGTTAGATCGTATGCTGCAAGCATCTTTACAATCTTCAGAGTTAATGAAGAATGCTATTGACTTTTTAGTCCATTCTGGTGCACTGTTTTGATATCCACAGGAACTAAAATGCAAATATTTCTCATTTTGTGCTTTGTGTGGCATCAAAGAAAGAGTCATTCCAAATGTGTAGCTTAGATGATGGTTCTAAGTCCAAAGGGCGATGAATGCTATATTATCCATGTGGCAACCGTTTACAGAATGTTTGCTGAGTGATGATGGCAAAGGCAAGAAATGTGAGGATCTTTGGTCGCATATTGATAGTGATGTGAAAAAAGTACACTCTACTGCATTCTTAGATTTTTACAGGAAAACATAACTGCTGTAGTGGACATAATAAAAAAACTAGAGTCTGAAAACACCCTTGTCTGCCAAGTGTTCAGCATAATTGGTGTAGATGTGAAACATCTCCTTGAGAGTAGGCTGGGCAACACCTTTAGTGACTCTGGCATTGCAACATGTTCCATGTTAGAGTGCTTGCCACTTGGTAAGCAAAGCAATGTTGAAGAGCAATTCAGGAACTTTTATTTTCCAATGTATGAGAAATGGCTTGCAATGATGCATAGAAATGTCCCTTCACCAACCATGGCATTTGAAGTCAATGAAACCTCACTGTGGTACTGTGTACAAGTTCTAGATCCCTTCCATTAAGGGGAATTTCCTCCGTAGTTTCAAAAGTGCTGCTTCATTTTTAACCGCTTCAATAACTCTGAGGGCATAAGCGCCCAGTTCAATGCAAATGTTGCAGAACCTGCCCTGACAATAGCAATCTTCAAGTGCACCAGTATTGGCATGGAAAGCTATGTCAATGGCCAGAGTTAACAAATTGTGTACTGGCTGTTTTGGCGGTGCCCGTCTCAAATGCAAATGTTGATAGGGCCTTTTCATAGAAAAAGTTTACATGGGAAGGAAAGAGTGAGCGCACATGACCAAAGACTCACTGAAGAAGTATTGTATGGTGTACTACAATACGGTAAACTTGCAAAAATGTATTTGGATCTCATATATACTATACGTACACTGTCTATATACCATGCCCTATCAGTGCATAAAGCAAGCAATATTAAAAGCGAAATATTCCATAAACACCGGAAAAACACTGTTTTTGTTGTTTTTAATAGCGTGAAAATGTGTAACCACTGTTTTTTAAATGTATTGAAATCACTTGAAAACACTGAAAAAAACCCACAAGAATTTACCTAAAATAGAAACTGAAAACAGGAAAGCCTATTTATATTATAGATACTGTTGTATTAGAAAACCTGCAGCTGTGCTACTGTGTTATGTCTAAAAACAATATGAGATGTTGCTGACCTGGCACAAGAAAAACAGTACACTATGTTGTTCAACCATGTACGAAATGTTCAGAATAAATCCTAAGAAAAGTCACTGAATAACAAATAATATGCATAAAGTGCTGAAACAATATCATGTCACAAAGCAAATGTATTCTGTGTGACTGCGCATAACAAATGCAGCCTAAAGCTGCTAATATATGCAATCAAGGGAGAACCAAAGTGGGCCCAGAAGGGGGTACCATTTGATCTGATCAAGGTAACTCAATCTACATTAGTCTACAAAATTACTTCTAAAAGATGTTCCAAATATTCCAAAATATCACATCAGGGCATATCTCAGCCTTTCACGTAGGGCATCAATTTGTCCTTCTGCAATAGCAATGCAAATACAAGAATTGGGTCATGATAAAGGAATATCAAGCCTTCATACAGCCTGACCTGTTTCTTGTAATTGCTCAACTGTGGGGGCATCTGCCAATCCATTTAAACAACATATTGTAATGTCATACTCACGGTACACAGCCAAGCTGAAGATTTTGACTAATAAAGAGATTCAATATATGGCTAATGTATTAGAAACAACAAAGTAGTAGTGAGTTTTAAAAGACAATAAGTTGATCCAAGCAAAGGTCATAAACTGATTATGAGTGTACAACTCCAAAACAAGAAGAGACATATGATGAGTAGGCTCTGAGGGGAACTTTAGACACATAAAGTTCAGTGCAATCTAGAACTCTGCACTCCACTAAGCAGAGGAGCAAATGGGAGAAAGATAATTTTCCGGCAAATTATTAGATGTTCCATCCCAGCTTGACCAGAAGCATAAGTGTGTGACTATGTGCCCTTCTGGGTTTGGGGGGGCACCAGAATGGGAAAATCAGAGTACAGATTACTGTTGCATTATTTCTTTCAGCTGTGTGGAAAAAGTAGAGCACAGAGCTAAGAAACAGTATTTTCTTGTGATAAGAAAATAAATTAGCTGGGTCTCGTGGATTAATGCATCTACAGTAGGGGCCTGTGTTTAACCTTGTGGTCACAGGTTCAAATCCTGGCAAGTCCACTCAGCCTTTAATCCTTCTGAGGTTGATAAAATGAGTACAGTTGGGTTGGGTAACAATAAACACCTGTTATTCTGTGCAAAGATACCCTTGGGTGAATGTGCCATTTACAAATACATACAATATGTTCTACTATAAGGAAATGGCCTAAACCATGAGGGAAAAGCAGACCGTGGCCTAAAAAAGAAGAAAGGGGAACAAAATGAAAGGGTTAAAAGAGTACCATCATAATAATATTTATGAGGTCTTGTTATGTTCCCCAACCTAGGCCTACGTAGCAAAGCAACCTTTTACCTATATTTGTCCTACCTTGCTCTGCATAACGGTTCTAGCACTGACCATTTACCCAGTTATGTGCTGAATAAATGTTGATTGGTTTCCTTGAAAACTAATTTATTATGCATAGGGATTCTTAGTAAAATCCCTGCACATGAAGTACATAAGAGGATTAACATACTCTGTACAAAAGTCATCTCTATCTTCATCCTAGGGCAACAGGACTACTTTGCATAATTACAATTATTGATTAAGACTCATCTACATAATTGTACTAACAACATATCGATTGAGGTAGAACCCCGAGGCAACCTTTTTGGTATAAAAGACCTGCACCTTCACTAGGTAACTAGAAGAGATGCTTCCGCACGGACACAAGACATGGAGGTCCCTGTACGCTGAAGCTTCAACACACATCGGTCTGACATCCCTTGCGGGGTGTACAACTCGTGACAAAGATGAGATCCTTCATTCTCTCCCATCAGGTAATGGGGTTGACTCTTTCCTAGGGGATTCTTGGCTTCACACCCACATACATGCTAGGAACACTTAGGTAGGGTCCGTATCGTAGGAGTATGCTTGATTACTGTCATGTTTATATGCCTGCATATATTCACTGTTTTAGCACCATGGTAGAATTCTACCTTCTGTTTACTCTATTGGTGCTTGTAATCTCTTACATCAGCCTCTGTCTATTGATTGTCGCAGTAAACATGTTTTATACTAGCATGGCACTGGTTCAATAAATGCTTATTGAAAAGCGTCCCCAATGTTTTTTCTGTGTATCTCTCTGAGACTAAGTGAGCACGATTGACTGAGCAAAAAGTACTGTACTGGTTCCACGATCAATGAAGGGTCAAGGGTTGTCATGTTCAACGGTTGCCAGAAACTATTTGCTCCTTGGTAAGGCTCGGGGTATTATGGTGGCACTGTGAGCTAGCTGGTCTATAGGCTAACATATCCTGTGGGGGTGTCAGGAATCAGTTGAGACACCAATCCCTTAGTTTATGTTGTCCAACAAACAGGCAAATCCTATGTCTTTTTGCGAACTACATGACATGGCGCCGCAAACGTTCTTTTGGTTCTTATTTAATGGTCAAATCTGAGTAATTCAGTCGTGCGTTCTCAGAGACCCCTACTTACATTTAACCAGAGACGTCTGGAGTGGGAAGGGAAATCGTTAGCAACTGAGTAGGTATATCCTATGTATTTTTCAAGCTTGAAGGATTATAGTTCCCCACAGTGTGCAAAACGTTATCCCTTTTCCTTACTACTTCCTCCCACAATGTCTGTCAGTCGAGACGGCATTGCGAATGCAGGGGAAGATGAGCATGAAGGTGCTCTTAACATTACAGAAAATTGAAGACATGCAGTTACTATGAAATTATTACAATACGGCCTCCAGGCAACGGGTGGTAGTGTTACCTTCATGATAGAGGCACACAAAGAATTCAGGACAGAAGTATTCTATTACTGAGTCATATTCTGGCCTGCAGATGCACGCACAGTTATTTCACACTTATGTTGAAGACGACATACCTGAAGAATACTTTCCTTACGTGGACTTAGAAGTCCCATTAACATACCAAGAGCATATTAATTGGTCTAAAGGTGCCTTCCCCCACACCACAACAAATGTAAGACTCAGTCCGCTCAGCACAGAAAGAGCAACCTTGCCGGTCCTAGCTGCTCAAACACCGCATCCTGAGGTTAAAACATTGCCAGCAGTAGAATTACATACACTTTACAGAGACATAGTAAAACAATACAGAAACCTTACACTGGCCATAACGCGAACACTTACAATTCAATCTGCGCAGATTACTCAAGCTGGTCAACCTCACATGACTACGACAAATAACAGCCCACAAACGCTGGACGTAATTATGGGAAGAATGCCAACCAAACATGAGCAAATGCCATTCTGGATAGCATAGAAAATAGCACAGCTTGAAGCAGTATTTCCCCATACGGGCCCTCATGAAAATCACAGAAAACTAACAATTTGCTTACCAATGAGAATAGCTCCCCGATAGAGGATTGTACCACTTGGGGGACAGTTTTTGCTGCTGTTTGTACCAGAACTCATGGTACCCCCTCAATAGCAGTTATACCAGATGTATTGAAATAAATACAGAATGAATATGGGGCAGAACCTGCCCTGGACTTGGGAATGAAACTGATGGGAAATTTTGCCCAGGATCAGCAAATATGTTAGGTAACATAAAAGGGGAGGCAGCAGCAGTGGTTATACGTCAATGCCTGAGGGAATTCACTCCTGCACAAAAGGAGCAAGAATTACCTAAGATTATCGATGAAACCTATGCTTAGCTGGGTAGAGATAACTTGGGAGCTAGACCTGGGAAACCACAAATAACGGGTAATCCTGAAAAGGATAACTCGAAGCAAGCACCCCATTTTTCTAAAAAGAAATGAGATAACAAACAATGAAAAAATAATACGCAGAATACATCATGATCACGGGGTGGGTCTCCTCAACAGGAGCCCTCTGAAAAAAATATAATCTTAGAAACCGTGATAGTATTAAAAAACCTGACAGGTATCAGGATACTGATACAAGTTCCTCTTGTTCCTTTCATTTCCGAGTTCATCAAAACACTCGGAGAAGGAAGGACGGTCAGAACATAGATCAGAAGAGTGAGTCAAGCCAGCAAGGGAGACACATCGCACTTCGGTCTACATTATCAAACAAGAAGATAAACCCAAAACTAAACCTCAATTTAAAGAAAAGAAGGTCACTGGCCTTAAAATGAGAAATGCCTTGGCTACTGAGGACTCTGCTTCTGAACGGGGAATGGGCTCTAACAATGCTAAACAGTGCAGCAGAAGTAAGAATAGCTCGCCAGAACCTGATGGAATTTCTGGTGACAGCAGCGTTGAATGAACATATTATGGCGGAGACACCAGATACAAGGGTAAGTGTCCCACATCGTTTATATGAAATTACACTGCAAATGGAAGTGGACATACCCAGGAAAGTGAGAGGTCTATTTTGGGAGAACCTGACATATGGATACGACATCCTTTTGGCTGGAAGAGATTGGCCCCCTGAGTTCATTATGGAGTGCCCTAAGGTGGAAGATGTAATTTTGCCACCTTTCTTCGACGTCGTTCCAGGGTCACTTAAACATTCATACACGCAGGTGTGGGCATTAGCGCTAGTTCCCGCAATTTACTGCAATCATGTAGGGTGGGATGCTGGCTCACGTCACCATCAAATCCCATTAAAATCTACTTCTGCTCCACAGAGACAGTACCCAATAAAACATGATGCAAAGGAATAAGTCAGGGAGATCTTAGATCAACTTCAGTACCAAGGTGTGATTGAAAACTGCACCTCTTCAATGAATATTTCTTTGTTTCCAGTAATGAAACCCGACAAGTCATACCGTCTAGTTTTAGACTACAGGCATTTGAACACATGCACACAAACATTTGCTGTACAAAATGCACACAGTGCTGCATTAATGAAAACCATTGTGTGGAAAAAATACAAAACACCAGTAGATATCTCAAATGGATTTTTCTGCTAAAATATAGTGCCTGGAAGCAGATATTTGACAGCATTCTCAGCCCTTGGCTCACAGCGCTAATTCTATAGACTGCCCCAAGGGTATAAGAATAGCCCTGGGTTGTTCTCAGCAAGAGTTACAGAGTTACTTCAAAATTTTATTGGAACACTTCAACAGGGTGAACAACAGAATTCTGGGGTTCGCCAATTTGGGCTACAAATGTAACTTTAAAAAAACAAAAATTGCCCACCTCATTGTCCAATTTTTGGGATATGAGCTATCAGGTGAAGGGAAAAGCCTGGCAGCTAATTTTTTAGAAAAATGTGCACTGCTCCAAACTCTAAAGACTCTGAAAGAGTTACAATCCATTTTAGGATTCCTAAATTTTGGCAGAACATACATTTTGGGTTACGCGTAAAAGGTTAAACATTTCTACGACCTAATCAGACCTGATTTTTCAGTCTAACATTGGACACAGGAACACACAAAAATTCTCAGTTCCGTACAAGCTGACATGATAGTTTCCAAACACTTACACACACTTGCGAATACCACTAATTTGTTGATCGGTGTAGTCGCGGGTCAATGAAGGTACACTTACCTCACCTTTAATGAACGGCAAAATGGTACCCATAGCATACAAATCACATTTGTACACGAACGATGAAATGCGTTTTGCATCCACGGAAAAGATACTGAAGTGAGAGAAAGAGCACTAGCACAGGGGAAACGCATAATTGTTGTGACTCCAGTACCAACCTTAGAGACTGTTACCAAAGCAAATGTTCCAAATGCAAAAGCACTACATCCATGATGGATACAATGGGATAATTCACTCACTGCAACAGATGTAGACTACAAATTTGATTATACATTAAAAACACAAGCATTCCTGCTGTACGAAGAAGAATATCCTCTCCTGAATGAAATAATACCTCAAGGCCAGTATGAATACATCATGTATACTGATGGATCAGTCCAGCCAGCCAAAGGAAGTAAACAGCAATACAGCGCAGCATGTGCGATTGTGAAGGGACGTATGCGGGATGGCAAGTTCCGTCCTAGCAATACACAGACGCAGTCTCTAGGAGATTGCACGGCACAGCTGGCAGAACAGAAAGCCCTGATACTGGCACTAAAAAATACGGATCGGGAATTCCCCACACTTGTTGTGTGTGAATAATTTTATTGTGTCCAGTCATACAATGAATATCTTCACTATTGTGGCCAGAATGGGTTTGGAGATTCCAACGGTTGCACAATAAACCACAAGCTGCTTTGGGAAAAGGTGGCAAAGCTGAAAAAATGCTTGCCACAGGCTCATGTAATTCACACATTGAGTCATCAGCGTGTTGGTGAGCAGGTTGAAGGGAATTCATTGGCTGATGAAGCCACCAAGGCGACGGTCCGAACTGCTGCCGTTGCTGCAATCACTTGCACGAGTTTAGACGGACAGATAATGATAGTTGTAAACACTACGCACAACAGCTCAGCCCTGCCAAAAGATTTCCCACTCAAGTACTCCTACAAGCTAGATGCGCAAAACATTCCGTACGCTCAAATTCCAGGAGTGGGGGATAGAGTAATACCAATCATGGATCACAGATTAGAATTAATTCTAGCTGCACAGGAGGGTCTGGGTTCAGCACACACAGGTATCGCTGCAACTGTTTCACTACTAAAGCAGCGTTATTGGTGGCCATGTCTTGCTGAACAGACCAAGGGCTGTGTCCTCAAGAGTGACATTGGTAAGCAGATGAAAGGTTCCACCGTAGCACATCCGCCTCAAACACCACTAGTGATATCAGACAGACCCCTTGCATGTGTCTATTTGGACAACTGCTGCCCCTCACAATATGAAGGGGCTTACAAGTTCATCTTGGTGGCAGTGGATTCATGCTCTAGATTCCTGTGGGTTTGGCCTCAGTGCTCGACTGACACCCAAACTATTATAAAGAACTTGTGAGTTTTCATAGGGACATACACAATTGGCACATTCCGTATCGAACGTGGCCCTGTGTTTAGCTCATTGGTTTACAAGGAAGCTGTGGGAAGTTTGGGTGTGGCATGGCGGTACTCCTCCCCATTTCCATACCGAGTTAAATTTGATTGTGTAGAAGAAGAACCATGACTTAAAGCAATCCTTAACAGCTAGGGTATTAGGCTATGGTGGCAGTTGGGTCAATCACCTATATGGGGTCCAGAGTAGGCCTGGGCGGAAAACTACACTACGCTCGCGTAGTTTGCGCAACTACGTGCTACGCGAATTGCACGTAGCACACTGCAAAAACGCGTAGCGTAGCGGGCATTTTTTGCTTGCTCGCAGTCCTCAACGTCAAGTTGGCGACCACGAGCGAGCAAAATGACATTCCGGCGAGACTTTTTCATTGTTCGCGATCAGCAACATCAAGTTGCCGATCGCGAGCGTGTAAAATAAACCTCCCGGCGAGATTCTCAATGCGGGGAGGTCAGGTTTCTCATTGCGAGTGGTCGCGATGAGAAACTACCAGTCCGCGTTGAGAAAACTGCCGCTCAAGTACAAATCTACTCGAGCGGCAGAAAACGACCGCTTGCACTGTGCAAGATGCCGTTTGCAATGATTGCACAGTGCGGACAAGCATCCGGCACTGTGCAATCATTGCGAACTGCATTTCATACCGCACTACGCAGTTCACGTAGTGCTATGCGTAGCTCGCGTAGTGCGAAGTGCACTTCGCGTAGCTACGCGTAGCGCTACTACGCGAACTACGCCCAGGGTTAGTCCAGAGGGCACTTAACAACACGCCAAGAAGTTCCCTGGGGGGCCATACTCCATATGAAGTCCTGTTCGGGATAAGAATGTGGGTACCAGACCTCGACTGTACCAGCACAGTGGAGGATGAAAATCCATGTGACTTTAATGATCGTTTCACTGTTTTACAGGAACTCAATGAATTCCGGGCATTACAAATCAACGTCCAAGTAAAACTGTAGAAGTGAAAGCTGTTCCGGCAATACCTGCCTGGGTCCCAAAGATTGGGGACCTGGTCAGAGAAAAGATAGTGGACAAAAAAGAATTTGGGCCATCTCACAGAGCACCTGTACCTGTCCTGGCTGTCGAAGAAACAAGAACAGTACTTCTTCCGCCCCTTGCCGGCTGCAAAGACAAGAGATTCATCTCAATTGATCTGATCAAACCACACTATGTGGCCGATACTCAACAGTAGGCCCCGTGGGCTCCTGGGTAGCCACCGATCTCCTCTTGCTACCATAAGGAGGTTCAGATTGAAAGATTAAAAACTTTTGAAGACTCCACTCCGTGAAGTGGAGTTACCAACAAAAGAATGCAACTTGTACCTGTTGAAACTGAACAACATCAAACTACAAATGACACACAGAACTCAATTCAGCCTAATACCAACATATATGTGAATATGTCTCGAATGGAGGCATCTGCCAGTTCCACAAAATCTGCTGATCTACCAAAGACAGATCAGACTGCGTCTGGCTACTTCATTGATTTTGACAAATTCTCATTGGATCTAAGTGAACCTGAGTTACTGCCACCGCCTGTTCTCCACAAACAATAAATTTGTGATCTCTACCTTTGGGTGAAAAAGACTGACTTTGTTTTTCTCAGGCTACAGCTCTGGATTGCAATTGGTCTACTGTTCCTGGTCCTTTGGATTGGTATAGTGACTGTCTTCTTCTTGCTCCTAAATGGACATTACCTCCCAGAACGCTCTGCAGTACAACATGTGAAATTGGTCCTGAAACTGCATTTATCATCACTCTATGAACAGAGGGACCTGTCTATAGTGAACATTACAGCAGTTCCAGTTCCTGAAAGACAAGTTTGGGACAGAGTTTCCTATGATGTGTATTGTCCTACTGAACTTTTTAGGAATACCTCATTTATTCCCAAAAATTCTTAGTGATATCATCACCTATAGTACTCTCTCTGATGATTGGAACATTGAAACTGTGCATACTATGCTCTCTGATTTAGAACAATCCACTGCATTTTCAAATGATGAATTGCATGATGGTACATCTAATTTTGGCGACATGGTCTGTTACCAACACTATGGTCACCATTTTTTGCACAAAGCAAGTATCCCACGTAATGTTTTCACTTATCATCAATGGAAACATTGCCCAACACCGCCGAAAGGTAGTTCAACAACATTTGCACAAAAGTTTGCTTATTTTTCTGGATTTAACACTTCAGACCCAACCTCTTATTACTATAAGCTTGCATCTACACCTGCAAAGAAAAATATGCTCACGAACACTAAGCTGATATACTCGGCTTCCTTTATTGCCCAGCTGTCTGTACATGGTTTCGACTTTTGGAAAGACACTATAGAAACTAAATCTGTCTGGGGGACTAAAGATTGGCAAGTTCAGGGAACTGAGGCCTTATTTAGAGCATGCCTCATACCACATCAAATGATTTTACTGAACAACACAGTGCAACAGACTTCCTGTCTTGGGATAGCCAAGACCAAGAACTTGAACACACCTCGGATAACCTCGCTTACACACTTCGAGGGTTGGCACAATTATACACAACACAGTGAGGATACATTAGATACGTTACTTCACAATGGATCGTACAATTCATCAGACCCCAATTGAAGGGATGGTTGGTTTGGCCTATCAACCCAAATAGGTTACAGGCAAGATTCAAGGGTACCACCGGAGGGTTTACTATCCGTAGCCATGATCAGCGCTATATACAATCAGAACACTAGGGGTGGTGACATCTTACAGTGTTGGGAAGTTATGCCTAGAGTGGCTAAAGACATTGACACTGTCCCAAGTGAAACAACACTTATGCCTTCTCTCAGAAGACATGGATCTTAGGGATTTTTTGTTAGGTCCCCAGAAGCCACGTAAAAAGCGCTTCTTGTATGCTATTTACAATGAGCTATGGAAAATCATTCAACAGGACGCAGCTGAGAGACTACGTGAAATAGATAGGGTTAATCTTGAAAAGGCCTTGGCTATGGTCGACAATGGTATGACCACACTATCATCCAGGATTTATTCACTGGGCAACATTGTATCTTCTGCAATAGATAGAATGGAACAGGATTTGTCTATTCTACAACAAGGACAATCGCAATTGTGGTACATCCTATTATTAAGCTGGACGCTACAATCATTGCGTTCTGGCCACGTGACCTGGCTTTACATCAATAGCTCGACTCTGTTCTCTGTATACAATCTAAGGGAGAGAGAAAGTTAAGGCATGCACAGTTGCAAAATATACCATGGTGCACATTGAAAAATTGGACCAATTACCTTCCACCGTGGCTGAGTCACCTTTCACAGAAAGGTTAATCCATGGCAATATTACACTGCCAGTCACGACATTCCAATTTCAATACTGTCTCAAATACCATCAGGTAAGCAGGTATGAAGCAATAGGAGAAGGATACATTCACGAGTACTGGGAATTACCATACAGATTTAGATGCAGGAATGGGGACATTGAAGTTTTTCTCAGTGGTTCAAACTGTAAAAGTACTTTAAGTGGGTCCTTAGTTTGCAAGGACATTTCGCTTCAAGGGCCTGAAATGCTTTGGTTGCTAACTTATCCTGTCACATCAAGGGTTCCCCAGCTGCCGTGATTCATCCGGTGTTCAAGCTGCCCTCGAATGGGAGCTATTTGATGCTGAATGATCAAGGCTGTTGTGGGATGGTACCAGGCATCGCATATCTGGTCACAGTAAGTTCCAGGGTTACTTGCTGTATGCAAGTATTGTTTCCACCTACCCACACAGTTAGGGAGGCAACGCTATGGCCTTCATTGAATGTTTCCTTAATACGGTTTGATTCCCTGAGCAGACTAAAAAAGCCATGCTTTATCAGAAAGATGTGGCCTTAACCTCAGCCCGAGAGACGTTTGATCTCCAGGTTGCAAGGACTTCATCTGAGATACAGGCACTAGTCCATATGAACCTCCCGCTCCATTTTGGGAAAATAGTTCATCGTATCTTTAACATGTCTGATACAAGGGGGATCGTGAACCTTTTTAAAAGTATAGGCTCTGGACTATTGAGCACCTTTCAGACAATCTTCGGAGTCATTCCAGCTATCATACACTCCTTGTTAGAAATGGGGGTCGCTAGTTGGCAGAGGTAGGTACCTTTGTCCAAATAGGGACCCTAGTCAGGGTAAGGGGGATACACTTCTAAAAAAACCCCTGCTGAGGTGATGCATTGGTTTCTTACTGTGTGGGGAGGTGATGCGTTGGTTTCTTACTGCGTCCCCCAATGATGCGACAGACTTTGCGCCTCGATGCGATGATCCAGGACGATGCGTGGGTTCTTGCAGCCGCACAGCAGGGCTTGCGTCGGAATCGGTGCAGTGATCTCGGACTTCGGAGATCGGTGCTCTCGATGCGGCGTGCGGCAATTTCTCGAGCCACGGGCAGGCGCTGCGATGATGTCTTCAGCGATGTGTTGGAAACAGGTGCAGATGCGTCACGCTTTTAGAAGTTGCTTTACTTTTCCAGCTCCCAGTGCCAAACAGCCTCCAGAGGTCTTAAACAACAGCAGGCACCTCTTAGCAGGCCAGAACTTCCAGCAAGGAAGTTCCAGGGAGCTGGTGGTGAAGTCTTTGTGTCCCTGAGACTTCAGAACAGGAGGCAAGCTCTTCTTCAATCCCTTGGAGATCTTCCTCAAGCAGGGGACACAGCAGACAGCAAAGTCCTTTTCCCTTTCCTTGGCAGAAAGTAGCCACTGCAGGCCAACCCCAGACAGCAAACAGCACAGGGGCAGTATTCCTCCTCATTTTCTCTAGCTCTTCTCCTTGGCAAAGGTTCCTCTTGATTTCCCAGAAGTGATCTAAAAGTATGGGGTTTGGGCCCCTCTTTTTACACAGCAAAATCCTTTGTTATCTGGTGCCATTTTAGCTCAAGATCTAATTTTGCTGTGTAACTCTCCACAAATGAATTTGTATGTTATCACTTATTTAAATGTTTTTAAAGTTTTTTGATGTTATTTTAAAAACGTTTAATTTTAGTATTTCTATTAATTGTATATTGTATAAATAGTACTAATTAATCATTTTTTATTAGAAATTCAACAGTTTGATTCAAGCGCCAAGAATAATAATTTTAAATATCTGTATTTGTTAATCTCTTGTGAGGTCTGAATCAAATTAAAAAAAATTGAAAATTTTTGATTTGGTGGCAGAGAAGTCCTGTGCTCAGTCAAAACCAGTTCTGTCCACTCTGGTGCAGCTTCCTGGCAGGAGGTGGAGACACCATTGTGGAAGGCAGACCAGGTCCATTCAGGTGAAAGGAAATCTCCTCCCTCTACTCTAAATGCAGCCCAGGTCTATTCAGCCCAGCCCTGACTCATCCAGACTCTCTTGAGCCACTGCACATCCCCAGCCCCTGTCACTCCAAAACCAGAGAGTCAATACACATCCTAGCAGAGGCACACTGGATGGCTAATCAAGAAAATACCTACTTTCTAAAAGTGGTATTTTCAAACACAGAATGTAAAAATCACCCTCACTAAAAGATGTATTTTAACATTCGGAGTTTAGGCATACTAAACTTTCTTTTCCTACCTTGTTCCCAGGGGTAGTTATGTTTATAAGATGTTATAAGCAAACGCCCCATTCTATCCTATGGGAACAGGTAGCCTTGCAATAGTGAAAAACAAAATTGGGAGTATTTCCCTATCAGGACATGCCTCATACATCACGGCATGTCCTACCTTTCACATACACTGCACCCTGTCCACAGGGGTACCTTTGGACTACCTTAGAGGTGACTAACATGTAGGAAAAGGGAAGGTTAAGGCCTGGCAAGTGGGTGCACTTGCCAGGTCGACATGGCAGTACTAGACTGCACACAGGCTCTGCAACGGCAGGCCTGAGTTTCATTTACAGGCTGCTTATGTGGGTGACACAATCAGTGCTGCATCCCACTAGTAGCATTTGAAATATAGGCCCTGGGCACACACAGTGCACTGTACTAGGGACTGACTAGTGAATCAAATATGCCAGTCATGGAATCACAAATCAATAACAATAATTTACAAAGGGAGCACTTGCACTTTGGCACTAAACAGCAGTGGCAAAGTGCTCAAAGCATCTAGACCAGCAAAACGAAGTCCAACACACAGCAAAAACACGGGACGCAAAGGCAAAGAATACAGGGGAAACCCACACCAATAATGCCAGGTCTAACACTCTGTATTGGGAAGCGTTTTTGGAGGGCTTCCGCTGGTCCTAGTGCTTGTCGTGGGTATTCTGGTTTTAATTTTCCAGCTTCGCAATGGACGTCCCAGTTCATCTAGAGATGGAAAATGTACTGCTGGTGGGACATTTTCGTGAGCGCATGGTGCTTCATCTGACTTCGGGATCTAAGCGAGCATTGGTCCCTATCGCTCAGACCAGTCTGATTTGACTGCGTCTTGCCTGTATTCTGCTGCCTGTTTTGCGGATACGAATGCGCGTTGGACTTGTGTCTGACACTTCCATCGGCTGCCCCACTGGACATAGACGTACTACTAGACCCCTTAAAGGCTCACATGTATCAATGTCCTCAGCGTATTCCCATGATGATGACAGCATTCTTAGAGCCTCCACCTGATGCTTCATGCTACTGGCGGAATGAACAATGGCTCTACAACAGGTTCACAGGCGTCAAGTGCTTCCTCAGCGGCTGCTGTGGGAAAGGAAGAAGATTACCTTTGCTCCGTTGACCTGATACAAGAGGTACTACAGGGACCGTCGTCTGTGAATGCGAGCAACAGTGATGTTGTGTCTCCCACAAAGGACACCTAAACATTTGGCTCTCCGTGTGATGGGATCAATACCAAAACAAAACCAAATTGGAATGAGAAACATCAGTTTGTTTTATCTTTCTTCTGCTCTCACTGAGCACCATGGCTTTCGATTTGCTCAGTCAGTCTAATCATATATTGATTCTTTAGTGGACTTGTAGATCTTTTTGAATTTTAATAGCATACTTTTTTACATATAACATGTTTTTAGATGTTTTTAGACATTGGTTTTATGACAACGTTTTTATGCTTTTTATCAGGCTGATTTTAGCATTAGTTGACCTTGTCGACCTTCAGATGAGGAGTGGGTGTTATGTTCCCCAACCTAAGCCTAAGTAGTAAAGCAACCTTTTACCCACATTTGTCCTACCTTGCTCTGCATAAGGGTTCAAGCACTGACCTTTTTCCCGATTATGTGCTGAATAAATGTCGCTTGGTTTCCTTGAAACAAGCCTCATTTATTATGCATGAGGATTCTTAGTAAAATTCCTGCACATGAAGTACACAACAGTACTCTGTACAAAAGTCATCGCTATCTTCATCCTAGGGCGACAGGGCTACTTTTCATAATTACTATTATTGATTTTGGGTCATCTGCATAATCGTACTAACAACATATCAATTGAGGTAGAACCCCGAGGTTCCCTTTTTGGTATAAAAGAACCACACTTTCACTAGGTAACTAGAGGAGACACTTCCATGCTGACACAGGACATGGAGGTCCCTGAACACTGAAGCTACAACACGCAGTGGTCTGACATCCCTTGTGGGGTGTCCAACTCGCGACCATGCTGTGGTCCTTCATTCTTTCCCATCAGGTAATGGGGTTGGCTCTTTCCTAGGGGATTTTTGGCTTCACACTCACATACATGCTAGGTACACTTAAGTACACTTAGGTAGGGTCGCATCATAGGAGTACGCTTGATTACTGTCATGTTTATATGCCTGCATATATTCACTGATTTAGCACCATAGTAGAATTCTACCTTCTGTTTACTCTATTGGTGCTTGTAATCTCTTACATCAACTTCTGTCTATTGATTGTCACAGCAAACATGTTTTATACTAGAATGGTGCTGGTTCAATAAATGCTTATTGAAAACGTCCCCAACATTTATTCTGTGTATCTCTCTGAGACTAAGTTAGCACGATTGACTGAGCGAAAAGTACCGCACTGTTTCCACGATCCCTGAAGGGTCAAGGGTTGTCGTGTTAAATGGTTGCCAAAAACTATTAGCTCCTTGGTAAGGTTCGGGGGCTTATGGTGGCACTCTGAGCTAGCTGGTCTTTAGGCTGACACATCCTGTGGGGGTGTCCGGAATGAGTCTAGAGACCAATCCCTTAGTTTATATTGTCCAACAAACGCACAGATCCTATGTATTTTTAGGAACTACACGACAGCGTCAAACCGAGAATATTATGACAGTGAGCTGGAATGTGAAAGGGTTGAATATATAATAGGTGTACATGGCACTCTTTATTGGAACAGAAGCAGATATCATGATCACGTAAGAGACCTGTTTATATGCAGTGGATATAAAACAACTGAATACCGGATATCTAAATGCCATGGATTTGGTATCACATGAGAGCAAAAAAAGAAACAATTGTTTTTAAGAGATGAAACTTACTCCTTGTGATTTTGGGGAAGGTGGGGTTTTCAATGCATCACTGCAACCACATAGGGATACATCCTTTAACATAATGAATAACGTTGCTAGATTATTGGTCCAATAATGGCGGTCAGGCTAGAGACCATTTAGAAGTAGTTGAATCTGGAGAGAAAATAATTTATATTCCCCATGGCAAGACCTGGGTAGATCTGGTACTGGTGACCCACAAACTGAGTTGATCATGTCGGAGCTGGATCAAGCCACTATGTTTACCACATCATTCAGCAGTAGGGATACAGCTAGGAAACACAGAAACAGCAGTAGCGAAAACCAAATGGGTGTTTGGTTTATAGCTCCTAAAGGATAAGGAGTGTAGGGTAGTAATAAATTGGATCATAACTAATTTGTGGAGATGTGTATTACAGAATGTTATAAAAGCTGTTATTAGTGGAGAAATGTTGAGCAATGGGCTGGATTGAAAATAGCAGAAAGAACATTTTGGAGAGAAGAAAGAAAGTCGGTAGTGTATTAGGGCCAGATGTACGACCATTTTGCAAGTGCAAAATCTGCCGCAAAATGATTTGCGCATACAAAAATGGTTGTGCGTAGTGTACGAAAGGCACTCGCAAATTACAAAATTGTGATGCGACTGAATACCAATTCGCAAAATAATGCGACTGGTGTTTGTGTTCCGAAAATAGCGACTCGCAAATGACAATGTACAGACCATTCGCAAATAGCGAGAATGCGCAAATTGGCCCATTTGCACATGCAATTTACCTCTAATCAGAACCAGGTGGTAACCAGGCCCAACCACTAAAAAGTGGCCCAGAATGCATCTGAAATCTTTCCACAATGGCTGCCCTATACGTGATAGCGAGGAGGATGCGGACACTGGCTGCTCAGCAGAGGAGGCGGAGACAGGAGAGGATATTCAGAGTCAGGCTAACATTGCTTGAGAAGACAGAGGAAGAGATTTATGATCAGTAAAGGCTGAGTAGCACTGTCATCCTAGACCTCATAGACACCTTGAAGCCACATTTGGAAAGCAGAACCCTGCACAGCAATGCAGTTCCCACATATGTGCAGGTGTTTTGCTCCCCCCACCTATTGGCCACTAGTAGCTACCAAGATGTCATTGCAGTGGCCGAAGGAGTGTCACAGAGTGCGCTTTTGTGTTTCTTACACAATTTCCTAGATGCCATGCTACACCACATCCATCAACACATCTACCTGCCCAGGAATGATGAGGAACTTGAAAATACAAAACTGCAATTTTACAGAATAGCAAGGTTTCCATAGGTCATAGGGTGCATAAATGGGACCCATGTGCCCATATGTCCCCCTCACGCATAGAATACATATTCTGTAATAGGAAGAGCACACATTCCCTCAACATTCCCTCAACATCCAAGTTGTCTGTGATGCAAACAACATCATCACAGACATTGTTACCAAATATCCTGGAAGCACCCATGACTCATACATCTTCAGACACAGTGGCAGATACCAGAAATTAGAAAGAGGTGACTTTGATGAAGGATACCTAATAGGTGCTGAATTTTCATGTCCACAGTGAAATGTATTTGCTTTAATGTCTGTCTGCATGTTGTCTCATCATCATATATCTCCCCCCAGGTGACAGTGCGTATGCCCTGCGTCCATGGATCCTCACTTGTACCTGTCTCCAAACAACGCACATGAAAGGCGGTACAACAGGGCACATAGACGCACCAGGGCAGTCATTGAGCGGACATTTGACATCCTAAAATCACGATTACGGTGCCTTCACAAGAGTGGTGGAGCCATGCAGTATGCACCTGAGACAGTCTGCAAAATTGTGGCAACCTGTGCCATACTCCACAACATTGCTGCAGGTGTGGCTTTCCCATGGAGGTGTCTGAATCAGACTCAGGAGATGAAGGCTCTGGCCTACCAGCCCATTAGCCAAGCGAGGGAAGCTCAGCAGCAGAGGTGAGAAGGTGCAAGACCACATAGCCGGACATTATTTTCAAGGTACGTCCTAACCATTGACACTCTACACACAGCAAATGACACTACAAAATGTGAACTTAACTATTGGAATTTCCCTTTATTTGAAGGTCATGTCAAAAACAATGTTGGACAACCTGTCCATCTCAATCTGCATAACCAAACAAAAGTATAAATGTCATGTGGTTACTGCACCACCAAAGATAAGCAAACAGGCACATTTGTGTAAAAATGTAATGTCTTGCCTCTACATCCAGCATGTGGGGATCTGGAGGTAGGATTAGTGGCTGGTGGCTGCTGCTTTGCCCCTGCATAGGTGTTTTTGCAATAGAGATACTGCTGCAGCTGGACACCTTACTGTCTACTGTCTCTGTGGCTCCTCCAGTAGCAAATATGTTTGTTTGGATTGCCTCCACTGCAGCTGTTATCTGTTGCAGCCCTCGTGCAACATCACCACTGAAGTGGCCCATCTCAATCTGCAGAGCCAGGGTACACTTGGTGTGTTGTGTTGTTGCCTGTGCCAGCCTCCCGATTGCCCTGGTCATTGAGTCCATTCTGTGTGGCCTGCTGCGCTCCATTCTCCTCTGCTGCCCTCTCTCCTCAGACAACTCTGTGCACAGCTGCCCAATAGCCCCTGTAAGGGCATCAAATGGAATGGGCTTGGAATTCATCAGCCTAATCTGTTTTTGTTGCAGGCACTGACCCTTTACATTGGCTTGCTCCAGGCCACCAAACACCACCTGAGTGGCTGCTCCAGTATGGGTGGGAGTGTGCATCCTAGCTTGAAGCTGCCTCCCTGACTGCTGTGTCAGACGCAGCACCCGGATCCTGGTGCCCAGAGTGCGCTGGGATGGTGTTGGCTGCTGTGTTGCTGGTATGTCATGCCCCAGAGCCTGTGATGACCTGTATGCAGATCTTGCCTGGACATTTGAACAAACTTGGCTTAATTGCTGTTCCCTCATCCTGACCTTCCTCCATCTGGACCTGATCCTGGTGTGCGTCACTATCATCCGCCCTTGGCTCTCCTCCTAGAGGTGTATCTATGTTAAAAAAGGGAAAATAAAGAAACAAAATCTGAGTCACTATCTCAGTGGTGGTACTATGTTCTTCAGCTCATGTCAGTCCCTAACTGCACTGTTTATGTCCCGTACTACATTTCCCATAATGCACCAACTGTGACTTTTGGATCACGTAGATGGAGCATGTAGATATAGTTGGTTCTGGGTGTCTGGCATGCATGTGGGGAGCAGGCTTTTGGTTGACATACTAATATGGCAATCATTTCACACTTACCAGGGGGGTGGTGGAGATTGAGATGTGTTGAGGGTCCCAAATCCCACTACTGCCTCTCTCTGCAGGGTACTCTCCACCATTGCCTCTGCTGCTGAAGGTTCTGAAACATTGGATGGGCCTCCTCCTGTTCCTTGTTCTTCACGCAGCCGTGCTGCCACCCTCTCTTTGGCCCTGGAGCGCAGGTCGTACAACATTTTCTTTAGGTCGTCCAGGGACTGGTCAGCCACACCCAGGGCATTTATGCGCAGCTGCATCTCTCTCCAGATTTTTCTTTTCTCAGACTCTGGGACAGTATGTGATGACCTCCCAAACAGCTGCCCATGGTTGTTGCAGCATTCTTCAATTAGTATGTCCAGTTGCTTCTCTGAGAATTTGAGTTTGCGCAGCCGCTCCTTTCCTGCCTACTCACTGGACTTGCTGGACATCTTGGTTTTGTTTTTTTGTGTGGTTAGCTAGCTTGCAGTGTTGGACTTTGCTGCTTCACCTTACCATAAGCTGTCAATTCTGTTCAGGATTCTCCAGGGACACCACTTCCTGTTTTGGGGTCCTTCTGCTCTCCCAGGAAGTGTTTTTGCGCACGCTGAAATGGCTTTTCCACTGTGAACGCAATCTGCCTCCTCGCTAAATTGCGATGTGAGTCATTTGTGATTGGGTGACTAGCAAATTGCGACTCGCTATTTGGCTCAAATTGCGAGTTGCAAAATCAGGCGGCCATACATCTGGGCCCTAGATTTTTAATATAGAAGGGAAGACATTTTTTTAATGCAATTATTGAGATGTGTTGCCATTAAGTCAGTGAATTTAAAAAAGAACCTGAGAGAACTATAGAATCCTTTTTGACAATTTATGAGGCAAATGTATAACCATAAAAGTCTCTGGACATCATATTCTAGAAGTTAATAGAGAATATAAGATAATTCTAGAAATAGATCGGACAAAGCAAGAACTTGTACGAGGTATTAAGAGATTTACAAATGGGAATGCCAATTGACTATTTAAGGAAGCTACGGCAGATAACTAGCAAGTTGGAAGCTTTCCAAACAAGCATTCCTGTTTTAACCTAGACTCCTTCCATTATGCAAGTTTAGTTTCTTCTTGTTTTCCTTTACTGGTTCCTCACCTTGTTACCTGACATTGTTGTAAGGTACTTCCAGACGCGCTCTGAGTCTCCATTTTAGTTTCAATTTTTAGCTTGACATCTTTTTCTAACGATTTCTTTTTACATGTTTTGCACCAACAAGATAATGTACTGAGAAACTATTCTACATGCAGTTCATCTCTTTGTAAGTATTATTATCATGTTGTTCGTACACTCTGTAAAAAAGCAAGACACATAGAACACGATGCCCTTGCATTTACATTGTCTGGTTAGAGACAACTTTGAGGCTCCAGACAAACCCTCTGTTAAAAAGTGAGTTTCTGGTTGGCAGAGGTATGAACTTTGTCCAAGTAGGAATCACAATCCTAGTCAGGCTAAGTCAGATGCACACCATAAATTAACCTGTGCTCATCCTCTGGTAGCTTGGCCCAGAGCAGGCAGGCTTACCATAAGAGGCAATGTGTAAAGTATTTGTGCAACACTTCAAACAGCAACACAGTAAAAACACCACAAAAAGACTACACACCAGATTAGAAAAACAGATTATGATTTTATAAAGAAAACAAGACCAAAACAGCAAAAATCTAATAATTAAAAGGCAAGATATGAATTTTTAAAGATTAAAAGTGAAAAATAGAGCTTAGAAACAATAAGCGCCTAAGGGGTTATCTAGTTGCTTTGGGCCAGGGCAAAGTCAAGAGTTTAGCTTACCATGATGGAATGCAGGCCAGATACAGGAGCCACACAAGGCCCACTGAACAAAAGTACCTTGATCCTGGTCACAACAACGAGATGTGTGGTGCAGCCGAGCGTTGTGTCAGTGTCTATCTCACAGTCGAGGTGATGTGTTGATTTTCTCCACACAACAATGGTGATGTGCCAGTTCCGAAGATGAAGCACTGGGTCCAAGATTTGTTCGTTCCAAAGCTGATGCGCCGGATTTCTCCACACAGTCAAGGGGATGCACCAATCGTCTCTCACTGCAGTGGTTGCAATTAGGTGGTTCTGCTAGATCAGTTATGAGGGTGATGCGCTGGTTCCAAGTGTGATGAGTCTGTTCCCACAACAGCGGTGATGTGTCAATCCTGCTCACAGAGCAGAAGATGCGTTTGTTACACTGGAGCAAGCACTTGGATCCACTTCCAATGGGCCAGGCACAGGAGCAGGGAGTAAGACTTCGATATCCCTGAGTCTTGAAATAGGTGGCAAGCCAGCCTGCCCCCGGAGACAACTCTGGGTTCAAGTAAGTTAGTCCAGTTCTTCCTCAGCCGGGCAGAGGGTAGCAGGTAGCACAGCAGAAAAGCAGTTCTTCCAGAGCAGGAGTCCAGCTGAGTGGCAGTCCATGTAGCAGCACAGCAGTCCTTCCTCCTGGCAGAGTTCTACACAGGTCCAGTAGTATCTGATTTGGTGGAGTCAGAAACCCAGTACTTATACCCAGTTGTGCCTTGGAAGTGGAGGTGATTTCAAAGAGGGGCTTTGAAGTGCACAGCAGTCCACCCTCCCAGCTCTGGCTCCAGACTCACTCCAGGGGGGTATGAAGTTGTTTGTGTGGGGACAGAACACAGCCTACTCAGGTGTGTCAGTTCCTCCCTCCCATCCCTTGCACCTTGAGACCCGTAAGGGTGAGTAGCTGCGCTATATAAAAACGGACTTACATTTTTACATTTTTTTACATCCTGCCCAGGATGGCCTATCAGGATGTGGATGGCTACTCAACCACACCTAAGCTTCCTTTGTGTGTGGCTGTCTAGAGGTAATGCACAAAGTCCGGACATGCAAATCTTAAAAGTACATGCTCTACCTTTTGATTACACAGCACCCTGACCTGTGGGCTACCTAGGGCCTACCTTAGGGGTGACCTATATGTAATAAAAGGGGAGTTTAAAGCTTGGCAAGGGGTTTTAAATACCAAGTCGACATGGCAGTGGCAGGCCTGAGACATGTTTCAAGTGCTACATGTGTGGGTGGCACAATCAGTACTGCAGGCCCAGAAGTAGCATTTAAAATACTGGCCCTGGACACCGGTAGTGCACTCTACTAGGGACCTATAGATCAATTAAATATGTCAATTGTGGATAAGTCAATCAAATCATGTTTTAGAGGAGATGAACATGCACTTTAGCACTGGTTGGCTGGGGTAAAGGTCTCAGAGTACTACCAGCAATAAAAACAATTCAGCAAAATTGTAGGAAAGCAGGCAAAACCTTTGGGGGAAGACCACCCTAATGCTGTCAGGTCTAACATCATCACATTAGCTCTGCACCTTTGATGCAGTGGGATTGGAACAGTGCTTTTATAATATAAATGGTCTCTGTGCCACATTCAACAGAGGAGCACTTCTGCTGGGAATGTCGTGGAACGCGGTGCACTGTGACTGAGATGCATCCCAACTGACTCTAACCTTTATCCTGAAAAGGACGATAGCCTGGTCTACATCAGATCGGCTTCCTGGAACATGATACTCAGGTATGGGGGTTGGGCTATCTCAATGGAACTGGCTGAGGGTTCCCCCTACTATGCTCTCAATAGTATAGGTAGTATTAGACAGGAATATAATCACATAGTAATGTTATCGTGGTTGAACTGTTAATCTTTTTCACCATTCTTGTAATGCTGATTACAATGCTTTGTTTCATCTGCCTAATAATTTTGACTCAAGCTTTCTATAAAAGAATACAATTGGTTCATGAAATGTTTGAAAAAGCATCTTCTTTTCTTTCTTGTGTTTACCTTGGGCATTCAAAAGAACAACGAAATGGTGGATCTGCTTCCACGATATCCTTTGGGAATAAGAGTGGTCATGTTCAAGGTTGCTCATGCCATTTGGTACTCTGGAACGGTTAGGGGTTCAGATTTAGCACTGTGAGCTAGCTAGGAATTAGGCCAACATGTTCTGATGATATGCCCCCATATTTTGAAGTTTATGTTGTCCAGATACACAGTCCTACTTTAATCGTAGGAACCATATAACATTGTGGGATTCTCTTCTTCAGTGTTTCACTGCATCTTACGACTTCTTCTTACATCCTGGAGTTTAAAAAGACCCTTCTCCTGTGATGACTGTTCATCTTACTTAATTTGTTGGTGTGCATTATTACTGGCATGTTTATTGCTCTGCAAGAACTTACCTTAATTTATAGCAGTCTACAATCCCGACTAGAAGTGGTAACAGTCCTGTTGCATGTTTCTCCCTCATCTACTCTTTTCCTTATTACTGCCAGAAGTAGGAATTTGGGTGCAGATGTTTAGAGGTATACTCTGTTTTTACTCAATGGATAGGCAGAGAACTAATGGCTGAATACAATCCAGTTCACCTGTCTATGACACTGCAAAATCTGGTACAGTATTTTGTGTGAAGGCAAGGGCAAGGAGTCAGAAAGTGTGTGGAGATTTAAACCTGTTTTCAGCATTCCACTTTTCCTCAATGATTGAGTAACCAGGATATTAGAAAAAGGTGTGGAGTAAAGATTTAATGACACTGAGATTATTGGATGTAAATGGTAAGTCCTAGTTGTTAGCCCCTCTTTCACCACATCAACAGTAGGCAATGCACATTACATGTTCCACTATCCCTTACTTTGCCTGCCTATTGGGAAGTTGTCTAATCAATTTATTCCTGTTTAGCACAAGTTTATACATTTCTTATACAAAAAAAGAGCTTCATGTGAGGTATAACTTAACTGAATCAGGAGTGTTCCACATTACCTCTATACTATGCACAATTGGATCATATTCTGTCAAGAGTATCGAAGAGAGGATTTTAGAATATAGTGCTATGGAGAAATCAATTTGAAAAAACGAAATATCATAAAGATATATGTTTAAGAATGCCATAGGATAATGTTATGATGGACCCATTGGCTAAGCGGGGGTAAAGAAGGTTAAGTGGAGATAGAGAAGATAAGCAGCATAGAAATTACCATAAGGAACTCTGGAGTGAATTACATGCTATGATTTCAGCCTTGTATAACTAAGGATACAAAATAGCCAACATTGCACAGTATTTAAGAGACTGGATGGCAAAAATGGCAAAACTTAAAATATGGAATTCTGACGTATGTATTAAATTTGAGAGATGTCATTGCGTGACGGGGAAAGGGCAGAAATGCGTCGTATTTAAGTCAATACAGCTCATTGTTACTTTTTCCCCTACACTGGTGCCCTTTAGGCTGCCTAGCGCCAATGTCAGCACCTTTGTACTATGTGCCTGCATTGTAAGGAGTATTGTTTTTGTGCAAGAAGGGGCACCTTCCTGCACAAAAACAATCCACTGAGGCGTTTCCTCCTTTCTATGTGTGCTGCAGAAAGACAAAAAACGAGGCAAAATAAAGATATTTCTTCTTGTTACGCCTCACCTGGGTAGGTTTTTGGAGCAGTCCCAGGTCAACCACATCTGCTAAATCTGGGAATGCGTCAAAATCCATGAATGTTATGTGGGGACACCCGTGCAACACCTATGAAAATGCCTCCCAGGTGCAGAGTAATTCAATGCAGCGATTTGTGCTGCGTTGCAATATTCCGGATTTATGAAGCCACTCAGGGCCACGCAAGGTGGCCTAACATGGCTTCACAAATCTCATTTTTAAGATGTGCTGCTCTTGCACCACGTTGAGTGGTGCAGGAGCTATGCAAAGGGGCTTGAAAATATACCCCTGAGTTCTATGATTTCATGTTTTACTACTTCTAGAAGTTTTAAAAAGGGCTCTTAGGTCACTTTATTAGGTATTGGGAAGTGTTGCAGATCAAAATTAATTTAAGACACTACCCACTAACAAATTAGCTCCTGATTTTGTTTTATGAGCCGAACAAGAGTCCAAATCATTTGGATGCTTCTCTTAACCAATTTTTTGCCTAAAATATAGAAGGTAATCAGAAGGGGCATTAACAAAAAGTAAACGTACTGAGAGGTCCACAAATCAAAAACATTGAAGAACTCCCTTAGGCATTGGGACTTTGCCACACGCATGCTTCTCTCATGTCAACATTTATTGAATGAACATCATAATTTATTTTTCCTATAGACCCAGGAAAGGCATATACTTAATTTATCATGTTACTGCTCATTGTGGCAAAATCAGCGAAAGTTGGCTTCATACAAAAAATACTATCAACAGTAAAAACCTCCGATCAAGAATGGCATCACAGCTGATAATAGGTATTTTCCATAAAACCTGCATATGAGGTATCTCCTACTGAGCATAGCCAGCCAAACCATGTCATGTTTGCAATACAGAAAAGCCATACATTCCTATCTTTTGCCATAAACAAAAATCAAGTTCCTTCAAAGCCACAACCCTGACTAGTTTGTACATGCTGTTGCAAACCAATACTCGCACTTATTTTTTTCTCTCCCAGTGTAGCATGTTTTGATAAGCAACTAGGGGCCAGATGTACGACCCGCCAATTTCCGAGTCGCAAATTGCGGCGCATTTGCGACTCGCAATTTGCGACTCGCAAATTGGTATGCACAACAGTGTCTGAGACACTGTTTGCGATTCCCAATGGGGTCGCAAATTGCGAGGCTCATGAATATTCATGATCCACTCGCAATTTGCGACCCCATTGGGAATGGCGAGCACTCCCAGGGATGGTGGCCTGCTGGGCTCAGCAGACCTCCATGTCTGGGACTGCTTTTAAATCAAGCAGTTTTTTTTAAAAATGCAGCCCGTTTTCCTTAAAGGAAAACGGGATGCATTTAAAAAAAAAAAAATGAAACGTTTTCGTTTCATTTTTTAAGGGCAGGTAGTGGTCCCTGGGATCACTGCCTGCCCTTAAAAAACTATTTTTGGGGCCAGTCACAAAGGGGAAGGGGTCCCCTGGGGACCCCTTCCCATTTGCGACTCCATTGCCACCCTCTTCAAGAGGGT
Source organism: Calotriton arnoldi (assembly GCA_963921515.1). Taxonomy (NCBI): domain Eukaryota; kingdom Metazoa; phylum Chordata; class Amphibia; order Caudata; family Salamandridae; genus Calotriton; species Calotriton arnoldi. The sequence continues at coordinate 112,027 of CAWUFW010004542.1, read as the reverse complement.
GGTAATTTGCGAGTGTTTTGCGACCGCAATTGCGGTTGCAAAACATTCAGACATGGCTTTGCTGTCGCTATTAGGAAGGGAACACCCCTTCCTAATAGCGACTCGCAATTCCTAAATTCATTTGTCTAAAGAAACTATTGGAAGCCCATATTAGATACCTTTGGACCCTTTATAGGTTCCAGTACTAAGAGCACTTTCTGTGAATGTAATGCTCTGGTCTTGTAAAATCTTGAATTGATGAAGATGCAATTTTAGCCTAGTCCATGTATAAATTTTGCGTTATCACAATGTATATTTGATTTATCTTTCCATATTTCACACGTTTTTCAAATATTTTTCAATGTATATCCATCGAGTTGAATGTGGATTGTCCTTTCTTTTATCACACCAAATGTGAAAGTTTAAAAAACGTTTGTGTTCAATCATTACTAAAACACATTTGAGGTCATGATTATTGAGTGAAATGTACCTCATGCATAAGTAAACATGTGTTTAAATCTCACAACCACCTGATGTTGTTTTGTGTATACAATTGTCTAAGGCCCAAGGTGGTTGTAGGTAAGGGCCAAACGCCCCAATTTGCACAACTTTTAGAAAGTTGGCAGTTCCCTGCCTTAGCCATTTCCCTGACTGCAGCCTTTATCTGGGCCACATGGCTGGGTGTAATTGACAGCTGGTTTTTATGTTTTCCTCCTAGTCAGTCACACACAATACAGAGCTTAGTTATGCCTGGATGGGCCATCATTGGCAGGATGGGAGAGAGGAGCTGGCCAAAGACCCCTTACACTTGAATAGGCTGTGTTCTGATCCACATAAAGGACTACATACCCCCTGTAGTTAGTCTGGAGCTAGGGCCGGGAAGGCAGGGTAAGTGTGTATTTCAAAGGCATGCCTCTAAAAGCTTCTCCCACTACAAAGGCACAACTGGGTACAAGTATTGGACCTCAGACACCAACTCTTCTGTACACTTCTTGAACTGTGAATACTCTGGGAAGAAAAAGGACTGCTGAGTTGTTAAAGGACTGTCACTCTCTTTTTCTAATGTGGTGTGGGATCCTTTTTAGTGAAGTTTGTCATTTTGTTAATGTTTGAAGTGCTGCACAAATACTTTACACATTTCCTTTAATTTAAGCCTGATTGCTCCTTGCCAAGCTACCAGAGGGTTGAGCACAGGTTAAATTAAAGTTGGCGTGTACCTCACCCTGACAAGGTTTGTGGCTACTGCTTGACCTGGACTCACACCCCAGTCAACCAGTAACCCAATTTCTCACAATCACACATGACACCAATGCACTGTATTAATAAACACTGCTACCAACTCCCTTCTCTCATCCATGCAACTCAGAATCAGCACTTCTGATCTTGGTCTGACAAGCATTTTGAGATATAAACAAGAGGCAGGTAATTGCTACAGGAGTGATGAAATACACTACAAGGAAGGCCAATGTGCTCCCCTTGCCCTTTTCCTCCTCTACCACATTGGAGTGAGTTAGTGCCCTGTCATAAACCTGTGGGGCTCCTGACTTGCCAAACCAATGGTTTCTCTGCCCCATTTAAATTGGAGGAGCCAATAATTGTGTACCACTGGAGCCTCTCTTGACTCTGGAAGTGTACAATCATTTGTGTTCACCTGTTCACAACCATTACTGCATTGGGAAGTCTGCCCTATTAGTGCAGTCCTCCTAAAGCAGATTTGGCAATCCTGCCAACTTTCTGCCAAGCATGTAATGTGACCTGGGGCAGAGAAAATTAGCAATGGCCCATATGCACAGGGAGAAATCTCTGTGTGCAACAGGGTCATTAAAGGTTTGTATTTCAGAAACACCACTGGCTTTTGTTTTTTTCTAAAGACAACTATACAACAGTCTGCTCAGCATTCAGTTTTAACAAAAGTGGTTCTGCCAGACTGGCAGAAGTACTTTCATCAACATGATCATCAGCAGGCCAGCAGAGATCTGATGATCATTCCTTCACCAAGAAGGCAGAGGTGCAGAACTCCATTTCCCAACAGACTACTGGATTGCCCTCCAGCATCTAAATGACGCTCATAACTCAAAATATTACTTACAAATCCTAAAACAATCTAGAACATATTTAAAAACGTTTATTTCTGGATGTTGAGGTTAAATGCTAGCCATTTTAAAATAAAAACATATTTGAATCAGTTGACTTGGTGCTGTACCACAGACAATTTTAGTTCAGAAAACCAAATATCAAAATGTGCATTAATTGACGCACCTCTTGATTTTTAGAGCACAGACATCAGTGACTAAATTGAATATAAGTGCTCTTCCCTTCCTTTGTACCAAGGTTAGGAATTCACTTGTGGCAGTTGGAGCCCAAATCAACTTCCAGTGACCATCAGGCAACTGTTCTATGCACAAATTATACTTCACTTTTATAGTTCTCTTAAACGTGCACCTTATATATGAACAGTACCTCACACATGTGCATAGAAAGAAGTAGGGAATGGCCTGATTACTTAACCAAATCTTCATTACTCTGCGTTCAAGGTTTCTTCATCATAGTTCATGGTTCCCTGCTTATGTCTGACTCTAACAGCCCTCAACCAGGGAGCTTTGCTTTTGCTAAATCTGGAAGAGGGGTATTTCGATTATTTTTGTGTCTAATTGTAACAAAGTGGATTATTATTTGGCGATCTGTCTCTCACCTCAAGAAATAGTTTCCTTGTGAGGGTGTACCCCAAAGTCACTATATTAGCCTGAGCTCACTCTCAGGTAGGTATGGAATAGAGCAGACATGCGTAACAAAGGATAATGTATAAAGTATGTATGCAGTACCAAAACAGTAATACTTTACATTACTGTGACTTTATTTTGCCTTATAGCCATAAAGCACATATCATAAAACACAGCTAAAACACTCAGAAGAATAACAGGATAAAACTAAAAATAAGCAACTATCATTCATACTAGGGCAATAAATAATGAAAGTAAATATCAATAGATTAAAAGCAAACAATCCCACTGAGAAGACATAATAATCTTACATTAGCAGCAATGGCAGATATTAAAAAACAGATAAAACGACCTGGTCTATAAATGGAATGATAGCCCACTTTAGTCTACACGTCCACATATATAAAAGAAACTGGGAGAGTGCAAAGATTATTGGACAGGACTGTATTGGTTCTTAAAATTCTTAAGGCAGAATTGTGGTTCCTAACCCCCAGATTACGGCAGAGGGGAACAATCCTGGCCCTCCCATGAAATTAGTACTGGGTGCAAAAAAACAAAATATGCTCTACAGTTTCCTTGGTACCAACACAAAAGGGACAACTCATCTCCTGATCTATAAGGGAACACTGCCATCTCGCCCTAAAAGGGCAAAGAGGCAGGGTCCCAAACCAGAATTTAATGCATAATTTTCTAGCAGCCGGAGGCTTAATGTCATCCATATACTCTTCCAAAAATAGGAATCTTTGAATTGGAAGAAAGCTGCAGTCTGGGGGCCCACATTCCCTAACTTGTGAAACCCTTCATCTATATGTCTTCAATAGATTGATTTTAACATGGACTTTGTCATCCTACTAACAGTTTCAGGATGTGCCCAAAGGGTATCACAACCGATCTCAACTAGGCTGCGTTTGATATATTCTAAACAAGCAATCTTACCTAGCCCACGGCATTTTAAAATGTCTTCAAGACCCAGCATATAATGTGTCAATTTGGTGGTGGACCAAATCCTCCTACAGTACATCAGCAGTCTGAGTCTGACCCTATGTGCAAAAGATCTAATACCCAGATCTTACTGCGAAGGTAAAAGGACAGGTACTTGCTGACAAATGGGTGAGGACACGTAAAACCAGTTCTCCACCATTACCATGACATTTACATTCTCATGTCTCCAGAGTTCACCACCATATAGTGACCCTCCCAAAGCTTGCAAGTTATAGATCTGTGGAGCAGGAGTAACAGGAGTAACAGGACGAAAGCTAAAGCCCTGGACTGCCCTCATCCCATAAACAGTGCTACATTCAAAACACCAAACAATAAAATTCCCAAACTGAATGAGAAAAATAGAGTAACATTTAACAAACTAAATGACACTAAAACAACAAACATCAAATAAGGGAAACTAGATATATGATTTTTAAAAGTTGCTAGACCTGTCATCTTTGCCGTGGTTACCCCATGACTTTTTTGCTTTCTGATCTCCAGTTTTGCTGACTTCATTTTTGCTGGCTTTAGGATTCTGGGCACTTTACCACTGCTGACCAGTGCTAAAGTGCAGGCGCTCTGTCCCTAACACTTGGTAACATTGGCTTATACACAATTGGCATATTTAATTTACTTATAAGTCCCTTATAAAGTGCACTAAATGTGTCCAGGACAATAAATGCAAATCAGAGGAGCGCCAAACAATTTCAAAAAAGTTTTTCATCAATAATTTTTGAGAGTCTTCCAATAATGAGTCCTTAGGCAGTATGTTGAATTCAAGAAGATTCTTTCTTTTTTATTTTTTCCTTTTCTTTCCAATGATCACAGTTCAAAATCCATATAACAAAAGCAGTCACAATCTTCTTCTCTATTGTTATAATTCGTATTCCAAGCAAATTCCAAACAATACATCAGCCAACGTGTTTCGTCCTAAAAGGACATCATCAGGGCTTGAATATTGAACTGTTGTTTATGTATCTGCCTTCAAAGGATCTTATAGAAATTTGACTGTATTCTAGCGCATAGCAGTGTTTCCAATGCAGTATGGTGTTCCCTCGTTCGACATGGCCCGATAAAGCCTTATAACAATAGAGAAGAAGATTGTGACTGCTTTTGTTATATGGATTTTGAACTGTGATCATTGGAAAGAAAAGGAAAAAAGAAAAAGAAAGAATCTTCTTGAATTCAACATACTGCCTAAGGACTCATTATTGGAAGACTCTCAAAAATTATTGATGAAAAACTTTTTTGAAATTGTTTGGCGCTCCTCTGATTTGCATTTATTGTCTTAGTTATTTGTGGTACTGAAGCGGTGGACCACACAGAGTGAGCTCCAGTGGTCATTATAATAATCTCTCCACACATTAGTATAATCAACTAGTTCGCCCAAGGTGCTTTACCCTAACCGCTTAGATGTCTTAAATTTACGTGTCCAGGGCCTGTAAATGAAATGCTACTAATTGACCTGCAGCACTGATTGTGCCACTCACTCCAGTAGCCCTTTAAACATATCTCAGGCCTGCCATTGCAGAGTCTGTGTGCGCAGTTTTAATCTGTTATGTTGACCTGGCAAGATAAACCACTTGCCAGGCCCAAACCTTCCTTTTTACTGAATATAGGTTGCCCCTAAGACTTGCCCCAGACATCATTAAGGGAAGAGTGCACTGTATTTAAAAAGTTGGACATGTACTTTCAAGTCTTGCATGTCTAGGTAGTGAAAAACTCTTAAATCTGTGTTTCACTACTGCAAGGCCTATCTTGCCCCAGGGTTAACATTGGGATTACCTTATTCCATGTTATAAGTGTAATTTCCTATTGGGTAACATAGAAATTTCACGTTTTGGTATTTCTGGTATCAGAATGTAAAATCACAACTTATGGTGAAGTAGAATTCTAAATTTAAGTCTGAAAATGCCACTTTTAGAAAGTTGGCACTTTCTTACATTAACCATTCTGTGGCTCTCCCTGTCTCTGAATACAAGCCTGTGGTGAGTGATACCTAGACAGTCACACACAAAGGGAGCCAATATGTGCCATTCACATCCTACTGGCCCATCACCAGGCTAATGGGCCTTCTTGAGCTAGATGGGAGGGAGGATCTGACACTTGCACTGGAATATAGGACTGTGCCTATTCCCACACAAAGAGCTGCATACTCCCTGTTCTGAGTCTGGAGTTAGGGCAGTAAGGCCTGTCTTTGAGGTTCCCCCCCCCCTTCAAGGGCACAACTGGATAAAAAGTACTGGAACCCTGACCCCACAAACTCAGTACACTCTGGACCTGAGGACACTCTGCCAGGAAGAACGATTGCTGTGCTGCTGAAAGGACTGACACTGTGTGCCTGCCCTTCTGCCTGCTGCTCCTTGTCTAGTGGTGAGAAGGACCGGACCTGAATCTCTACATCCCCAGAGCCAAGTGACTCCAAGGACTTGCTGGCTTGCATCCTGTTCTGAAGTCTCAGTGACATCAAATACTTCCTTCTTTCTGTTTCAGCTGCTGGACTCTGCCAACTGTGAGTCCTGCCTTGCCAAGCGGTGCCCATCCAGTCCTGGGCTTTCAAAAGGGGTCTGCAGCTGTTTTCTGCAAAACTCCATGCATCACATGCTTTGCACTGGTAGGAACCAACTCATTCGCCTTTGTCACCGATGCAGCACCACCTCAAAAACTCCACAGCATTGACAGCGCAGCTCAATGACGACACAGCACCTTCCTTGTAAGGAGCTCAAGGATGATGTGGGACCCGACTGCAAAGTTCGGCGACGCAGTGTCTTCATCGTAAGGGGGTTTGACGATGACACAGGACCCATCTGCATGACTTGGAACTGATGCAGCTGCTCCTCGACATCGACACATCCTCCGGAAAGGTGCTGTTTTCAGCGGGGCCTGCGTGGCTTCTGTATCCAACCAGTGCGTCATTGCGGTTGGCTTGACTTTTCACATTTGATACTGTGCAGTGTGACCAGATGTCCCCGGTTGGCACTTTATGCTTTTAAGCACTATATTTCAATTTAATATTTAACAAATCATAACTCTGGTTCTATTTACTGGATTTTTGTCATTTTTGTCTTGTTTTATTCATTACATTAGGCTCCATTTTTCTAACCAGGTGTGGATTATTTTTGTTTGGTGTTTTCATTGCTTTACTGTATAATGTGTTGCACAAATACTTTACACATTGCCTCTTAAATTAAGCCTGACTGCTCAGTGCCAAGTTACCAAATGGAAAGCACAAGTTAATGTAGGGTGTGTCAACGAGATAACTCATTTCTAACAAAGGTTTTCAGTGAAAATAACACCACAATGCTCCAATAGGCAATGATAGTCCATGAAAGCTGGAGGACCGGGACCTAAGTGAAATTTCATGCTAACCCAATGGAACGCAGATCGGATACATCAAGCAAGTTTGTCCCTACCGAACATTTTACCTTCTGGTTTCGTTTTTTTTTATGAATTCCAAATCCTCCTGTGGGGCAAAGCCTAAAGCTATATCTGAGGATGTTGCATTGAAGTCGGACAACATTGCCGCGAGGTCCCCCTGATGGTTCCTGAGATCTTGGATGTTTCAATGAGTTTCGAAGTGCACAATTTACAGGGTTTTGGAGCTACTCCTTTTGGTCACTTGTAAGGCTCCCAGGACATCAGGGACAGTACTTAGGGGCCAAGGCTCACTCCAGCAGAGGCCACTAGCAGACGTCCACTTCAGGTCCAGCAGGAACTGGTAAAATTCAGGAATAAGTCATCTTGCAGCTTGTTGTGTCCCTGCATGCACAGAGGAGGCCAGCCAACTCACCTTGCAGTCAACTTCTTAGTCCTGGCTAAAAGAGGGAGCACGTTGTCCTGCAGGTCCCAAATGTTTTCCGATGAGGGTGCCTTGGGATGCCACATTTATATTTGGCACCAGCTATTGGGTGGGGGTGACTCCTCCCTAACCAAAGGAGTAAGAGTTCAGCAGTTACTGTTTACCCTACGGCAAACAGTCCCACAGTGCCCCTCACTCAAAAAATCCAAGAGTGGGAAACCCTTCCTCCCTTTTGCAGAACTTGTGTGTCCACCTAGAGAGGTGGTCAGGAAAATGAGCAGTAACCTCCACTGAGTCCACTCTAAACATATTCTTGGTGTAGCTTCTCTTCCACAGGGTTAAGAGCTAGCCTGGTTAATGCGGGCCTTGGGGACAACCGCTTTGCCTTTTATAGGTATCTAATCACACTAATCTATAAATGGGCTGGCCTCATTTGTGTCCCTTTCAAGTTATTCAGGTACCTAGGTTCAAACAAACTGTCCTTTCTCAGCTGATAGAGGTCACATGTGTCACGATGCTGGCGAAGTTCCTCAGGTCTTGCACAATGATACAGAAGTCCACCTCCAGCCACCACCAAGTCTGCGTACCTTGATGGCACAGACTTTTGGAGTGGCCAGGAGAGGGAAAATGCCTGGGGAAAGAAACAGCGGGGTAGGAGATCTGAAAGAGAAAAAAGAAAATTATTTCTACTTGTACTGTCTACACTTCCCACCCTCAGGCATAAATGGATGCTACTCTTCTGAATTACCTGTGAATGAGGATCTTGGTGGGCCCTCTCAGATGGGAGTGCACACAGGAACTAGCGGGGAATAAGAAATGTAGCCTTTAGAAATAAAACAAGAAGACCAGCTTACTATGTTATCTTCTAGACACCATTAGTTTACTTAGTTCATACTAAGAAAATCTGCCAATGAAGCACATACCACAGAGTTAGTCTTTGGCTTTCGTGGGGGTTCGACTTTCAAATCCTGGAGCAGAAGTTAACATCACCCTTTTGTGCTTAACAAGGTGGCTTTTTTAATTAAATGGGCAGCAATATGAATTTAGGTATGCAGTGGTTTATCAAGTCTCTTCCCTGCAAGATTAACAAGCAGTCAATCTCTAATAAGTGCATTTTCCCAATACCTGACTAGGCTGCTGTTGTACTCACCTTAGTCTATTAGAATACATCTGCTTTCACCTCAGTACAGTCTGATTTCACCACAGTAATAATTGAGCCCAGCCTTGCTGGATTAGCACTTAACCTAAAAACAATATGCAAAAAATGTTTGTGCGGCTACGCACTTACCATTAAGATTGGGCCAATTTTTTTATGCCGTTCGTGAAGTCCTCACATTCACAAAGGCCCCCATTCACAGACAAGGATCACAGGAAATGTCCAAAGAAGAACCGACTCCACCGCAGTCTCCAGAATAACGAGCACAAGGCACAGGGCGGGGCACCTTATATATAAAAGCTTCACCTAAGATGGCCGCCACTCGAGGCTGCTGGGACTAGAAATCCCAAAGAAACAAAACAAGGCCCCTGGAACATGGCAGAAGGAAGCAACATTATAGGATGTGCAGGATGTTCTGGCATATGAACAACATTAGTCTGTCTTAGCGTAATAGGTCAACCAAAAGCACTTTAACCAGAGCTTACCATCCGTGCCCAATTAATGCATCTTATCACAGCGCTTGCATCATGTTTGGTCAACAGAACAATTACGCACTGCCCGTGTGACCCTAGAGACGCAGCTGGTGATCATGAAACATGCCCCATAGCCAGGCTATCCTGTCAAGAGGCCTAAGCCATTGTTCCACTCTGGGAGCAGTTTTCACACCTCAGAAAGATCAAGCACTTGCTGGGCAGCTGCTAGCAGGCTAATGCAAGTTAACCTCCAGGAGATTCAGGCAGGGGAGAGGTACATTTTTAAATGTTACTTTTCCTAAATAGCCATTAAATATCTATCTTCACCAATGAATTGGACAATTAATAAATCTGAAAAGTTGTCTTTGAATTACTATTTTAGCTGTTTACTGTCAAAAATTGCAGTTTAAAATTAAATATGTGAATGAGGGGTAAACCAATGTAACCATGTTTAAAGGAGGAGCACAGGAACTTTGCTCCTGTTAAGCAGGAGTAAAGTGCACAAATCAAAAAAATAACAGCAATAATGGGGCCCATAAAAAGTTAAATCATCTGGGGGAATCCACCAAAGGTGGATTTGGTAAAGCAACAATTGTTCTCTTTATAGTGGACAACTGGGTTGCCTTCCTCATAGCAAGGACTTACCTCATGAGGTAACGACAGTAATATTTTAATTAATTTTTGTTGGGTTTTTCAATAAATCAATCATTTACACTGCAAATCTGTTAAAGAAAAGCATCACTCCACAGTGAACGTTTAGTAATTTTCCTATACAAATGCAGCACAAGCATTCTTCAAATGGTGAATATGCTAATATATGTGTTGTTGCTATCTCTCCTTGACGCTCATACTACATATCAGAAGGAGAGACTCAAATATTCATAAGCTTTGAGCCTCCCATACATTGTAGACACCAGGTTTATAATGATAGAGAATTACAACTTGGAAAGGAGAAACAAAGAGGAGTGCACAAGCATGTAGCACAAATAATAGGTGAGTAAATGTTTGGGAGGGATTTTTTGGGGGGAGGGAGCGAATCCAAATACATACTAGGCCTTAATACATACTGAGCTTCTCAATGCCCACCAGGAAGAACAATGAGGTAAGGACAGTCATATGAAAGACAGACGAGGTAGTAATATCTGTTTACACGTGTCCCAGTGACAATCCTTTCATTAAATCCAAAGCAACTGTGCCAGAGTCTTACTGGGGTTTTAATATCATGAGACTAGTTTTAGGCTATTGATACAAAGCAGGCCTACAGCTAAAGTGAAGGATCCATGCAAAATAAATATGACAAGCTGGTTTATGGATTCCAATTGAGAAAAAGATCATTAAACAGGCAGCGATGTTGAGGGCGGAAAGAAATGTAATTTGAACAGTACTGGACAGCACATTCAGTTTGTATACACTTACATTACAACTTTTTACAAGTTGCGACACAGTAAGGTCAAGCGACATGTCCTGATTTACATGTAGTTTTAGTCAACGGCAGCCACTTAGCCTCAAGACAAAATTTCCTGTCAGTCTTCAGATAATCTGTTTATGTATCAGTGCTTTGAATCGGCTAAATGATGCATACATACCTGTCTACATTTTCAAATGTTGCCAGTGAGAAGAGAGCAAAGAAATAAGACTCTGACAAGGTGTGGATGCTGAACTCAACTTGTGGTCCATGTTTGAATAACACATTCAAGGCCTCTTTTAGAGTTTGGCAGATGTAGAGATATCCCATCCAGTCAGTACAGGTGCCATAGGCTGCAATGCACCAGTATCACATTGGCAAAATACTAAGGGCCTAATTCATGAAGGCGTTTACGTGAAGGAAGTTACAACTGCAGAATCTCTGCACTCGGGCGGAATCTCAACACCAAGGGCCAGATGTATGACCCTTCCAATTTGCGAGTGGCAAATTGCGTCATTTTGAGACTCGCAATTTGCGACTCGCAAATTGGAAATTACAACAGTGTCTCAGACACTGTTTGCGATTCCTAATGAGGTCGCAAATTGCCTGCCTCATTAATATTCATGAGGCAGGTGCAATTTGCTACCCCATTGGGAATGACTAGCACTCCCTGGGATGGTGGACTGCTGGGGTCAGCAGACCACCATGTCTGTGACTGCTTTTTAAATAAAGCAGTTTTTATTTTTTTAAATACAGCCCGTTTTGCTTAAAGGAAAACGGGATGCATTTAAAAAAGAAAAATGAAACGTTACTGTTTCATTTTTTTAGAGTAGGCAGTGGTCCGTGGGACCACTACCTGCTCTTAAAAAATATTTTCTATGCCAGTCACAAAGGGGAAGGGGTCCCCTGGGGACCCCTTCCTGTTTGCAAGTGGCTTACCACCCATTTAAAATAGGTGGTAAACTTCGAGCGTTTTGCAGCCGCAAATCAATCTTACATTGAACTGCTAGTCGCTATTAGAAAGGGACGCCTTTGGCACACCCTTTCCTAATAGCGAGTGGCAAACCCTGTTTTGAGAGTAGGTAATAGGTTATCAACGAGCAAAATAGGGCTTGTAAATAGGGCAGACCTATTTTATGGTCGCAAACGGGCTGATTTCCAGTTTGCGACTGCAAAATACGGTCTTACATCTGGCCCCAATGGCCTTAATATAAGTACGGTGGCTCATAGGACCACTGTACTCGTGGTGACAGTCCAACCACCACCAAACTGGCAGTCCACCCGTCCTATTATGGAGTGTTGCGGTTAAACCACCACGAGACCACCAGCTCCGCCGGGATCAAGGATCCTACTGTGCCGACCAGGAAATGGGCAGGAAAATGCTGGCGGCCGCTGCTGCAGCACAGCTGAGCATATTTCGACTTTCATTTCCACCACCCTTTTCATGAAGGTGAGCCCGCCATGAAAAGGGTAGCGACATGGAAGTAAGGGGGGCCTAAAAGGGACCCTGCCACTTCTGGGCCTGAAGGTGCATGCAAGGGTGGGCACATATTATGCCCCCCTGGAATTGCACCCACGTTCCTGAATGGTGTGGCATGCATGACATGGTGCATGCCACACCATGCAGGAACTTCCTGCAGGCACTGTCACGGCAGTAGTATGATGTTAAGGCAATTCTAAGAGCCTAACAGATCAACGCCGTTCGACTGCAGCAGCACATCCCGCCCGCCCGCCATGGATTACACTTTTAATCCGACAGGCGGGTGCGCTATGCGCTTGGCGGTGCTCCTGTCAGCACGGCGGTGGCAGGCCGACTTGAGGACCGCCAAACTCGTAATAAGGCCTGAAGAACTGCAGTGTGGAGATACCGCCCCGAGTGCGGATAACTTTACTACACGTAAACACCTTTGTGTGCCCTAAATGAGGTCCTTAGTTGGCTAAATTATTGAAAACAAAGGCCTGACTAGCAAACGTTCTTGACTTTTAAGTAAGAATGAAATAAGAGTGTGCAAAGGAACCTCTGCAGAGTGGAAACATTAGCATTGCTTCCTGAAGTGACTGAGTCTATTTGTATGTGCTCGAAGAGCTCATAGAAGAAACAAAACGATGACAGCTTTGTAAAATCACCACTGAGGATAACCTGTTCCAGCCCATTAATCACACATTTTCCAAACCCTTTGATGACCTATGTAAGTGCATGCAGCCGAGTGTTTAGCAACACTGCGCGGTGTCACGGACAAGGGTAATGGAGATAAAGCACTTACATTATCCATGCACTTAAAGAGGTTGCCATGCAGGATGTGAATCAAGGGCCTTGCAAATGTTGCACCTATTCCAGCACTGTCGATAATGGGCAATGTTTGTGTGCGTTAGCTTTAGGTGATATCAGAATAGTATGGCTGTTAATTCAACACAAACGACACCACTCATACATACACTCACATTATTATTAGAGAAAGTAACACTGCAAGTTAAATATACATCTAACCACTCCATGGAATTGATAACATCACATTAAAAGAGAGCTGCCTTCGGCTTTGTGTAAAGTCCTCCATGACATGTGGTGGCTTTGCTGCTCAAAAGAAGAGGCCAAGGATAGGGAGGGGCAGGATGCACTGTGTGTAAATGATGTTCAGGGTATCCCGAGCCGCAAGAAGTGGATACCGGAAGTGCTTCCATGAGGTGGGATCAGGTTGCCTGGATGACATGTAGGGTCCGATCTAGTGTTTATAAGGTGGAAGTATTTTTGGGCAATTGGACTTCAGACATTTCCTGAATATTGCAGTGACCGTCCTAGATGTTTAGTTAGAATGTGTTCAAGGGGGATCAATGAACCGATTAGTGTGAGTTTGATGGCAACGAGTGCTATGTGGAGGGCTGCAGTAAATTTTGGTGAACCCGGACGTTGCATTGATGGCTGGAATGTGGCGAGGTGCGCATGCTAAATCTAGGAAACCGGGTGACATTCGAGGTTTAAAGTAGGAAACATTATGTGTAAAATGATAACGGTGTCAAATGTATTCTTTTTAACAATTGCTGAACAAACTGTTATGTTTGTGGTGTGGACAGCAAGCAAATACTTTATGAACTTGAGATTTAATGAACTAACTGCCTGCTCGTGCCAAACCTAGGGCACCCCCTCCTCTTATACAGACTTCTGATGGCAAAGTCTCACTTGAGTCTGCAGTCGGAAACCCTTGGCCAGCAGCCGATTAATCACAGTACCGCCAGCAACAACGTGTCGCCTTGTTCTTCCTTTTTACACTTCTTAGCCTCAAGTCTGATGGTGGCTTGGATGTGCCGAGCTCCATTAAAGATGGTGATTTTGTCCACAAGGTAAATGACGGGCTAGTTATGTTGGCTTTGTAAATGATGCAGCTGGTTTTGAAGATGATGGAGGCTGGCAAGGGAAGCCAATAGAGGTCCATCAGGATGGGGGGAATGTTATCAAATTTTTTGTGGCTGTGAATGAGAAGTGATACAGCATATAGGATGCCCTTAAGGGATGCAAGTGTGGAGCCTCTAAGTCGATGGGGCAGGGTGTTACCACCTTCCATGTGCCAGAGTACGAGGGACTGAACTGCAATTATAAAGTTGCTTTCTGTAAAAAATGGTTTCACATTCTTTAGAAGAGAGATCTAGTGCCATCTTGGTTTTTTTAGCGATGTGTTACTTGAGGGTGGGGTTGGTGTGCAAGGTGAATCCAAGTGACTTGGAATTTGGGGAAAGTTGGACTTCACAGTCATCAAGGGTCATGCCATTGAGCCAGGTTTGCATTATTTCTTGCTTGTTGTTCTTAGCAAATAACAGGAACACTGTCTAGGTTGGAACAAGCTTCACGCCTCTAGATCTGGAAGAGGTGCAGGAAGTGTTTGAGGTAGTGGATATCTGGAGCAAAGGAAAGTTTCAGGCTGAGATGTGTGTCACAGGAACATGTGATTTGGATTCCCTTCCTTACGTAGTGTGCCAAGATAATTTCAGACACACCCTGGGCCTGATTGACAAAGTTAAACTTACACTTTTGTGGAAGTTTACTGTTTTTGGTATTCACAAACTATGAGTTAATATTAAGTTTATGACTGCAGAGACTCCGCAACTGGGGCGTAGACCTCCGCACATTAAAAGATAAGCTTGTCATATCTTTTTATCGAGTTTCGCCGTTCTCTATCCCGACTGCGGAATTCTTCACCCAGACTGCTGAGTCTCCTCACAAGCTACGAGTTAATAATGAGTTGATGACAGGCCTATCCTTTTATGTGTAGAGTTCTCCTCCCTGACTGAAGAATCTCAGCAGTCGTAAACTCCCTATTAACTCGTAGTTTGTGAATACCAAACAATAGTAAAGTTACAGAAAAGTGTAAATTAACTTTTGTTAGTTAGGACCTTTATATCAAGCAGCTTGTTTTCTGCCATCACTGACCTGTCACATCAAATGGTTGATAATTATATGGATGAAGATTGTTGTGTGATTCATGCCCTAAGCCATAATTGCAAATGTTCCAATACATTGGTTTGGCACTGCAAAGTCAAGGCGATGGCATCCAGTGGTCAGAATATATGGACATTGATGCCCAGGTTACACCAGGTCGTGACCTTTATGTCACATGCCACATAGCTTATCTTCTCACTCACTGTCCCAAATGACTCCTTGGTTTTATTTTGACATGGTACATATTGCAGGTTTCAGGTCATCTGAGGTTTGAACAATAGTATTCCCCTCAAAAGACTCAAGAGAATTTAGTGCTGGGTTTGGCTTGCTGCACATAAATGTATCCTCAATGGCCCATATGAAGGAATTGTGTAATTCGTCTGCTCTGCAAGTGAATTAAAGGGTTCTACAGTCTTTTGGAACTGTTCCAAATCAGCATGGGTGCATACTTTGCCATCTTCTACAACAGTGACAGTATGAGTTTGACATTTGATAATCCTTTTATCAAAGTAAATGTAATGGTCTTCTGCTTCAGCAGAGATGCTGATTTGTGTCAATTTGTGTGGCAGAGCTTTAAAGGTAACTGCTGTTGGTGGTTCATTAGCAGTGTATCCTGACCAATGCACAGTCGTTAAATGTTCCTGAAACAATATGGTGGTGTTCGACAGCAGCAACATAAAGGTGTAATAATTATTGCATTATTTGATTGCTGGCTGTGACATGGTGATGTCCTAATTTGTGTGCCATTCTCTGTTGTACTGGTTCCACCAACATGACTTTAGGAATGGTACGTGATGCAAATTGGTCTTTCCTTCGGTATGTAAACAGTTACAATTTATATTACCAATTTTGTAATACTTGTGCCATGTTACCAAATATTGATAAATATGGCTTAATACATTGACATTACTAATGGAGATGTAACATGTTCATGATTCTCATATTTGTTCAATGGTTTCATATGGACATACACCCTTAGTGCCAGTTCCTGGAAGATGCTTGTCGATGGGCTATGACCTTATAGATACAGTGGAATTTTCAATGATAGTGTGCAATATTGAACATAACAAATACTTCTTAAATGCTAAAGTTGTGTGGTAATACTTCATGAGATCACATTACTCTTCTCCAATGTGCAACTGGAAAGACTGCCGCATTGCTTATGTATGTCTCAAATGACATGCATGTACATTGTACATGCTGGAATCGTTGTCATGGTGTAACCCATCATGGTGGATCTGTGCATGGGTGTGGGTGCTCCATTCCAGATTAAGGCTTCCCCCTTCTCTTCATCCATTGCTTTTGTTTACTGTTGAGGTATGCATAACATATCTACAGGTGGTGATCTCTACAAGTGAGAGAAGAAGACATTGTACACGAACTGAAGGTGTTACTCATGCATGTATCATTGACAGTTGCAAGATCTTCTTGTGTGCAAAGGGATATTATGTCGGTTTGTTTTCCATATCAGCTGTGTCTGTGATGTCAATTACAGTCACCATTCTGGGTTCAACTGTGGCTGCCAACTTTTCCTCGCTTGCTGTGAGTTATTCCTTTGTGTCTAATCAGCCCCTATTTCTCGCGTTGGCCTGCAGTTCGTGCCAATTTTTTTTACTTGGTTTTGAACTTTATGCTATGACATCATTTTTTGTAGACATGAGAGAAACTTTGATTACGCCAGAGTAATCGGAGTGATTATAATAATTATGCATTACTTGTTTGATGCGAAATTACAGAAATTAAGCGATTTTAATGTTTCTTAAGAGGATACCGGACAGTGCTACCGGATTGCTTGCTTGCCAATCATTTCGTGTACAGAGCGCTACATTTCAGGTGGCCACTTACCCTAAACAAGGAGATCTTTAAGAAATATTTTTTCAAACATTTTTTATTAACATCATGGTAAAACAGATCATACCAGCCAGGATCCGAATCCTGTGCACAGGGATCAAACAGGGGTACCAAAAACACTGCATCATAGTTCAAAGCAGTCAAACAATAACCCCCATATGTGCACTTATCCATGTGTAAATAATCACTCACGTGATCAAGAACTGAAACACATGAATAGGAGATGAGGAAGTGCATGGGGGTTGAAAGCATCCACCATCAGGGAGAAGGGGAAATAAACAACTTAACTGGGGGGTGATGCCCGAAAGAGGGGATAATAGACTCATTGTAGCCAATGAGAGCTAAGCAGGGTGGTGGGGATCCTTGTCAATAGACATGATTTTTTAAGCCAAAAATAGCAGGTCCCGCTAAGCCAAAGGGGAAAATAAATTCACCCATTTTTTTTTTCAAAATCTCCCACTTCCTAGTTTAAAAATGTTGGGATGTGTATCATAATGGAATGCTGGGATTTCTAGTGTATTATTGTTCTTCCACTGCAAGATGGACAACACGTTGGTTCAATATATGGCCATGCTTGAAATTGAAAACAATGTTAGACTAGTTGCAATACCTTTGCAAGATGGGCACCCGCTGCTGTGTTTAGTTTTGTTATAGCAAATATATGCCCGCTGTGAGAAATTGAGTTGTTGGTTGAGTGGGGTGTGAGCCCTTCTCAAGCAACACCCACAATCCTTGTCAACGTGAACAACGAACAGTCACGAAATTAACCCGTGCTTAACCATCTGGTAGCTTGCCATAAAAGCAGTCAGACTTAATTTAGAGGCAATGTGTAAAATATTCATGCAGCACTGTTGCAATTTGGCCCGTTCAGCAGGGTCACCCCCAAATATTTTGCCTTTCTCCTCCCTTGTTTGCTGAATTTGTTTTTGTTGACTTTAGATCTGTGCGCACTTTACCACTGCTAACCAGTGCTAAAGAGCTTGTGCTCTCTCTTTAAAATGTGGTAACATTGGCTTATCAACAATTGGTATATTTAATTTACTTAAAGGGCCCTAGTAAGTGCACTACTTGTGCCCAGGGCCTGGAAACTAAATGCTACTAGTGGGCCTGCAGAACTGTTGTGCCACTCACTTAAGTAGCCCTTTAAACATGTCTCATGCCTGCCATTGCAGAGTCTGTATGCGCGGTTTACACTCCCATGTCAACCTGACAAGTTAACCCACAAAAATCGAATACTTCAAAGAAAACCTGCCCAAAGGAATGGTGATTGGATACAGGGAGAATCCACTGTAATCGATTGCTAGAAAAAAGGCTTTTATTCTAGAGACCCCTCACCCACCAGGGTTACCCCTAGGTGGCATGCTTCTTCATTGGGGTTCATCCCAATCCTCTATGGATTGAGGCATGCTGCGACTTGGCGATTACGCAGGGGCACTTACTGGTGTAAACAAGGTGAAGTAAAGGGGAGTGGAAAATGTGCAGTTAAAAGTACCTAACTAGTGGGCCACTATTTTATTCCCGCCCGTAGTTGGTAAGGTTAAAATCAGGGGTTATACTGAAAAACAAAGACCATAATGAGTCTGGTTGTCTCAGTAATGGATAGCCAACATGTTTCGAGCCGTTACCCTATTGGCTCTTCTTCAGGACTCCACAGGAACCAGCCCCGTGTGTACCACTCATAATAGATCCTCTAATAAGACCACACTTGTGCACACATAATGCGCATGCACCCTGTATACATACGGTTTGTTAATGAAATATCCCGTATTTTAAAAACGCTGAACTATAGCGTCATGGTTGAAACCAGGGTCGAGGGGCCTGTAGTCAAACCTTCATCAACACCGCCTCCGGCAATGCACCTACTTCCTGCCCTGGGGACCACATATTGTTAAACCTCTTGCCAGGACCAGAGCTTCCTTTTTAAGACATATAAGTCACTCCTAGGGTAGGCCATGGACAGCCCAGAGGGCAGAGTGACATGTATTTAAGAAGGACATATTCCTTTTAGTTTTACATGTCCTGGTAGTGAAAAAACAATTAAATTCATTTTTCAATACAACAATGCCTATATCTCCCATAAGATAACATTGGGATTAACTTATTACATTTTATAGGAGTCATTTCCAAATGGTAAGATATAACTGGTTCAAGTTTGGTATCTGTGGAATCCCAATTTAAAATTGAAACTTATGGTGAAGTAGGATTTTAAATTGCAATTCTGAAAATGCCACTTTTAGAAAATGGGCTTTCACTTACTTTAGCCATTTAGTGCCTGCTGCCTGTCTCTGATCACATGTCTGGGGAGGATGACAGCTGGGCTTTGTGTATTTCCCCTAGACAGCCAAACACAATGGGAGCTTAGCTGTAACTTGATGGGCCAACCTGTCAGGGTGGGAGAGAGGAGCTGGACCCAGCCAGACTTACACCTGTATAGGCGTGTCCTGTTCCCACACAAATGGCTGCATACCCCCTGTAGTGAGTCTGGAGCCAGGGAAGGATGGGCATGCCCCTGTTACCCTTCAAAGGCCTCTCTTTGTAGTCTACCCTACCTAAAAACCCAAACTGGGTATAAGTACTGAACCTCTGGCACCACCACTTCAGTACACTGGACCTGTGGATACTGTGCCACGAAGAAGGACTGCTGGGCTACTGAAGGACTGCCACTCTGCTGGACTGCTATGCTGCTGGACTCCTACTTTGCTGTGCTGGCCTGCTGCCCTCTTGCCTGGGTGAGAAGGATTGGATCTGCATCTCTGAACTCGGAACTCAGAACTCAGAATGATTCCAAGGACTAGTTGGCTGGCCGCCTGTTCTAAAGCCTCAGAGACATAACAGGCTTCCAACAACCATGCATCTGGACTCTGCCAGCTGTGAGTTTACTTTTGCAAGTGGTGCCACACCAGTCCTGGACCCTGGGAAGTGGTCCTAAGGTGCTTGCTAGTGGAACCAACGCATCTTCTCTGCTGAGCGGCGCATCCGTTAGCCGAACCGATGCATCTCCTCGGCTGAGCGGCACATCCTCAAGCAGAACCAACATATCACCACTGCTGCGTGGACTGCGCCCGGCACAGATTGTATCTCTGATAAAGGTCCTAGCATTTCTCAACTATGGCAGTTTAACATGGACAGCCTCTGTGTCACAGCCTCATAACTCTTTGGAACTGAAGCATCGCAAGCTGCGCACTGCATCCTCGATGCCCGACTTCGCAATGTGAGCCCCGTTGACAAGATCCTCAAGGTCAATGCAACAGGGCCTTGCACTGCAGCCTTGCTGCATCTCGAATCTATGCATCGCTTTGACTGTGTGATGAGTTTTACCTTAGATCCATGCAATGCTCCGCAACCAGGATTTAAGGTACTTTGTTCAGCTGGCCTCTATTGGCACTTGTAGTCAGCCCTCACTCGATCACGGTCGGCCTGAAATTGTGACCTTGTCCCGGTCCGGACAGACCGGATATTCCATGTTGGCGCTTTATGCTTTTAGGCGCTATTTCAACTTAAATATTTTAAATTCAATATCTGTGTTTTCCCTGTTTGGATTTTTGTCTTGTTTTATTTATTAAAATATATACTATTTTTCCAAACCTGGTGTAGGATCTTTTTGTGCTGGGTGTTCACTATTTTTATTGTTTGAAGTGTTGCATAAATACTTTTCAAATTGCCTTCACGTTAAGCCTGACTGCTCTGAGCCAAGCAACCAGGGGGTTGAGCACGGTTAATGTGGGGTTTGCTTGTGCCTTACCCTGAGTAGAATTGTGGTTACTGCTTGATCACAGCTCACACCACAGTCAACCAGAAGCCCAATTTCTAGCACTGGTGGGCAGCGGTGAGGATTGGGCCTGTGTTTGTGCAGTGCGTATAGTAATTTGGTGTACACTACCATCCTATATCTAGATCATTACGAGTTTTAAAATTCTCCTTTTTCTCTCAATTGGTCATTTTTCTGAATTTGACTCCTGCTTCACCTTCATCAGCTTGGGACTCTTCTTGTTGCTGCACCAGTGATACCTTGCCAGAATGTTCATGGTTCTCAACTGCATAGCGGTCGGTTCTATGAGGTAGCTGAAGAATTCCTGCAAGGATAGGGGGCTGCCTGTGAAGAGGAGATCCACACAGGGACCTGCAGAAAGCCCCATATGCTTATGAGGAACCACACTGGCTAAACTCCAACAGAGTACCAGGGAAGTGATGACTCTGGGGAAGAGTCTCAGGAAGACTGTTTCACCACTCTGGAGAAAGCAGAGCCCTGCTACTACCTGGAAGATCCACAACCTGAGGACCAAGAAGGCAGCGGCCCTGAGAAGGTTAGAGGGGATAAGGAAAATTACTTAGCAAAGGCTCCAGAGAAGAAAGGGGAGCCCACAGAGAGGGAGTCACCAGCTGGATCCAATGCAGTAAACATTGTCTCCCCCCAAAACATGTCCCCCCTCAGGGGTTACAGGCAGGCTGAGAGGGACCTGAGACTACAGCTGGCCCAACTGGCTTCAGAGCAGAGAAGAGCTGAGGCTGACAAAGCCCTAGTGGAGGAGAGGAGGCTGAGGCTGAGAGAACCTTCGCCATGGAAAAACAGAACAAAGGAAAGCTGAGGCTGCGAGGTCCTTTGAGGGAAAAATGTCTTATTGGCTCATGAACTGAGTCTCAAGGAGATGAACTTGAAGGCCAAAGAGCTGGTAGAGTCTAGCAGGACTGGTGGCAACAAAACTACAGTGTCCAGTGGTGAAGAAGTATCCACATACCCGTGGCTTTGGTGCCTGACTTCAAGGAGGGGGGTGACATATACCAGTGGTTTGAGGTATATAAGTTCACTCTAGAGGTGCACAAGATCCCTGAGGAGGATTGGGAAGCTGGCATATGGAGGCATAAAGTGATGGTAGGGATGCCCTACTGGCCCCATTGAAGGGGGACAGGCTGTAGTATCCCACCATGAAGGAGATCCTTGTCAAGAGGTATGGATTAATCTAAGAAGAGTGCAGGTTGAGATTCAAGGGCAGTGAGAAACTCACAGTACTGGGAGGAGTTTGTAGGTTACTTCTGCAAGGCTCTGGAAGGTTGGGTGAAGGGTAGTGAGATAAACACCTACCAAGGGCTGTACAATTTGATTGCACATGTTTAGTCACTGTTTTTCAGAGATGCACCAACACCTGGTTGATTGAAAGTGCACTGACCCCAGGGAGCATTCAAAGGATGTAGACATCTGGGTGAGTACCAGCGTGGCTGGGCAGGCACTGGGGAGTGATCCTAAGGAGGGTGGCTAAATTTCCCCGCAACAGAGTGAGAGAGAGGTATGCAGTGACCCAGACAAGTCTCAGTATAGTGAGCACAGAAGGTGTCCCATGTCCCTTATAAGCGTAGGAGCTAAGGTTATGGTGGGTAGCGGCCAGAGTGACCTAGTTCCAGACCCAGAGCTTGGATTGCACCTAGCGCGGGAACAGGAAGGGGGACCTGGTCTGTACCAAGAGACTAACCACTGTTGGGAGCTCCATTGTGTCAGGGGAGCTGAATGGGGCGGCTGCCACATGGGCCCTACCAGTTCAGACTCCTGGGGGTACCTCTCCACAGCGAAGGGTACAGAGGCTAAGTTAGAGGTGCAGGATGTAGAATCAGTCCACAGTAAGAGGACCAGTGGGTCAGGGGTTGCAAGTTCTGGAACATAGCAGCCCATGACTGACCCTGGTGAGGCCACTCCTGTTCAGGGGGTGCCATGCACTGTCACAGGGACAGATGGCTGGGGACCTGCGCCAGGCAGTCTGTTTCATGACACATACAGAGTGTGTCTCCCTTGAGGGGGAAGCGGTCTCCCCTGGACGTCCTGAGTCGCCAGGCACTTGGTCAGCCTAAGAGTACAGACCCTGGGTTGAAAGACCAGTTTCAGGTTACCACCCCTGAACTGGTGGGAGGTGGAGTGGAAAAAGGGCACAAAGCAACTGAGCTACTGCCGCCCACTCCGAGATACCCCTCAGAGGTCAGAGAACACTGGATAGCCTGGGGCCTGCTTCTGGACACTGACAGCTGTCAGTGGCCTCCGTTGGTTATTATCATTGTGGGCTGAGTTTTCCTTGGAATGGGGACAGAAGCCAGAACCAAGGGGTGGACTGGGCCACATCACTTTGTTAGCCATGGTGGCAATGTCTGCCTACTGGTATAGATTTGTGAGCAAATCAAGGTTAGATGTTGCACAGATGGGGTCCACAGCTAAGGAGAAAGTATCCCCATGGGTCAGTTCAGTGGCTCAAGAGATTATAGACAGAGGGACCCAACTGAGTTCAGAGAGGAGTAGAACTGACAAGTGTCCCTGCAGTAGTAGGCCATTGTCCAAGTTCTATCGCCTAAGCAGGAAAGTCTATCAAGGTATTGAATAGTCTACCTTGGCTTTAAGATTGGGGGGTTGTGTTGGAAATGGCCCTTTTTTCAGGCCCCCCCCCAAACCTTTTGCCCTTTCGACTGAATTTGTTTTTGTTGACTTTTGGACTCTGTGCACTTTACAACTGCTAACCAGTGATAAAGTGCTTGTGCTTGCTCCCTAAAACGTGGTAACATTGGTTTATCCACAATTGGCATATTTAATTTACTTATAGGTCCCTAGTAAAGTGTACTCCATGTGCCCAGGGCCTGGAAAGTAAATGCTACTAGTGGGCCTGTAGCACTGATTGTGCCACCCACTTAGGTAACCATTTACCCATGTCTCAGGCCTGCCATTGCAGAGCCTGTATGTGCAGTTTACACTGCCATATCAACCTGACACATTAAACCTCTTGCCAGGCCCAAACCTTCCTTTTTAATACATATAAGTCACCCCTAGGGTAGGCCCTGGACAGCCCGGGGAGCAGAGTGCCATGTTTCTAAAAAGCAGGGCATGCACCTTTTAGTTTTACATGTCCTGGTAGTGAAAATCTCTTCAATTAAACTTTCACTACAGCAAGGCCTATATCTCCCATAAGATAACATTGGGATTAACCTATTACATTTTATAAGAGTAATTTCTAAATGGGAATATATCACTGATTCAAGTTTGGTGTCTGTGGAATCCCAATTCAAAATTCAAATTTACGGTGAAGTCGGATTTTAAATTGCAATTCTTAAAAGGCTACTTTTAGAACATCTGCATTTTCTTGCTTATATCCATTTGATGCCTGCTGCCTGTCTCTGATCACATGTCTGAGGTGGGACACAGCTTGGCTTTATGTATTGCCCCTTGACAGCCAAACACAATCTGAGCCTAGGTGTGACTAGATGGGTCAACCTGGCAGGATGAGAGGAAGGAGCTGGACTCATCCTAACTTTTACCTGAAAAGAATATGTCCTGTCCCCACAAAAAGAGCTGCATACCTCCCTGTAGTGAGTCTGGAGCCAGGGCAGGAAGGGCAGGACTTCTGTGCACTTCAAAGGCTTCTCTTTGAAGACCCTCCCCTCTTCAAAGGCCCTTCTGGGTAGAAGTACTGGCCCTTTGATACCACCACTTCACTTCAGTACACTTTTGAATGTGTGTATACTCTGCCAGGAAGAAGGAGTGTTGTGCTGATCAAAGACTGCCACTTTACTGACTGCTACTTTGCTGGACTCCTACTTTCTTGTGCTGAGTTTCTACCCTCTTTCCTGGGTGTGAAGGACTTTACCTGCATCTCTGAACCCAAAACCCAGCCAGCCACGGCCTGTGCAGGTAAGAGCTGTTGGGTCGGGTGGGGAAGATTTCGATAGACGATGCCGAGGGAAAATTGAATAAATAATAAATTTTCCCTTCCTGTCGTCTGTCGAAATCATCCTAACCCGACCCCACTTCTCTTACCTGCATGGGCCACGGCTGAACCCAGCATGTTAAAGGGCTAGCTGGCTGGCCTCCAGATCTGAAGCCTCAGGGTCATAACTGGCTTCCAATAACCTTGCATCTGCACCTGGACTCTGCCAGCTGTGAGTTTACTCTTTCTAGTGGTGCCACCCCAGTCTTTGACACTTAGAAGTGGGCCTAAAGTAGTTACTAACAGAACCAACACATCTTCTCTGCTGAGCGGCATATCCTTGAGCCGTACCGATGCATCTCCTCGGCTGAGCGGGGCATCCTTGAGCAGGACTGCTGCATCGCCGCTGCTGTGTGGATTGGGCCCAGCACAGAAGGCCCGCATTTCTCTTGCAGTCTTCAGAACCAAAGCATTGCAGAAGGTGTGGCGTATCTCTGATGCAGGTTCTAGCATTTCTCATTATAGAGTTCAACAACAATGACAGGCTCCACGTCACAGTCTCACAACTCTTTGGATCTGATGCATCGCCAGCTGTGTGCTGCATCCTCGATGCCCAGACTTCACATCACAAGCCCCGTTGACAGGATCCTCAACGCCAATGCATTAGGACCTCTCAATGCAGCCTTGCCTCATCACAGAATTGACGCATCGCTTCGACTGTGCGATGCTTCTTGCCTTAGGTACACTCAACGCTAAATTAGCCCCTGTAGTTGGCCCGCACTCCATTGCGGTCGGCCTGAACTTGTGACTTTGTCCCGGTCTGGCGCGACCAGATATTCCTTATTGGTGCTTCAGGCTTTTTGGTGCTATTTCAACTTAAATCTTTGAAATTCAATACCTGCAGTTTCCCTGATTGTATTTTTGTCGTTCAGATCTTGTTTTATTTATTAAAATATATACTATTTTTTAAAGCTGCTGTGGTACCTTTTTGTGTGGTGTTTTAATTGTTTGAAGTGTTGCACAAATACTTTACACATTGCCTTCAAATTAAGCCTGCCTGCTCTGTGTCAAGCTACCATAGGGTGAGCACGGGTTCATTTGGGGTTTGCTGGTGCCTTACTCTTACTAGGTTTGTGGTTACTGCTTGACCATGGTTCACACCCTAGTGAACCAGAAACTAAATTTCTAACAAAGACTTAAATAGTAATAAATTGAAAACACAACACCAGAAAAGGCCCATACCAATTTAGAACATTAAACTGAAATTGAATACATTTGTTGACACACCAATGACTGAAATGTAATCAGTAGAACCAGAGATATGACATTTTAAAGATTTCAGGTAAGTATAGAGCCTAAAAGCACAAAGCACCACTCACAGTTATCTGGTTGTGTGAGACCAGGAGAAAGTCACAAGTTCATGTCGACTGCGATGGAATGCAGGCTGGATACAGGAACCAAGTTAGTCCAGCTGAAAATATTATCTTCACGAGTCTCACGCAAAGAGCTTTTTTTGTGGTGGAGAAGGTCAGGAGGAGTAGGATGGTTATCACTGTTTCACAAAAAACAGGCTGGGTGTGGCAGGCAGTCTTTGCTCAATATTGACTTTGGTGGTCACTGTAGACTGTCGATGCCATAGGACAAGTGCAGATCTCGCATTGCTGGTCGTCACCGGCGGTCTCTGTAGTGCGAATAATTCACACTACAGAGTTTTGCATTGTAGGGTAGCGCAGGCAGCAAAAATCTTGGCATGAACAGGTCAGTTCGTGGTCGCAAAAAGCGCAAAACATCAGGATTTCTTCTTTTCTTTAATGGAGGATTTCAAATACACCAAGCCAAGGGTTCAGGACCTGAGATCACCTCTTGGGGATAAGGAACTCGCTCCAGCAGAGGCGAGCAGGGCTTAGGCAAGTTCAGTTGTAGGTCCAGGAAGGTTCAGTGCAGCACGACAGCTGGGTAGTTGGAGGGAAGTCCTCTGGAGCTTGTTATGTCCCAGTAGCTCAGAACAGAGAACATTAAGTTAAAAAAAAAGAAAACCACTTTACTTGCGCTCACCGCATTGCCGTCTCGGCAATGCGGTGAGCGCAAGTAAAGTGGTTTTCTTTTTTCAAGTTTAAATACTTTATTTCAGCCGTAGGCCATAAAAGTTTCATACTAAAACAAAGCTTTAAAATAATCCAAATCAGCTATACTGTAAAAAATGTGTGGCATTTCTGTTTGGGTTTCGGCCCTAAATGTCAAACCAGGGAAGGAAATGCCAGTCCTCAAATCTATCAATAAGTACTTGAAAAACCATACTTTCCGGTGAATAAAAGTGGACTATTTAAAAATCAATAGTATCTAAAATCAATTGAACAATATATACCGTATGCACAATATAACTGTCATCGATCTCAGTACAAAGTCCATGGTGAGGAAAGAATGTGCTATTCATTTCAAAATTGCAATCTAAACCCCATCCTACTCATGTGTATAAGATCGATTGAAACAGTCTAAAAGCAATATAGAGTATTTACAATAGAAATTAACATCCTTCATAGTGCAAATTTCAAACAGAGGAACGCATTATTCACTGCAATATCACAACTTTAACCCCTTTTTCTTCGTATAAACCCTACTGTAAGCAGATATTTAGATGTAGCAAATATTACATACAGCGCTGTTTTGTATTTCAACACCCTTAAGGCATCTTGATGCTTCCTAAATCCCATCCTATTGCACAAGGGACGAACCCATTTCTTCCTTGCCCTAGCATATGCAAGGCAAAAGAAGAGGATATGCACAGTGTTTTCAGTAAGGCCTAAAGTGCATAAAGTGCAGGTTTGCTCTCCCTGGGTTCCCCAACTTGAGGTATAGCTTTTGATCTGGAGTGTGTCATACCTTAATTTCAAGTACAAAACTCTTGCCAAATACGGCTGGATGTTGTCAAGGAACTCTTCAAAACATGGGTTATGTTTAACATTAAGGAATTTCATTGTTAATCTACCTAAATTAGGTTCTCGATGGAGTACATTTAGGGCATGCACCTAGTATATTTGTTTCAGCGTGTTCTTACAACTTTGTACTAGCTTGTGTGGCTCAGTCCAATAAGAACAGAGACCAAGTTCTTTGAACCGTTTCTTAACAAGTCTATGCCAGGGCAAGGTTAGGTATCTGTTAATGGCTAGGAGTTCTTTAATGCCTTCTCTATAGACTGCTAATTCTGGCGTTGTCCATAGCCTAATCCAATAAAGCAGCGGACGTAGTGGTGCAATTTGCCCTATACGTTTTATGTTTTATTTTTTTAATTTTCCCTCATCATCATCTGTCAACTCCCCGCCCACCCCACCCCACCGCCCTTACCTGCACACGCTGCTCCTGTAGCCCATACCTACAAGGCTCTACTGAGACATTTTCTGCTGGTGCTCATGTTCTTGACAGCCCTGGCGCCTGACTTACAGCTCCACAATACCTCCTCTATGCCTTCCTTAGGGACATCCTGTGACAAGCATCACAGCCTGCTGGGTACTGTAAGGTTGCACTTGGACACCACGAGTGCAGGAGAAGCCCAGTTCCACCAGACTCTGCCAAGGCTCCACCTGCCTCAGGGAGGACTGGTGCCTCAGCTGCCACAAACCCATTGGGGGCTGTCCCAAATCAGTGACCCAATATCCAAAGGGGTTTCTATGCACAATTAGATACCTCTTTCTGGTCCTCCTGGACCACGCACCGATTCTTTTATTGCTCCATAGGGGCACCTTCCACACTCTCCACTTGCATCCGCCCTCCTTTTACATATGGAGAGCCCCACACATCCTGTCGCTGCAATGGAGTGTTGTCATTACAGCAGGCCCTAGGCATACATGGACTCTGGAGACCGTCGGACCTGCCACACGGACTGCTTCACTTGCCAGAGTCTCTTCATTGCACGGGCCTGTAGTGACCCTACTGTAGAATGCGGACTGTGCCCCTCTACCTCCATTTGTATACCCCACTGCTCTCAGGAGGTCATAGGCCACAGATTTCATTGCAGCAACTCCCGCCCTCCTAGTCCTCTTTTCCACCCCTCTCTCTCTTCATCATTGCCCCTCCTGCTCAGCGCCCAGCAGATCTTCTTGACAAATACTCCTCATGGAGGTCGTATGCGGCAGAAAATATGCTGCCAAATCAGCTTCCCAAGCCTCTCCCTTCCCATTAGAGGCACCCCAGTACTCCATACTCAAGGAACTCACTTCCATTGTAATGCGCCTTACCACCATGGATAGGAAAATCACAGACCTCACCCAGGATGTACGGACCATAAAAGCCAACATGGGCCTCTCCCTTCATGGGTAATACTATATATCGAAGGATAATAATAATAATAATAATAATAATAATAATAATAATAATAATAATAATTCCATTTGTAGAGTGCCTGGTTACACCAAACAGTGTGTCCCCACGCTAGGATAGAGACCCCCAGAGATTGAGAATGTTAAAAAAAATTATGCCCAAACTAAGGAGAAAAGGGATGCTGAAGAGGACATGCAGATAATCCCAAACGATGGAGGAGAAGGTGGGGGACCTTTAAATGTCCCCCTGGATCTCCAGTGGATACAACAGAAACTCGTCAACCTGGAAGACCTCTTCCACCATGACAATGTCAGATGTTATGGCATACCTGTGAAAATGGAGGGCTCCAGTACATGTGCGTTCCTGGATGGATTTCTCTCTGTCTCTTGTTCCTCTTATTCTCCCTCCGTGTATAGCATTACCTTCAGCCCTCGTTCCATGCTTGTTAACTCTATCACTGCTACTGTCTCTTCCTTGCCTCCCTTCTCCATTCCTAACCAGCCCACCCTCCTGCCCTCCCCCTTCCCACTCTACATACCCGTACCCTTACTCTGCCCTGTCCCTCCTCACCAACCCGGTGATCCTATACTCTGTTTTATCCAATAGCCCCTTCTTCCCTACGCTAACTAAAGGGTCATAAGATCTCTTCTTCCCTTGCTTTCTGAAATGTTTACACCCCCACCTCCCTAACTCCTCTCTCCTGCGTCTCTTGTTCTTCCTGGACCTGTCATCGCTATGTGGACAATTGCTGTTATTGTTATTTTTATTTGTTTATCATACTACTTGTTATTGTTGGCACTTGCTCACCTGCCAGTCTGCCACAATTTTAACCCCACTGAATCTGACAGGTTTTCTGATCTTCCTGTTTTGATGCACACACGGCCATCACCCTCTCTCTCCCTCCACCATCTATACTGCGATGCCCCACAGCAGACCTTTTTGCCTAGGCCATCTGGATCGGACCCCCCTCACATGTCCCAGGCTCTGAACTTTCTTTCTAGTCTTGGTGTGTATGGACCCTCTTTTGGCCAGTTTATTGCTGTTCATCCCCTTTTTTTCTTGATGGCTTAGGACTCTCAGGAAGGTTACAACATGTTGCTGATAGTTTAAGGCCTTGATGTGCACCATATTCTGCCCCATCTCCTTGACCATCTCAGGTACCTGGAATTCCCTCCCCACCCCAGACACTCTCACTAGGCCCCTTCTCCTTGGGCCCAGCTGTGTTCACTCCCCCCTCACTCCTCACCTCCTTTTATGCTTAGACCACTTTACACCCGTACCACCACTCTCCCTAAACCAGTGAGAAGCCTGTTGGGTCCACATGGTGACCCGCCCTCTTTCCATCATATTCCTTAACGTGAATGGGCTGAGCAACTACATAAAGTGTAAAAAGATCCTGTCCTACTTTGCCTCCCAGAAAGCAGACATTGCCTTCTTGCAAAGGACCCATTTTACCACCAGCAAGGTGGATAGGCTTCGAAGAGACTCGGCAGGAAGCCCCCGCCCCTGGTTTTGTTGTGTCAGGTTCCTGGCTTCTCTCAGAACTCCTGCCTCTTGGATGACAGTCCCCTGTGCCCACAATCATGCTATCACAAATGCACATAGGATATGTGGGTATGCACACATCCCACTGCAGGAATTCCATGTCACCATTCCTGCTGCTGGCCAAATTACACAAACCCATCCATAAGCATTAACTCTGCATGCCAGAGGATACTCTTCAGTCTATCCACATTCTTGTGTGCGTTCTTTGGGTCTTAGGATATCATACACCCTTCCACATCATTATAGGTACACTCAACCTTCATAGTCATGCAGCCTTGATTATTTTAGAAACCTGGGCACCCCTGGTTTGGGAGCGACCTTCCATCCACAGTTTTGCCTTTCATAACAAGTGTCTATTTTTATTTTAAGATATACAAAGTTTGCAAACTGTCTTGAGATCGTAGCTGAATGCGGAAGTCTCATCAACCATCTTGTTTTGGGAAAAGCAGGTCTCTATAAATGGCGGATTCACCCTCTCTCACCCACTTGTTATTGAAGCCGTTGAGCAAAGGACAGCTGTCAAATACGGGTGGGCGGTGGACTCTGCTCCATTGGCAGAGTTCACAGAGTTTTGCTACTCCGTACTCTGCACTCCAGTGAGGAGTTTGACAAAATCTCCAACTCCGTCGACTGGCGGAGTTTGCCAGTGCCCCGTGCCCACCCATAATAAAAACAATTTGAATAAAATATATAATAAAGGTGGCAGCCTTCTGTAACTCTAAGCCTGGACTTTCAGTCAAGAACAACATGTGTGAAAGCTTGGGTTTGTATCTTTAAAATTCTGCAACTGGCAGTGTGGGCTAAGAACAAGGGCGCACTGGTGTAATATCAGGACAATTCCATTAGCATACTCTCACACTCAACTGTAAGTGGTCACATTGCCCCAGGGCCACATTCATGCAAAATCCAATTTCAGAAGAAAAGGAGCATCTAAAAGGCCATCCTTGACTTGTCTTTCCAAAATTCAAAGAATAATACTGTTCATTCCTTAATTATCATCAGTCTATTAAAAAAAGAATCACTTGGGAGTCTTGTGTTTCTTAATGGATCCAATTTTTTTTATTCAATCAATGCTTTTCGTCAAAAGCAGTCATCGCAGCCCAGCCAACACGTTTCGTCCCTACCGACATCATCAGGGCTCAATATCACGATTCAGTCAGAAGACTCCGTTAATTTCGCTGTTGTGTCTATCAAGGTGCAGCACAGTTCACATAAATGTTTCATATCCTGTTCTCATTGATCTCGTGCTGTCAGTCCCAACAATGTGTCCATGGAGACCTCCTGACTGCTGCTCATCCAGTATCTATCTAGTTTAGTGCTGGAATTAATGAGGAATTAAGAGAGTCTTCTGACTGAATCATGATATTGAGCCCTGATGATGTCCGTAGGGACGAAACGATGAACAGTATTATTCTTTGAATTTTGGAAAGACAAATCAAGGATGGACTTTTACCTGCTCCTTTTCTTTTAAAATTGGTTTGTATCTTCACTTCTCACTTTGAAAAGCCACATCCTGCATGGGTCCAGGACCACCAGATCCACGCCAGTTTTTCAAGAGAACCGACCAGGTGTAAGAGTCCTATTTATGTGCTGTTGATTATCTTTTGTGGAAATCCGGCTCATCCGGCAGGGACCCAACCCTCCTGGCCCTTACTTGGCCCCCAGCTTCAAAACGGGGCTCAGAATGGTCACTATAGCAGATGGCCCTGTTGTGCGGGGGAGGTGGGTGTCAATTGGCCAGTGGACACCTGCAGGGATTGGCTTGACGGGTTCGGTCCCAGGTGTAAACTCAGCCTTTCATCCTCCCAACACTGTTAAATGGGGTACCATATGATTAAATAATATTAAACCTCTGCAATGCAGAGCCCATAATTCCACGGGTAAATGTGTTCTTCCCAAATGCACAACTGATGTAGCGCCTAGAGTTGGTGGCTGAGAAACAAAACTTTCTGAAAGCCGCTCTCGTGACATGTACGGACAGCCCTGCACTGGCCTAGCTTAGAAAAATCAGTAATGGACCCTGTTAAAATGAAAAAGACCTCTAGCAGCTAGCCCAGCACTTCCTAAAATGATCATCCAAGAATGAGTACCTGGATGGCATAGGTGGTTCAGGCACCTTCTCCGAGAGACCCGTCTTCGCTTATTGCTTCTGGAGTGCAACTGCACCCCCTATGCCTTCCTTTTCCTGCCCTCTCTTTAGCCTCACTGTAGACGTCCCGTACGCTGAGACTACTTTCCCAGCATTCTTCCACGGTTTGTGATGATGACATTCTCAGTGCGCCTTTGCAGGGCTTCACATAATGATGGATATGTGCCCAGGAGGAGTCGGTGTCCATGACTCAATTCCCGGGGAGTAGTGGAGCAGACTTGACAAGGGCTACAGACAGCACAGGTAAGTGGCAGACTGCCATATAGAGAGAGCTGTAATGGCTATCACAGCCATTAAAGACCCCTCGAACAGATAAATTCATTTGCTCAAAGGACTAGCCAGCACTTTTGGCAACTTCTATGCCGAGCTATACAGTTGTGACCTCTATGATGATGTGGACCAAGCCTCTGTCTTTCACTCTGCTGTTACTTTCCCCACCCTCAATGATGAGGGTAAAGCCCTAATAGAGGGGGTAATCACCAAAGAAGAGTTGGCCCAAGACATCTCTAATCTCCCGTATAATAAGGTCCTGGTTGAGAATGGGTTGCAAGGAGAATTCTACAGCTGGCTGAAGGGGGATGCAGTGAATCAGCTACATGCCGATTTCCAAGAAGCAGAGGGCACGGGCTACCTCTCAGACATGTCCAACAAAGCAATGATAACGGTCCTGCCAAAGCCCGGCAAAGATCACTTGCTGTGTGGCAGCTACAGCCAAATTTCCTTACTCAATACTGACATGAAAATACTGGTGAGCATCTTAGCCACCTGGCTTAAGCAGGTCATACAGAGCCTGATCTATTATACTCAGGCAGGATTTTTCTTAGGCAAATCCTCTCACAACCATCTTTGGATGCTGGCTCACCTTCTGTGGCTCTTTAAGGATGTCCCAAAGGCCACTATATCCCTCTCTTTGGATGCTGAGAACATGTTCGATCTCATAGAATGGTGTTGTTTGTTCAAGGTCCTCACTCGACTAGGCCTGGGGGGGCAATTTTATTTCTAAGGTTTGAAGGCTCTACACTGAACCCATAGCTCAGGTCAACCGCAGCGGGTTCTTATTACCTATCTTGATGATCCATACTGGCACATGCGTAAAGGGTGGGCCCTCTCACCCCTGCTGTTTCTGGGCCGTGGAACCTTTAGCAGGGGCCATACGACAATCCTTGCAGATCAACGGCGTACCTACTAGCATTGGCAAAGATAAAATCCTGCTCGATGCCAATTATATTTTGATCATACTCACTGACCTAGATCGATCATTTCCAGCTCTAATGTCCCCTATCTCTTTATTTTCAGCGATTACAGGATACAGAATCAATTGGGATAAAAGTGAAGCACTCCCTGTGTCCTGTATCACAAGGAAAGGTTCCATCAGCGGTTTCCTGTTTCACAGGAAACAATACCGCCTTAAACACTTATGTATCATGGTCAACAGGGACTTAGAAAATATGACAATTTGGACCCCCTCATTGATCAAACCAACCCCAATTATATTAAATGGTACTGTCTAAATCTATCCTTATGTGCAGGTCTGGAACCATGCCCACAACCTCACAGAACTGCCGAATCCACTAACACGCCCCCCTGTGGAATAACACAGCCCTTCAAGTGGAAGGACAACCTCTGAGATGGATGGCCTGGTAGGCAACTGTTATGCAGACCCTTGAGGACATTTTGCGCAAACCTAAATGATCAGCCTTTAGCGCACTCCAGGAGGAGTACTGCTTGCCCGCTGCACAACTGTGATGCAACTCCCAACTGCATCACTGCCTTGATAGCATCCTGGGGGCTAAGCCATGGAATGTTCAACCTCCCCCATCTGCCAATCTCTTAATCTTTGGAGAACTTATAAAGGGGTCATGCCCGGATTTTATAACTTATTGGTCCACCATTACACCCCCATTCCCTGTTGACCTCCCTCTGCACGACCTGGCAAACTACTCTAGGCCTCCTACAGAGGAGAGGATTGAAAGGGTTTGATGGCTAACCTTGGGGGAGCGGTACGTGTAGCTCGGATGAAGTTCTGGCTTTTTAAAATGTTCCAGAATTGGTACTGGACACGGCAAAAACTTGCTACAAAAACTGCTGGAGGAGGCCCCATCCTCTATGTGACATAGTGCATATCCTAGATGACTGTCCCCACATTGCCCGGATGTGGAACTTCACTGGTACCACTCTTAGTCTTGTGATTGCCTTACCCTCACCATTGGTGGGACCTCTGGTCATATTCTGTGATACTACAGATCCCCCTGATCTCACCACAAATACATGGCTACTTCTGACTACAGCAGTGACCACGGCTACGTTATGCTTTCTCTGCCACTGGCGTTCGCACCTCTTACCTACACATGATGAATGGCTCCCTGAGATGTACAAGATGGCATCGTTTGAGCACATTATTTATCGATTACAGGATCAGGCAGATATGTTTGAAGCTATCAGGTCCCCATTTCTGGCTCTTGATGTTGGTACCCAGGATTCCCCTCCTCCTCTTCCTCAGTCCGAAATGGTACCTCACCTTCAGAATAATCCTGCACAGGATGGCCCACCCCTCCTCCTCCCTCCCCCTCCACGCAGTATCTGAACGAATGGAGAACTGACCGCGACCTCCCCACTGCCACCCTCCCACCATGAGACTGAGCACCTCACTTTTTCCTTCTCCCCCTTGTTCCCTCACCCCTTCCCCAGCTGATCACTTTTCTCCAGCTGTGTCCCCTCCCCTTGGGCCCCAATTCAGACACCATTGCCTTATTCTCCACCCTCCCTAGCATGAGATTTTCTGACACAACTCATTTTTTTGGGTGGATCCCGCCGTTTCGTCTCCCATTTCATACAGATCATACTCCATTCCCATTATCGAACCTCTCCTCAATGATGTATTGGGTTGGACATTGGGCCTTCTTTCTCTGGATTGGCTGGAATGGTGCTTCTTCTTCTTATTATTATTATCATCATTTTTATTGTTGTTCTTGCTGTTGACCCCCCTGATCTGTACGGCCGGACAGAACCCATACTATGTGATTGTATGCCCCTGTATTTTCCCAATAAAACATTTGAAAAAATAAAAAAAGAACACGAATAATAGGTACAAGCTCTGTTTCTGTGAGAGAAAATCTCACTAGCCCAAGTTGCTTTTCTTTAAGGAAGGGGCAAACCCCCAATTTTCTGCTTCCTTGTCCAATTTGTAACTGGAAAATATATTACAGCATTACTTGGACAGAAATCCCTTTTTGACTGGATCACGAGTCACATTTGTATTCACACAATTAAAATGACCAGTGTCCGCAGTCTAGTAGATTTGCAGCCAAAGGTTTATAATTTCCAGAAACCAGTATAGCCTCTAAATCGAATCTGTGCTCAATGTTTGTAAGACTATCACGAATGAAACAGAAAGGCCAAGTTGTCAATCCTAACATTGAAAGGCTAACCATTGTAAAACAGCTATTTTGTATTGTAGTAAATTACAGTTGCCTAACAACAGCAGCAGTTCTATGGAAATATCACAAATGTAGAGGTTATTTCCACAGATAATACTCCCTCAGACAGTGAGACAGAGAAAGCAGGGAGTAATCAATAACTATTTTTTGGTTAGTAACTAAAATGTAGATAGTGGCCATTCCGCTACCACCAAAATGCTTGCTCTGCAAACACATATCTCCTAAAAGATAATCAGTGGAAAAGATTTTGCTAATATTAAAACTTTGGCAGTGTTTCTTAGGAATATTTTGCCAATTCTGATGCTCATTTAAATAAAAGTATACATTTTACAGGAACTCTAGGGAAAAACAAGGTGGGAAGTGGTAAACCTTTTTACACCGATGAGTGTGCTGCTCTCTCCTGGTAAATATCAATGTGCAAAGCTCATGTCCTTTGTTGCAGGATGCTGAGCCCTCACCCACTCATCCTGAGATGACATGCTTCATCTCAGGGCCCACTCATCACTTGTTTCAATGGTCTTATGCAGAAGTAGGCTCAATGGCATTTTGACACTATCACTAAGTGCACTCTAAAACAAAATTGGGTATGAAGAACCAAAAGAAGGTAAAAAAGGTCAGCCTCAAGCTTCATCAGGGATGCCCTTTGTAACACTAAAAGAAGAAAACAGAGGGAGCAAGCTTCATTATTATATACAATGGTACTTATATGCTTTCTTGTTAACAATTATGCTTAATGATCAAAGTTCTTGATCTGTCAGCAAAATGGTTAGTGCTCGTTTGGTGCGTACTCTGACTTATGGGCAGAGTGCCTTAAATCAACTACACCGACCTTGTTAAAGTCATGAAAATTGTCAACATTAGAAATCTCTTGAAAAATGATGCCTTCCTATTACTACTTTGACTAGTGAGAATGGGGAGCAAAGCTACCCATCACTGTTTGTCAGTGCTTCTAGGCAGAGAGTTTCAGGTGATCAGTCAAAGTTTTGCAATCCCTCTTTCATCGCCTCTTTTTGCCATGGAAAGGAATCATTGACAAACTAAGCTCCTGTCTGACAGTCTGCCTTGTTACTCTAAGGAAAGTACAAGGTTTATAACACACGTTTGGCATTTGTGTTAGGTTGGGCAGTTGTAATTAGCTTTGCTTGCAAACTTCTCAACGATTCGATTTTAGTACCCTATGAAATGGGTGAAACTGTGAGGTCACCGGAAGACTAACATTTTTTTAACTAAATATGCCTCTTAAATAGTACTCTTAGTATTCCTTGCTTGAATGTTTGCCATTGATATGTGCATGCATTGAAATATATATTATATTGTGAGAGAGTGAGTTCTAGCCTGTTGAACTCCCCCCACACTCTGAGGCAGTGGTGTAGCTAGACCTTTGCCCGCCCATGGCGGTCCCTGCGTTTGCCGCCCCGCGGCATCCGCATGTAAGAGTGGGGGTGGGGGCTTGCGATTTATGCGTTTCCCGCCCCGCGACAGCTGCAGGTAAGAGCGAGGGAGGCTAAAACTTGGGCCGACTGGGGCCCCCCCCCTTGCTACGACATTTAGTAGAAATAGAACAATCACTGCAAATTCTAAATCTTCTTCTGAGCCCATGGAGACTGGTTCCATGAGGAGGTCACCCTTAACCAGAAGGGAAAAAGGAACTGTAAAGTATTGGTTCCTCCCATTTAAATCCCCTGGACAACCGGTTTTAAACCTTTTCTGTGAGTGAGTCTCACTACAAGAGCCTCATTCACAGTACGTTCTGTGTAAATAGACTGAGAGTGCTAACCACCAGTGGCTGTCTTTTAAGATAAGGCTGCAGCTGCGACGCTAGGATAGGATACTCTATTCTGGTTGCATGTTAATACATGAGCACACTCATGAGGGCACATGTGTGGACTGAACATGTGTGTGAGAAAATGGGTTGTTGGTTGAGTGGGGTGTTAATACTGTTCAAGCAACAGTCACAATCCCTGTCAGGGCGACCCACAACAGTTACTAAATTAACCTGTGCTTAACCCTCTGGTAGCTTGGCAAAAAAAAATCAGGCTAAACTTGGAGGCAATGGGTTTAGCATTTATGCAGCTAACAAACAGCAGTAAAGTGAAAACAAAACACAAGAAAAAGTCTAAGGTAAAAACTAGCGACTAAAAGATGAAAGAGCCTGCAGCGGACATCTAGTTGTACGAGATTGGGTCAAAGTAAAAAAATATGGTTGATAGCAATGGAACA
The DNA here is from genome assembly GCA_963921515.1 of Calotriton arnoldi. Taxonomy (NCBI): domain Eukaryota; kingdom Metazoa; phylum Chordata; class Amphibia; order Caudata; family Salamandridae; genus Calotriton; species Calotriton arnoldi. The sequence goes on along the minus strand of CAWUFW010004542.1, from coordinate 73,896 downwards.
TGAGTCGGATACAAAAAGTGGACTGGGCCTGGTCAGAGCTTTAAATATCAGCAAAAAGTTAAATGATAAGGTAAAGGTTCTGTGGTGCAAGGCTGCAGGCAGTGTCCAAGGACGAGGTGTTGTTGTCAGGGAGATGCTGGAGGAAGTTGTGGTAAAGATTTCAGGTTCTGACTTAATCTCTTATTTGGAAGTCAAAAATCTCCAGCGGATAACAATGGAAGCGGTAGCTGACTAGAGTCGCATGAACCCGGATAGCCTTTTGGCACAGGACTGCTGACTAGGGTTTGCTGCTGTGGAGAAGAACGCAGCAGGAGCTGCCGCAAAGTCAGGTCGACTGGCGATGCACCCTGGGTGGATAGACGGGTAAATTGGTTCTGGTCTCCTCTCAGTTCTCAAAGTATTTTGAGGCATAAAAGTTCTATGTCCCATGTTTTGAATTTTGGCTATCTGGGCACCTTTAATACCACCACTAAGGGTCCAGGCCTGGAGGGACACCACTTGAGGGGTTATGACTTACTCAGGCTGGGTCTCAGTGCGGGTTCAAGATAGTTGGAGCCTTTTCTGTCCCTCAGGCTCTAGAATAAACAAAGTCCAACTACCAACTACAGCCAATCATGTGACCCAGGAAGAGGCTGCAGGGCCTAAATAGTTAGGGCAAGAAAACCAACTTTCTAAAGGTGGTATTTTCAAACCATGAAATCTCTATATGTTCGGAATCAATAGTTAACATTTATTAGATGTAAAAAGGCAACCCAATGTTATCCTATGAGAGAAGTAGGCCTCACAGTAGTGAAACATTTTTTTAGGACTGTTTCACTACCTGGACATGTAAAATTCAAACATACTAGTCCAACCTTTTCATTACAAAGTGCCCTGCCCTATTGGCTTCCTAGGGCCTACCTTAGGGGTTTCTTATATGCAATGAAAGGGAATTAAAGGCTTGGCAAGGGAGTTATATTGCCAAGCCGAATTGGCATATTAGAACTGCATACGGGCTGTAATGGCAGGCCTGGAACATGTTTTAAGGTGCTACTTAAGTGGGTGGCAAAATAAGTAATGCAGACTCTCTGGTTGCATTGAATTTACAGGCCCTGTGTATCCGGTATGCCACTTTACTAGGGACTTATAAGTAAATTGAAAATATACAGGTGTAAGCTAATTTTACCATGTTTTGGGAGTGAGCACAAGCACTTTAGCACTAGTTGGCAGGTGAAAAGTGCACAGAGTCCCAAAGCCAACAAAACAAATTCAGACAAATAGGAGGGGTGAAGGCAAAATGTTTGAGGGTGACCCTGCAGAGAGGGACAAGCCCATCAAGGTGAGACTAGCATCTTGCTGAACCTGATATCTGCACACAAGTAGCCTGACACAGATGCGACCCTTCAAGGATGGTACTGTCCTGGGGTAGGCCTTATAATATGAGTCTGCATTCGTAGTGTAAGTCTATAGTGCCTATTAAAAGTCTGTGGTTCTTAACTGAATTACACATTATAGGTGAAATCTGCACCAAAGTACAGTTTTGCACTACTTAGGCCTATAGGGTCAGGCATTTCTTACGAGAGCAGAGAAGCCGCTCATTTGGTATTTATGCCACTGTGCTGGAGCACCCCAGAAGTTCCTCCCAGAGGCCCAACATATGCTTATTTGGTGCCCCAATAATAATAGACAGGGTGAGTACCAATGGTTTCAAGGTGTTATGGGGAATTGCAGGAAGTACAGCCGCCCCCTTAATGTCAACAAGTTACCCTACATCTCACAGGTAATGTAATCCCTGACCCTGGGAGAGGTTTTGCCTGGTTTCAAAACAATGCTAGAGATTGTAATTTTGCACTTGTGCTTGGGTGCGCAGTAACTCTGTTAATTGGTCTTATGGCTGCCATAGCAGACTACTAAATGTAAAAAAGACTCTGGAACACATGTTGTTAAATTCAATGTTTTATTGACACTATTCATGGTTAACAATCTAAGGTTTTACAGTGTAATGAATATTATTGAATATTGGTGATAGATAGATAGATAGATAGATAGATAGATAGATAGATAGATAGATAGATAGATAGATAGATAGATAGATAGACCTGACCAAGCCTTTTCCAATACCTTAGCGTCCACCTTTTGTAGTAAGGTCATGAGTATCTATGATTTGTTCGCGGCTCAACCGGTATCGGATAACCTTTCTCAGCCCACACCCCTGGATGTTGAAAAAGAGGATTCTCAGGACTCTAGTATCCCCATAATTTCCCATCCTCTCTCTTTTTGTTTGGCTGCAGAACGAATGGGTCTCTATGACCCCAACATTCCTTACTCCCCACATCTCTTTGAGTTTCCGCCCATAACAAGTGAGAAAGTCATCAATTGCCTTTCCGTCACCAATTCCGGCTCTCCATTGGACCCGTGCCCCCCCCCAAGGTTATTCACTCCGCGACAGAGTTAGTCGTGTGTCATCTTACTGAGCTATACAACCTTGTCTTTAAAACTGGAATTTTCCCTAAAATGTGGAAAAAGACTTCCATTTTACCACTTCTAAAGAAGCTGAACCTAGACAAATCTGACCCAGGCAACTTTTGTCCAATTGCTCGACTGCCTCTACCTGCAAAACTCCTGGAAAAATATATGAATCAAGTATTATCCTCTTTCATTACCCATAATCACATTCTGTACCCTTCACAGTATGGTTTCCGGAGTGGTCATAGCACTGAGCTTGCTCTGATCATGACATCAGAAGAAATCAGGTGCTCTGGATAACGGGGGTATGGCGGCCTTGATATTACTGGATCTTTCGGCGGCGTTTGATACGGTAGATCATAACCTTCTACTACATCGCCTCCAAGAAATAGGTATAGCAGGCCCTGCTCTATCTCTTTTTAAATCCTTCCTTACGGACCGGGAACAATTTGTGGAAGTGGACGGTCTCATGTCCCAGAGTTTTAAACTTCCATGTCGGGTCCCCCAGGGCTCATCCCTGAGCCCAACTCTCTTTAATATCTATGTGGTTCCCCTGGCTAGATTGATCAAATCCCACAACTTTCATGCTTGCATGCGACAGGTGAGCAGCTGGATGTCGGAGAACTGCCTTAAGTTGAACTCTAATAAGACTGAGGTTCTCCTTTTTGGCAGAGATCCATCCATGTGGTCCTCGGATTGATGGCCCTCGGAGCTGGGCCCCCTCCCTACCCCTGCCACTAAGGCAAAGAATCTGGGAGTCATTTTTGACACCACCCTGTCCTTCTCCCATCATGTGAAAGCGATCACTTCATCCACCTGCTATACATTGAAGATTCTGAGGAAGATTTTTCCATACATACCGCCAGACCTACAGAAAACTGTGGTTTCTGCATTAGTCTTGTCAAGGCTTGACTACTGTAACGGCCTTCTGATCGGTATAAATAAAGCACTTCTTGTGAAATTGCAGGTTTTACAGAACTCTGCTGCCCGTTTGCTCTTTGGTATCCCAAAATACTCCTCGGCCAAGCTGGCCCTCAAAGCTCTACATTGGCTTCCAATGGAAAAGCGGATTAATTTTAAGGCCCTCTGCATTGCCTTTAAGGCACTGCATAATCAGGGACCCGCTTACCTGATTGACCATTTCCGCTGGTATACCCCGACTAGAAATTTGAGATCCTCCTCACACATTTTAGTGGAGGTCCCCAAACCTCGTTTATCAAGCTGGGGTGGTAAAAGCTTCTTAAACATCACAACCAGACTTTGGAATCGTCTGCCTTACAAACTTAAAAACTCATCGGACTTGATGTCTTTTAGGAAGGGCCTGAAGATCTGGTTATTTACTGCATATTTTCTGAATTTTCAAGCTCTAGCCTTTAATTTAATCTCACTGATGGCCTGATGTTGGTTGACAAGCGCCTAGACGCCCCAGGGTATTAGCGGCGCGATATATAAATAAATAAAATAAATAAATAGATAGATAGATAGATAGATAGATAGATAGATAGATAGATTGGTGATGGTCAACCTAGCCTGGCTGATAAGGGGGGTGATGCCCCGAAACCAGTCCCAGGATGCTTGTTGCCGGTCCAGGGAGGATCGCGACTGGCAGTTCGGGCTGACTGTTCTCATGGGGAGCAGGGTCAAGACTGGTATATGCATATGGCTGGGTTTAAGCTGGAATGTCATGGGGAGCAAATTAACGATGGATTTAGGCCCAGATCTCTGTACTGGGGTGAATGTTTGACATTGTTCAAGTGGCTCAGTGGGCTAATGTGTCCACTGCATGGGCCTGTTTTTGACCTCATGGTCACAGGTTCAAATGCCGGCAGGTCCACTCAGCCTTTCATCCATCTGAGGTCGAAAAGTACCGTCGGGTAACAGTAAACATCTGTTATTTAGCGCCAAGATGCCTCCGGGTGAACGTGCGCTTTACAAATACACGTTATGTTATTGTTCAGCATTCTTTCCATCAATTATTCTTTTTGCATTAACTAATGTGGTGACATGCTGAAAATGCCAGTAGGCCTGCCTTATTGATAATTACACCCACTTGCATTGTGATATTGCGTCTAGTATAGGTTGTGGTTATTGTGGATATATGGTTCAGAACTGACTAGGGGTGTAACACGATATGCAGGTGTCAGCAAAGGTATTTCAATCTACCTGATTGTAAATATTGGTCATTAAATGCATAGTATTTATTAGTGTGTGCATAAATAAAATCATTTTCTTCCTTTGAAGAAAAAGCAGTGAGGGCACAATGATTTATTGAGTGTTGTGGTTATGTACGCGCAATCTGGGGTTACTAGCCCACACCACCTCCACTGAGCAGGTCTTCGACTGCTCTCCTTCACTACTGTAAGAAAGATTAGTGCTTTATTGTTGTACTTGGTACATAGAAAACAGAAACCTGTGGACTTTCTACTTGTGAAGGACTCACATCCTTCGCAACTAATAACCGAATTTCTTACATGGATCATAGAAAACGAAATTGTCCATATCTCTACTGTGGCAAGTAGGGACATTTTGTGGAATAATCCCCAGCTAAGCCCAAGGCAAAGGGTACAGCTCTTCTATTTATTTAAGAAACTGATGCTGTTTCACAGAATTCTACAGAAAACGAAGTCACTCAAGTTTATAAGAAGAAACATCTTGAGCGATTGAATGAATGAATATAAGATTTGTAAAGCGCGAACTTAGCCCAAGGGCGTCAAGGCACTGTATGCGGACATGAGGGTGCAGACAGAGAGACATGCTCATACCGAGGTCTGTGAGAAAAGCCATGTCTTTATGGCTAAGGATGGAACCAGGAAAATGTCTCACTCATCATACCTTGAAAATTTTTCAAATCCATATTGTCAATGATAAATTCTGGTGCTGCAGGTAATTTTATAGATAATGGGATTTTTAATAAAAATGAATATCCCACGTGAGAAAAGGGCACACCCAGAAGCAATGCAAGCAATGGATAGAAGTGCTTTATCCTGTGTGCTAATTGTATTTAAAATTTAGTTTCATTGTTTAGTGCAGAATGGCTTTATCCTAGCAATGCCTTGGTTAAGAAAACATAAACCGATAATTGACTGAAGTGCCTGATCCATGTTGTTTAGGTAATCAGATTGTCAAAAAATTGCTCCTTAACAGCTAAGAGTCCAGTGCAGTTTTTAGCCTTTATTCAGTGGATGACAGCTGCCAATAAAAAGACATAACACTACCCGCTCACAGCTTTGCCTTCATGTTCAGTAAAGAGTTCAGTAAAGAGTCTAAGCACCACATAGGTCATATGACTGCCAAATAGTATTAATAGCAGGTGCTATAGTACCTAGCGGCAGGGTATATTCCCTCTTTGAGAATGAAAAGGAAAATCTAAAGCATTATTTAGACAATAACTTTATTAGACCTTCACGCTCAGCAGCAGCCTCCCAACTGTTGTTCGCCCCCTAGACTAACAGTCAGGTGTGAATGTGTATCAATTATAAAACCTAGAAAAAAATCACTGTGATCACATGTTACCTGTTGCCTCTCATCCTGGGCTTATTAGACCAGACAGGTTAGAAAAAGAGAAGGGGATTAGTGGAAAACAGCACTTAAAAAAGTCTATATGAATACATCACCATGCTGTTTGAGCAGTACAGCACTTCAGTGGTGTTTCAACTCTTTCTTAAGTCGTAGCCACTAAGGTTTCTCCTGCCTAGTGCTGAGCTTTTTTTTGATGTTTGGAGCACTTTGTGGCCGAGCCTTCATAAACTTTTTTTTAAAAAAGATATCCAGGTCAAATTTACATCTTTTTTCTTAAACATCCTTCAAAAAAAGATATTTAGACTAAATGTGCATCCTTTTTCTTAAACATTGTGGGGTTCGTAAAGTACCCTAGGTTTGCATATTTCCCTGGAAGGCAACGAGAAAATAGCCTAACAATACATAGCTATTTTTATTTCCAAAAATGGGAAAACAGTGCTGTGCAAGAAAGCATGTTTTTTCCCCTAAATATTGCATCAACAAAACGTGTACAGTGCTGGGATTGCCATCTTCCCAGCTTTCAGGAGCAAGATGAGATGTTAAAAAAACACATGTTTTGTGACAGTTTTTTCATTTTTCTAAATGCTAGTGCATTTTTCCTTTTTTGTGTTGTGTTTGGTTTCAACCTACTTGCAGATTGTGGTGAGAACAGGTATGAAACCCATGGGCAAACCCAGAAAGTTATACATTTCTAAACAGGAGCAGACAAAAACTGTGACCATATGAAGTTAATGTGATTTTAACATAATCATTGGTTTGGCCCTTTCATGTTGCAGATCATACAAATGGGGTAAAATGTTTACCAGGAGAAGTGTGGAAATGCTTGGTGGAGGTTTTTTGTGAATCCTTTGGAGTCCACACACAACTATGAGGATGATGCTTGTTTTTAGCCAATGTTTGCAGTTTGTAGGGCATTCTGGGTAAGAAAACCTAAGGGAACTGTGCAAGTATCACCACCCGGTATTTCCGGGGGTGTCTAGTTTTCGAAAATGCCTGAGTTTAGTAGATTTCCCTTGGATATAGCCAATCCTGGACCTAAATACTACAGCAAATGTGTAATTTTGCACAACAAAAATTTGGTGTCTCCATGTTTTCTTTTGAGGACTTTCCTGTACCGGGCAATAGAAACCACCCACACAAGCAGGGTGCCGTATTCATAGAGAGAAGTGTGGACACACAGGTGGAGGATATTTTGTGGATATATGTAAGTCCGTTTTTATATAGCGCAGCTACTCACCCTTCCGGGTCTCAAGGCGCTGGGGGCCGTCGTGGAAATTAAGTGAGCTATTGCCCAGAGTCACATGGTGCTGAGCTAAGCTGCCGCCGGAGCCGGGGATCGAACTGTGAACCCTGTGCTCCGAAGTCAGCTGCCCTGGCCGCTGCACCACACCTCTCCACAGATAGAAGAACTTTCCCTCACAGAAACATGAGGAAAATGAGCGACTCAAGCCATAGGTTAAGGTTTTCAGGGCATTCTAGAAAAGGAAATGTAGTGAGGTCTCTGCATTTCACACCACGCAGGAGACGTCTGGGTCTCTAGATTTCAGAAAATGTTTAGAGTTCGTAAGGCTTTCCAGTTTCCCACTCATCCTTAGACTGAATACTGTGGCCATTTACCATAGTAAGTGAGGGGAAATTGGGATTTACTCCTGTGCCAAAAACATTATCTAAATTTCCTCTTGCTTGCAATGAGTATGGAAATGCTGGAGGATCCAGTGGTGCAAAAAGATTGTTGTGACTTTAGGAGTAGGGTCAGGACTGGTCAGTCTCAGTCCCATTTTTTTTAAATATCCCTGGCATCCACTGAGCTTACAGATTGGTTGCAGATCCTCCAGTCTTACCTAAGGAGGAGAGCAAAAGACGCTGTTGGAGCTTTAGGGGTGGGGAGAGGCTGATGATTGGATGGGCAGCCTTAAAAAGTAATCCCTGTGTCTAGTCAGCTTTCTGGCTCCCATGAGGGCAAATTGGGAGCAAACCACTATTGTCTGCTCACCAGGGGCCAGAAAGACTACTGGACTAATTCTGGGAAGGTGTGCAGTCCAATACTTGTGTATGACACTCCCTGTATAGTGGGCTGTCATCCCACCTGAGGACTCATTGGGCTAAACTCCTTAAGCCTGCTGTGGCCGGGCATTAAGACCACTGGGCTCAGTCTGGAGTGGGGGCATGTCCCCAAGCCTTGTTATGTTCCATATAGGTACCCTAATCTAGGCCTGGGTAACATCATACCCCTTCACCTACATTACCTCCCCTACACTACACTGTAACAAGCCTTTTAGGATTGAACCTTTACCTTGTTCTATTCCTGGGTGCAGAAGGAGGGTTTCTCCTAAAAAATAGAGTCCTATAACTCCATCAATAGACTCACACAGTATGAATGAATATTCATAAGGGTTCTTAGAAACCAGGCTGGGGCTACACCGCCTTCCTCCCCATATCTACGTACACGGTTCATCCCATACGTCATCCTCAAATCCAACAATGGCTAATACAAGCAACAAGGGACAAAGGAGACCTAGATACTTTCTGTATAAATACAGCACCTCTTGCTAGTGTTAGTTAGAGGGAACCGAGACTTCCAGGCCGACACACTGACCAGAGATGCTGAGGCTCCTGCATGCAGACGCTCCAGCTGACAGTGGTCTGAACATCCCTCGCGGGGTGTCCAACTCGGGACCAAGAAGGGCTCCTACATTCTCACACTTCAGGTAATGGGGTTCGACTAAATCCTAGAGGGATTCTTGGCTTCACACCTACTCACATGCTAGGTACACTCAGGTACATCTAGATAGGCATCGTAGGAGTACACGCTTTCTTTTATCATGCATTTTATATCCATGTATGCATTTATGATTATTTCAAAATGGTAGAACATGTACTATCCATTTATATTCACTATACTGCTGATTATATATATCTGCTACTGTCTAACAATTATTGCAGCACATCTATTTTACACTAGAAGAACAACTGTGCAATAAATACTTATTGTAACACGCCCGACTGTTTCTTCTGTGTAACTCTCTGAGACCGAATAAGTGAGCACGAGTGACTGAGCGAAAAGTAGTACATTGTTTCCACGATCCTGAGGGATCAGGGTTGTCATGTTCTGAGATTTCCAGAAACTATTCTCTCCCCCGATAAGAGGAGACACTAGTGGCACTGTGAGCTAGCTTATGCAAACAGGCTAACATTTCTCGGTGGGGGCGCTCAGAATCAGTCTGCCACCAAACCCACAGTTTATGTTATCCGAACGCGCAGGTCCTGTATGGGTAATATAGGAACTACACGACAGCCTGGACAGGCTAAGCACCCCCTAATTCTGGACATTTTACCTGTTAGCTAGTGTGCTTTCTGTTACCAATGTTGGCCAAATGAAAAGTTTCTGCGCTCCGTCCATCATCTCCTTGTGTTTTCAAATGAGGGTTGAGCCAACTGCCCAGAGGAGCTGCTGCCCCCCCTCCTCCCCCCAACTCACTTCTCAGGTGTTTAGTGGGTAGATCCCTTCTTGGGGATTGCTGTCCCTGAGTGATCCAAAGCAGGAATGCACTTGGGAGAGGTACTACTGGAAAATACTGGAAACTGTCCCCTTTTAAGAGGTATGTGTCACACTCAGGAGGCAGAGTTATGCCCCTTGAAGACCGAATTAAGTGAATACAGGCTACACTTAATGCAAGGTCTGCTTTCACTTTGTTTATTGTGATGCCAGAGTGCTGTCCATGTTGTGGGTCACAGCAAAGAAAAAACATTTTGTTTTGCTTTTGAAAAAGAAAATGCTTTTGGTTCTTGCACTAGGAGCATTTACTTCTTTAATGTGCTGGATGACCGGTTGACATCCTCAGCACTACAGAGGTAATGCAGTGGATGTCAGCACATCATCCATCACAATAAAGAGGTTAACAAACATTTAGTTGACTTCAAAATTGTATACATTGATGATATTTCATTTATCAAACAATGATGCCTTTCGCAAGAAATAAGGGTCCACCACCCTATTGGCTCTATGTAAAAATCATTTATTCTGCATGTTATAGATGCTGAGTTTTTGAGAGTCACTTAATCACCCTTTGTGTTACACTTGACTGAAAGAAAGGTCCAAGCATGAGAAAAATGTCCAGTTCCCAAAATCTGTTTGTGATGGTAAATGTTGTCTGGGCGTTGCAAGTTTCTATTGATGCTTCATAAGCAACTTCTCTCATGTAGTGACTCCCATGCCACAACTTTAAAGAAAGAATACACTATTGTGTGTTATACTGAAGCAATTAAGGCCTTTGTTCATCTGACAAAATCATTTATAACAGTTTTTGTGCTTGCCTGATCTCAATCCAGAGAATCCATTTGTCGTGGGACCGGATGCTTGATTTGATTTGATTTTTGGATTTATACAGCGCACGAATGCCCAAGGGCGTCTTGGCGCTTCAGAAGTAGCAATCAGAGCCAATCGGAGCCATACTGTCATAAAGACATGAGAGAATTGGTAAGTTTTATCCAGTTACCTATATGTCCAGAAAAATTAAAGAGGCAAAACAAATGTATACCATTGCTGTAAGAGAGCATTTCGGAACACATTGAAAAAATGGAGGCTCTACCTTTTGGAAGTAAGTACAGAGTTACTATATATGCCATCCATAGATACTTGCAGTTTGGAGTTAAGCTCGTTTTCTTTTGCCTCAGCAGTTAAGCTTGATAATGTTCCTTGCTGACCATCCAATTTGGAGCAAAATATCTGAAGGATGATGCCTTGACTCGTAATGATACTTCTATGACTCCACAGGTTGCCAATCCTCAATCTATTATTCACCCTATCAGCACCATCAAAGCAGAAGCCTTTTTAGTTGCCATCAAGGAGATATTAAAAAGGACAAAATGGCGGAATTGGATTGCTAAAATACCTTGCTCAAAGGACTAATAGCAAGATCACACAAGGTTTTCCAGTGCAAGGAACATGTTGTACATTCCCATCAAAGAGTTTCAAAGGACAACTTTATAAAGATGGAGCTCTAGCCATTCAGGTTTTGAAAAGACAGTGTCATTTTTTCAAAGGAGGATTTGATGGCCTAATTTGAGGCAAGATATTAAGGCCCTCATTTATGGGGATTTGGCGTAGGGCACGGCAGCAAGTCACCTTGCTGCGCTGCCCTACGTCAAAGTGAAAGGGCAGGAATGCACTGTATCCAATACAGTGCATTCCTGTCCTTTCCCCCTGCACTGGGTCTATTTCGGCAGCCTAGCGCCAATGCAGGCACCCTTGCACCATGGTGCAAGGGGGCCTGTGTTGTTGGCAGGATTGTTTTTGTGCAGTAAGGGGCACCTTCCTGCACGAAAATAATCCATAGAGGCATTTTCCTCCTTCTATGTGTGCTGCAGCACACATAGAAAGAGGAACAAACAAGGAGATATAAATAGATTTCTCTTCGTTACACCTTCCCTGGTGAGGCATAAGATTTTGATGCATTCCCAGGTTTACAAGTCCTCGTAAATCTGGGAATGTGTCAAAACCCATGGGAGTTGAGTGGAAACACCCACCGCAATGCCCATGGAACCTCTCCCTTGCGCAGAGTAAGGCGGCACAGTGATTTGCGCTGAGATGCCTTACTTACGATTTATGAGGCCACTCAAAGTCACTCAATGTGGGTTTATGTGGCTTCATAAATCTGACTCAGAGCCTTGGGTCACCATGTCTGACGTTGTGTGGTGCAAACTTGACTCAAGACTCTCATAAATATGCCCCTAAGTTCATATTAAGTTCATAGTGCAACAGTGAAAGACTTGTGCCAAGGAAGATCATAACAAACCCAGAGAGCTTTAACATCCCCTTCCTAGTCCGTTAACTCCTTGGGAACATACCTCATTAGATTTTGTTACAGGACTGCCAAATGTTTGAGGTCACACAGTTATCTTGGTAGCCATTAGCAGTCTTACAAAACTAGATTATTTCATTGTGTGTAAGCTATTACCTACTTTTAGCCAATAGGCACCACTGTTACTAGTCAATATAGTAAGACTGCATTGGTTGCTAAAACCATTTTATCCGATAGTGGACCTCAGCATTCATCAGGGTTTTGCAAAACTTGGATTTTTGCTTTGAAGACTTTGTCTGCCTTATCTACTAATTATCACCCCCAATCTGACAGTCAGATGGAATGTTTAAACCAAACCTTACAGCAATATATATGGTGAAATGTCACAGTAGCCTCCGAACCCGAGGCAGATATCCTTTGGCTTGCTGAATTCACTTATAATAAAGCATCTCACAAGTGCACTAGAACAGCACCAAATTTAAGTACTTATGCTTTTATCTGCATTTTTCGCTGATTTTTCATCTAATGGATAGTAGCAGGACTCTAAAGGTACAACTCCGAGTAGATCATGTTTAGGATCCAATTACATGAGCTCCTTAACACTTATCTAAGGCCAAGAGATCTTTCCAGAAGGTGGCTGATAAGCATAGAAGGGACGGCACACTGAATCAACCTAGTGACAAGGGGCTTGATTCGCAAAGGTAAATTGACACTTTTGTGTAAGTTTACGATTGTTTGCTATTTACAAAGGCATTTTATGAGTAGTATCTTTACCATTGAAGGGTCTCTGCACATGTCCTATCTTTGTATGTTCAGAGACTTCACAGTCATAATGATACTACTTGTAAATTACCTTCGTGAATAGTAAACAGTGGCAAACGTACACAAAAGTGAAAATTGTTCTTTGTGAATCAGGTACAAGGTCTCTGGTTCTTTGGACAGGATTGCAACTTTATCTACCACTCCAAATAATTGATAAAGACGACATGATTATGTCATTCTTTATATCCTTTGCTAATAAACAAGGAAATAGAATGCTTTAGTATCTTGCTTTTCCTCATATTTTGGGTGAAAAACTTTAATTTTCATAAATACTTTGAAGAGCATCTTTTCTTCGTTGGAATTATAGTCAAAATCCAGCAATGAGACAAATAGGAAAAATACGGAAAATGTACTAAAACGTTGCACAGTACATTGGGCATAGTGCAAACATTTTAGGAGTATAATCAAATATTTTAATATGTAAATTCACTTTTAAAAACTGGCTCACAGCCACCGTAGGCACTCTTTACAAGAATGGCCCTGAAGAATTAAATGTTTTCTCTTTTGAAAAATGGGACCATTAAAAGTACCGACTGTTGAAACTCTTGAAAACAGTTGATTATGACAAGTGGGCCTATAAAGTGCAGAGATTAAAGAGCGACTTGCAAATATATTCATGATTAGAGAGGGAAAAGGGTTGTGTTTGGGACATGATTAGCGAGTAATCAGTAAAGAACAAACTGTTATTAGCGGTTGAGTTCTTGCTGGTCTTTGGGGAATCCACTCTGTGGCCTAATTAAAGTAAGTCTTCACATCTCCATTCAGTGGCAGTTTCATTATAATATTTCATTATTTGCATGAGCTTTGCCTTCCTGCTCTTTAATCATATGTTTTGCATTTGTGTAACTCCTTTCTTGATTAGTTTCTCCCCTGGATTAGCTTCCGGTGGGTGCAAGGCTTATGAAAGCAAATGTCACGTATAAGACATCCCGGATATTAGAGTTTATTATCGGCTCTGGTATTTAGAAGGAAAGCCAGCGCACTTTATTAGAAAAGGGACTTTCACAGATGTAACACTGTTTACCTTCTAAACTGTAAATATCTTCTGCGCAGATCGAGAGAGCAGATGAAGGCGGCATGTATAATGCTCATTCACACAAATGCTAACAATATGCATGAGCTCTTGTTTCTGCTGCTGCAGTTTATATCCAATGGATTCCTCTAAATTTTATACATACATTCTTTGGACTGCAAAGCTGACTGCCGGTGCAGCACATTAAACTCGAGGTTGTATTGGCTTGCAGTTTCGGTCTGAGTGCTGTGGGAATACACTCTTTGCGCATGATCACGATGTATGCCGAATGTTGAATTAATTGCGCACACCCGTGTAATTTCGCGGCAAATTAATTTAGGGGACATATGAATAAGTTTGCTTGCGAAGTGCACACTTCTGCATCTGTTTTAAGGATTTTTATCTGTCTAAAGCGCATACATTTAACTCTGATTTTCTCGGAGTGAGTGCATCTGCTGCAGGCAGGAAAGCTCGGTATAAGAGAGAGGCAAACATTGCTGACTGTTTCCGGCCGTGAACAACTATCATCTGGTACAAGTTGTGTGGGGAAAAAAGTGTCAAAAGGAGTTAAATGTTCGGATTTGTAGTGCAGAAAAACTGAACTGTATGGTATTTCACACTCTGACCATATGATTTCCTGTCACATGTACAATGTGTGTCTATATCACAGTCAAAGGTAGACCCTTAATTGTAGTTTTTAAGAAGAAATGAATTATAGAATGTGATCATAGACAAAGATTGTAGGTGGCAAATGGGCAAACATCATGTTTGAATCCTTAAAAATTCACTAGATTTTTAGCCAACAGCACTTTTTCTTTCGAGTAACCCTGGGCGTGGGTCGCGAAGTAGCGCAACGCGAAGCCACGCGAAGCTACGCGAAGTGCACTTCGCACTACGCGTAGCACTACGCGAACTGCGTAGTGCGCTGTTCGCGATTATTGCACAGTGCCGGATGCTTGTCCGCACTGTGCAATCATTGAAAACAGCATCTTGCACAGTGTGAGCTGTCTTTTACTGCCGCTCGAGTAGATTTTTACTCGAGCAGCAGCTTTCTCAACGCGGACTGGTAGTTTCTCATCGCGAGCGGTCGCGAGCATACGCGACCACTCGCAATGAGAAACCTGACCTCCCCGCGTTGAGAATCTCGCCGGGAGGTTTATTTTCCACGCTCGCGATCGGCAACTTGATGTTGCTGATCGCGAACGAGAAAAAGTCTCGCCGGGATGTCATTTTGCTTGCTCGCGGTTGCCAACTTGACGTTGAGGACCGCGAGCAAGCAAAAAATGACCGCTGCACTACGCTACGCTACGCGTGTTTGCACTGTGCTACGTGCAATTCGCGTAGTGCGAAGTAGCGCAAACTTCGCAAACTACGCAAGCGTAGCGTAGTGCTTTGCCCAGGGTTACTTTCGAGTCTGCAGCTGGACTTTTCAACTTATACATTGTGGACCAAATTTACTTACACCAAACTGCATAAGACATATTTTTGGGGGTTTACTTTCCAGTGCAAAACTTGTTTTTCACCAAATGTAGCCCTAAAGTAACCATAAAAACATCCCTCAAGTTATACAAAGTAGCGCTTTGAACTACAGTGTTCAACTTTGCATCAAGAGGGCGTCCCATTGATGATTGATAGGCATTCCAATTCAACCACCCAATGGTGTTGACGCAAATATTAACATTGGTAGGCAGGGCTTTGCGTCAGAAAATTATCTCCTCGAATCAGTGTTAAAGTTGGAGCAGTGTTTACATGTCTCCAAACTTTTCAAACTTTGAATGTGTGCTGCATTATACAGCACATATACAAAGTGTGAAAAGTTGTAAAGTATGTCAAAGCATAATTTTTGCACTGGAAGGGCACTATTCCAGTAGAAAACCTATGCTAAACAACACAAAGACACCCTTACAATATCAATCAAGGATGTGTGCGAGGCGCAATGCAACCTCAAGTGCACTAGCACTGCGGGTGGGAGCAACAGTGCCATGTCTTAGTAGATATGATGCTGTCCTGTCCTATCCTTTTTATGCAACGCAGCACAGCAACTTTGGTTGCTGCACTGGGCTGCATGAATAAATAGTAAGTTTGGCTCTTAGACTTAATAATTGTAGCTTGCAAAGTATTTCTAACTGATTTGAGTGTGGATCACACTCTTGGAAACTTAGGTCCGTCATTAGTCTTCTTCTCTGCTAATTCATAAAGTGCCCAGTTTATGTAGCCCCCAACTTAATAAAGTTTTTGCGCAACCCGAAGGTGGGATGGTATGCCCGTCAGTCCTGACCCACTGCCAAATAGGATTTGAAGGGGCAAACATAATATTACAGTTTCCACTACTTCAGTCAGGTAGAAAGACAGAGGGAGGGATGAGTGGGAAATGAAGAACCATGCAGGTTTTGGGAACAATAGTTGTTGAAAGCATGCCTATGCCATGAAGGTATTTTTCAAACCAACATTTGCAATTAAAAAGCTGAGGTGGCTCAACGTGTCTCAGATGACATGGGGTTACTTAACAGTTATGTTGCAGTAAGTGATCATAAATCAAATTAGGTTATAGACAAAGCAGGGGTACTATGTTTTGTAACCTGCAGTATATACAACACTACCCTAAAAGCCTAAACTTAGGGCCTAATTACGATGTCGGTCGGAAAGCATTCCGACTGACTCCTTGTCGGAATCGTTTCCGAATGACTCGGGTTCGGGGAGTCGGACCGGCCGATTACGATGGTTCTGAACACCGTTCGGTCGGACTCCCATTGACTTCATTGGGAGCCTGTGTTCCGACCGACAACACAGGCTCCCATTGAAGAAAGGGGTAGTTGCGAAAAACCTTGCACCCTGTGGCGGGCCCTCCATGGGGGCTGCCACACTGTGCATGGTTGCAAGGAGGGGTCCCATGGGTACCCCCACGGGCCCCAACAGGAGGGCTTCGGGTGAAGGGTGGCCTGCGACGGGCCCCCAAAGTCAGTTTCTGACAGCCTTTTCGTGTCAGACAAACCGATTTGGAAAGGCTGACGGAATCCAACATCGTAATACATCGGTCGGAAACAAGGTGCATAGAGCTGTACGATTTGGCATCAACCGACTCGGAGTCTCCGAATGACGGTCGGAAACGAGTTGGATAGACCAAACGGTTACCTTCCATCATAATCGGTCAGTCGGAAATGTTTCTGAGTTGGTCGGAAACATTGGTTCCGACGTGGTTTAGGAGAATCTGAATGCCATTCGGAGCCTTTCTGACCAACATCGTAATCGGCCCCTTAGTGTTATCTTCCACCCTTGTGTTGATGCTCCAAGGTCTAAAAAAAATTCTTCTTTTTTCCTCTGATGAACTCCCACAAGACAGTAGTCCACATGCTCATCACATCAAGATTGGACTATGTAAGCATTCTTTATCTTGGTCTCCCTGATTGCTTGATTGGTAGGCTGCAGGTTATCCAGAATGCAGCAGTGCGTCTGATCCTTAAACTTCCCAATCAAATGCCTACGTCTCCTCATCTGAGGTAGAGGCATTGGCTGCCATTAAAAAAAGAGAATTCTCTTTGAAACGTTAGCTCTGGCACACAGGGCCTATTTCTCCTATGGCCCTCAGTACCTCTCCTTTCAAGTAGCAGCACTACTTTCCCTCAAATGTTCTTTGATCTTCTAAGCCTTCACTTATAGTGGAGCCCAAAGTCAGGCAGATCAGGAAGGGAGTACGCTCCCATTCCTATTGGCCATGCAAGCATGGAACCAGCTCCCTGTTGAGCTTCGTGCCTTTAGTCAGTCGCGGCCAGTGCAGGTAAGAGCTGTGGGGTGGTAGGGTGGGGCAAGGGATAGGGGGTTGAAGTCAACAGAAAACAACAAGGGAAAAGAAAAAAAAAAGAAAACCATGTGTCTTGCGCTCGTTGGTGATGCGGCGAGTGCAAGGTAAGTGGTTTTCTTTTTTTTCTTTTATTTTCCCTCGTCGTCGCCTGGCGACTTCACCCCCCTATCCGCTGCCCCACTGCTCTTACCTGCACCGGTCGCGACTGCCTTTAGTTCTGACCTGCTTTTCAGAGAGAATCTAAAAATATGATTATTCGCTTCGGCCTAAATGTCTTTATTTCAGTATTCTTATTTTTTTTGCCGGGCCATTACCAGGAGTAGCTGCACGCTCTACAATTCAGCACATTCATTCATTCAGTCATTCATTTGCCTGCATCTTATTTGATGGCTTGCCTTGTCCATCTTGTTACTGTCCCTCCCCTGTAGCATTGCCAAATTACTTGTGTCTTTCTACTGCTCACTTTTAGGGAACTACTTTTTTTCTGTTGTCTTCACTTTTAGGGAACTAATTTTTTCTTTTGTCTTAAGCACTCCATTAGAGTGCATGTGATTTCGAGCTGTATCCCTAGTATGCTTCTCTTCCCCACTTCATGGTCTGAGTTTACTTCTCTCATAGGAGTGTTTCTCCTCCACCCCCTTTGTGATGCACTCATCCTCATTTGAAATCTTAATTACAAAAAGATTTTTAAAAAATGACAGCACACACATATATGCACAAGAAAGGTACTCTTTGAACGTAATAGATAAGCCCAGGAAAAATTAATTTATGCTGGCATAATTTGCTAATTACAGTAATTTAGCATTACGCTTGCTACACAAAGATTACCGAAATTACTTCACTAATCCACATCATGTAATTACAGTGCGAATCGCAGAATTATTGTATGGGAAGAACGCAAGCAGCTATTGTTCATGACAATTGTGTTTTTCGAGCTAAAAGAGGGATTTGTGATTTGTGCAATTACTCCTAATTTTGTATAATTTTCCTGAAATTTCATTTAAATACGCAAAGCATATAATGTGAAATTTGTACACCCCTTGTAATTATGGGCCTGATTATGATGCCGGTCGGTCTGGCTCCTGCGGTTTTGTCAGAGGTGGTCTGACCGCAGCGGTCTCATCGGAAGTGGTCGGTCCGACTGCTGGATTATGATGCATGCATCGTGTACTCCAACCGACCACTGAAAGACTGCCAACTCAGACAGCCTTTCTCCGACTGCCGAGATGGTGGTCAGAAAAAAACAACATCCTTAGGGCAGTACAGGGATCTCCGACAGCTGTCCGGATTACGATGTGTGCTTCTGATAATCCGACCGTGGCGGTCCAAATGGCTGCCTCGAGTCATTGAAATTGATGGATTTGGGGTGCATTTCAAGCAAATCAGCTTTTTCCCAACAGTCTCTGGCATGGGTCCCTTTCTCCAGGTCCCCCCCTACTCCGCAGCAGCTGAACCCCGAAGACTACGACCCTGTGGGCGCCGGAATGCAGGTAAGTCGTAGGTGTCATGTATCCCCATTGACTGGACTGTGCACAGATCGTCTCACTCCAGCAATGAGGTACATGGTGCCCAAGGCATATCCCCAAATATGTTAAACAAAGGGATCCACCCTTATAAACATGGAAAATTTGGAAAAAAGTGTCCCTCCAGAATTTGTGTGTCTCCTACGTTCAGGGAAAGCACACAGCTTTGTTAAAATACCCCTCACCCACCAAAAGGACCCTTGGTGGCTTGCTTCATCATCGGGGTCTTCCCACCCCTGATCCAGCGCGGCTAATATAAATTTCTCCTTATGACACCAATCCAGGAAATACATTTACACACAACTTATGTCGGTGGGGCCCATGACACTGCATACATGCATTCATTCAATTTTCTGGATTAAATACTAAGGAGAATGAGCTGCTGGACAAGCGGGATACCTTATTAAAATGACAGAATTATAACCTATACATTACATACATTGACTTCAAATCCTGTCGGTTCTAAACATAAAGGTACTCCGCTATTCGGTCGATGGACCAACTAGTAGAATCAGTTGATGGTGATTAAGACCAGCTCAATCACAATTGGAACCTTTAACATTTAATAAATCATAAACTTTGTTTTAAAGAACCACAGACTCATTTTAGAGTTAGAATATAATTTTATCTAAAATTCTTCAAGCAAATAAGTAAAATTCTTTATTAGGCAAAACATTTAGAAATATCAATAAACAATTTGAGAAAAGTTTTAGGAAAAGTGAGAAATTATGCATTACCCTTGATCCAGCGCGATATTAGCAAACAGCATTCATACACCAGATACTCACTTGGGCCCATACATTCATACTACGCTAATACTTACGCTGGGTTTTATCAGTTGTTACTCTTTATCAAAATCCCTGCTACCAATTGCCTTCCGATTGAAGAGTAATGACTTACCAATGAATCCTTTGCTAATTGGGAAGTTTAAAATGAGTGACATTCATTATAGTACATAATCTTGAAATAACCACTGAGTCAGGAAGTTTTAAAATGTTTATCTAAAGATTTAGCAGAGTAAATTACATAACCACATGGTACTTAGTCGCATATCATAGGGAAGCATAGAATAATAATTATTTATTAATGACGGTCCCTCAGAAAGGAGAAGATAGAGACAGCAGTGCAACTAAAGGTTGCATTTATATTTACCTAAGTGCGAGAACCAAACCCCTTGGCCAAGGAGTTGGAAAGAATAGGACCCAGGAAGGATGAAGAGCAAAGACCTCCTCCAGGATCAGGACAGGACCGGTGACCTCTCTACAACGACGCCTGCGTCGTTCCCCTCTCTGATACTCGACTTCTCCTCGATTCTCCCGTGTCTTCCTTCTAATGGACTCCACCGCCCCCTCCTCAGGACCTTTCTGGACAGCGGTTCAGTCTGCAATCGATCAGCTTGGCAGTCTGGAGCTAGAAGCTAAACTAATTAGCTAATTCTATATCTATTATACCCCTCTACGCCCATGTACCTCCCCTTAATGTTGCTAAAATATGGGACCACTACTTCTGATTGGTCAGGGACAGGGGGTGGATTCTCACACCATATGAATTTAGTTCATTTTCTGTAGGCCATTGTCTTTAAACTACCGCCCATCCAATTTTATACATTTGCTTTATTTCCCTCCCGTCTCACGACAAATGTTATATATTCTTCATATACAAAGTTTCAATTTTCAACAGGAAAGGCAAGAGCACAGCAGCTTCGGCCACCAGGTCATGGCCTTGGATGACGCACAGGTTGACTTCATTCTTTGGCAGCCAAGGAGGACACATGCGCAGAATCATTGTCTCTCGAGTTTCAGATCACCAACCCCAGGCCCAAGTTTACGAACTAATAAAAGTCAAAGAAGAAAATATTAAAATCACAAATAATATGTTTCACTGTATACCCACTCTTTCTACTCTATCCCCATTTACTTATAAATCTATCCCGCATTAGTAGCGTTAAGAAAACAACAATTTAATAATAACACAAGAGCAAGCTGAAGCATGTGAAAACATCAAGCAACCATTTTAAAGCACACTGCGCAGAAGCAGAAATTTCCCACCAAGCAAAGAAAGACGTCACACCATGTGATATGGATGAGACATGCGCAGTAAGGTTCCCGCGCTTTAGCGGCCATTTTAGAGAAAGACAAGCGTTACTTGTTAGTTAGAACACATAGGCAAGCTTCCTTGCTATTCGTGTAATGTATGCAACGTTAGTATAAACAATACATAATTAATAAATTAATACTGTGAGGTGATTGCATTCGAGCAAGTCTCATTTTTGAGTCCTTGCTCCATCACCCTCAGCCATGGGGCGGTGACAGGAATGGTTCATCAAAAGAAGATGAACCGCAGATCACAGGATAGGACTCCCAAACTGACTGACTGTCCCGCTAACCTCCTCGGACGCACCTCCCGGGCAAAATTCCTGCAACGATCTCGTTCCTTCCCCAGTCAAAGTTCAAAGTCCAAAATGACAGAGTCTCTTGCAGCATCAAGGTTGAAAAATAAAAAGCACGTTTTTTCACAACGTCAGAGCAGACTCTCTTATACCCTACTCTCTGGCTCACTACATTCAAAAGTTGCAATCTTTAGGGGCAAGATTCACCCTAATTGGTCCATTGGAGGGGTGGTAATGGTCACCTCTTCGCCTTCCTTGTTCGAAGCGGTTTGGGGACAATAAAGCACACAATAAATATCATGGCCATGGTGTCCAAAAAGTAGTTCAATTTGTTAGTCCATTTTGCAACAATCTTTGATGGTCACACATTAGTTCATCCCCTGTCGCTTGTCTTTTCCATCCGTTCCCAGGCATATATGCTGAATACTTGGCACGCTACTTATTGCAGGTCAGATTGGCCTTGACATCTCTCACTCCGAGCACAGGCCGCATACATGTGACTGGAGCATTCGTACTGAGGCTGCGTGGGGGCCATCTTTGTTCAACACACGCGATCTCGTCCTTTCCAGCGGCCATTTTTAGAAGCATGGCCTAGCAGGCCCGAACGGAACTAATATAAGAACAAACACAATAGAAATTAAAATATGGAAAATAAGCCTTTCTGTTTACCACCCGCCATTCTAATGACCCGTGTTAGATAGTACCTAGCAAAAGCGACATTTAAAGCCATTTTACTTACCATCTGCATTCTTTACCACAATACAATTCTACTATGCAACATAAATCATGCAATTCACTTCCAATTACTACGCAAATCACAATTCTAACGTTAATTAACTTCACATTTGTAAATAAATTAGATTTTGCACAAATCAGCATATTACCCACGTGTAGTGTCTACTAAAAAGGTGTATTTATTGGTTAATTCATGCATTTCAAGCGGTTAGTAGCGTTATGAGGTCATTAATTTAATAGGGGGTACAAATATTTTGTTTCCCCTGCTCCATCAATTCCCTCCTTTGGTGATTTTTAACATCACCACAAAAACCTATACAATTTTATCAGATAAATGTTTCTTGTCCACTTGCATTTGTTAATTTAGACAATCGTGTTCTTTTCATCCTGTCTTTTAGACCTTTTGTACATGTTCTCTTTAAACTCTTCCAATTCGATCTCTCCCATCTCCCGTTCTCTCTCTTATTTTTCTCATTTTCTCTTTTTACTCTATTTTGTCTTTTTCTTCTTTTAACACACATATATGCTAATCTCAAAATTGATATTATCACTATTACTATAGTCACTGGAATTAGTATTTTCCCAATAAGAGAACTACCTATTTCTTTGAACCATTTCTTCATTGAGGAAAAACTCTTACCAAGTCTCTCCCAAGCACCTTCAACCTCCAGTGGGGCAATTTCTTTATGCAAATCAGTAATGTTCTTTATATACTTCTGTATATTCTGACTTTTGTCTGGAATGTAAGTGCAACCACTGTTCCCAATAAGCTGCGCGCGTGTGCGCGCGCGCACCGAAGTCACCCCAAGCGCGCAGTGTGCTGTATTTAGCGCGCACACACAGCACATCCCACAAGACCGTTCGCGCCGCCGCTTTTAAAACGCGAGCGGCGCGAAAAACTGTCATTTCCTCGTTGCGGGAGACGATGAGAACACGAGGGAGTGACCCTTGCACTTGATGCATTCTTACAGTGCACAGCTGCGGGGCTGATTGTGGTCCTTTGAGTTAGTATTCATGTTAATTGCAGCGCACAAGGGCGCTGCAATTAACATGAATACTAACTCAAAGGACCACAATCAGCCCGCAGTTGTGCACTGTTAAGGAAAGAAAAACAGAGTCTCAAACACAACGTGTGCTTTAGCACACGCTGTGTTTGACACTCAGCTTTTGCCTTTCTTTTATCAACATGGTGCCCACTTTCATGTTTCACCATTGCACACTTTTTATTTTATCAGAACAGCTGGTCATTGGCGCTGCAAGGACTCCGGTATGTAAAGCCTTGGCCCTGGGAGCCTATGCGCATGCGCCTCTCCTGTTTTTCCTTCTCCTCATGTCAGCATCTTTGATGTTTTCTGTCCTTCACTTACTCTTTTAATGTTTTTTTACGGGGGGTAAAATAGTGGTAGAGGGGCTGAAAAGGTAATCTGCACATCTTTGAGAGTGTTACCGCCTTTTCCTGTAATTCGGAGTAGTTGTGGTCTGCCTATGCTTCGGGCAGGGTGTAATTTCTCCCTTCCTGTGCTTAACCCCTGCCTCCGGGCTGCTTGATGCTGTCTCTGCCACAGGGCGGCTTGTTCTGAGGTGAGAGGCGGGCACACTGCAGGTCTCTCAGCGGCCGCTGTACCTGCCCTGAGATCTCAGGGAACACTCCCTTCTCCCAATCTGGCCAAACAAAGCTGCTATGCCAGCTGCCAGGCAGAGACAGGCCATCCTAAAACAAGTAATCTGACCATGACATGGTGGCTTTACAGCTCAAGCACAGTATTATTTAAAATGTAAACAAATCCTCGTTGTTTACCTTGAAATCCGGAGGGAAAACGAGTTCACTTTAAAGGGCTAAAGGGTTTCACTATCTCCCACCTTTTCTTGTACACTTACCTTTTTTGTAGCAGGTTAAGGGTCTTGTGTGCTTTTGTTTGCTAAGCGTTTTGAGTTTCACTTGCAAAGTGAACTACTCCCTACCGCATTTTTAATAACCCTTTCATGACTCCTTTCACCGGCCGGCTTCTATGTTGCTTTTTGGGAATGCACACTTAAGGATGGAATGGCATTCGCTTAGCTGATTTGTTGGCTCTTTACATGTATAGCATTTTTGCTAGCGTCACTCCTTGTGACCCAGGGCATGACCCCTTCAGAACGCCGTGCACCCTTGAGTGGAGTTGGGGGGCAGGTTCACAAGAGCCTCATTGAAGCCAAGAACCTCCTTCCACTTATTCCTCGCTTCCTCATATCGCCCCTTTCTGTTCTCCCCATATCAGCTGTGCTACCTGGGGCTTGTGAACTTCTCGTTCCCTGCGTACTTGGTATTTCTGTGTACATTCCTGCTGTCCCTCCCCAACCAGGGCAACCCTGTTCCACATGAGTGTTTGACTCAAGGCTGTAAAGGGCAGGCATAGCTGGTTTATCTATGGGCCTCTGAGGCAGACCAGCTCTACCCAGGATTATTGGACAACTGCTGAATTGAACCCCTTACTCCCGCGGTAGAGGGGGAAACACATGGACGTCTGTATAGTATAGATAAATATTTCTCCTGCTAATTACCGCTCATTTTTTGTCTTGGTGTTGATGCTGCTTGGCTGTTGGTACACTCGATAAGGCCATCCTGTGTTCAGTATTGTAGTATGTTTTTACGTGTACCCTGTTAGCGAGTTTCAGTGCCTTCTCTCCTCAGTGCCTCTATTGTCTGCCTGTGCTATGTACATTGTGTGGCCTGACTCTTTAGACACCCCTGTCCTGAGAGTCCTCTCTGTCACTTGGGTCCTTTATATGCCGTGAAGGCATGCTGGACAGATCAGGTGTTATCACTATGCTTTGACACTCTGTGTACTGTCCCTAGTCATTGACTGTAGGTGCCCTCACCCAATACCCCTCCCATGTCCTCATGCCCATTAGAGGTACTGCCTGCTCCCTCAGGGCTTGTATCTCAAGTTCCTATATATTGATATGCAGAGGATGTGGCGTAACAGCCAGAGCTGCCAACTATGGAGCTGGTGAACCAGGTTTGAATCTATGCATTGGCATAACATCCTGAGATTTTTGGGCAAATCTCTTAATTTCCACGTGCCTTTAAAAAATAAGTCTTACTGTGTGTACTCTAACTGGTGGTCATGTAAAGCATGTTTGCTTTGTTTGCCCTAAGTTGGCAGGGGACCCACACATGGGTCCCTTGCTCACTTTGCCACTGGGATAGCTCTCCTTCCAGACCTTCTAAGAGACAACTCTGGGGCACCAGAGTCCACTGAACACTTGCGGATTCCATCATTACTGCACCCTGGGGACCATTACATATTTTTCCTCGACAAACTCTCATCCAGGGCCACAGACAGAAAACAACGCACATCTTCTGAGCTAAGCTTTGAGCCTCGGCACTTATTGTTTTACAAATTAAGCACCGTTTCCCCGCAGTATTTGGCAATAGTTGAAATTGCCAAATGAAGATGAACGCTGCAGACTACAGCAAGAAGATTCCATTCCACAACTTATTGTGTATATGTAATCTTGTGTAGGCTCTCAACATTTACCCACCCAATGAACAGTGCTCCAGTTAAGAATCTTTAGTAAAATCTTATGATGGTACCACCGTTGGAGTCTTGTGCTTTTGTAAACCTGAAGTGTACTTGCCTGTGTAACCAATTCATATCATGGCGTGTGTATCCAAATTGCAAATCTGCCTTAAGACCCTTAACGTGGCGCTGTATGTGTGGAAATGCACCGTCTTTTCAGTTTTTTAAGCAAACGTTTGCAGTGATATTTGGCGCTGCACACACGCGCGATCTGGTTCCTGGCGCACATAGCCATGGCTGTTGCGCACAGAGACCCTACACTGCCGCACACAGAGGAAAAAAATTAGAAGGAACATTGAGTGCAACAATGTTGTACCTTCAGCATTCCACAGACTCCACCCTCTTTTGCCAAAAGAATATCAAGGGCAAGTCGACTTTGCATCACCATAGCTCTCATGGTAACCATTTTGGTATTTACCATCAAGAACCCTCCAGCAGTATTCGTTGATAAACGATCTACTACTGTAGACAATTTCCAAATTTTGTATGCATTCAAAGATATACCCACTGCTGGTATCAATGCTCCAAAAATGTCACCTATTATTTCTGAGAAGCTTTCCCTCCTCCTACGAGTTAATGGTTTACCTAGCTCATGAATTCCTTTCGTTCCTCTTTCCACATGAAAAATCTTTGGAAAGACTAGGCCTAGATAGCATGTTCCGTACCAATGGTCCGGCAACCTATAATAAGCTCTAATTCCCCAAATGTAATAGATCCCTGGAAATACTGGATCTTTTCCTCCTTTGAATCCCCATCCCCCTAGAATTTTGTATGTATCTCGGCACTCACTAGAACCCACGAAATAGTTATCATATAAGGTGTTATCTCTACTAATGCACAGTTTTCCTTGTTGGGGCCAATCTAGAATCATAGCTGCATTTGTTTCACCTTTGTCATAACTTCCCTCTTCAAACGTCCAAGGTGGGATTTTTGTCTTTTATCCTGTTGCCTTTCTTTGAAATTTAGCCCTTCTGTCTTCTACCATGTCCAAGAAAACCTTTTCTTCTTCTCTTAACCCACAAGTAAGATTATGTCTAAATGCATATTCTAATGTTAATTCTTTTGTTTCTAGGAAAAATTCTCCAAAAATCTTTGCAAATTTCACCTTATTTAGATCAGGGACTACGGGAACTTTAGCAAAAACAGCATCTGTGTCAGTGTAATAATACTCTAATTTACCTGTTTTATAAAATAAGCTAGTTAAAACACTACAAGTTATTCCATACGTCAAAGGAAGGTGATGATACCTCACACCTTCTGTTACAGACGCAGGTAACTGCATACATACATAACAATCTCTCACATCCATTGTCTCCACGTATTCGTACAAAAGTTTTGTGAAGACATTCTTGGAGAAATCAGTTATTGACTTGTCCCTATGGAAATCAGTACTATCTACCAGTGTTGCAGTGTTCTTTATGTTAGATTTCTTATCACTATTTGTGTCATTCACAATTACAGATGTATTTTCTACAACTAACCAAAGTGGGATTATTATTGCCAAAATAAACCAGATAAGCATTAAAAGCCTGTACAATAAAAACACATCTTACACCATCTACGAAAAAACTCACATCTAGATCCTCTATTCTCTGTGTCTACCATGTTGAAATATTGTCTAATTATATGTACAGGAATGTGTTTCCACACCTCAAATGACTTAGTGTTGACTGGGATCAACTGCTTTTTGGCGCACCTTTCGGTTTCTCAGAAATTGTCTTTGTCTTTATTCAGTTTGTGTGTCTAGTCCAGTTTTCTTACTTTGTCTTTTCACGGTTGGGGCAGTCCACTCTCACCCACTTGTTCACAGTCTTTGTATGGGTTCTCGTGACTGTTATCCACTTCTTTAATGTCAGGCAGTGCTATGTATACCCATTCAGGTGACTTATATTTTAAGTTAGGTCTTTTCACTCTTTTGGGTCTCTGCAATGGTCTTTTATCGGCTTTTCTTTGTCTTTCTTGACTTGTTCTGCATTATCTTTGTTCAAGTTTATGATCTTATATCTCAGTCTTTTGATTTTGTTAGGCCAATTATCTCCTTTTCTTGGCCTTTTCAGTTCACTTTCCTTTTCTCCCCGTTCCACTCTCCAAGTTCTCTTTCTTGGACCTATTCTTGCCTTCTTTCATCTTCACTTTCTTCAGATTCTGTCTCAGATCTCATTTCACTTCCTCTAACTTGGAACTTTATGATCTCAGTCTCTTTGTCTGAATCTGAACCTTCTTGTGTTTCCTCTGCTTGGAACTCTGAGACTAATCCTCCTCGTGTTTCTTCCGCAATTTCCCCAAACTCTCTATCTGAATCTAAATTTCCCCGTGTTTCTTCTGCTTGTAATTTTGAGTCTAATCCTCCTCGTGTTTCTTCCGCAATTTCCCCAAACTCTCTATCTGAATCTAGATCTTCTTGAGTTACCGCTACAATTTCCGGAGGAATTTTCCCATAACTTGTACTTGGCTGTTCACCGTCACTGTCTATTGGTTCAGTTTCTCCTGTTTCAATATCAATTCTTTTGGTTTCTGATTCTTCTGTTTGTCTTTTACTGCATTCAGGTTGGTCTGTTTCAGATGCTGAACAAGTTTCTGATATTTCCATATGTCGACTTACATGTCGATCTTCAAGATCTGGAACTCTAATCGTTTCAGTTTCTTCTTTAGTTGTCAAACTGGTACCTGATTCTTCCAGATGTCGACTTACAGGTCGAGCTTCAGGATCTGGAACTCTGATGGTTTCAGTCTCTGCTTCAGATGCCGAACTGGTATCTGATATTTCCAGATGTCGACTTACAGGTCGAGCTTCAGGATCTGGAACTCTGATTGTATGGCTGGCATGAATCCAGTTTTTCACACCTGCACACTTTATTGCAGTTGTTGTCACCAGAAGCACTTGATGTGGCTTGTCCCAGCATGGAACCAAGCAATTTCTTCTTCTGTGGACTTTTATGCGGACCCAGTCTCCTGGACTCAGATCATGAGCTGGTTTTCTTTCAAGAGTGGTTGCATCCGGTCCAACCTGATGAAACACAGAATGCACCACATCAGCCAATCCTTTGCAATAGTCCAGTATGAGATCATCAGTTATAGTCAGTAGTTTGTTGACAGGTACATATGCTTGTCTCATTGCTCGTCCCATGATTATTTCATGAGGACTCAGACCTGTTTTTCTGTCAGGTTTGCTTCTGATGCTCATCAGCACCAATGGCAGGGCATCGGGCCGTTTGAGTCCTGTGGCTTGACACATTTTTCCTAACCTATTCTTTATTGTACCATTTACTTGCTCTACTACTCCAGAAGCCTCTGGTCTGTAGGCACAGTGCAGCTTTTGTCGAATGTCTAGTGCTTCGCATATCAGTTGGATGAGTTCGTTCTGAAAATGC
Organism: Calotriton arnoldi; assembly: GCA_963921515.1. NCBI lineage: Eukaryota > Metazoa > Chordata > Amphibia > Caudata > Salamandridae > Calotriton > Calotriton arnoldi. Next base: position 44,917 of record CAWUFW010004542.1, on the reverse strand, counting down.
GTTCCTCTATCTGTTTCTATCGTTACTGGAAAACTATATCTAGGAATGAACTCTCTCAGCAGGAGTTTAGCTACAGTAACTCCATCATTCCTTCTTGTCGGATAGGCTTCCACCCAACGAGAAAACAAACAGACGACCACCAGAACATACCTCAGTCTATTACTCGGGGGCATTTCAATGAAATCTAGTTGCATTCTGGTAAAAGGACCTCCTCACGTCCTATTACTCCCAATCTCACTACTGTCTTTCTTCCAGGATTTATCTGTTGGCAAATAAGGTATCTTTGGCAAAGGCTTTCAGCTATGGCCCTAAATTTTGGGTTATAGCAGGTCTGTTTGGAAAGTCTGATCATGGCATGCATCTCTACCTATGTGTGCCTGTCCATGGTACATCTGTGCCATGTTAGAGATCATGCTATTAGGCATAACTGGTCTTTTGTCCCTGTAAACCCAAACTTCATCTTCTTCTCTCCGCCTGCAACCTGATTTTATCCAAATATCTTTTTCCTCATCACTTGGCTCTTCCTGCAATTGCCTTACCTCATCCCATGTTTCAACTGGGTTAGTAAACAGCAAGGGACATGAAACATTTTCTTTCTCCCTTCTTCGATTCATTGAAGTCATATTTCTGGCACAATATTGAGCTAATTCGTCAGCAAATTTGTTACCCACCGCAATATAATCAGTTCCATTGTTGTGAGCAGAGCATTTTACCACCGCAATTTGTTTAGGCAGCTGTATCGCCTCAAGCAACTTCTTCACAAACTCACCATTCCTAATAGGAGACCCTCTGGAAGTCAGGAATCCCCTCTGGGACCAGATCTGTCCAAAATCATGGACCACTCCAAAGCCATATTGGCTATCCGTGATCACAGTGATTCGGAAATTCTTTCCCAGTTGGCACGCTCGAATCAGAGCAATTAGCTCAGCAACTTGGGCTGAACGTATTCCTCTCAAACAAGATGCTTCCATTATGGTTGCTACCGTACATACAGCATACGCAGCACTTAAAGCTCCCTCATCTGTCCTCAGGCATGACCCATCCACAAACATCACATAATCTGACTCTTTTAGAGGTTTGTCCCTAATATCAGGGCGAGGCTTTGTGCAAAATTCAAGCACATCCAAACACTTATGATCAATATCATCCTTGACTTCTGTATTTACTTCATCCGGCAGTGAAGTGGAAGGATTCACACTCGTGCATCTTACAATGGTTACATTGTCTGCACCCAAGATCACTTTTTCATACCTAGTCAGCCGACTATGTGTCATAAATTGGATTTTTGTTCGGGTCAGAAGGATTTCGACTGAGTGTGGGACATATACTCTCAAAGGATATCCCATCACAATGCCTTCACTCTGTTCCAGACTCACACAAGTAGCAGCTACTGCTTTCAGACATCCAGTCAACGCCTTTGCTACCGGGTCTAAAACAGCTGAAAAATAGGCTATTGGTCGTTTCATTTTTCCATGCCTTTGCATTAACACTGAAAGCGCACATCCGTCTCTCTCACTACAATACAGCTCAAATTCTTTCTCATAATCAGGCATTCCCAATGCCGGTGCCTCACACAAACTTGTTCTCAGTTCTACGAAAGCCTTCATTTCCTCCTCATCCAATTCAGTCGGATCTCTGACATCCTTCTTTGTCAATCGCTGTAAAGGTTTTGCAATCAATGAAAATCCACTTATCCATTGTCGGCAATAACCAACCATTCCAAGGAACATTCTCACCTCTCTTTGTGTCATTGGGGCTCTCATTCCTTTGATAATCCAAATTCAAATCAAATTCAAATCTTTATTCGATCAGGTTAAAAGTGATCATAAAAGCTCAATAAATACACCGTCTTAAAATTTTCCATAAAAAAAACAATAATAATTCATCAAAATCCCAATTTGCAACCCCCACACAATACAATCATTTCATATGTTAAAATGCTACCATTAAATTGTCAAATGCTTAGCTCACAGATCTTCCTTTCCTCTTTCTTAAGCAAGCCCATATGAAAGTTGCTACCCGATAACAAACCAAGGGGTCCGGTAGCGATTTAAAAAAATATAATGCCACCCGACACTGTTTAAAATTCCTTTGTTTTAAAATTGGTATTAGGTAGTCTTTCCTTTCCTTTTCATAGAGCTTGCAGAATAAGACTAGGTGCAGTTCTGATTGTAGTGAGAGGTTATCGCATGGGCACACACCTAGATCTGAGTATCTATATGTTTTATCGGGGTACCCTAGCATCAGCGGAATCATTTGCATGCGAAACCTCAATAATATATATCTGTGTTGCGGCCATGTGACATTTACTAAATAGGAAAACCCCCCCTCAAATAATTGCGGGTTTTGGCGGTATAAACGAACTACTTCCTTCTCTCTCTGGCTTTCTTTTCGCTTATACTCATACCTCAGTAAAAACATGTTGGTGACCTTTTGTTTAGAGACCTTTCTGCATGCCAGTGGGTCCTCAAACAATTCAGGGAGACCAATGTCCTGTAACACTGACTCCACATAGCTGAGCCATTTAGACCTTTTCCACTTGTCCATGCTTAAACAACTCTTAATTATTTTTTGAGTGAGAGGGACAGAATCTCTCCGCCAAACTGAGTGCCAAAGGAGAATTGGGGCTAGCTGTATTGAGTCTGTAATATAAGGCAAGCCCAATTCCAGGTGTAGAATGTAGTTCGATGAGGAGAGGGGGAGGCCTACGATAGATTTGAAAAATCTGTTCTCAATGATTTGCAAGAGTGTTGGCGCTGCCACACCCCACACACCCACCCCATGTCACTGCATCCTTAACCTTCGCCTGGTAAATGTTTTTTATTGGTAAAAGGGGTTTCGCGCCTTGTTTCTGCGCGAAACATTTGACTGCTGTAATGCCTCTCTCCATTACCAGCTTTCTTCCCTCCACCAACTTTGTCCATGATAGGTCTTTGTCAAAGAGGACCCCCAGATAAGGGAAGGAGTCCACCACCTCAATTTTTTCAGCATCCGCATGCAGGTGCGGCACTTTATCTCTTTTTTTTTCGCCCCCGCTATTATAACAAAGGACTTGGTCTGATTAACCTTCAAATGTAGTCAGTCCATAAAGGATATGTACGCGGTTATCAGACGTTGTAACCCTAGTCCAGTTCTGGCAATTAACACTGCGTCATCCGCGTAAGCCAATATTGGGAGCGGATTTGAATCAAAGACCGGTGCGTCCTGGGTTGCCTCAATGAGTGCCTTCTCTACTCTGTTAGTGTATAAGCAGAAGAGGAATGGGGCAAGGACGCAGCCCTGCCTCACACCCCTATCAATTTTAAAGGGACGCTTGCAATCTCCGTCCTTAGTATAGCGGACTGTAGCCACAGCATTTAGATACAGCTGTCTAATAAAGTCTAATATGGGTTGATCCACTCCCTTCTCCTCCATTAATTCCCATAGCTTATCATGGACCACACAATCAAAAGCGGACGTCAGGTCCATGAAAGCCATGTATATTTTTCCGTCCTTCATTCTGGTGTATTTTTCTATGGTCAGTGCTAAATTCAAGCACTGATTCATGGTACCCCTACCCTGCTGGAATCCATACTGGGCCTGGATTAGGATATTATTTACCTTGGCCCAACACTCTAACCTAGAGAGAAGGAGACGACCCATCAACTTTGATGTTGTATCCAGCAAGGAAATCGGTCTACAGTTCTTAGGGTTTGCCCTGTCCCCTTTTTTATGAATTGTAACAATGACACCCTTTGACCAGACCTACCAGAGCAATACTATTCAGGACGTTAGTTAGAAGTGGTACCCATAGATCTGGGTTTTCATAGAAGAAATCGATTGGAACGCCGTCCGGTCCTGGGGCTTTTCCCAGACTGCATGATTCTAGATCTATTTTGACCTCATTAAGTGAAAATGAGAGCGGTGCGTGACTCTTTTTCTCTGCATTCATAGGGGGTGTTATGATTCTGGGGTTTAAAGCAAAAATGTTCTCAAAGTAGGACACCCATGTTTCCTCATCGACATTTATGTCTGTGGAAGGGTCACTAAAACTTTTAAAATATGGGGCATTAACTAGCTGCCAAAAATCACGGCTATTTCCCGTCTGGGCTGCCTTATCCAGATCTGACCATAGATCCTCCTTAATGGTTTTTTCTCTTTTTCTCTCGCCCTTTTATATGAAGCCCACAATATTTTTATCTGTTCTGGAATTCTAGGCCTATTTTTTAGTCCCTGGATCAGTGCTTTCCTTGCTTTGGTGCATGGTGAGTCAAACCAGCCCCTGCCTTTTGCTTTCTGCTTCGCTTTTGTTCGAGTAAGGGCCAATTTTACCTTCTCTAAAATCTCAGAGAAAGCTGACACCACTTCCCCAGGTTCCGTTTCCAGATCTAAACATGGTAGTATATTATGTTGGGTGTTTATTAGGATCTCAGGAATCACCTTTAGTTTATCAATGTGTGCCCATTTCAATTGGACACCGTTTTTCCTTGCCACGATTGGAGCTTCAACTTGCCCATAGGTATATATGTTCCCTAAGGAAACTTTCAGCTCTATAGATAAGATGGCATGATCACTGAAAACCGAAAAAGAGTTTCCCAAACTCAAGGCCTTTTGGCCAAGGGGGGTTGTCAGAAGTATGTAGTCAATCGTTGACTCCACCCCGCTTCGGAGAAAGGTTCCCACTAAATGTTCTGTGGCAGGGTCTGAGTTGCAGATTACTTCCATGTTGAGGGAGGCTATCAACCTATTTAGGCAATTCCCATACTCATTGTGTCTAAAGTGGTGTAATGGGTTTCCCCCCATATCCTCTATTCCGCATATAGGCAGTGCATTATACCTACAGGGGTGTATATTGAAATCCCCCATCCAAATAACGTTGACATCTGTATTCGGGGTGCAATGTTTTCTATTGCCTTACTGACCCCTCCCCCACAACTAAATGCATATTAGGGCCAAATCTGTTGTTGTAAAAATTGATTAGTAACCAGATCCCTTCATGTTGTACCTCCATCAAAAGAATATGGAAATTTGGGTTTGTATAGTCGCACTTTCTTACTTTTACCAGAGTATCATTGCGGATTAGCGTCAAAATTCCCCCCTTGGCCCTGCCTGAAGTGGTTGGCATTGCTTCGATTTGAAAAGTGCGATATCCATTTATGAACACTGGTTCCACAGCCCACGTTTCCTGGAAACATACGATATCATTTTCTTGCCACACGTTCAACCAATTGGTGTCACTCATTTTAGGGATAATACCAGCCACATTCCATGAGGCTAATTTTAGGCCATACTTTTTAGACCCCTGTACAGTGATGGATGACTCAGTCCCCTCAGCAAGATCCGAGGCCAAGAAGGGCTGATTTTCATCTATTAACACCACTGGCTGTAGTCAGTCACAGGCTTCTATATCAGACAGGGATGCAAATCTGTTTTCCAGCCTTAAATCTGTGATCCCAAAAGGCCCCCTTAATGGACCCTGTAGCTGTCCCTCCCTGTGGTGAGAGTGGCCGCCTAAAAGCTGTGGATAGTGAGGTCTGTAATAAAAACCAAGTGGGAGTACAATAATATGTGAAGAAGCCAAATCATTACCTAGGTCCTCTAAAAGAAATCTAACCACAGATTCATTTATAAAATTTAGAACCACACAATCTCCCCACAGTTCTTTCCTTGCGGAGCCTACCCAAGAAACTCTTCTAGCCAAGTTCATTTGTCTTGGTAGGTTCCTACCTAAGCCACCCCCCTATTCACATTCAAATTCTGAGTTAGCCAATGCAGAGCCTTGGACATTAGTTGGGTTGTGGATTCAACCTGACCCTCCCGTAGTGGAGGCACGTTACCCAATACCAGGACCAGAGGGGCAGCGGCGGGGGGGAGATGTAAAGTCTGGTTCCATGTCGGCACTGACCCCGGGACTGGTCTCCCGCCATCCCAGTAGACCTCTTTATTGCCCTTCCCCAGGAGAGTCAATCCTTGGTCATTTATTGCCCTATTGTCCATATTCTGGTTTGTTTTATCTGCCCGATTGCTGGAATCAGTACTGGAGGATTGGCTTCGATAACTTTGAGGATCTGCTGTCGCTGGGCCAGCTGTGGCGCTGCACATTGTGGGAGTACTAGACTCAATGTTGGTACATATAGAACGGGCAGTACTATTTTGAGGTACAGTCCCCTTCTTAAATGACTTGGTGGCCGGGTCAGGTCTGCATGTGACTAGATGATTTTGAGGCTCTCTGCCAATCGAGGAGCTCGTCGTGGGGCTCGCCTTTACTATTAGTGCCTCTACTGCATGAAAGTTATTCTTAGCCTGCATATCAAGGCCCATTAATTTCTCTTCGATCTGACTTAGTCTCTGCAGAATAGGGTTCAACATAGTAGAGACCAAGGTTTCAAGTCTCTGCCACAAGGTCTCGTTCAGCGAGAGGCATGGAGCCGGGGTCGGTGCGTCCGTGCAGATTGAACCACATAGGTCTTGCCCTGTTATATCACTCCTCCCGTTAATATTTGTTCTTGGCGCTTTTGCTGATTTCGACCTCTGCGGCCCCCTGCCCCTCTTCCTCTTTACGGAAGGGTCAGAGATGGTCCCCAAAGTTTTTTTTTAAACTTGCGGTTGTAGCCCTGGTGGATACTCTTTGTGTGGGGCAAGACAGTGCAGGTTCAAGGGGTATAGATCCTGTAAATATTTCGGCGTCTGCCTCATTTTCTTTATCTAGTGCCACAAGTTGTTCAGTAGTATTGTATATAGATGTGGCCCCCAGAGAAATCCTTTTCTGGAGAGAAGGCTCCAGAGATAGGCGTCGCTCTGTCCTTTCAATCTCATGAGCGAGAACAGACGTAGCCCTTGTTAAAAATTGGTCAAGTTTCCCCACAATGCTACCTCCTGTTTGGGCACTAAGTCCCTCTCGTTTACTCATCTTGATGTAGGACCCCCAGTGCTGATGTAGAGCAATACAATAATGCCAGGGGTGCTCAACTGTAGTTGAAAAACAATTGCACTTTTACCTTAAGCAGGCACCGATCTCAGAGAGGGGGCCCAGCCCAGCCTCTTCCGGGCTCTGACGGGCGTGGACGGGCCCGCCCTTGGCCTGGGCTTAGCCCGGGCGTGGCCCGGGCGCGTCCCGCGCCGCGGGTCAGCGCCCTGGTTTAAGTAGCGCAACCGCGCGCTAGGGCTGCTGGAACTTGGAGGCTGGAAAGCAGAAGGCTGAGTATCACGGGAGCACCAAAACCAGATCCCAGGCGGCTACACGCGCCGTGGGTCAGTGCCCTGGTTTAAGTAGTGCAACCGCACGCTAGGGCTGCTGGAATTTGGAGGCTGAAAGGCAGAAGGCTGAGTATCAGGGCAGCACCAAAACCGGATCCCAGGCGGCTACACGCGCCGCGGGTCAGCGACCTGGTTTAAGTAGCGCGACCGCGCGCTAGGGCTGCTGGAACTTGGAGGCTGGAAGGCAGAAGGCTGAGTATTATGGGAGCACCAAAACCAGATCCCAGGCGGCTATCCTTTCTGTTGTTACCTTTCGCATCCCTTTCTCAATCTTATGACCTAAGTACTGTACTTCTTGTTGACAAAATTGCAGTTTTGATGGTGACACCTTGTGTCTTCCTTCTGCCAAATGATTTAATAAAGCAATTGTGTCTGTAACACATGCTTCTCTGGTCTTTGATGCCACTAATAGGTCATCAATATATTGGACCATCACAGATTTTTCAGGCATTTTTAAATCTTCTAAGGATTTCTTTAAAATCTGATTAAAAATTGAAGGACTTTCAGTATACCCTTGAGGAATTCGGCGCCATGCCAAAATACCCTCTCCGAACCGGAACGCAAATAATGGCTGGCTGTCAGGGTGCAGTGGAATAGAAAAGAATGCATGGCACAAATCAATAGCTGTGTACCATTCTGCATCATGTGGGATTTGATACAGTATTACAGCAGGGTTTGGCACAATTGGGCAGCAAGGAATAACAATTTTGTTTACCTTTCTCAGGTCTTGCACTATCCTATATGTTCCATTTGGCTTTTTCAATCCCATTATAGGAGAATTGCATCGGCTGCTCATTATTTCTGTCAAAATCCCTTGTTCAATCATTTTATTAATTACAGGTGTTATTCCTTCAATAATTTCTGGCGTCAGTTTGTACTGCGGGGTGTTTGAGTAATTTGTTCCTTCTTTTACAGTAATTTTTACAGGATCAACTTCTCTCATTAGTCCAATATCTTCACCTGTGAGATCCAATACATCAGGCCTTACTATTCCTTTTAATTCATTAGGGATTTTCTCCGCATCAAACACAGGAAACATATGGTTCGCTCCTGGTTCTAGTTCTGCCATTGTCATTTTATACAGAACATCCTCATCTGGGGTCTGGAAAGCAATACCATCTGGGGTACAATAGATGGTACAATTCATTTTGCAAAGCAGATCGCGTCACAATAAATTTACAGGACTACAATCACACACCACGAAGCGATGCATCTCTTTGAATGGTCCAATTCCCACCTCTATTGGTTTTGTAAGAGGGGTTTTAATCTGCCTGTTTGAAACACCTACAACTTGGATAGATTCTCCTGAGAGAGGAAGTTTTGGAATTTCCACTGATCGAACAGTAGAACGGGTAGCACCAGTGTCCACAAGGAATGAAACATTTACACCATTCACTTTTCCATCCACAAATGGACCTGACTGATCTACCTCTAGAGTTGTGCCAAGCACGCACTCTTCTTCCTCTCCTAGGCACCGTCATAAACTTTAATCCGACTCATCTCCATCCTGCCTTAACCAATACTGCGAAATTGCAGCTGCGCGCGGCAATTTTGTTACCTGCTCTCCTCCGTAGAATCCTGCCTCTGTACTGTATCTTTGTGGATTTACACTCTTTCGTAGTGGTGGTTGCGGCACCTGACACTGTTTGGTAACTACCTGAGGCTGTTGCGGTTGTTGGTAACTCAACTCATTCTGCACCTGTGGATTCAATGATTGATTTTCTGCATTAACTTTCGGAGGAAATTTACACTCGTTTCTCCAATGCCCTAATTTTCCGCAATTATGACATGGCCATTTCTTTTTAGCTTCTTCTATACTCATCTGACCTTTTCCCTTACCAATATTCGGTTTGGACTTAGTCTGCCCTGCATCACTAGACTGATTATTCATCTGAGCTTCTTGTTTTTCTGCAACCTTTACTTGTGCCCACATTGCCTTTTCCTTGAGTTTACGCTGTCTACATTCAATATCGTCACTACAATATTTTGCAAACCTTAATACTTCATCTACTGTGCTATTCTGCCAACACAACATATGCTGCTTAATCATTTCACTTATCTCAGGTCTCAAGCCATACACAAATCTATACACAAAATGACTATGTCTTTTTCACTCAAGTTCTCGTAACCACTATACTGTTTAAAAACCAACAATAATCTCTCGTAGTAGGCATGTACAGATTCCTTACTCTCCTGTGTTGTTCTATCAATCTTTACCCAGTCCGTTTCTTTTGGTGGGATTTTATTTTTCAAAAACGTGATTGCCTGTTCATATTTTCTCATTACTTCTGAACCTGGGGCTCCTGTTTTTGCATCTCTAGGATATTCTTCCTTCGGCCAGTCAATTGTAATCTTACACTCTATCCATAAATCTGCTGGAACAACAATCTCAAACAGTCCATCCAAATCTTCCCACAATACTTTTGAAACTTTTACAAACCTTTCTACCTGTCTATACCATTCTACAGGTTTCTCTCTCAATCTTGGAAAGTCATTCGTAAATGACAATATATCTTGTCTCGACCATGGGACATGTACATAACTTCCTCTTGGAGTTTCTCTCATTGGATACTCCATTACCGTTGGTTCTTTCTCTTTTACTGGGAAAGCCAATGATGCTTTATCAGTTGTTCCCTCTTTTCTCCTTATCCACCTACTTCTCCACTTGTCCACATCACCCCATTTTCTCAATAAAACAATCAGTTCCTTTATTTGCGTCACTCGTCCTGAAGTGTTCAGATTTTCTATGTCCTTTTCACTAAAATCTACCCTGTTCGGTTTCTGTAATCCTCTAATTTTTCCAAAATCTACTCCTAGTTCGTTCGCGGTTTCTTCCAATTTTTCATGCAAGTTCTTAGCTCTCCAAGTAATGCTTTTACACATAAACATTAATTCGTCATCTTGATAGGATTTCAATCGATCTGTACCAATAGTCCCTAGAATCAATTCTTCCATGTCTATCTTTAATCTGACCACATCCAAAAGTTGTGGTTCTGCATCTTTTTTCTGCAAGCTCCTCACCCAATCATTTAATTCCTCTGCAGTCGGACCCACAGGGGTTTTGTTTATATCTGCCCAACTTGCACTTCTCTCTGGGGTTTCATTTGCAGACTCGGCTCCCATAGGAATCCTATTCATCTGACTCTCATTAATTGTCAAATTTACAGGTGGACTTGTCCTAAATGGACCAACAGAATCCTCCTTCTCTTTATTTTCTGAAATCATCTCTTCTCTTACTCTTTACATATTGGAATTTAATGGAATTGTTAAGGAGTGTTCATCTATCTTTTGATTTTCAAATAGTGGGATGACTGGCACAGTCACAGCTTCCATATTCCGTGTCAGTTCTCTTATCTTTTCAGTAAGTTCTCTTGTGGTCCTAGCTAATTCAGCTGTATTACTATTATCATCTTTCACAGTCTGTGGTGTTTCTGGTTTATTAAACAATCTATTTATTTCAGACATTCGTTCAGGGCTTTGATTTATTACAGTTCTCATTGGCGGTGCATTTGGTGTCACCACCACAGAATTCTGTTGATATGGAGGGGGTCTTTTATTTAAAATGTCCTCCAGCAACTCATCCTCTGTGTCGCTAACTCCATACCTGTATCTCTCTGTTACTGCATGTTTCTTTTTCTCCGTACACTTTCTCCCTGCAAATTCTTCAACTGTTCTGACAGGAAACAAACCATCCGTCATGTTAGCATACCGCCATCGTCTCATCCTGTCTTCATGATTTAATCCCCATACTCTTCCATGAACTAAACTATAATTCTTTGCACCTCTGTGTCTTTCTCTTTCATACATCTCATCTTCCCATTCACCTAAGGCTTCGAACTGTGTCGGTCTAGGTCTTGGTTCAAGTTTCATCATCTTTTCTCTCAAATTTCGAAGTACTGCTGTGCTAAACGATCCATTTTCTGGAAATGTCAATACTCCCATTGGGTATATTTCGCCCAATTTTCCAACCAAATGCAGGTATGATAGCTATATTTCAACATCATATGAGATGCTGGCGTTTTCGGCGGAGGAAGTACTTCTCCTTCCCTAGTCACAACCTTCTTGTCTTTCTTGAAAAAGTTTTTATTCTACGCAAACCATGACGGTTTCTCTCTACAATACTCATAATAAGCCATATTTTGCTGTTCTTTTTCCCAAAACAAATACACACAATTCTTCACCACTCTGTTCTTTCTACTGCTTGGCTATTCGGACCTATCCCAGCGCGTCTCACACCAACGCACCAATCAGAAAGCTTTACATCACTCTCCCACTAACCTATCCCAATGCGTCTCACACCAATGCACCAATCCGGAAACTCTTTGATCTTCCACAACTGGCCAATACCAGCGCGGTTTGTGTTGACGTCAGTTCTACTCCTGCTTCTACTGACCCCTACTTTACAAAAATTATCGGCAGTTTTCTTAGCTTCTCTTTTTGACAAAATCGATTAGTTACAACGTAAAACACATTACCATTGTCTGTTTCGCTAAACAAAAGAGATAGTTTGTTCTAACTTACAAGAATACTGTTCCGTTCGATAAGTGTAGCACTTCTCTTTACCTTACCCTTCTCTCAAGCAAGAGGTAAACCCGTTTCTCTGGGGTTAAAACACATGTGGAGACTACACTGCTCCTGAGAATTAAGGCCAAAGTTTCACAAGAAAACCTGTTGCTATTTCACTAAAATGCAATTCAATACGTGAAATTTCCCTAACATAACACAGTCCTGTGTTATCACCAATTTTGAAAATCAGACAATGCACATTTCCGTGTGACTTCTCTTGCCACACGTGTCCACTTCCTACTTCCCGGAAGCTTCAAAATTTTGACTTACACATAACATAATACAAACTCAACATAGAGTGTTAAGACACGAAAAAATCAATAACTAATTATCACCAAACTAATGCATAGAAACCATAACTCTGCTATCAAGAAATCTGATCCAGCGCGGCTAATATAAATTTCTCCTTATGACACCAATCCAGGAAATACATTTACACACAACTTATGTCGGTGGGGCCCATGACACCGCATACATGCATTCATTCAATTTTCTGGATTAAATACTAAGGAGAATGAGCTGCTGGACAAGCGGGATGCCTTATTAAAATGACAGAATTATAACCTATACATTATATACATTGACTTCAAATCCTGTTGGTTCTAAACATCAAGGTACTCCGCTATTCGGTCGATGGACCAACTAGTAGAATCAGTTGATGGTGATTAAGACCAGCTCAATCACAATTGGAACCTTTAACATATATTAAATCATAAACTTTGTTTTAAAGAACCACAGACTCATTTTAGAGTTAGACTATAATTTTATCTAAAATTCTTCAAGCAAATAAGTAAAATTCTTTATTAGGCAAAACATTTAGAAATATCAATAAACAATTTGAGAAAAGTTTTAGGAAAAGTGAGAAATTATGCATTACCCTCGGCCATGAGGCGATGACAGGAATGGTTCACCAAAAGAAGAAGAATCGCAGATCACAGGATAGGACTTCCAAACTGACTGACTGAGCCGCTAACCTCCTCGGACGCACCTCCCGGGCAAAATTCCTGCAACGATCTTGTTCCTTCCCCAGTCAAAGTTCAAAGTCCAAAATGACAGAGTCTCTCGCAGCATCAAGGTTGAAAAATAAAAAGCAAGTTTTTTCACAACGTCAGAGCAGACTCTCTTATACCCTATTCTCTGGCTCACTACATTCAAAAGTTGCAATCTTTAGGGGCAAGATTCATGCTAATTGGTCCATTGGAGGGGTGGTGATGGTCACCTCATTGCCTTCCTTGTTCGAACCGGTTTGGGGACAATAAAGCACATAATAAGTATCATGGCCATGGTGTCCAAAAAGTAGTCCAATTTGTTAGTCCATTTTACAACAATCTTTGATGGTCAAACATTAGTTCATCCCCTGTCGCTTGTCTTTTCCATCCGTTCCCAGGCATATATGCTGAATACTTGGCACGCTACTTATTGCAGGTCAGATTGGCCTTGATATCTCTCACTCCGAGCACAGGCCGCATACACGTGACTGGAGCATTCGTACTGAGGCTGCGTGGGGGCCATCTTTGTTCAACACACGCAATCTCGTCCTTTCCAGCGGCCATTTTTAGAAGCATGGCCTAGCAGGCCCGAACGGAACTAATATAAGAACAAACACAATAGAAATTAAAATATGGAAAATAAGCCTTTCTGTTTACCACCCGCCATTCTAGATATTACCTAGCGAAAGCGACATTTAAAGCCATTTTACTTACCATCTGCATTCTTTACCACAATACAATTCTACTATGCAACATAAATCATGCAATTCACTTCCAATTACTACGCAAATCACAATACTAACGTTAATTAACTTCACATTTGTAAATAAATTAGATTTTGCACAAATCAGCATATTACCCACGTGTAGTGTCTACTAAAAAGGTGTATTTGTTGGTTAATTCATGCATTTCAAACGGTTAGTATCATTAGCGTTATGAGGTCATTAATTTCATAGGGGTACAAAAATATTTCGTTTCCCCTGCTCCATCACCCCGCTGCGGGACGGGGTGTGCTACGACCTACGACTACGCGGGAGCACTGATTACAATACTATGTGTGATATAGGAGTGTGAGTGGAAGGGTCAGAAGTGAGTAAAAGTGATGAATAATTAAAAAATACCTGGCTCAGCGGAAAAATAAACTTTAATGTTCCTGTAAGCTGGTATTATTAAAAGTGGGGAAAGAGACGGAGGTACTATGCTTTAATGGGCCGTATTTCCTTTGCCGACATGTTTCGAAGCCCTCCCCTGGCTTCTCATCAGGACCTAGTGAGATCCCTTCTACACTCTAAATACTAAAGATAAAAAGTGAATTCTTTATAAGGTAATCACTATGTGGTGCATATTACAATTTACATGCACTGTATACTGTACCCCAATAGGTAATTTACTGGTATGGGTCTGGAAGAACAAAAACACGATTAAAATTGCATAACACAAACACCCTACACCCTATGTGGTGGTGACCTGTAAGAAAAAGTGATATATTTTTTTGTGAAACATTTTTCTTATTCCTTGCGTGTTGCAACAAGTGCTGTGTTAAGCCGACGGGATAGACAATACATGACAAAAACAAACATTGAACATAAACCACACACTCTATAGTTAGGGACCGCTTAAATAGCGAGCCCGCGTTGAATGCATCCATGCGTCCCTAATTAGGTGCAAATTCACAAAAAATATCAGCTGTTATATAGGCTTCTTATGTACTTTTAATTAGCCCATCTAGTGCCCCATTAGCCTGTAGAACGAGAGGGAAGGAGCACCTGTAGTCAGACACTGTTAAAAGAAAACGACAAATACCGCCGTAGGTTATTTAAAATGGTACCCATTTACACAAGCAGCCTTTCTCTGCTCGTTTGCGGCTATGCCGTACTCACGTCATCAAGGTTGCTACCTTGCCTGGATACTACCTCACCGTGGCTCCGTGGAACACTGAGCCTGCGTGAGGAGCTCCGTTTTAAGATCTGTTCAGTTGGCAGTTACGCTCGAAAAACACTAATTGATTGCAACACTAGACTGTTACAAATTAAAGATAGCTCATTCAATACGGAACCGTGGAGGTGGAGATCTCGTCACGACTTCCTGTTTGAGCCTGTCCGGTAGTGGAAAAACTAGTGCGTGTACTCAAAATGGCCCCCGAGAATGGGTCATCCCCAGTGGGGGAGAGATCTACTTCCTGGTTCCACTGTGAGACTGTATATGGGAATACAGATGCCCAAGGATTATGATCGTTGTCTTAGTCCTTGTGACCTTTAGTGAAATTCTGAAGGAAGGGTTTTAGAAATACGGAACCCCAAAAACGGGGGTGTGTGGCCGCCGTCGCTTGGTTTCAGAATACCGACATATTCGTGCGAGTCTGAAAAAGAAATGGCTTTACTGTGGGATATAATACCCTGTCCTATTCACACCTTCACTAATACAAATGCAGAAAGAATAAAAAATGTGGAAAGGATAAAAAACGGCATGTTTGAAAGATCATGCCTTCATGAGTATCCACCGGGTTAATGCTATAAGTATTAGGTGTGTAAGGAGATGCACAGCGGTGTCTCCTAGAATAGGTGCTTTTTGCTGGGCGATGTAGTGTTAGGGATACCCTAGGAGACGCATTGGGCAATTCCAGGTATTATCGGAACATCCATAAAGTTGCCTGTATATATGGAGAAAGTGAAAGATGTATACGTCCCCATAGATGGATGAGTCAACACTTGGTTGCTTCCAGTATATGCCTGACGTGGATGTATATATCATCCTGTGTTGTTAGGGGTGGTCTCTGGCTAGTTTGCTAAATACAGTGGCTACCGGTATGATCTAAGTAGTTGGTAATGATGGTCTTAGTGTCGTAATGGCCCAGGTATGTGTAAAGAGGGTGCTTTACCAATAGGGGTTGTTGCTGCTAGCCTGCACTATTTTGTAGTAGATAACCCTCAGCCAAATTGCCCCCAGGGTATGTCATCGTTCAGTCCAGTGAGGTGTGTGCCCAGGCGGAACACCCACCGCTGTTCTTTTTCGAAGAGGCCATTTTCATTGTTCAACTGTTCAATGATGGTCCACTGTAAATCTTCCATAGTGTGTTGGTTCATCAGGTAATGGGTAGCCATTTTTGTAGTGCTTTTCTTGCAACATACGTTGCTTCTGTGTTCCACTATCCGGGTTTTGACTGGTCTTGTTGTCATCCCAACATATTCCATACCACATGGGCAGGTAATGATGTATACTACATTTTTGCTGTTGCAGTTCGTGAAACGCCTTTGTTCCCATTCGGTGCCATTCTTGAATTTAATGGCACGTGCTGCAGTTTCCACATGGGTGGTGCCCCTTCACTGGAGGTAGAAGTGTGTTGGCTATTCCCATGGGTGGGATGCTACGTGGTCTGGTGTCGACCAACATGTCTCTCAGACTCCTTCCTCTTTTGTGAGCAAACATTGGTTTTGGGAGGTCAAGGTTGCCACAGTTCAATAACCTCCAGTGTTTGTTCACAATTTTTGCCACCTGATTTGAGCCAGTATTGTAAGTGGTGACGCATATGGGTCTCTGCTCCGGGTCCTTTGGTACTTGGTTCCAGTAGGGCTTCCCTATTGTTGTTGCGTGCTCTCTTCATAGCTTTGTCTATGATTCCTGTTGGATATTGTTGTTTCCTCAACTTTTCCTGAAGGTCCATTGCCTGTCTCTTGAAGTCCCTGACCTCAGTGCAATTCCTCCGCAAGCGGAGGAACTGTCCATAAGGGAGATTATCCCGGAGTTGCCGAGGATGAAAGCTGTTGTATAACAGTAGGCAATTCTTTGCGGTAACTTTGAAATGCGTAGTGGTCTTGAGGGTGCCATCCTCAGGGTAGATGTTGAGGTCTAGGAAGACCAGGTTGGTCCTTGAGACTGTGCTGGTAAACTTGAGGTAGGTGTTCTGTAGATTCAACCAGGTCATAAAGGCTTCTGTTGATGCAATGTCTCCTTCCCATATGAGCCCCTACTTTTACACCATTCCCAACAGCTTTCATCCTCGGCACCTCTGGGATAACCTCCCTTATGGACAGTTCCTCCGCTTGCGGAGGAATTGCACTGAGGTCAGGGACTTCAAGCGACAGGCAATGGACCTTCAAGAGAAGTTGAGGAAACGAAAATATCCATGTGTCATCCGAGCAGCCCAGGAAGAAGAGGCTCAAGTGCCTTGAAACGCGTTGGCAAAGAGAAATAATGCTGGAGCAGGAAGACTTTCTGCAATTTTTAATGCCCGAAGGGAGAACGCTGTTGAGTGCCCCCTTGATGCTCTAGGGCACATTGTTGTATAATAAATTCACACGGCGGCCCGGCCGTGGAGGGGAGCACCATCGAGATGCAAGAGGCTGTGGAGTTACACTGTGTGACACCGAGACGGCACAGCGTTCATGATGCTAATTATGGAAGTCTGAATGCACCAATACCTACTAAGGTGAACAATTGCTGAAATTTAAATGGATTGCACATCGAATTTACAAAAGTAAATAATTATTGTAAAATATGGACTCAATGTTCCATCATGCATTTGAAAGCTTGCACTGAGCGACACGCCCACTGGGGGTTTGTGAACCAATAAATTATGCCGTAAATGAGATGAGGCGTTGATGTGTCATCCGAGCAGCCCAGGAAGAAGAGGCTCAAGTGCCTTGAAACGCGTTGGCAAAGAGAAATAATGCTGGAGCAGGAAAACTTTCTGCAATTTTTAATGCCCGAAGGGAGAACCCTGTCGAGTGCCCCCTTGATGCTCTAGGGCACATTGTTGTATAATATATATATATATATATAACTATATATATATATATATATATATATATATATATATATATATATATATATATATATATATATATATATATATTTATAATATAAAATTGAATACACAAACACATATTAATAATATATATTTAACCAATATTAGTAAAACAAACTCTATACATAATAAATAAATTATTCCCACTCCAATGTATACAACAGTAGAGACAGCATTAAACTCAGGAGAGGTAACATTTACTATTCCCACTCCAGTCTATGCAACAGTAGGGAAAGCGTTGGACAGAAGAAGGGTAACATTTCCTATTCCCACTCCAGTCTGTGCAACAGTAGGGAAAGCATTGGACTTAGGAGGGGTTACATTTACTATTCCCACTCCAGTCTGGGCATCAGTAGGGAAAGCTTTGGACTCAGAAGGGGCAAAAATTAATATTCACACTCCATTCGGTGCAACAGTAGGTAAAGCGTTGGTTTGAGAAGGGGTAAAATTGACTATTTCCGCTCCAGTCTGTGCAACAGTAGGGAAAGCAATGGATTGCGGAGGGGTAAAATGTACTACTCCCACTCCAGTCTGTGCAATAGTAAGGAAAGTGTTGGACTGAGGAGGGGTAAAACTTACTCTACCCACTCCAGTCGGTGCAACCATAGGGAAAGAGTTGGAATCAGGAGGGATACAATTTATTATTTCCACTCCACTCAGTATAACAGTAGGGGAAGCCTTAGACTCAGGTGAGGTAGAATTTACTATTCCCACTCCAGTCTGTGCCACAGTAGGGAAAGAGTTGATTGGCAGAGGGGTAAAATTTACTATTCCCACTCCACTCACTACCTCTGACGAGGTGTTGAAGCGCTTTTTCAGAGAGTATCACGCTACTCCGGAGCCCATAAAGCATTAGCAGTGAATTAGTATAGTGAAATATGAAAGTGATTTGAGTGACGGATATGTTAGTCAGTTATTTGGATTGAGAAGGATAGTGGAGGGATAGAAGAGGGAAAAGGGCATACATTTATATAGCGCTTGTACTCTTGATAGGGTGTTGAAGCGCTTTTTCGCACGCTACTTCAGAACCCATAAAGGATTAGTGGTGAATTAGTATAGTGAAAATATTAAAGTAATTTGAGTGGTGGATATGTTAGTAATTTGGATTGAGAAGGATAGTGGAGGGATAGAGAAGGGAAAAAGGTTTGCATTTATATAGAGCTTTCTACCCCGGATGGGGTGTTGAAGTGCTTTTTCAGCGAGTAGCACGCTACTCTGGAACCCATACTGTGTTAGTGGTGAATTAGTATAGTGAAATATGAAAGTAATTTGAGTGGTGGATATGTTAGTCAGTTATTGGGATGGAGAAGGTTAGCGAAGGGGTAGAAGAGGTAAAACATTTTGCCTTTATATGGCACTTGCTACCCCTGATGAGGTGTTGAAGTGCTTTTTTGTCAAGTAGCACCCTTCTCTGGCACCCATAAAGGATTAGTGGTGTATTAGTATAGTGAAATATGAAATTAATTTGAGTGGTGGACATGTTAGTCTGTTATTTGGTAACCCTGGGCGGACCTGGCATAGGAAGACTACGCAGAGGTCCACGGAGTTGGGGGGAAACTCTGTGGAACTCCGCTACGCTCTGCTCCGCCACCCGCCCTCCACAAAAAACAGTAAAGATTATTTTAAAATTAAATAAAAACACACCTGTCCTGCGGCGTCCCCGGGCTCCCCTCCTCCTCGCCGTCTCTCTCCTATGTGGGGTACATCTTGAGAGAACTGCGCATGGGCGCACACGTGCATGCGCAGTTCTCAAAAGAGTCTTGTGAGAAATGCACATGCGCACGCACACGCGCAGTTCTCTCAAGATGTACCCCACGTAGGAGAGATAGAGACGGCAAGGAGGAGGAGGGCAGCCTGGGGACGCCGCAGGAAAGGAAAGTGTGTTTTTTTAAATTTTAAAATAATCTGAACTGTTTTTCAGGGGGTCGGACTGGCTAACTCCGCTCCGCTGCGGAGTCGGAGTTTTGCCCTAAACTCCGCGTTCCCAGTGGAGCACAGAGTGGGCAAATCTCCGCACACTCCGCTGGCGTAGCGGAGTAATATGCCCAGGGTTATTATTTGGATTGAAAATGATAGTAGAGGGATAGAAGAGGGAAGGATTAAGAAACATATATTTTTTTGGAGCTCATAGCAGTAGGAGGAGGCTTGGTATGAGTAAAAGCAAGGTGGAGGGGTATGAGTAAAAGGGAGGTGGAGGGGGAAGCAGCCGCGGTCAGTGCACGTAACAGCGGTGGGGCCGCTTAAGGAGGTATTTCGAGGGACGATGCAGAGGGAAAATTAAATAATTAATTTTTCCTCTGCATCGTCCCTCGAAATACCCCCTTACCTGGCCCCACCGCTGTTACCTGCACAGACCGCTGCTGGGGGGAAGAGCCAGAGGGAGGTTTTAGAAAGGCTTGTTTTGGGGGATCAGAATAATAAGAGGAGGTGTGAGATGATGCAAGGAGGGGTGGGGGAGGGAAGAGTCTCGAAAGGGGATCATAGTAGTGGTATGGGGTTTGGGATGAATGAGAGAGTGTAGGTAGAGGATATATTGTTAGAGGTATAGGGTAAGAAATAGGGGAGTGAATTGGAAATAGTACTAGAAAGAGGTTTGAGATGAGTCAGAGAGTTGAGGTAGAGGATATATAGAGAGCAGTATAGGGTGAAAAATAGGGTCGTGCATTGGATATGCTGAATTAGAAGAAAAGTAATAAATAAGTAAAAGTAATAAATATATTGATCCAAAAGTAATTGTTAGACCTGGCACCATTGGTGTGGGTCTCCCTTCCATTTTTTGCTGTTGTCTCCTGTGTTTTTGCTGTGTGTTGGACTCCGTTTTGTTGGTGTAGATGCTTTGGGCACTTTGCCACTGCTGTTCAGTGCCAAAGTGCAAGTGCTCCCCTTGTAAATTGTTGTTATGGATTAGTGGTTCCATGATTGGCATATTTGATTTACTTGTCAGACCCTAGTATAGTGCACTGTGTGTGCCCAGGGCCTGTAAATCAAATGCTGCTAGTGGGCTGCAGCACTGATTGTGCCACCCACAGAAGCAGCCTGAAAAATGTAACTCTGGCCTGCCATTGCAGAGCCTGTGTGCAGCCTGGGACTGCCATGTGGGCTTGGCAAGTGCACACACTTGCCAGTCCCTAAACCTTCCCTTTTCTACATATAAGTCACCCCTAAGGTAGGCCCAAGGTACCCCTGTGGGCAGGGTGCATTGTAAGTGAAAGGTAGGGCATGCCCTGATGTGTGTGGCATGTCCTGATAGTGAAATATTGCCAATTTTGTTTTTCACTATTGCAAGGCTACCTGTTCCCATGGGACAGAATGGGGAGATTGTTTATAACATCTTATAAACATAACTGGCCCTGGGAAGAAGGTAGAAAAATAAAGTTTAGTATGCCTGAACTCAGACTGTTAAAGTGCATCTTTTAGTGTGGGTGATTTTTACATTCTGTGTTTGAAAATACCCCTTTTAGAAAATAGGTATTTTCTTGCCTAACCATCCAGTGTGCCTCTGCTAGGTTTGTGTTTTGCATGTCTGGATTTTGGATGACAGGGGCTGGAGAGGGGCAGCGGCTCCAGAAGTCTGATGAGTCAGGGCTGGGCTGAATAGACCTGGGCTGCATTTAGAGTAGGGGGAGGAGATTTCCTTTCACCTGAATGGGCCTGGTCCGCCTTCAACAATGCTGTCTCCACCTCCTGCCAGGAAGCTGCTCCAGTGAGGACGGAACTGTTTTTGGCTGGGTACAGACACTCTCTGCCTTCAGAGAACAAAGGATTTTTGTGTTTAAAAAGAGGGGCCCAGACCCGAAACGTTTAGATGACTTCTGGGAATCAAGAGGACCCTTTGCCAAGGAGAAGAGCCGGAGAAACTGAGAAGGAATACTGCCCCTGTGCTGTTTGCTGTCTGGGGTTGGCCTGCAGTGGCTGCTTGCTGCCAAGGAAAGGAGAAACAGGACTTTGCTGTTTGCTTTGTCACCTGCTTGCAAGGAAATCTAGAAGGGCTTGAAACTGAGCTTGCCTCCTGTTCTGAAGTATAGGGCACAAAGACTTTACCACCAGCTCCCTTCAATTTCCTTGCTGGGAATTCCAACCTGCAAAGAGGTGCCGGCTGCTGTTTAGGACCTCTAGAGACTGTTTGTTGCTGGGAGCTGGAAAATCGATGCAACATCGAAGAAGCATGTCGCATCCGCACCTGTTTCCAACGCATCGCCGAAGAAAACGTTGCTGCGCCTGCCGCGGCTCGAGAAATCGCCGCACGACGCATCGGGTGCAATGATCTCCAAAGTCCGAGGTTAACGCACCGATCCCGAATCAAGCCTGCTGTGCAGCTGCACGAAACCACGCATCGGACCGGATCGACACATCGCATCGAGGCACCAAGACTGTTGCATCATTGGGGGACGCAGTAAGAAACCGACGCATCACCTCCCCACGCAGTAAGAAACCGACGCATCACCTCCCCACGCAGTAAGAAACTAACGCATCACCTCCTCTCTGGTAAGGAACTGACGCATCACCTCCCCTGCGCTGCAGTAAGGAACCGACGCATCACCTCCCCCGAAGCATGTGTGTGCAAAAATGCATTAACACGTGGTTATAATTTTTTACCACTCACTTTTTTCACTTTTCACCACATTAAGTATAGAGAGGTCCTGAAGAAAGCTCTGTGTAAATTTTTTGTTGAGAGCTGAAACATGTTGACCAAGGGATAAATCAGACACAAATAATAGTTCTGAAACATTATCCATCTCATTTGTTTTTAAACATACCCTGGGCCACAGGGAATAAAAGTATCGGTTAGTGAG
The DNA here is from genome assembly GCA_963921515.1 of Calotriton arnoldi. NCBI lineage: Eukaryota > Metazoa > Chordata > Amphibia > Caudata > Salamandridae > Calotriton > Calotriton arnoldi. The sequence goes on along the minus strand of CAWUFW010004542.1, from coordinate 22,529 downwards.
TTTCCCAGAGGTATTTTTCATCTCACATCACCTCCAGCACCATCACATGAAAACAAAAAACCAGCTCCACTGTAATCAGGTGTCGCAGCACAGCTGGGTAGCATTCGGCTACCCAGCTGGGAACCCTATGATGAAGCATGACACCAACCAGGTTGGTGTGTGAGGGTTCTTTTTTAAAAAAAAAAAAAAACTTGTGGTGCCAGGTACTACGGTGTTGACCAAGCCATTTTCTAGTGGACTGTCTTAGTTGATTAATTCATTATTACACAGGGACAAGGACGGCCTACATACTGTCCTAACTCTCTCTTTTGGTTTGTAAGAGTTTTTATAGTAACAAAGCTTGATCTTGCTAGTTTGTCCACTTGGGCATTCATCGATAGCTTGGAGTCCATGGTCATTCTGAGGTTTCTTACTCCCTTTGATATTTTAAGCAGTGTTCCCAGATCATCGGGCCATTTGGCGAGCGGGTCATAATGTTTCCAATCGCCACACACGAGTATTTCCGTTTTGGAAGCATTCACTTTGCGATGGCTCTGCGTCATCCATTGATTCACGTCTCTGAGACAACTGAAAATTGGCGAGTTTCGAATGTCTTTGGGGCATTGCAGGTGAAGAAGTATTTGCATGTCATCTGCATAGTTATACCACGTGAGGTGAAATTCATTGATCAGTGCCGGTAATGACTTCATGTAGATGTTGAAAAGCATGGGTGACATAATAGAGCCTTGAGGGACCCCTACTTTTGTGAAGTACGGTTTGGATGAGAAAGGTGGGGTATGGTTGGCATTAGTTCTGTTGTGAAGGTGGGATGTAATCCAGTCTAGCGCAGTCCCCACTATACCGGCTTCGTAGAGTCTTTGTATCAGAGTGTCATAGTCAACCGTGTCAAAGGCAACCGAGAGGTCCAAGAGAAGTAGCGCAGCAACCCAGTTGCAGTCAACTGTGTTCTTCAGGTCATCCCAGATGGCTAGGAGGGCAGATTGTGTGCCTCTTCCTGGACGGAATCCTGTTTGGAAGTTTGAAAGTATGGCATTCTCTTCAATGAATTGTGACTTCTTGGCGAAATCTGCTCTTTCTATCAGTTTGCCAAGGAAAGGTCCATTTAAAATCGATCTGTAGTTGTGAGGGTTCAGAGGGTCCAAGTTTGTTTTCTTCAGTAATGGGCATATGTATGACTGTTTGAGTTCTTCTGGAAATATTCCGGTAGTTAAGGAGTTGTTGATGATTCTCCTTATTGTAGTGGCAGCAGAGGTTGTTAGAAGAATTGTCTTGAAGGTTTACGGTGGACATGGGTCAGAAGGGCTCCCGGCAGGCCTGCTTGCTTTGACCAGGTCCATAAATTCATCATGTGAAATGTGCTGGAAGGAACGGAGAGGCTGGGTTAGAGTATTCTTGGATTGTAGCTTTGTAAAAGGGTTAGTGCTGATGCTTTGTCTCTGTTTTAAATATGAGCCCAACGTGTCTGCTTTGTCCGTGTAATGATTTGCCAGTTTGTCTGTGAACTCTTGACTAATGGGATGAGCTGCTTCTAGGAAATTTGGTTTATCAAATTCATTGAGAATTTTATAGAATTCTTTATTTGCACATTTAGCATTTTGAATTCTGTCTGAATAGTATTTTTTCTTTGCTTTTTTGATAGCTGACTTGTATAATCTGTTAATTTTCTGTAAGCAAAGATTTTCTCGGTTGGCGTTTGTTTTGAGCCAGGAATGTTGCAGCTTTCTAATTTGTAGTTTTATCTCTTTTATCTCTATATTTCTCCAAGGTGCTTATTTTCTTTTGTTCTATTGTGTGGTTTTTAGTGGTATCAGGATATCAAAAGCTTCCTGTAGCCACTCATATAGTTTTGGAACAGAATTTATTGTTTCTAGATCTCTACAGGATGTTAGTTGTGTTTCTAAGTGTTCCAAATTGAGTTGGTTCCATCGCTGATAGGGGGATACAGGTAAGGTGGTTTTAGGTGCGTCGTTTAGTGTTGGAAGGCAAGCAAATGGTGGTCGTACCATGTGACCAGAGTCATCGTTTGAAAGGTAACTAGTTCTGTATTAGTAAAATTGACATCTAGCATGTGTCCAGCAAAGTGTGTGGGTTTGTGGACGATCTGATGCAGGTTCAGTGCTTCTAGGCCAGCGATGATTGTTTTTGGATGGGGCATATTGGGTTTGTCAAACCAAATGTTGAGGTCACCCAGAACGCATAGGTTGGAGTGTAGTGTTATCGGGTTTGAAACCATGTCTAGAAGCGCATCTGGGAATGTTGCTTTGCTAGGTGGAGGTCTGTAAAGGAGCAGGAAGTTACAGGAGGAAGATGATGTAGGATTCATCTGGTGAAAGGGGCCTCACAATTTCTTATGTAGACGTCATCAACTTTAGTGATATGTAATGTTTGTCTGAACACAACAGCTATACCACCTCCTTTTTTGCCTATATGAATTTGGGTGATTGTTTCATAGCCTAGAGGAACGGCTTCATGCAGGACTGGAGCCATATCATCTCCCAACCATGATTCAGTTATGAATAGTATGTCTGGTTTTGCGTCAGTGAGAAGGTCGTGGATGTGATATTTGTTTTTAGAGAGTGATCGAGCATTTATTAGTAGACAGTTTAGAGAATGTGCCTTGGAGATAGTGTGACTTTGTTTTGTAGAGGAGTGAGGAGTATTTTGTGGGCTTGCAAGAGGTGTGTCCTTCATGTTGGTATTAGGTATATGAGGATAGCAATCGTGTAGTTTTTCTGTATCTTTGTCCAGCAGGCTAAGAAGGCATTTTGATGGGTCTGCGTGTGTAGGTGGTGGAGACAGTGTTTGAGAGTGAGTTGGTGTGCTGTGCTGTTTTTATAGTGTAACCTTGTTTTGCAGTAGACATGGAGAAGCAAAGTCGTGAGGTGTGGCACATTGCTTATTTTGTTTCCGTCTGTTTAGTCCGGAAGACGTATGAGTTAAGGGTGGCGGCATGTGGGTCATGCATTAAGGTTCTAAATTGTCCAATGGATGAGAAACAATTGAAGGAGAGCTGCTGTAATGCTGTATATGTGTTGGGTGTGGTGGAAGAGAGAAAGCTTGGTATTGGAGTTTGTTCATTTGTGTAATTTGAAAGGTGGGTGTATGTTTGTAGTTTGTGATGGTAAGTATTATGAGGTGTTGAGCTTGAGAGATTTGGTTGTGCTGGTGTGTGCGATATGTTTTGTTTTTGAGGAGTAGTGAACAGAGATGCTGATGTATTTATTTTATAAGATGGATTTGTTAGTATAGCATTGTTTGTGAGTGAAAATTGTAAGGTAAAGGGGGTGGTGCTGTGTTTGTGAGTAGAGCGTATGTTGTGTGTAAGAGGGGATGAAATAGAGTTGCAAGTGTTTGTCTTAGACTTGTTTGCTGCAAGAGGTAATATGTGTGGTACAGTGGAGTGTAAGTGTTGTGTGGTTGTCTTATTGTGGTCAAAAGAAGAGGAGGGTGTTGTTTGGAGATATGATGGAAGGCTGAGTATAGGTTTGTTAGTGACTAAAAAGGGGTCTGTTAAGTATATTTAAAGTAGGGAGTGTGTGTCTGGTTGGGATATAGTTCAGTGTGGTGTGGAATTGGGTTGTGCTAGTCATGAGTGGATTGGCTAGTGACATAGGATAGAGTTGTGTACTCTTTGTATGTGATGCTGCAAATGTGTGGTAGCTGGGATACAAAAGGTACATAGGTGTGGTTTGTGTGGTTTTGTAGTGGGTGCTGAGATATAGAATTTACTATAGGATTAGTTTGTAGTAGATGAGTAGAGTACATGTCCTGTGAGTATGCTACTCTTGTTGTGGATGTGGGTGGTGTAGGGTGGGTGCTGGTGACTGGATATTTGGGCAGCATTTCTGGCCCTGGTCCTGACCAGGCTCAAACAGGCACTCACCCTTGTCCACTCCACCCTTAGCCTCGACACCTGGGCTGAGATTAACCCTGGGCGTAGTACTACGCTACGTCACGGAGCCTGCGTAGTTTGTGCTACTACGCACTACGCAAATTGCACGTAGCACAGTGCAAAACATGTGCTAAACACATAGCGTAGCAGCAAAATCATCAACACCTGCAAATGCTTTGATAAAGCAATTTTACATGCTAAAAAGCATATAACCAATTCACAAAAGTGAACTTTGACAAGGAAAATATTAGGCAATGAGAGAGGTGATGATTTTGGGGTCCCCCCTAACCTAGGGGGAGGACCAAGCAGATGCCTTGAACACAAAGAGCATATCATGCTGAACGATTCAGTGGTGGTCCCTTCCTCCTAGGACCACCCCAAGCACAGTTATGGGCAAAAATACAATCCCAACCAAAGGCCCTGCAAAGCATTATGGGACGAGATTAGCAGTGGGCAGTGCATATTATAGTGTTCAATATCAAAATAATTCTACAAAGAGCTGCAGTTCAACTAGTCGTTACTAGATGTCCCTCTCGAGTCAAATGCAAAAGCATTGAAATTATTATTACATCAAGCTGCAGTTCCACTAGTCGTTACTAGATGTCCCTCACGAGTCAAATGCAAAAGCATTGAAACCCTTTCATGAAGCTTTTGCATTTGACTCGTGTCTCGTGTAGAGCCACAGTTGTTTGGGGCACAAGTTTAACATACTTCTCTCCATAGGAAAAGGGAAATGTGGGACAGATTAATCCTCAAAGTCAATGCGCTAGGCACAAAACCACGCACACAGGTGGATATTAGGAAATACTGACATGATCTCAGGTTCAGGTGACTTGGCCCCTAGGCAGAACCTGGAGGCCCTGAAGACTGGTGATGGCCCTCCCAGTACACCAGTACAGTTTCTACCCTGGGAGGAGAAAGCCTTGGCCATCCTCCACACTGAAGGCATGCATGGAATAACTGGGGTAGCAGAGTTTGGCAAGTGAAACAACACAAACTCACTAGAAACCTCACCCCTCTGTTTGTTTACATACCAGCTCCCAAAAATGTGTGTAGCAAATATGTCCCTAACTAACAATCAGTAAAATATCAGTATCCGAGTGGTAAATCATAATGTGTGAAGGTTTTGTGTCATATATAGGGTATGTTGCAACAATCCCCACACCTTTGTAATCCCCACACCATGCAATGATGCATGTAAGTGTATTACAAAGGCAATTAACCCCATATACATCTTATCTCCCTCAACGTAAACCTGTGGTCAATATCAACAGAACAATGTATACATGTATGTCACATTAACCAGCAAGATTTTGCAGGCTATTTGGATTTTGACATGACCACAACTACCATGATGCACTTTGTCAGTCAAAGCAAGATGAAACTGTGATTTTGCACAATGTCACAAGAAATACAAATAACAACTGGGCCTTTCCAGTCCCGTGGAGTGACCAATCTACATTCAATGCCCTCCTCAAAGATATGTTACCATACTGTCCTGTATGTAGTCCTGGTCACATCACCTGAAATATATTGTGCCATGATGGACCACACAACAAGTGGGTTTGTCCAACAGCGAAATACATGAACCGAAATCAAAATACCTGAAGTGGCAGGTGACCCTTTGACTGTGCACTGGTCACATGATCAGTATTGGCAAAGACACAAACAAGTTGGGTCATCTACTGTCTTGTACTCTGCTTGGCCTTGGAATGTTCCATTTCACATTACACATCTCAACTGTGTTGGATATAATGTGTTGTAGATGTGATGTATATGTCATAATCAAACAGAGCACAACTCAGGACATGCTATGATGAGAAGTACTTGTGTAAGGAATACAAAATTGTTCAACATGTGCTTTAACACTAAAATCTGTCAATGCCTAAATCTTTACCTATTGTTTTGCCTTCAAGGTCTTATTAACTGTGTGACAAGATTTGGAGGCTGATATCACACTTTTAACAATGGCAGTGTGCTCCTTTTTCCAGCAGGTCAGTCTCTCATAACAGATGGACACACCTCTGAAACAGAGGAGAACCCCACTGCACTCCAGGAGCATGTCGACAGTGATGAGAACAGTGCTGGACATCTTGACGTGGACGACGGTGCTGGCCCATCAGGTCAGACTGGCCAGACCCCAACTGTGAGACTCACTGGGCCAATACCACTACCCCCCTCCAAGCACCCAGCCACCAATTCCCACCATGACTAGTGACCCTGGCTCAGAGTCTCAGAACTTGTGCACCACAGTCCTGACTCAGGAGGTGCCAGACACCACAGCTGCAACCGAAGAGCCAGGAACCAGTGGGGCAACCCAAACTGTGCAAAGGTCATAGGTACATCGGGGTTTGGGGTAGTAGGGTGGTATCTGTGGCCAGCACAGTGAGGCCACTGACGACACCATCACCCAGTCTGACATTGACCATGTCTTGGGAGCATGCCATCAGTCCCAAGACAGGATGGCCTAGAAACTGACTGAGATCAGGTAGATGAAGCAGGTGTAAAGGGACCAACACACTGAAGCCCCGATGACGACTTTGGTGGTGCGGCACCGGGCCGGCCCCTCTGCCGCACTGCCAAAGCCGTGGTCAGACCGCCCACCAGGTTAGGATTTTCCTTCTGTCAGGTGGGCTGGTTTTTGATGTTCCCATGGCAGTGCCTCAAAAAATGGGCATTGCAATGGGACTGCCGAAAACAGTTCCTTCATGGCATGGACAGAAAGTCCATGTCATGCAGGAACTGTGCGCATGCACACAGGGGGGCACACGTTGTCCTCCCCTGCATGCATCTCCATTCGGAGGAGGCGCAGGGGGCCCTGCAGGATCCCCTTTGTTTCCTCTCCACTAAGGAATTCATGGAGGAGGAACCTCTATGACTCCGCAGGCAGAGAGGAACCTCGTAATATGCTTGCGGGACTGCTGCGGTCCTGCCAAACATATTGCAGCCTCCTGACCACCACAACACCGCAAGGGAATGGCGGTTCCCTGGCGGCTGCAACAGTGCTGTGCCAGTCCGACAACCCGACTCGTGATAGGGCAGTCGGGAGACCGCCACTGCCGCGCCCCCACGAGTCTGGCGGTCCTTGGACCACCAGACTCGTAATCTGGCACTGAGTTGTCTGCCCTCAATTCCAATGTGGACACCCTCATTGGGGTGATGGTGGACATCAGCAGCACTCTGGCCAGGGCATTTCCACCCCGATCCAGCTCTTCATGGGATGCCCCACCATTTGGGCCATCTACAACAGCAGCCACAGAAAGGGAGGCCCTGCCAGAGGGACAAACACCAGCCAAAATCCTATCCACTGTACCTGTGGTTCCCCCTCGCCCTGCCAGCCAAGCCGGGACATTGTGCAAATATCCAACCCCTTCGGATGGCCAGAACAATACTACCTAATAATATTCACACTGGGGATCTCAGGATTGGCCCAACCAGGTGCGTACTAATCCCACTGTAACATGCAACTCACACTTAAGTACGCCTGGTGTGGTATTGTCATACAGAGCAGCTAGTTCATAGCCCAGAACTGTTTCCTGCATTGATAAATGTGTGTATAATCAAATTGCTCTAATGGAAGAGATCCTTCTTAGTACAACAACCCTCACTCACCCGAGGGTGAAATGCTTCATCATTGGGTCCCCTCCCCACACCCGGACTGTGGGTCCATGGTGTGGGCTACAACTCCACTAATTGGGAGGAGCAGAGGTGTTTTGATGAGCAATGGAAATGGGGTCAGTGAGAGACAGAGTGCAAGTGAAAATACAGTGTGTGGTGTTTGTTAAAACTACCTCCAGGGGGCCAACATAAATTTATTCCGTAGGTCCACTGGGGTAGGTTTAAAAAGAGGACCAAGGTTGTAAACCAAATGTACCCCTCTCAATGGTCAACATGTTTTTGCCCGCTGGTGGTCCTCGAAAGGGGTTCCAGGGCATTCATCAGGACCCAAGGTTTTAGTCACTCTGTTCGCAGTGTTTATAAATAAAGATTTATACTGGCCAGTCAAGGATCAAGATGGCCAGAAAGATGGTGGCCCGTGCATGTGGTGGGTTCATCGTCATTCTAGAAAATAAAAAAGGAAAAAAAATATAAATCAACATTGCAAGATTACACATCACTTTAAGAATTCAAGGATGCTTGACTATGTATACTAAAGTAATGACTATTATCTATGACATGTGCTCAAGGTCTAACAATACTTATTAACCACACGGACGCTTTTTTAGGTAGTTGTCTGTGTAGTTATGATACTAACTATATGGGATATCTTACCTTCAAAAAGAGTAAGTGATATCCACCCTCAAGCCACTGGGTACATCCAGAAGTGCCCCACTGAAAAAGAAGCCATGACAGACACATAGGACCAGGCAATACCGTAATACTTCATACAAAGTATATTTGTGAAGAGTATCCTCCCACCAAATTGTTGTTTAGTAGGTGAATATTTTCTCACACCGGAGGTCGAGTTACCTACAATATGGCAGCTAAGTCCCAATCCATATTAGAATTGCTGCTGCTCATCTTGCATTAGTGAGACAATATAGGGAGTATCTCCAAAATAGGCATGGGTATAGCAGCAGGAAGGTGCGTTGAAACCAAAAAGGGGAATGGGTGTGAGTGGCTGCACCGTAAGCAAGAGTCATACGGATCAGGTATCAATCAGCAAAACACAGCACAGTGGATTATAAATTAGAGAATGTCATCATGATCTGAAATAAGGTGCACAGTGTGATCTAAAAAACAAATGTTTACTTGTTACGTTATTTAGCCCCGAAACACACAGAGGAATCATGAGGAATGTGCGACTTCCCAGCCCAGAGTGAAATAAGCCTTTGAACGGCCACTCCCACAAGGATGTAACAAATATCATTCAAGGCCTCCGTGTCCCATAAGGTTATAGTATGTTTAAAGGTGCCTACTTTGTAACAGGGGGCTGCAGTTTTCTTTTATAGAAAAGCTTGCGTTTAGTCTGGCGCATAGCCCGAGTGGGAGAAAAGTGCCTCGGATGCCCGGATGAACGGAGGCGGGGAGTAGCGAGGCCAGTGTAAACTGGCTTCGCAGTGACAGGAGGATGAAAGGCAAAAAGCCAATGCTTACCAGTAGTGTAGTACTTGCTTCCTAGCAGGAGTCCCGGCGAGAGTGAAGCAAGCCACTACCGGGAGCCATATTTAATAGCACGGAGTGGCGTGCGTCCCTGTCACGTGGTACGTGTCAGTGGCATCCATGTGTTTATGGGAAATGTAGTCAGCGAAAGATACATAGGGAATATGATCACCATAGTACCCGCGTGGACTTTGTGTGTCTTGGGGTGGTACCGCAACAATAAAATTACAGTGTCTTATAAAAAGAGCCGGAAAACAATGAATGTCTCTCGACACCATGTCCCCGTCACGTGGTATGCGTCAAAGGCGTCCATGGGATCACAGGAGCTGTATACAGCATAATATCTCTGTAGATCTAGTGTGGATCGCAGGGTGTCCTAAAGTGATATAGAAACAACAGAGAGTGTGATCCCTTTGGGAAAGAAAGGGTCAAAACAAAGAAAACCACACGGCATCATTTGCTCTGCCTGTTATAAGCAGCGTGCCGTTTCATGCCTAACCTGAAAGGGAGCATATAAAGGTTGTATGAAAGTATTCCCAGGAAAATCGAAGTGTACACATACTTTTTTTTTTTTTTAATTATGTAAATATTTCTATATTATCTACAGAGGAACATAGGGAAAAATATTTTTTATATTGATCAATGGGGCAAATCCCCAAGATATCTCTATGGGGAAATAGGAAGGACAAGTTAATGTACAAAGGAACAAACATGTTCACATATTAGTGTCCCAGGCTTGTCCAGGGTATTTCGTCATTCAGCCCCTGTCTGTCACTTTTGAGCCTGAAGACCCAGCATTGTTCTCTATGCAAAAAAACTGATTCAAAAAATCACATGGTGGGCGAGTAAGTAGGTTTGTCCAGTACTAGCCAGGCAATGTCTTTTTCAGTGTGGGCATGTTCTAGAAAGTGCCTGGTGAGTTTCGTATTGTTTTTCTTGCACCTCAGCGAGCTGCGATTCGCAACAATCCTGGTTATGACCTTTTGTGTTGTCATACCAATATAATTTAATCTGCAAGGGCATCTCAACAGATAAATTGCCCCTTCTGTTTTGCAGTTTGTGTGTTTGGAAAGTTCCCATGGTGTCCGTAAGCCCAGATCAATTTGTATTGTTGTGATAGTGTATGGGTAGACTGAGCATGAGCTGCTTGCAAAATGTCCCTTAACAGGTGGGAGGGACCACAGTGTGTTTTGTTTCAGCTGGTGCTGCTCAGTGCGAGGTCTCATATGAACCACCATGTCTCTTATATTTGTACTGCTCTTGAGGGCAAAACAGGTTTCTTTTGGTTCTTTTCTCCTGTATTCAGGATGGGCCGGTTTTTTGTCACTATCTTTTTAACTGTGTTTGTCAAATGACTGTAAGTGCCTACACATGCAAGTCTATCCTCTTGTCGTTGGGAGTGTGTCTCTAAGAGGGCCTCACTGTTATTATTTCTGGGCCGCTTTGCAGCTCTATTGATGAGATTATCGGGATAAACTCTTTGTGATAAATTGATTTTAAGTGTAGCCGTGTGTTCTTTAAACTTAGTCAATTCTGTACAGTTTCTCCTGAGTCTCAAAAATTGCCCCACAGGTAAATTGTCTCTTAGTGCCCGTGGATGGAAACTTTTCTAGCAGAGGAGGGAGTTACTGGCCATGGGTTTCTTGTACAGTTCTGAGTAGATTCCTCCGTTCTTAGGGTATAACATAAGTTCTAGAAAACGTAGAGACTTTTTACTGTTTCACAAGTGAATCTAAGATTGCGGTTTCTGGTGTTTAGCCACTCTAAGATGGCATGCAGTGTCTCCAAATTGCCTTCCTAGATTTCAAGAATATCATCTATATACCTCTTCTAGATTTTCAGGTTACCAGTATATGGGTTATTTGGAGGGTAGATGTGTGTTGACTCAAAATTATGCATGTACAGATTTGCCATGCTAGGGGCAAAAGTGCTCCACATGGAAGTGCCGTTAATTTGCCAATATAGATGTCTTGGTATTGGAAAAAATTCTCTTTCATTGCGATGGTCGCACACTCCATTACAAAGGAAGTTGGTGTCATGTCTTCTCGTGTACTTGAGTCAAGTAACTCTCTGATAGTTTGCAAGGTATCATCCTGAGGGATATTGGTGTATAGAGATTCTACATCATAACAGACGAGAAAGTGTTGTGTTGGATCGAATGACATGTCTGCCAATGCATTCAGAACGTGTTTGTTGTCCTGAAGGTAAGATGGCATTCCTGATACCAGTGGTCGCAAGAACCAATCCACAAACTATGATAGAGGCTCGATTAGTGAGCCAATCCCAGAGACTATTGGTCTTCCTGGAGGGGGTCTAGTGGGTTTATGGATCTGAGGAAGTATGTAAAAATACGGAATTTTGAGCTGGATGGGTTGTAAAAATTCTGATTTACTCTTGGTGATCCACCCTGCTTCTTTTCTCTTCCCACTAAAGTGTTGATGGTTTTCTGTAGTTTCTGAGTAGGTTCATTCTGTAATCGATTGTAATACCAGTTGTCATTAAGTTGGCAAAGACATTCCTGCTGGTAGTCTGTTTGGTCCATAATCACTCTGGCTCCTCCCTTGTACGCTGGTTTTATGAATATCGTCTGGTTGGATCCCAGATCATTGAGACATTGCCGTTTTTGAGCCTACGTTTAAAGAACATGCGGCTACACTTAAAATCAATTTATCACAAAGAGCATATCCCGATTTTCTCATCAATAGAGCTGCAAAGCGGCCAGAAATAATAACAGGGTGGCCCTCTTAGAGACACACTCCAAACGACAAGAGGATAGACTTGCATGTGTAGCCACTTACAGTCATTTGACAAACACAGTTAAAAATATAGTGACAAAAAACTGGCCCATCCTGAATACAGGAGAAAAGAACCTAAAAAAAAACCTTTTTGCCCTCAAGTGCAGTAAAAATATAAGAGACATGGTGGTCCATACGAGACCTCGCAATGAGCAGAACCAGCTGAAAGAAAACACACAGTGGTCCCTACCACCTGTTAAAGGACATTTCTCATGCGGCTCATGCTCAGTCTGCCCATACACTCTCACAACAACGCAAATTGATCTTGGCTTAGAGACACCATGGTAACTTTCCAAACACACAAACTGCAACACAGAAGGGGTAATTTATCTGTTGAGATGCCCTTGTAGATTAAATTATATTGTTGAACATCGCAGCTCGCTGAGGTGCAAGAAAAAAAATACAAAACTCACCATGCACTTTCTAGAACATGCCCACACTGAAAATGACATTACCTGGCTAGTACTGGACAAACCTAATTACTCACCCAGGATGAGATCTTTGGAATCAGTTCCTTTGCATAGAGAACAACTCTGGGTCTTCAGGCTCAAAAGTGACAGATAGGGGCTGAATGACGATATACCCTGGACGAGCCTGCAACACTAATATGTGAACATGTCTGTTCCTTTATACATGAACTTGTCCTTCCTATTTCCTCATAGAGATATCTTGGGGATTTGCTCCATTGATCAATGTAAAACATCTTTTTCCCCCTATGTTCCTCTGTAAATAACAGAGAAATATATACATAGAATTTATTTTTAGTTTTTTTTATGTTTATACTTCGATTTTCCTGGGAACACTTTAATACAACCTTTATATGCTCCCTTTCAGCTTACGCATGAAATGGCACGCTGCTTATAACAGGCAGAGCAAACGGTGCTGAGTGGTTTTCTTTGTTTTGACCCTTTCTTTCCCAAAGGGATCGCACTCTCTGTTGTTTCTATATCAATTTAGGAAACCCTGTGATCCACACGAGATCTACAGGGATATTATGCTAACTACAGCTCCCGCGATCGCATGGACATCTTTGACGCGTACCACGTGACGGGGACATGGATTTGAGAGACATTCGTTCTTTTCCGGCTCTTTTTATAAGAGACCTCAATTTTGTTGTTCTGGTACCACTCCAGGACACACAAAGTCCACACTGGTACTATGTTGATCACATTCCCTATGTATCTTTCGCTGACTACATTTCCCATAAGCACATGGACGCCACTGGCGCGTACCACGTGACAGGGACGCACGCCGCTCTGTGCCATTACATATGGCTCCCGGTAGTGGTTTGCTTTACCCTCGCTGGGACTCCTGCAAAGAAGCAAGCACTACACTACGGGTAAGCATTGGCTTTTGGCCTTTCTTCCTCCTGTCACTGTGAAGCCAGTTTACACTGGCCTCGCTACTCCCCACCACCCTTCAGAGGGAGGGGTTTCACTGTTCATCCAGGCACTCAAGGCACTTTTCTCTCGCTCTGGATATGCACCGGACTAAACGCAAGCTTTACTATAAAAGACAACTGCGGCCCCCTGTAACAAAGTGGGCACCTTTAAACATACTATAACCTCATGGGACACGGAGGCCTTGAATGATATTTGTTATGTCCTTGTGGGAGTGGCAGTTCACCGGTTAATTTCAGCATGGGCTGGGCAGACGCACATTCCTCATGATTCTGCTGTGTGTTTCAGGGCTAAACCACCTAACAAGTAAAAATTTGTTTTTAAGGGTCGGACTGTGCACCTTTTTTCAGACCATGATGGCAGTCTCTAATTTATGAGCCACTCTGCCTGTTTTGCTGATTGATACCTGATCCGTATGACTCTTGCTTATGGTGCAGCCACTCACACGCATTCCCCTTTTTGGTTTTAGCACACCTTCCTGCTACAGCCATGCTTATTTGGGAGATACTCCCTATATTGTCTCACTAATGCAAGGTGAGCAGTAGCAATTCTAATATGGAGTGGGACTTCTCTGCCATATTGTTAGTAACTCGACCTCCGGTGTGAGAAAATATTCACCTACTAAACAACAATTTGGTGGGAGGATACTCTTTACACCTATACTTTGAATGAAGTATTACGGTATTGCCCGGTCCTACGTGTCTGTCATGGTTTTTGGCTTGAGGCTGGATATCACTTAGTCTTTGAGAAGGTAAGATATCCTATATAGTTAGTATCATAACTACACAGACAACTATCCGAACAAGCATCCTTGTGGTTGCTAAGTATTGTTAGACCTAGAGCACATGACATAGATAATATTCATACTTTAGTATACATAGTCAAACATCCTTGAATTCTGAAAGTGATGTGTAATCTTGCAATGTTGATTTATATTTTTCTTTCCTTTTTGATTTTCTAGAACAGTGGTGGACCCACCACATACACGGGCCACCATCTTTTTGGCCATCTTGATCCTTGACTGGCCAGTATAAATCTTTATTTATAAACACTACGAACAGAGTGACTAACAACTTGGGTCCTGATGAATGTCCTGGAACACCTTTTGGGGACCACCTGCGGGCAGAAACATGTTGACCATTGAGAGGGGTATATTTGGTTTACAACCCCGGTCCTCTTTTTAAACCTACCCCAGTGGACCTACGGACTAAATTTATTTTGGCCCCCTGGAGGTAGTTTTAACGAACACCACACACTGTATTTTCACTTGCACTCTGTCCCTCACTGACCTCATTTCCATCACTCATCAAAACACCTCTGCTCCTCCCAACTAGGGGATTTGTAGCCCACACCATGGACCCCACAGTCCGGGTGTGAGGAGGGGACCCAATGATGAAGCATGTCACCCTCGGGTGAGTGAGAGTTCTCATCCTAAAAAGGATCTCTTCCATTAGAGCAATTTGATTATACACACGTTTATCAATACAGGAAACAGTTCTGGGCTATGAACTAGCTGCTAGCCCGCTCTGTATGACAATAGCAGGCGTACTAAAGTGTGAGTTGCACAGAACAATACTACTAACAGCAAGAAAAGCCGTCCCTAATCTCCCCCTGTGTCTACCAACCGTTCACTTTGTGGACTGTTCCTAAACACATTTCCCTTCCTGATACCTCAAGTATGTTTGACATTGGACTCTACTACAAGGATTTCATCCACCATGACTGACCCAATCACTGTTTCTTTGTACAGATCATTATTTCACCTATTGTATAATTTTCACTGTTCACTAACAATAGATGCATTTTCCATATGTCTCATGGACTGATGTTCTAAATTTCATTTCTAGAAAAACTTTAATGTACCCCCATTTGAATCTTACAAGTGTATCAACATTTGCTTGGGTCGGTGTGTACATTTAGCATGTGCACAATGTTTGCCATAGGTGCACAACCATGTATCACCAAAGCATCCATACCAATGTTGTAGGAAAGTAGGATCTGCTTCTTATGGTTACCCCCACTTTTTGCTTGATGTTACACTGTTTTGATTAGTCTGACTGGGATCCTGCTAATCAGGACACCAGTCTATCTGCGTTCTCCTTAAAATGTTATGCCATGTACTTTGGTACACTCCAGATTGGATACTGGGGTACCCTTATAAGTCCCTAGTATATAGTACCCATGTACCCATAGCATAGGTACCCAAGAGGCCTCCCATGGACTGAAGCATGTATTATGCCACCCATGAGAGGCCATGCAAAATGGAACTACAGGTCTGCCATTGCAGCCTGTGTAAGCTGGTGCTTGCACTACTTACTTTAGATAGAGGTTCACTATATCGATAGGTCACTACACTTAAAACTTATAGGTCACCCCTATAGCAAGCCTTTACAATCCTAAAGGCAGGGTGCTGGGTTTTATGTGAGAGGGTGCCCCTGCATGAGCAGAGCCCCTCTGCAGCCTTCGGAGACCATTCTCCCGGGTTGTCTGTGACTCAGCCAGACATATAGGTAGAGGTGCATTATAACCTTGCGGTAAATGCTATCTCGAAAACGGATGAAACAAATCACGTTGTGTTTGGTATGAAACACCTTGAAATCATACCTCCACACCGGTAACCGGTGTGGGAGGTATGATTCCACCCTTCTGAAGCGAGCTTCGTGGGGGTCACTGGTCTTTCCGGTGCCAGCCTTCTTGACCCGGTCAGCACAAAATGGATGCTGGCGACCAGAGACACATTTCTGCCCTCCTGCTGCTGAGCCAAGCTCGAGCAGAGGAAGGCAGCACAATAGGCATCCTGTCACAGGGAGGTGTGACCACCTCCCAGACAGGATTTAGTGTATTGGGGCTGGGTGGGTGCACTTCCACTGTGCCTGAAAGTCTGCACCTGGGTCACATTTGGTGTCCCTGTGTATAGTCCAGCTCAAACCAGTTCTGGGAGCCGTTGGCTCCTGCTCTGGTGCGAAACTGGACAAAGGACATGGGAGTAACTTCCCCTCTGTCCTAACCCTCCCCTAGGAGGGTCCCCTGAAGCTGTCCAACTCTCTCGGTGGGTACATAAGGGCTTACCTGGCTGTAAGTCTTTAGATTTTACATGGACAAGATTCTGCAACAAGAAGCCACTGACCTTCGACTGTCTGGACACTCTGGACTTTGCTGGACTTTGACTGGGCCCGACTTCATCTCCCTCGCCGTCCAAAGCATCGTCTGTGTCCTTGCACCATACAGGCTCCATGCAGGAGCTGTGGAGCACTAAGGACAACTGAAGAATCTCCCTTGGGGTGAAGGAGTCACTCCCCTGCACACGCAGGCACCGCAACGCAACTGACTGGTCTGCTGATCCTGAGCTCCTGCGGACCCCGAAGGCTCCAGCAGCACAGGAGGTGGGTTGCGCAGTTCCTTGCGGTTGAGCTGCCCTCTCACTGAGTTTAAGGCCAGTATCCATTGGGGAGACTGCATAACCCAAACCCCTGAGCACTGCGTACATTTGCAAGTGCATATGCTTGTTGGCAATTCCCGAGCTTGTGCATTGGACTCCCTGTAGTCCTGATCCTGAGCAGTATTTCCACCAAAGAATTCCAGCCTCCTCACACCGAGTGCTACGTGGGTTGGTACTTTGTGATCTTGCAGGTCCTCTCGCGACTCCTGGTCCTTCGACCTGTGGGTCCTCTTGAGGGTCATCTTGATTTCTGTTGGGCTTCCCTGGTTGCTCCAGACAAGCCCTGACTCCCCAGTGCTTGGTGAATCCCCTGACCCTTGCTGGTCCACACCGTAACCTGCTTGACCTTCCTATGTGGGTTGCTGTTGCCAAGGCTTGTTGGTGGTCCAGTCGGACACTGACCCAGCAGCACTCGACATCCTTCGTGGGACAGCACACATCTGGCTCCTGGTCATCCTCGACATTTCCTGGACCTTGTGGCTGCAGAGTTGAGCATCCCTTCTTCGCACCTGAAGCAACTGACATCGGTGGGCATTCGTCTACCAAGCTCCTGGTCACCCTGAAGTGACCCAGACTCTGTCCCCTCTGCTTTTAGGTTCCTTCCATCACAAATCCACTCTTGAATTTCTACGGACACTTTCTTCCTTCCCGGCAGCAGCTCTTCTTTGCAACTCTCCATTGAAAACAACAGCGGTTTCCGACACCACTCCAGGCCTATGCACCCGGCTCCTCTGGGATAGGTAACTCGGGTACTACGGTATCCACTGGTGGGGTGGCTCTCCAACCTCCTAAGTTCCAAAGGGTTTCCTCGAAGTCCACCGAGAAGGGTCCTTAAACATTAATATTGTAACCGCGACTTCCCCATAGAATTGGTCGGAGCCCGCGGTCGTGTTAGCACACTGCACCCGTCCTCCGTGGGGTCCCTTTCTACTCACCTTGGGTGGTTCCTTGGGGTCCCAACGATTCTACGTGTTCTAGACACTGTCTCGACTCCAGTCGTGGTTCTTAAACCACTATTTTAGTATATGGTTTGGTCTCCCCCTGGAGCCAAGTGTATTGTGCTACTTACAACTGTTTCTTTGCTAAAGTATTGTGTGCTTTGTGTTGTATCCTCGTGTAGAGGATACTAGAGAGTGTTATATAAATAAATGCATATTTTTATAACTACTGTGTGGTTCTCCTTTCCTTTAGTTAATACTAAAGGTGATATTCTGGTAAAACAAGCTGCTTTACATTCCTTCAAGATTAAGCCTGAAGGCTGCTCTCCACAGCTAACACTAGGATAGCTTTCTAAAGGTTATCTTTGACCTCATACATCATAAGGGTCATTTGGACTGGTGCAAGGTGCCCACTTTAATTAGTGGACAGCATATACAAGGCCAACTTCTCACCATGGTGTGCAGCGGTTTGGATTCAAGCTTGCAATTGTTTTACCAGATGAATCTTTGTATTGATTAACTGAAAACCACTAAAGTACTAGGTACATATAATACCAGCTTTGAATAAGTAAGTTCTACTGAACTTGGGGTTGGGTAGTCAAGGGTCTAACACACCCTTTCTCCAACCTTAGAGAGTTTAGTTTCCCACTAGGTTAGGTAGGTGCATACACCACACCGCACTTAGTATGTCTTCTAACGGAGAAGCCACCAGTGGCTCTCTGCCTTCTAGGTACAATGAGTTTACATTCCAAGAATTGAAAGCCATGTGTGTTTCTAGAAATCTGAAGAAAGGGAGAAATGCCAAATCTCAACGTCTCATTGAGGTGTTACTGTTAGATGACCTTAGGAAGACCCCTGGGTCAGATGAACAGGAAAGAGTGGGTGGGGCAAGGAATGAAGACAGGTCAGGAGGTGACGCCTTCTATGACCTAGATTCAAACCCTGGCCAGGAGAATCAAGATGATTCCCACCTGGACAACTCAGATCTTCAGGGAGATGGTGGAGAAGGCCAAAATGGCCCTCTCTTCACTCCTCCTGGAAGAGTGCAGAGTTTACCAAGGAGATCTAGATCTCCGTCTGCAGAGTCACATCACTCAGGACAGTCTATAGGGACCTCTATATCTAGCAAGAGGGACCACTCTTTCGATAGGGAATACCAATTTCTTGAACTTGAGAAAGCTAGGCTTAGGCTCAAGCAAGAGCAATTGGCCCTGGATAAAGAGTGTTACACACAAATAAGGCTGCTCCCAGATTAGAGTGACCAGTAGTGCTCAAGAAGTCAAATTCATACTGTGAGTGTTGGCATCTCACAAAAAGTGAAGGACTGGCCTCACACACCACCTGGTGTCATGCTTCATCATTGGCCATCCTCGCCCTCTAAAAACTTGGTTTGATAGAGGGCGGGCATACACCTGACGACAGGGATGCACTTCTAAACTAAGTGGGGCCCGTGAATAGTGAATGTGATTTTAAAAAACCATTACACTTGTCTAATTAATTTTAATAAGGTGGGCAACTGTACGGTATTAAAACAGTGATGCGGTGAATAGAGGAATTTATTATCCCCTCACTGCGGTGTATAGGGTCGACATGTTTGTGCCCAGTATCCCAGTAGGGTACGTGGCATTCATCAGGACCTGTTATTTAAGAGCGGGCACCGGCCTTACCAATTTCGTGATAAGGGAAAACCACTATGTGGGGTGACCTTTTGTCACTCCACCCGTTTAGGGGGCTCCATGTCAGCCTGTTGATAAATGAAATAAAGCACAAAAGAACCTTAAAAGATTTCTTTGGTCATGTGTGAGAAGTTGGCCTGGTATATGCTGTTCACTAATTAAAGTGGACACCTTGCACCAGGGCAAATCGACTCTTATGGTAGATAGGTTTAAGACAACCTTTTAAAGAAAGCTATCCTAGTGGTAGCTGTGGAGAGCAGCCTTCAGGCTAAGTCTCGGAGGAATGTAAAGCAGCTTGTTTTACCATATAATCTCTTGAATCACCAAATGAAAAGACACCACACAGGTATATATATCAAATATATATGTATTTATTTCTAAATAACTCTCTACTAATCTCTTTATGAGATTAGAAGACAAACATATGCACAAATCAACGTTTCACAATAAGTTAAGCACAAAATATGGCTGGGGCCCTAGGGGCGTACCAGACCATATACTAAGTAAGAGACTTAGAAACAACGACTTGCAAGGAGACAAGGCCTAGGGCCTTCAGAAGTGCTGGGGCCTCACGAAACCACCCAAGGCAGGTAAGTAAAGGACCCACGGGGGACGCGTGCAGTGTGGATACACAGGCGCGAATCGCCATTAACTTCAATGGGGCAAGTCGCGGTTGGAAATAAGGAGTTTTAGGATACTTCGGGAGAACCTACAAGCAAGTCACTTACAGGGTAAGTAGTTCTAGGGCCCACACCCACAGGAGCACCGTAGTGCTGGAGTTACCTCACCCAGGGAAGCCGGGTGCACAGGTGTCCTTTGGTGTCGGGTCGCGGCGTCGTTTTCAATGGCGAACAAAGAAGACTTGCTGCTTGCGGGAGCTGAAGAAGTGTCCGGTGGAATCCAAGCTTGGATTCTGAAGAAGGATGACCTGAAAGCAGAGGGGACAGTGTTCAAAGTCACTTGGCAGTGACCCGGGGCAAGGAAGATGGATGCCCACCGTCGTCGGTCGCTTCAGGTCGGTTGCAGGTGCCTTGACTCTTCAGCCACGTGGTCCAGGAGGTGTCGACGACGACCAGGAGCTGGATTCGGTGTGTCCCTCGGACGTCTGCAGCTGACTGCGGTGTCGGCAACTCGATAGGAGCCAACAAGCCTTGGCAGCCGCAAGTCTCGGGGAGATGGAGAAAAGTCGATGGCGCAGACCAGCAAGGTCTGCGGAACTCACCCAGCGAGGGTAAGTCAGGGCAGGCCTGGAGCAATCAGGGAGCCCTTTGGTTTCTTTAAGAAGTCTTCTGGGGACCCACAAGCCAGCGGGCAAGGGATCGCGAAGACACCTCGGGCGGAATCACTCAACAGGGGCCCACGGTCACTCGGGACAGTGTAGGCCTCTGATCTTCGGAGGGATTCCTGCTGGAGGTCGGGACCACACGTGGTCCAAAGCACAAGTTCGTAGAACGTTGTGAAGGGGTTGCACTCGACAATAGTGCACGGTACCCAGGGGTCGCGGTTCCTCGTTACTCGTGGGGTCCACTTGCCTCAGCTTCGCTGGGGACTCACGATGGCCTGGGAGAGGTCAGGAAATCCACTTCTTGGGCTGCAGGGACTTCGGACTCCGGCGGGAGCGGCGTAGTTTGCGACCGTCGTTGTCGTTTTGGTGCCTGCCAAGCAGGGGAGTCACTCCTTGACTCCAAGGGAGATTCTTCTGTCTTCCAAAGGTAGTGGAACGTCGAAGGGCCAGGATTCTTCTGTAGAGCGTCGTCCAGGGGTTATCTGCTTTGCAATGGCAAGGTTCCCCCTCTTATACTAAAAAGAGGGGATGGACTAGCTCTATGACCCCACCTATGGGAGGGTCAAGGGAGGGGTGGCTACACCCACTTCCCTTTGTCCAGTTTCGCGCCAGAGCAGGGGCAGGTAGCCCCTGATCTGGTTTGAACTGGCATATGCACAGAGGAGCCTTCTGCTCCCCAGTGCAGGACTTCAAAGCACTCTAAGAGTGCACCCACCCAGCCCCAATACACTAAACCCTGTCTGGAAGGTGGTTACACCTCCCTGTGACAGGATGCCTATTGTTGGGCTTCCTCCACTGTGAGTTTCGGTCATCAGCAGGAGGGCAGCCCAGTGTCTGTGACTGGTGGCATCCATTTTGTGATGCCAGGGCTCTTTAGGATTCTACCGCGTTTCCACAGCAGGTACATGTCTTATCCCTCTAGAAGGGTGGAATGCTACCCCCGCCGCCAAGATTGGCGGGGGTAGTATTCCAAGATGTTTGACACCAAACACGACATGTTTTGATGCAGCCATTCCAAAGTTAGCATTTACCGCGAGGATATAATGCACTTAAATAGTATATGGTTTAACCGCATCCACAAACAGCACCAGAGAATAGACTCTGAGAGCTGCAGAGGGGCCCTGCTCAGGCAGAGGCACCCCCTCACATAGAAGCCAAGCACCCTGCCCTCAGGATTGATAGGGCCTGCCTTAGGGGTGACTGATAGGTTTATATGTGTGTGCAGGAGAGATATAGGAAACCTATATCTCAGTGAGGGGTGCTAGCACCACCTCACCCAGGCTGCAGTAGCAGGCCTGTGGTGTCAGATTTAGACTGCTTCCCAGGGGTGGCATAACATATGCTGCAGCCCCTGGGAGGCCTGTGAAGTACCTATGCCCTTGGCACCTAAGGTACCATATACTAGGGACTCATAAGGCACCACAGTATCCAATCACTAGTGCACCTAGAGTGCACTCCATGTCGTTTAGAGAGAGCAGATAGACTGGGGCCCTGAATAGCAGGATCCCAGTCCAACTAAGTCATAAACCAGCAAAACACCATAAAAAAAGTGGGGGCAACCATATAGTCAGATTCCACCTTCCTACATAACCCCCCCAAACGAAAGGAGATAAGGCTAACCTTGGCCAGTTGAGCCTTTATTGACTAAGTGGCCATATAAGGAAGCACCTGCACTAGCATGGTTGCCCCCTGTCTTATGGTCCACTAAGCAATCCCTCACCCTAAGGGTATGAGAGGGTCTCCACCATGGGGAATCACTACCTGTGGTGTGCTTTGGTAAAGTACCAGGCTGGTGAGGTGTCTGAGTAGGGAAGTGTGGCCCTAGGAATGTTGGCCTCAGCTTTCTCAGCTCACTGGTCACCATGTATGCCTGTCTTTCCATGACTGAGTGGTACTCTGCTCTAAGGGTCAACCTTTGACTGCCTACAGCCGGGGGTTGGGTCCCTTTGGGTGGAACACTGGAGGGACATGGCATGTTTGGAACCTTTTGGTCCCAGGTTT